>JALMGJ010000006.1:38170000-39370000 GCA_023362775.1 Charina bottae | reverse complement strand
ACTACTTTATGTCTAATATGTACAAAACTTGGCAATGGATTCAACTTTAAATAGCTCTTGTGACAGATGATTTTATCTTGGGATGGGACTGCTTGCTATAAGTATTAGAGCCGTTTTCTCATACCCTGTCACCCCTTGACTTTTCCAGGATTCATGATAATTTGGATAAAATCCATAGTTTATTCCACCATGTACAGCATGTGTTTGGAGAGGCAGCCATTACTGCAAGAAATGTCATCTATACAAAACTGATGAGAAAAAGTTAAGAATGGAGGTGACTATAATAGATGTGGAAATACTTAATTTGTAAGGATAACACCAGTTTAATGAAAGGTATAAAAGAAAAATATTTCAGCATCTGTGAATAGATTTTCCTGTTATTTTATTTATTTTATTTTAGAGCTAAGATATCTTTTTCCTTTTGAATTTTAGCTATATTTGAAATAATACTTTACTGGAATGCTTGATTGATGATGATTGTTTGTCATCAAATTGGTGTCTACTCTTAGACACTTAGATGAATCTAGGTTGTATACTCTTAGATACATTTTCTTCAGGAGTGATGTGTCTTCAACCTGATCCTTCAGGTCTTCCAACGATGCACCCATGCTGCTGTAATTAAGTCCATTCACGCTGCCACTGGTTGTACCTTCTTCTCCTTTCCACCTTTCCCAGCATTATAGAGTCCTCAAAAAAAAACAACCTTGATCTTTGCATAATGTGTCCAAAATACAATAATTTGATCCTGGCATTTGTGCCTCAAGTGAGAAATCTGGACTGATTTGTTCTTTGATCCATTTCTTTGTTTTCCTGGCTACCTATGGTATTCTGAGGACTCTTCTCCAACACCAAAGTTCAAAAGTTCAAGTTCAAAAGCACAATACTCTTTCTATCCTGGTTTTTAAAAGTCTAATTTTCACTTCTATACAGTGTCACAAGGAAAACTATTGCCTGCATGATTCTGATTTTTGTAAGTATAGACACATCATAGCATCTGCCTATCTTTCCATGACTTTCATTAAAGTGTGGCATATTTTTTGACTGCTTTTTCTTTTACTATTGATAGTCAATCCTAAAAGGCAGAAGCTTTCACCACTTCATAATCTTCATTGTCAAGAAGACAGTGTTGCTGTACCTGTGTTCATTAGTTTGGTCTTATTTATATTTAACCCTAGGCACATGTTTTTCACTATGTTCCTTAACTTTGAATTATTAGAGCTTCCAGATTATTTGCATTTCCAGCTATCACAATAGTATCATCAGCATAACACAGGTTATTGATGTTTCTTTCTCCAACTACAGTTCTTGGCTAGTTGTACATATTCTCCCATGGATGACTTTCCATCTTAAAAACTAATGCTGGGCAGAGAATTTCTCCTGCATTTTGCATCTCTTTTCCCTGGCTTTGCTTTCAAAAGCGAAGAACATTTAGATGAAATGCTCTTGGGTGGAGGATGGTGTTCTTGCAGATGGCCAACTGCTGTTTGTGAATATCCTTTCTTTTGTTATACATATTTTTCAGTGGGCTGCAGCCTCTCTGCCTTTCCATGCTTCAGTTAAATCGTAAGAGAAGGTAATCATCAGGTAGTTCTTCCTTTTGAACTTTTTTTCAGTAGTGATGCTACTGTCATCAGTCAAAGGGTTCCTAAGAAATGTCTCCTTCGAAGAAGTGTGAAGAAAATGTTCCAATCATTCAGTTATTTCCTTTCTGACTTCCTGAGCTATTTCCTAGGCCCCCTGTTAAAAGTGACTAATATCCAGTTTGTGGCCAAAGCATTTCAATGTATAGATGTTAGGATATTGAAGCAATATTAATAAGAATAGGAAGAATAACATCTTAATCTTGGAATATTGTTACCTTAAAAAACTGTAATTACAGTTTAGAATTCTAAAGTGTAGTAAATTGTAATATAACTACTTTAACCTTTGGAGGGTTAATTAACTGTAAAATTATAATATTGATGAAGATTTTTAATATTCTATTAATCTATTTTGTTTTTAGCATTCTGACCAAAATATTCTATAAGAATTAAGTATTAGAAATGGCATTTAAATAAAAGTGTTTATTTTTCAGTTGCTGCTGATGGCTTGTTAGGCTTCTAATACTAATTTTGAAATAACAACTTGAAAGCTACAAAGATAGTGTATCCATTTCTGTTACCAAGACCCTTGTATGGTTTGAAAAGGAAATTTAGAACAAAAACAAAATAATGAAAAACTCAGTAGTATTTTAATCACTTATACTTCCTCACTCATTGTGAATCAATGTTTTTTTAAATAACATAAATTATACATTATACTGACATTATTTACTGTCAGAATTATTCTAGTTTAGATTCAGTTTCAGTTTCTCTCGAATACTCATTTTTTTTAATACATGATATTTGGTTAGTTTCTGCTTGTTAAAAATATGTCAGTTTTGCTTTGTTGAGGCTTTTTTTTAAATCCTCCGACTAACATTTGTACGTATGTTCTCAAACACATACATTTTAGTTTGCAATTTTATCTAGTTTGGCAAATAATTTCTATAACAAAATGTATTTCTTGTAATATTTTCATGTATATACATTTTTGGATATATTTGCCTAATACTGTATATATTTTGTTACTGCTTGCAAACTGCACTGTGAAATTCAGAATGGTAACTCATGATAACAAAATACCAGTTTGTGTATTATTGTGAAACAAATATAAACTAAATGCATTTCTTCCCATTTATATTATAGTATAGTATTCTGTTATAACTACTTTCCCATTTAATGACTGTTCATAGCATCCTTAACTATAGTTTCATTATTCTGCAGAAGAGAAAGCCAGAACAATCAGCTTCCCACCAAATGGATGACCTTCAATTGTGCCACAGGGATGCTAGAAATGATCACATCCTATTTATGCTGATTAAAATGAACTTCAGCCAAACAATTGATGGAGCACCTGGCTGCAGTGTAGAATGCCCTCCTGACAAGATCCCAGGTTGCTAACTGATAAGAGGTAGTGTAGCCTGACATTACAGATACTGTAGTGTCCTTGTTGCTTGCAATTGCACAGTGTCAAGTGTATAATCAATAGAAAAGTAGATGCAGGTGGAACTCTGAACATCTTGTTGCCAAATACAGTGACGTAAATAAGCAACAGTTGCTTGTCCCCATCTACATCTAGACCAGTATTTCTCAACCTTGGCATCTTGATGCTGGCTGGGGAATTATGGGAGTTGAAGTCCACACATGTTCAAGTTCCCAAGGTTGAGAAACACTGGTCTAGACCCTGTTCATAAATATCTACCTAGCTCTAGCCTAATTGTTTATATTGACTGTTAGTTTATCAAATTCCATGTTTCTGATTCTGTCCATCAGAGATCAATTGGCTGGAAGCATTTGCTAAAAGCTGAATCTTGATGGGTGCTCTTGTACTCTGACAGTTGCAATCTCAGGGGAAATATCAACTTGCATTGTCCTGGAGGTTGCAGTGCTGGTATGATAAAAGAACAACATAAATGAGTCCCTCTTGGGGGAGTTGGGCGGTGATAAATCAATCAATCAATCAATCAATCAATCAATCAATCAAATAAATAAATGTAAGCTGCTTGTTGCTATGCAGTCAGTAAATACATAGGAGCTTTTGTTTCAGAATATAGTGTATACTGTAATATACAGTAGTTACAGAATAAAAGTAACTGGAGTAAGATCTCTCCTAAATATTGTTTGTTATATTTATTGGGGTTTTTCATGATTTTTTTTGTTTTTCTTATGTTGATATTTTTAATACTCTTATAAGCTGCTCAGAATTGTTTTGAAAGTGTGTGGCCTTAGGAATTGAAACAAATAAGATAAAAAGGTTGGGTTTTTTGGTATAGTTATTTTGTATTTTGACTTAATTTATACACTGCCAAGAACATTTGGAGCGAGACAGTAAATTTATAAATGAATATTGTAATTATTGCGAACATTTCAGAACAGGATTCCTCCACTCTGTATTCCTTCATGCACCTGCCCTCCAACCCCCCCAAGAATATCTGGAGAGTTCATGCTTGCAGAGTTCAATTTTTGTCTACACTGACAAACTGACTGGTTCAGCACCATTGCACAGATTTAAACTTTATGTTATTTTAGATTCCATGTTTCTAAAATATGGTAAAGTACAAGTAAATATGAATGTTTGCATGGATTTGTAGATTGGATCTACAGGGAACAAGATATAATAAATGAATGTGGTATGAGAACTAGGTCTAGTAAGATCCGAAGCAAACAGCCTGAGACCAGAATGGCTCATTACAGTAACAAAGGACAGGTGTCACCTGCTCCTCCCATCCAAAAGTAAGAAGTCTCAGCTTCTTAGGTACCACAGGCAGGAAAAAAAGGAAAGAAGGTATAAGAATTGAACCATTTTTTCAATTATTAATAGGGCCAAAATTTCACTTTTGGCAGTTGATAGATTTCTTCTTAAATGATTATTTCCAACTCTTGCAATAAACATTGCTTATCAATGCATTTGTCCTTGAATCACTGCCTGAGAGATTTTTAGTTTCAGAACTGGCCAAGTTCCAGACATGTAGCATGAAAGCATATTGATTTGCCAATTCCAAATTCTCTGACTCTCTAGATGTTGTTGAATGATGATTCCCAACTTTATTTACCAGGGATCATATGAGCCAGAGCTTCTAGGAAACCTGGCAATTGACAGTAAAGAAAATTTTATAAAGAGATGGATTATAAATGAGTGAAAATAGGAGAGGTGATGTGAAAAACTCAGGGTTCAGATGGAGAAAGATGTTGATAATGACACACAGATTTAAGATTTAAGATTAAAAGTTGAAATGTAACTATAGAAATTAAGATGGGAATAGAATAGAGAACAAACACTTAGAAAGATAAGGTTTAAAAGTGATACAAATAAAAAATCACATTCCTTTAGTCAGTAAGCGTCAAGTATATTTTCTATATACTTGTATAATAAAACATTTTTCTCATAAAAGCCAAATGTGTCAGACCTGGTTGCTACTATCCCTCAGAAAGGACCTATGATTCATGATTTTCAAGTGAAGTGATAGAAGAGTTTTGTGAAGGTGCTAATCTGATCAATAATCCTGATCTCACTGATTTCAGTGGAGTATTTGTACTACTTTTTAGTTTGACAGATGCCATCTGTTTAGACAAAAACCAGCTAATATTTGCTGTATACTTACTAAACTATTTCTGTAGTTCATCTTCTGTGTTGTTGTCAAAAGTCACAGAAGTGTCCTGAATTCTGCTTATTTGTTTTTTTTCCTTTCTATTTGGTCTGTATATTTGCTGAGAAAATTGGTCTCGGGAGAGGCTATGTTCGACTATTTAGAAACCATGTACATGATACCTAAACATATTGCTGCTGTTTCACAGTCCTGCTTGCACAAGCATTTACGCTTCCCTATGGTCTAGTTAGCAAACAACAACTTGAAACAAGGTATATTTACATAACCCAAGAGAAGTCCAAAGCAGAATCTAGATCTTGTATATTATAAGGACTCTTCCCTTTCCTCCAGATGAAGCTGTTCATTCAGGAGTAGATGGTTATGCTTAGGTGACTGATTCCTGCTTCCCTTTTTTTTGCCATGTAAAATATACCAGAACAAGATTTTTGAGAAATTTCTTTTCGTCAGGCAGACTTGCAATTATATTGCATTGGGTACCCTCTTCTGAATTCAGTGCTGCACATTTTTACAGTACTTGCATTATTTTTATTTTCCTGATTTTGTTTTTGTTATTTAGGAAGGTTTCTGGAAGACTTCATCTTATTTTAGGTTGAAACCTTTTTAAAAGAAGGTTTAAAAGGACCCAGAAAGCTTTTTAAAAGAAAGCTGTGCTAAACATTTAGACAGCCTTGATGTATACATTTCTTTTAAAAATTACAACAGGAAATCATGATGTTGATTTTCAGTATTTTGGTTGTTAATCCAAGTCCTTGAAGGTACAACCTATGATAGGTTGTAATTTTCTATCCCTGATTTAATCTGTAGTGCAGATTAAGAGCAGTGGTAAGTATGAGCTTTTGTTTTGCACAGTATTTTGTACTAAGTTCTACTTTGCCTTGTAGACATCATAATCTTCAAATTTGGATATGAATGTTTTTTTAATAATTAAAAATATTTATTCGGAAGAGAATTTTTAAATAGTATGTCTACTTCTACATTGTGCTAAAACAACACTCAAAAGTGATATGTAAGCAACAAGGGTTATAGTTTTAAATACAAAGACCTGGGAGTAAAACCTATTGAATTCTATGGTGCTAATCCCAGGATGAGAGCCAGTTTGATGTGGTTAAGGCAACAAGCTAGAAACCAGGAGACTGTGAGTTCTAATCCCACTTTAGGCATGAAGCCAGCTGGGTGACCTTGGACCAGTCACTTTCTCTCAGCCCTAGGAAGCAGGCAATGGCAAACCACTTCTGAAAAACCTTGCCAAGAAAACTGCAGCGACTTGTCCAGGCAGTCTCCGAGAATCGGACAAAATTGAATGGATAAAAAAAAAAATCCCCAGGATAAAGTGTTATAAGATCAGACTGTTAGCTTTAGATTTTCGAAAGATTTTCTTAGCTTTTCTTTGGAGAAATATTTAGGGTCTAAACTGACAGTGGTATGGGTGAAGATAGCTTAAATAGTTTACAATAAGCTTGGAAGGGAACAAATATGTACTTGATTAAAATCCATCAACCATATGTTAAATCCATCCAGGGAATATTAAATCAACCTTTCAATATGGGTTTAATTGTGTTTGGTAGAATGAGAATTCTTACGGTTTTAGCATTTGTTTTACAACACTCTGTTTTCCTGTGACTCCCACTAAGACTCTTTCTTTCTAATGCTAATAATAATAATGAAAAATAGGGAAGGCAGCATGTGACCGAGTAGGCTCATTACTATCGAGGAACAGACTGCATGTTTCCCCTTAGTGGGAAATCACTTGCAGAACTTAATATCCTTCCAAGGATCATGGACTTGTATACAGGTAGTCCTTGAGTTACGATGGCAATTGAGACTGGAATTTCCATTGCTAAGTGAGTGGTCGTAAAGTGCGACGTCACTTGACCACATTGCTTAGCGATGGCAATCCCTGCAGTCCCCATTGCCGTCATAAAGCGAGGATTGTGGATCATTAAGCAAGCACCTCCTCACAACTTCCTGCTGGTTTCCTACAACCAAAGTCAATAGGGAAGCTGGCAGGAACTTGCAAGTCCCAGGTGGCTTGCAAGCAGGCCAGCAGGCAGGTAAGTGGCTGCTGCTGGGTGGGAGAGGGAGTGAGGGGGTGTGGGGGTGGCTGGGGAGGTGCAGCGCAAGCACAGCTGGGCTTGGGGTGGCTGCTGCTGGGTGGGGGAGGGTGCATGAGTGGCCAGGGAGGCGCAGCACGAGTACAGCAAGGCTTGGGGAGGGTGCATAAGTGGGGGAGACTTAACCGGAACAACTTGTGACCTTCCCTGCCAGCTTCCCTATTGACTTTGCTTGTGGGAAGCCAGCAGGGAAAGTTGAAAATCGCAATCTCGTGACCGTGGGACGCTGCAACCATCGTAAGTAGAAGCTGGTTGCCAAGTGCCAGATTGCAGTCATGTGACCAGGGGGTGCTGGGACAGCCAGAACCTCAAGGACCAGTCATAACCACCACTCTTCAGTGCTTTCGTAACTTTGGCTGCTGAATGAGTGTTCGTTAACAGGACTACCCATAGTTTCTAACAAATGAAAAACTTATACTGTACATTTCTATTTCCTGTTTTCTGCAAGTTTTGCTTCTTGTGCTTGGATAGACAAGAGGAACTGTCAGAGGATGAATGACACTTCATCCATATGAGTTTTTCAAACATTTATCTTGATCTTTCAACCTCAACCAGCATTTTGCAAGCATCCAAAATCTAGATTACTGTATTTGGAGGCATAGGAAATAGGCCTTACTAGTTCCTTTTCAGATTGCACTGTCATATTTGTGGCAAAACACAACTTTTATCACTTGATTTTTTTAAAAAAAGTATTAAGAGAAAGAAAAGTTATCAGAAATACCTTTTAAAATTGTATCTTTTTCACTATACAGAAATCACAATTATATTGAATAATATATCGGAGTGAATAGAGTGAACCTGTTTAGAGGAAAATGGCCATAGAAAATCTGCTCATATATCCAAGTTAAAGGCAATGCAGGATGTGGCTGTTTCGTTCAGGATGTTACACAGGTATGTTGAAAAATGTTGGGAATATAACTCATTATAGATTTTTCATTAATGTTTGATAAGAATTATAGGCAGAATTGCAATAACTGTTATTCTGATACCAAAGATTATATAAAATAAATATCATGGTGAAAATCTCTGCAATATTTTTCTCACTTTTCTAAGAGTAAGCCCACTGAATTCAGAGATTTTTTTACTGTATTCAAAATCCTTTGATTTCAGAAGATGTATTTCTCAGTAGAAATGGATAAGATTGCATTGTTAATAAATTCATCACAGCCCAAAGGATATACAAGTTTATTATATGAACTAAATCCGGTTGAATTTAGTAGAGATTATATAGAATAAAATAAAAAGACTACAGCCCTAACTTTTAAGAATCTATAATCCTATACGCTCTTACCTGGCAGTAAGTCCTGTTTAACTCAATATGACATATTTCTACTTTGTATTAGAACTGTATAGAGTTGCATTATATACAGCAAAGGAGATCGTTACCTTGTTGTGGTGCTGGAGCTTGAGCACCTCAATGATGCCATGAGCTAAACCGTGAAGGGACACCCAAGACGGGAAGGTCATGGCAGAGAGGTCAGACTAAATACGATCCCTGGGGAAGGTAACGGCAACCCACCCCAGTATTCTTGCCATGAAAACTAAATGGATCAGTACAACCAGAGAGATGTCAGTATACCATTGGAAGATGGGACTCCCAGGTCGGAAGATGGTCAAAATGCTACTGGAGAGGAACAGAGGATACGTTCAACTAGCCCCAGATGTGATGACGCAGCTAGCTCAAAGCAGAAAGGATGGCTAGCGGCTGACGGTGCTGGTGGTGAACGACAAATCTGATGTTCTAAAGATCAACACACCATAGGAACCTGGAATGTAAGATCTGTGAGCCAGGGCAAATTGGATGTGGTTATTGGTGAGATGTCAAGATTAAATATAGACATTTTGGGTGTCAGTGAACTGAAATGGACTGGAATGGGCCACTTCACATCATATGACCACCGGATCTACTACTTTGGACAAGAGGACCACAGAAGAAATGGAGTAGCCTTCATAATTAATAATAAAGTGACTAAAGCAGTGCTTGGATACAATCTAAAAAATGATAGAATGATCTCAATTCAAATTCAGGGTAAGCCATTTAACATCACAGTGATCCAAATATATGCCCCAACCACAGATGCTGAAGAAGCAGAAGTAGATCAGTTTTATGAGGATCTGCAACACCTACTGGATAATACGCCAAAAAGAGATGTTATTTTCATTAGAGGAGACTGGAATGCTAAGGTGTGTAGTCAAACGACACCTGGAATTAGAGGTAAGCGTGGTCTGGGAGAACAAAATGAAGTGGGACATAGGCTGATAGAATTTTGCCAAGACAACTCACTGTGCATAACAAACACTCTCTTTCAACAACCTAAAAGATGACTTTATACATGGACTTCACCAGATGGTCGACACCGAAATCAGATTGACTACATCCTTTGTAGCCAAAGTTGGCGGACATCTATACAGTCGGTAAAAACAAGACCTGGAGCTGACTGTAGTTCAGATCACGAACTTCTTATTGCACAATTTAGAATCAGACTAAAGAAAATAGGGAAGACCCACAGATCAGTTAGATATGAGCTCACTAGTATTCCTAATGAATATGCAGTGGAGGTGAAGAATAGATTTAAGGGACTAGGTTTAGTAGATAGGGTCCCGGAAGAGCTATGGACAGAAGTTTTCAACATAGTTCAGGAGGCGGCAACAAAAAACTTCCCAAAGAAAAAGAAAACCAAGAAGGCAAGATGGCTGTCTGCTGAGACACTGGAAGTAGCCCAAGAAAGAAGGAAAGCAAAAGGCAACAGTGATAGGGGGAGATATGCCAAATTAAATGCAAAATTCCAGAGGTTAGCCAGAAGAGATAAGGAATTATTTTTAAATAAGCAATGCGCGGAAGTGGCAAGGACCTAACAGAAGCTGAAGAGATCAAGAAAAGGTGGCAAGAATATACGGAAGATCTGTATAGGGAGGATAATAATATCGGGGATAGCTTTGACGTTGTGGTCAGTGAGTTAGAGCCAGACATCCTGAAGAGTGACGTTGAATGGGCCTTAAGAAGCATTGTTGATAACAAGGCAGCAGGAGACGACTGTATCCGAGCTGAACTGTTTAAAATCTTGCAAGATGATGCTGTCAAGGTGATGCATGCCATATGCCAGCAAATTTGGAAAACACAAGAATGACCATCAGATTGGAAAAAATCAACTTATATCCCCATACCAAAAAAGGGAAACACTAAAGAATGTTCAGAGTATCGAACAGTGGCACTTATTTCACATGCCAGTAAGGTAATGCTCAAGATCCTGCAAGGTAGACTCCAGCAATTCATGGAGCGAGAATTGCCAGATGTATAATCTGGGTTTAGAAAAGGCAGAGGAACTAGAGACCAAATTGCCAGTATCTGCTGGATAATGGAGAAAGCCAGGGAGTTTCAGAAAAACATCTATTTCTGTTTTATTTACTATTCTAAAGCCTTTGACTGTGTGGATCATAACAAATTGTGACAAGTTCTTGGTGGTATGGGGATACCAAGTCATCTTGTCTGCCTCCTGAGGAATCTGTATAACGACCAAGTAGCAACGGTAAGAACAGACCACGGAATGACGGACTGGTTTAAGATTGGGAAATGAGTACAGCAGGGTTGTATACTCTCACCCTAACTATTCAACTTGTATGCAGAACACATCATGCGCTTGATGAATGCAAGGCTGCAGTTAAAATCGCTGGAAGAAACATTAACAACCTCAGATATGCAGATGATACCACTTTGATGGCTGAAAGTGAGGAGGAGCTGAGGAGCCTTCTGAGAAGGGGAAAGAAGAAAGTGCAAAAGCTGGGTTGCGGTTAAATCTCAAAAAAACCAAGATTATGGCAACCAGCTTGATTGATAACTGGCAAATAGAGGGAGAAAATGTGGAGGCAGTGACAGACTTTGTATTTCTAGGCGCAAAGATTACTGCAGATGCTGACTACAGCCAGGAAATCAGAAGATGTCTACTTCTTGGGAGGAGAGCAATGACAAATCTCGATAAAATAGTTAAGAGCAGAGACATCACACTGACAACAAAGGTCTGCAAAATTAAAGCAATGGTATTCCCTGTAGTAACCTATGGCTGCGAGGGCTGGACCATAAGGAAGGCTGAGCGAAGGAAGATAGATGCTTTTGAACTGTGGTGTTGGAGGAAAATTCTGAAAGTGCCTTGGACTGCAAGAAGATCAAACCAGTCCATACTCCAGGAAATAAAGCCAGACTGCTCACTTGAGGGAATGATATTAAAGGCAAAACTGAAGTACTTTGGTCACAGAATGAGAAGACAGGATACCCTGGAGAAGAAGCTGATGCTAGGGAAAGTGGAAGGCAAAAGGAAGAGGCGCCGACCAAGGGCAAGATGGATGGATGATATTCTGGAGGTGACGGACTTGACCGTGGGGGAGCTGGGGGTGGCGACAGCCAACAGGAAGCTCTGGCGTGGGCTGGCCCATGAAGTCACGAAGAGTTGGAAGTGACTGAACGAATAAACAACAAAAAGAGTTGCATTATAAGTGCATTTTCACACAAAGAAAGCACATGCAAAAGATCATGTCCAAACTTTCTTATTTTCCAAATGTTTCTTTTCCTGCCATGCAGGTTGTCCAGTACTTTTACATCTTCCCATCGGCACAGAATTGGAGAAGTTAGTACATGCTTTGTGTTGAGGATATCAACAAATGCTGGGCAACTCAGTTCAAAAATATAGTATGAATGGAGTCCAACTCTTCCAAATTTATTCATTACCTGTATGTCTTCTTTGTTTACAAAACCAATTTTGAGAACACAGCCAGGGGTTTCTTTTAAGCCATTTCTGCATCTTAAGCTCTTTCCTAGTTTCAGGTTTAGTGGGATAATACACCCTTCTCCCAACATATCACAGCTATGCGGCAGGTAGGAAAGCAGCCAGCCCAAAGTCTCTCTAAGCATAACCTGTGCATATGCTCTATTTATAGGACTGCTGATGCAGGGAGAGGAATCAGCAAACAGTAGTGAGGTATTCGTATGCAAAAAGGGCCTATCTTGCACTTCTCAGGCTAACCTGCTGGTCTTGGGCATGACCTACTGCTAATGTTAAAGTAAGATTTAACTGGATACTATTCCTTTCTATATTTTAAAATTATTTTATACATTTTAAGCATTTTTAAAATGCTTCACTTTACAGCAGATTTACAGTTTATGATAAAACTCCATTTAGATTGATACACGCTCATGTATACACACATGTTGATATACACACATGAATACACACATGTATACACACACCCATACTCATACCCATACAATAATATCCAAGCACAATCCTATTAAATGTTATTACAATATGAAGTAATTTGATTTTATTTAGCTACAAAAAAAGGTACTTCTTTTAAAGCTCTGAATTTTAAGGATAATTTGGTGTGTTTTTATGCTTTTCTCCTGAAGAAATGATTAGGAATCCCAAAAAGTGTGTTCTTTAAGGATAAATTGCTCTTCAGAGAAGAACATGCTGTTTACTTTAGTGCAAATATTATAGTAAATCCATGTTCTCTAGCTCTGATTTCTACTTTTTTGCCACAAGATGAAAAGTGCCATTTGAACTAACATTAAGAAGAATTGTTAGTACATGCAAGTTGCAGAAATTGGAGATAAGTTCCTTGGCTCAAATTTTGCGACTGGGTTCTCACAAAATACCATGTCAGATTTTTAAAACTGAATTATTGAACCAGCCATAATGATCTAGTGTGCAAATAATGTCAATCTAAACCATAAATTGGTGGTGCGGTGGCGTAACGGTTAAGACTGCCGACTGTCGAATGAAAGGACGGCAGGTCGAGACCCGGAAGCACCGCATAACAGGGTGAGCTCCCGTTCTCGCCCAGCTCCTGCCAATCTAGCAGTTCGAAAGCATGTAAAAAAATGCAAGTAGATAAATAGGTACCACTCCGGTGGGAAGGTAACAGCGTTCCATGCGCCTCGGCGTTCAGTCATGCTGGTCACATGACCACGGAAGCGTCTATGGACAACGCTGGCTCCCTTGGCCAAGGATCGGAGATGAGCGCCGCCCCTTAGAGCCTGATACAACTGGAAGGGGAAAACCTTGCCTTACCTTAAACCAGAAATATACTATATTATGGCTAGCACATAAAAAAAACTATGCCTTCAAGATACCTATAACAGACTCAGTCTTCCCCAATTAAGTGACCAGCCTACCACTTTCAGAGACACCAGTTGATAAATAGTACTGGAGTTTAAGAAGTACAAGAAAGCAGATAAAAAAGGCAATACAGTTCCAGCTTCTCTGCTTATAGGACCAGGCTTCTAGAATTGTCATCACTCTACTCCCTCAATGTCAGCCCCACTAGGTAGACTAGACCAGGAAATCAACTCTACAGGAAGAATGGAACTACTTTTATTCAGATTGGCTGTAATAATCAAATATTCCAATTGTGCTGTACTTCCTCCTCCTCCTTATACTCCAGTGAATCAGGGAGGTGTCTGCTTGAGCTGCTTCTCGATATTATGTTGTTTCTCAGGGCTTAAAAATGTTGTAGCCCCCTTTGCCTGAGTAACAGTTCTTGCATATTTCTATCAAGGTCACTCTCAACCCTTAGGTAAAAGAACCACAGCCCTGCCACTGGTGGAGGACATGCCACTGGTGGGGCGACTCCAAGGTTATTGCCTATTTGGGAACTCCTTAGGGTGTCCCATTCTGTTTGCATTGATGAAGGAACATTGAAAGCAATGAATAAGGGACTGCTTTTTTGGTTGGCTTTATTAATTTAGCCTGGTAGTCTGGGATGTGTTAGGAAAATGGCAGAAAAGTGGGAACACAGGCTTGCGAACAGTTATGGTAGCAGTGTGCAGGGAAGATATGATGGGAGGTTGCAACCTGACTTTTTCAGGAACAGTAGGGTTGGCTGAAGGTTGACCTTCTGTCCTTCACATTGCAAACTAACCAAAAAAAGTCTAAGTGACAACAGTCATTTAGACTTCAACATAAAGGTCCTCTTTTTAATGCTAGATCAGTTGTTTTGCAAAACATCTAATAACCAGGATTATATCCTGGATGATTATGCTGAACTGGCATGCATTACAAAGACCTGGCTGAGGAGGTGGAGTGGCTGGGATAGTGAAGAGAGTACACTGTCTGTGGAGTCCTTGGTATTCAGTTCATCCCTGAGTTGGTTGAATCCTGAGCTGGTGTCCAATTCAACCCTGAGCTACATGTATTCTCTTCTATTATTACATTATCTTCCCACTGAATTTAAATTTCTTTGAGGCATATTAACTGATGGCAGAGGATGCTGTTGTTGCATTTTGTTACAGGGCTCTCCATCACTCTGCAGCCTGCCTGTTTTCTGCCCTGAATGAATCAAAGGAATAAGTTTGCTCATTATCACTTCATTTGGAATTTGCGGCTACATAAACCAGAGACTGCAGTCGGTTGAGGAGGAAAGTTAGGACAGTCACACCCATTCTTCAGTGACTTCATAAAAACGGTAAGTGACAGAATTCCAGAGCACCCAATGAGATTTTCTTTTTCCATCAAATTGGTCACTTGCCAAGATACATGATCTGTAGGATGTTTCTAGAGGCTAGCCATTTTTAATTTTCTGCAGTGTTGGGGCACCTTGAAGATTTGATTTGTTATCATATCAGGTTTGTGTGGAATTTAGGAAGGGTTGGAAAAGTAGTAAATCTGTATTTGATTGAAATTTATCATGCTACTTCCAGGCCCTATTCAGCCTAATCTGATATTTCTGTAAGTGCGAAGTATACACACTTGTAACAAGCAAAGGCAGCTGCAATTAATTTTAATAGCAATAATATTTTTTACAACTTTTGTTTTAGTAAGAGGGAAGCATGAATGAAGTTATATTTAATTTCTTCTTAAAGTACACTTCTATTAAAGGAGTCATCCTACCACCAGTACTCTTTTTTTCTTCCCTGCATTAATGCCTTTTCACAGTGTTGATGTATTAAGGCAGGGCTTTCCAAAGTTTTTCCCGCGGCGACACACCAACCGGCGTTGGTGTATCGCCACGGGAAAACCTGGAAGCACTGATGATGATCAGCGCTTCCGGGTTGTGTGGCGACACACCAGACTGTGTGTGGCGACACACTTTTGTGTCGCGACACACAGTTTGGAAAGCTCTGTATTAAGGTGTTTTCAGGTTTCACTTTAAAATAAAATTAACATTTATTTAAATCTAGAGTCCTGATGTTTGCTGCCCTCAATTTTGCCGTGCTCCAATTCTGCCAGAAAATGTGGGTTTTTAAAGAAGACACACTTTTGTTAACATTGAGAAAAAGTCTGAAAGGAGCTTTCTCCTGCAGCACTTGTCTGAAATGCTTTAAAGCAATGAAAAATGCTTTATGCTGGTAAATCACACCATGTATTTTCTTTCAAGAAAGGAAATCCAGTTCTTTCCATGGCATAAATATCTTTTCCTGTAACTTGCTTTGCACAAGTCTAATAGTGATCAGGATTGCATACAATAATTATGGCCATAGCATATTATAAAGGCATTACAGAATTAGAAATTTGGTTTTTCTATTCCTTTATTAAAGATTGCCAGTATGGAACTTACACACAGCAATCAGACATTGAGGTGATATTCTAATTGAGCTGTTTACCATGACTCCAAGACTCTTTGTCATTTAAAGTTAGGGTTTTTTTTAACAATAGCAAATACATAATTTTATACTTGCTTGTATTGAACCCCACTTATTTTTATGCATGTTCCTTCACTTTTAAAATGTTATTTTGGAACTGTTCAAGGCACCCTTTACTTTTAATTTGGAGTCTTCAACAAACTTAGAACTAACTTGAGCTTATATATTTTATTTATTTATGCTTACCACCTCTTCTCATGACTCAAGCCATCTGCAAGTTTAAAGACATACTTCTTAATACAAACCTTTCATTAACCATAAGAAGGTATCTTTTCTTATCCCATAACAGCTAGGTTTGATGCATATATGAAACAGCAATATCATATATCCTAATAAGATCATAACATTGAATTTGCTGTCAAAAAGGATGCTTGAAGCTTCTGTCATATCTTGATTCAGTGGTACTCTAATAGAGAGATCTAAAACGACTTTCTAGTTTGGAATGCACATGGCATATGAATTAGAATCAATTTAGGTAATTACAGTGGTCAGATGAGAATACCATAAGATGACCATAATAAGATTGAATGGACCTTTGATTGGTTTTTCTCAGCTATTTATGTATAATGTGCAGATTAGATGTACTGCTGTTCAGCATCCAGTGAAGTTCTCCATGATGAACAAAATTATCATAGAAATCAGTGTTATTATCATACTACATTAGGAAAGTATATATTACATTTGTTGTACTATTCTATTCTGAATAATTTTCAACTAAAATTTTACATGGTTTTGTGATATAGGCTAGATGTTATCAAATCATTTATCTGATCATTTAGTAACATTTAGTAACATTATGAAGGATTATAGTTTAAAGTTAAATAACTATTGCATTGCACTCATGAGCGTTTCAATTGGAGGTCAGCCTTTATTAATGGCGCTATGGACTTTGAAGAAGCACGAGTACAGGGCGAAAGGGAGAAAAGAGCTAAAAGGAAGGCACGTCAGGCAAACCCTCATCATGACCGGCTCCCACCCGGAAACCTATGCCCTCATTGTGGGAGGTTGCGCGGATCCAGAATTGGCCTTTATAGCCACTTACGGATCCACCGTTAAAATTTTACCTTTGGAAGACAATCTTACTCGGCTACGAGTGGTCGCCAATGATGATGTATAGTCACATGTATAACTCATGAAAGAACATTGTTTGATTAAAGGAGCTATAAAGCTTTACTTCTATTTCAACCACAAAGTTCTATGTGAGTAAACAAGATTTTTTAAAATCTAGATCTATGCATTTAGACCTCTATACCTCAGATTTCCATACTAAGGCAGAGACGGAGAAGCAGGGGAGCTGCATGTGATTAGGGATGGGTCAGAGGTGCAGCTTTTTTGTGCCTTAATGATCTGATATGTTTTCTTATAAGTCATGTGTAAAGGAGAATAAATAATGTTAGACTCAAGAAAGTGCTCTTGCACTAATTTGAGATAGCAATATGAAATCAGACAGAATGAAACATGTTCTCTGAATAATTGTAGATGGGGATTTGAAATCAGACAGAATGAAACATGAGGCATCTTCCAGCTCCTTGATTCAGTGAAAAGTAACAGGTCATGATTACTAGCCACCTTGATTCAATAGATAATACCTTTCAGCCCCAAATATGATTATCAGTCAATTCACTAGATGTAAGCAAAATCAACTAATTTCTTTTTTTAATAAGAATTTTATTAAGTTTAAAGCAAAGATAAAAGCTACAAAAAAGAAAAAAGTGGAAAAACAGAAAATGAAAAAAGATTTTTAAAGAAATTACATGACTTCTGACTTTCAACAAGAATATACAGCAATTTCCATAATTAATCCCTTACTCTAAATCTAACCAAGATCATATTATCATATAAAAATGGAATCATACAAGCCTTAATATCAATCCAAATGCATATTCTTAATCTCTTATCCTACATCGAAATATACCAGGACATTTACTTGTCTCCACATTACGCATAAGGCATTTTTTTGTAAAAAAAATTAAACAATTCAACTGCCCCCCTTAAAAAAGCAAGCTGCTCAGTAGAAAACATCCCACACAACATAGCTTAGTTCTCCAAACAATTCTTCAGGAAAACAGCCTTGTCAGTATCTTGCAAGTCAAACTTTAACTCCTTCTTCACCAAAGTATGTTCGTCGTCTGCCATTTCTTCAAAGAGACCATTCTCCCTGTCAGGAAAAAAATCCCCCTCTTGATAAACTTCTTCCTCCCCCCACAGAACATCTTCAGCCAGTTGACATATTTTAGCACTGATATTTTCTGCAATATCCCGAATATCTTGCATAATGGCTTGGCGAGTGTCATAGAAAATCTCTTTGAAATCAGAACAAAACCCAGAACAAAGCTCTGCGAAGGTTTCCTTAACATCGTCCATAATTCACGCAGTAGATTATGGCTCCCCATGGATACTTGACTAACGCAGATAGGAGCTAATGAGTTAATGAAAGGCTTGCAAAGTTATTAAATGAAATTGACAAAGAAAAAATGTGCTAACCAGCAGCTACAGAGAGTGAACAGAAAAATGAAAAGTCAAAACAGCAAGTTCAATGTGTAGGAAAAAGTTAAGTCCTTCAAATTAAATACAAAAATAGTAACGGGGAGATTATTAATTATTCTCAGTCCACCTTAAAATTAAACGGGAAGTAAGCCAAAGACAAAAAAAAATGTTTTTTTAAAGTTAATCCAGAAATAATGATAGGCACCAAGAGAATCTGCTTTTTCTTGTAGAAAGCCTCTCTTAGGGTAAGAAAACTTAAAAAATATAATTGAGTGATTTAGAAATGGGTGGGTGGGGCTTGACCTAATGTCCCTTAAGGCTACAAACACGGGCTGGAAATGATGGCTTCCCCAGCCTCCCGTCATCTCTTACCAGATCTTCGCTATTTGCGATTCGCAGGCTGCAAGGCGACGTTTTGGAGGACGAAATGGGATAATTACGAACTTGACTCATGAAAAAGCTCTGGGCTTCAGGTAAAAGCCTGACCCCGAAAAAAGAACTGCATTGTCAGTTCTGTCCACACGGATCTCGTGGACAAGGCTGTTCAGTAGGCCATATTCCCCACCGGAAATCCCAAAATCAACTAATTTCTCTGCAAAGTCTCTTATGGCCTCAGCCCAATATTTTCCCGTCATTTATTTTTTCTCCTTTTCTTTTGTCAGCCCACATTTGCCTCTGCGCACTAAAGACTCACTGCCCTACAGTAATATAACTGTTGATTGCTTAGCCTCTGAATTAACTCATGGATTTACTTGCCAGTGTCTCTCCATGAAACAGTGTCAGATATTCAAATGTATGGAAAGGATGGAAGATGTTGACTGGTACTGGGACTATATTAAATGAAATTGAATATAACACGCAATTCATGGACATGTGTTGCTCAACTATATTCTCTAGAGATAGAGTGATGAGCAAATATGGAGATACAAAAACGTTCATCTGTGGAAAACTATTATTCCTATTCTCAATAAGTCACAACTCAAATTGCTGTACATACATGCCTGAAGTAAGTATATCTTACTTCTTAGCAAATAAGAATTGGATTACATTATGCAGCACCAATTAAGGTATCATTCATAAACATATCAACCATGATATCAGTGAGCTTCTAGGCTCTCATAGTAGTTTAAGGGAGAGTTTTATAGAATGCAACATCCCCAATAGTCTTCCCTTTTGTTTAAAATGTTTTCTCGATGAAATAATACCCTAACAAATTAATAATAAATAATAAATTAAATAGAAGATTATGATCTCTCATTTTTCATATTTTAAAAAAATATTTATTTGCCTTATTTGGATTTTTTCTTTCATTCTCCTGGTTTAGTTATATAAACTACATTCAATAGCTTCAAAGAAATAAACCTTCAACACTCACCAATATTCCCAATATTCAGAAAAAATAGGCAATATGTATACCCATTTATCAACAAAAAAGAAGAATATTGGTTAAAAAACTCGCCTCTACGTCACTGTTTAATTTCCTGAAACCCTTTCTTCCTTTTTTTTTTCTTAAACAGGTAGTGGCATAGTTTGTGGTAGAAAGTAGCTGGAGGTAATCTGGTGTTATTCTTTTACTTTTGAATCCTTTGAAGAATCCCTTGCATCTCCTCTATATGCTTGGGGTACATCTGTGTTTAATCTCGTGGATATGCTACTATGGCATTTAATTTGACCCAACTTTTCAGTTCTTGGATTTCAGCTTAATTTTCTACACTGCAGCTATTTTAAGCTTAGCTGATGGCCAGCTTCTGTCACGATTTAGTCACTTTGCCACACTGATTGGCATATTGATTGCATTATAAATGTCAATCCTTCTGCAGAGAAAGCAAAGCTGATGTTCCTTTGTTGAGGCCATGCTCTCAACTCTACCAACAAGATCTCTGCCTAGCATTCCAGCCACTCGAACCTGATGTGAACTGAGTGTAATGTGCGAGAGAGCAACACTAAGATGTGCTGCCTGAGGTGATAGACAAAATGGCTGCGATTCTCATGTCCATATCTAAAAGCTAATTAATATGATGAGTATTTATTCAACATGGCAATTAGGTATAGGACAGACCACATGACTCCAAATACTCAGTACTTCAAACAAGCTTCTGCCTTCCAGCTTCTGATGCCTGAGGCATCCATCTCTTATTACTCAGCTGTATCTCTAGCACTGATGATTCAATGGCCCCTCTTAGTTTTTGTGCGATTTCTCTCCTCCTGTCTCCTTGTTATGCAGCGGCACATCATGGGATTCCTCTTGCATCACTTTAACTTGCTTTTCATTCATCTATTTTTCTCTTTCTTTGGATTCATATTACTGAATGCATACGAATGAGGGTAACTTAATAAGGGTAGCTTAAAAATAAGTTTTTTTAAAAATAGCAGGGTAGTATTAGGACCTCATGTAGTCTTTTATGACAAATTGGTATACTGCCAGAGTAGATACTTATGTGTTGTCACAGCTGTTGCATTCTTTTCTTAGGCAAATTTATTTTGCTTTGTTTTAGTTAGTTTATGGCAACAAAAGAAGAGTTTCCTAGGCTTAAAAATTAAGATTTTTTTTCATACTTGGTTTGTTGAATTTAATCAGGTAAAAATACATGTTTTTTGATGCATTTTTTATGGCTGATTTAAAGGTTTGTAAGGTGACTTGAGCACATTTTTGGAGAAAGAAGAAACAAACATCTCCCTCCCTCCCTCTGTATTGTGTCTTCTTGTAATATGCTACTTACATTCAACACCTTAATTTTTAAATTTTATGTAAATATTGATATTCCTTCCTTGAATTAGACTGAAATCCTAGAAATAAGTGTCATAAATGAGATTTACCTTTGTGTATAAATGCATACCATTATGCTTCTTGTTACATGATCAGAGCTAATTCCGGTTTTGTTGGATGAAGCCATTACTTATATAAATAGGTGTCCTTAAAGTAGTCTCGCTTTAGACATGAAAGCTGGTGACCTTGGGCCAGTCACTCTCTCTCAGCCCAACTCACCTCACAGGGTTGTTGTTGTGGGGAAAACAGGAGGAGGAAGGAGTATTAGGTATGTTTGCTGCCTTATTTATAAAAAAAATAAAGGGATTAAAAAATTAAATAAAAATAAATTCTTGAAATGTATTATTAACTGATTAGTCATTACTACTATTCCATGAATTTCAGTAGGACTTAAGAGAATGATTTAGATTACTTTGGCTTCGGCCATTAATTCCAATTGATCAGAAATTAAGTAATGCTGTAAAAGTTATTTTTATTACAATATCAATGTTAACTTTATAACAGGGGTTCCTAAACATTTTGCAATCACACCTCCCTTTAGTGTAATCTTAATGTATACACCTCCCCTAAAAATCCAAATACCAAAATGAACACAAATGAACAATGAAAACAATATAATGAAACTTTGGGAAAGGTGGATTTATTGTAACAATGTAACAAAAAGGTTCTTCATATCTCCCCTGGACTCTGCACATCTCCAAGGGAGGTACACCTCACAGTCTGGGAAAATCTGCTTTAGAAGGAAAAATATCTAGGTGTTTTGAAAGTGAAGAAATACTTCTATTTGTTTTAAGGATTAGTTACAGCTGTGATGAAGACTAAGAGCTTATGTCTTGCTGCTTGCTGCAGCACAAAGATGATATGCTGATTCCAACATGTAGTATTCTGATTCTAGTCTGCAGTACCTAAAGCATAGCTTTCCAAACTGTGTGTCACGACACATTAGCGTGTCGCGACAAAACCTGGAAGTGCTGATGGCGCGTCGCCACTGCCCCTGTGGCAGCGTGTGCGGTGACAGCAGTGGTGTGTACGGCAACAGCGCGCCATCAGCGCTTCCGGGTATTAGCGCGAAACACGCTGCCGCCGTGCACATCACATGTCACCAACGGCGGGACTTTGGAAAGCACTGATCTAAAGGTATGATATCTGAAAGGCAGTATCCACAAAATTCTTTTGTAGGATCAGTCTTCACAGAAACTGATGGTGAAGCAGCATGCATAAATAATAAAAATTAAGGAAAAATAAGTAAAAAATAAAAATTAAAGCTTGAACCACCAACAGATATATAACAATGTAGGGATGGTATGCAGAACATGGTTTCTTTCTATCCAGCCCCTTAATAAAAGTGGTCCTTGCTTAATGACCACTTGTTCAGCGACCGTTCAAACTTATGATGGCACTGAACAAGTGGTAGTTACGACTAATCCTCAAAGTTCCAGCTGTCACAGCATCGCCACGGTCATGTGATTGTGATTTGTGTGCTTGGCGATAGGCTTGCAATTACGACATCACAGTGTCCCGTGGTCACGTGAGTGCCATTTGCGACCTTCACTGCCGGCTTCCTAAAAGCAAAGTCAGCAGGAGGTTGCAAATGGTGACCACGTGACATAGTGCTTAGTGATGGAAATTCCGGTCCCAATTACCATAGTTAATCAAGGACTACCTGTAATAGTTCCTCTCTGGTTGGAATTAGAATGGAGCACTTGGCAACATTCTGAGTAACTGTCCAAATACCTCTGCCACAGAGATGCATTGGGGAAATTTTATGGGATTTCTTTTTTTCTCTGCAGCCACCAGCCTGATCCAGCCATTTTTTGAATTCAGTCTGTCTGTATTCAGCTTTCCCCACCAAATGAAATGTGGTCCTGTTCTGTTTTCATTTCAGGAAGCTATCCTGCTGAAAGACAGAGTTCCAATTCCAATTTTTATATAATTTATGTTGAGATGAAAAAAATAAAAAGAGTGTCCTGAGACGTTGCTCCAAATATGGGGCAGCAAAAGAGAAGGAATGGTTTAACAGTACCAGACTTCTTAGGACAGTTGAAAGCGGCAGATTTTTTGGAATAAGGAGTATAAGTAGGGATAGTTAAATTGCATAAACTTTTGAAAGAGATTTGAAATGTCATCAAATCAAATTCATCCTGGGGAAATGTGTTTGGCTATGCAATTTTTGTAACGACTTGTTTATATCTACCATTTTTACTGTTGGCATAATTTATATTGAGGTAGAATTGCTATTTAATTATTATATTTAACTATATTATTATATTTCAATCCTAACATCATGTTTCTTCCTTACTATATGTGGGTATAAACAAAGCTAGACTAGGTGGTGTTCCACAGGTCAGTGAATACATTCCTTAGCATCTGCCTGGTTCCTGATCCTCTTGCTTCAAATTTTACTTTTCAAATCTTTTAATCAAATATAAAGAAATAAATGAGACAGTGGCATGCTTTAACGTTTCATAAATCCTCTTTATCCCACATACTGTAAGCCTCATATACCTTTCTACGGATCATAGCTAGGTACAGTTAAGGACTTTGTTTCCAAGCATGGCCAACCTGCTCAGAAAAAGACAACTATGAACTGGAGTAGTAGCGAGCATCCTGGGAAACTAGAGAGAGTGCAGGAGAGTAACTTCATTGGCTATCTTCTGATAAATGGGTATTCTATACTTGATCGTGCTCATACGACAGTTGCTTCTATGACATAATGACAGCTATGAATAAGCAAGTTTGTTGTTTATTCGTTCAGTCGCTTCCAACTCTTCGTGATTTCATGGACCAGCCCACACCAGAGCTTCCTGTCAGCTGTCACCACCCCCAGTTCCCCCAAGGTCAAGTCCATCACCTCCAGAATACCATCCATCCATCTTGCCCTTGGTCGGCCCCTCTTCCTTTTGCCTTCCACTTTCCCTAACATCAGCATCTTCTCCAGAGTATCCTGTCTTCTCATTATGTGGCCAAAGTACTTCAGTTTTGCCTTTAATATCATTCCCTCAAGGAATAAGCAAGTATGTATGTATATTTGTAGATATGGTAAGCAGTATTCAAATAAATGGTACAATTCTTTATATTAGGTCATAAGGCTGTAATCTCATACATAAGCTTACTTCAGAATCAATTCAACTGTACCCCTCTCTCAAACCACCTATCTTCTCTGTCTATCTTCTCTGTCTATCTATCTTGAGAGAGGGGTCAAGGAATCCATTTATGCCAACTTGGAACATCCTTCCTTGAATAGAGGTGGGGGCCTCAGGCACAATCTTTCCCCCATCTTCCTCCCTGCTTTGTCTTCTGTGCCTAGGAAGATTAAGACCATTTCACAAGCTCAACAGCAGCATGGTGATCTTAACGATCCTCCTTTAGATGATAAAAGGACTTAAAATAACATCTCAATATAACCATGACCTAGCCCCAGGTGTAAGGTCACACAGCTACCTAGAAACATATTTAGGATTCCCTTACCAACTTTGCTCAGACTGAAGAATCTCCTTGGATAAGGAGCAAAACGTTTCCACTGAGAAAATAGAAATCCAGTTGACATGATTCAAGCTACAGACAATTCCACCTGGATGACTGAGAACCTTCATAGACATGTACTTGTAACAGATATGCATAAGGTTGTATTGTCACATTGCTTTTCTCATCTAGTAGTTGATGGTATAATCTTGTAAAATATTGCCCACTACATTGGCATCTTTGTTTCTTTTGGTGAGATTTATGTCCTGATAAGTAGACTTAGTTCCTAGTATCATTCTTCTTGCTGTCTTAATTATAAGCTTTCTATTTCTATTAAAAATTAGTTCTCTATTACTTGAACAAAGGATATATAAAAAAAATAAAAATTTCCCTTCTCACCCCTATGGATGGTATGTGTCTTCCTCAACCTCGGGTCCTCTACCAGAGGCCTGGGAGTTTGAGGGTTCTGCGCAGTATCTTAGCTGTTCCTAGCATTGCACTCTTCTGGACAGAGAGCTCTGATGTTCCTGGGATCTGTTGGAGCCACTCTCCCAACTTAGGAGTCACAGCCCCCAGTGCTCCTACCACCACTGGGACTACTTTGGCCTTCACTTTCCACATCCTCTTCAGTTCCTCCTTCAGGCCCTGGTACTTCTCATACTCCTTCTTCCTGATGTTGCTGTCACTTGGCATTGCTACATCTATCACCACTGCTGTCTTCTGGTCCTTGTCTACTACCACGATGTCTGGTTGATTGGCCAGTACCTGCTTGTCCGTCTGGATCTGGAAGTTCCATAGGATCTTAGCCCTGTTATTCTCCACAACCTTCTGTGAAATCTCCCATCTGGACTTGATCCGAAGGAAGCTCTAGGATTTGGAGTCTTTCATTAATTTATGTAACCATTTAAATTCAAATTCTTTGCTCACAATCAAAATCTATAGTGTCAACTGATCATCCTGGTCAGTTAACAAATTTGGAATTAAATCAATAATGTGTTTTCAGTCTTGATTTAATTTATGTTTACTGTATGTTGTCTATTGAATTCTATATATAGGAAAGTGGCATGTTTTTTACAACACAAATTGATCTTTTCACAGGCAAATTATCTCTTTTCTAATATAAATGTTCAAACATGCATAGCAGTTATATTCTTCATGTATATCATTCCTACAAATGCATGTTTATGTGTTTGTTGCTGTGTGTTGTTTTTACTGATCACCTTGCAACAGTAGTCCATGCATAAAAAAAGCAAACAAAATATCTCATTATGAATGTTGACTATGACATCAAATACTGTACCATTAATGTATACAGAGGAGTGTCAGGGTTAAAAAGTTCTTGCCTCTAATGGCCCCCATTCCAAATCACTGGATCCTCAGGTAGATTTGCATTTGAGTGTTGACAAACATTGAAATAATGTAGACTCTCAGATCCAGCCACTAGAAAAAAAATATAATGAAATAATAGCATATTGATTCAAATTTCTTCCACATATTTTGAAATATGTGGTGTCTATAGTCCAACCCTGTTGTAGTACTTATAGCCCCACACTGGCATTAAAAACTATAGAGAAGATAATCTCATTACATTTAAAGATTTTTTTAAAAGAAAGGTATTTGACAAGAACTTATCAAAAACTGTGTCTTATTTAGCTTCCTGAAACATTTGCATTTATCTTGAATAAATGTTAGCAAATTCTTGCAAGGTAGCTTGTCTGAAAGAATAACTTGCTTTTTCCCTTTCTCTGTGGAATTTATGCTTTTTTCATGTGAAATGTAGTTATGAGAAGTTTACAAATTATGCTCATGAAAGCTAAAGGAAAGTCAATGGGAGTGTTTCTCGTCAATGGGAGTTCAGTATATTAGAATAGAACGATTCATATTTAATGTCTCTGTTAGGTCTCTTATATGCCCAAATGAATATTTGTGGTGATGGGTGGGTGGGGAATGCATCTTTTAAAAGGGAGCAAGTTTTCCCAATGTAGATTTCTTGGCAGGATTTCTGTTTGGGACCAAAAAAAAAAAAGACTAAAGTGATCATTGCTGTATGAATCTTGTGAGGCATATCATAGATGTGCCCTTTCCCATGCCTGACAACATTGAAAAGAGATGATATTTCTAACTACCTGCAGGAACACTTTCTTTAATAATATAGGCGGGGTATAAATACGATCAATAAATAAATAAATAATAGTTTGGCTTGTTTCAACTACCAATGTTTCATCTCAAACTAGGAATTGCATGGATGTTGACAGTGTAATGCTTTATAAAATGTAATCCTGATAAACAGTTTGACATTTCGTGCAAAAACTAGTAAAACACTCATTTATACAGCATAAGTTGGCAGTTCCTTAGAAAAGGAGATGTAATATTCCATCATTGCAAATGTTGTTTAATTTCACAAAATTTATGCTTAGTTTCACCATTTGTAAATGCTTACAATGTACTAGGAATATCCATTGTTCTGGGAAATTAATGTTTATGCTAATTTCCATAGTCTTTTTTTCAATAAGTTCCTGGAGAATGATATCCTATCTTTCATTACACATTACAATAGGATTATTTTTTATTTAGATTTCTAAATCCCCACATTTATATTTATTTTTAAATAAACATTTAAAAGTGTAACTGTGTAACTATGGCAAGGTACCAGTTTGCCCAAAGCAATTTAATGTATAAAAGAATGAATATTATGATAAATAATGATAAATAATTATTTAATAAATGAGATAATGTTTTATATATTGTGATCATACTGACATTTCATAGCCACTATTTTTCTATGCTATTCTTTGTGTCTGTTAATTTTTTTTATTTTAACAATTCCAGAAATAAAGCATTAGATATGAGGTAGAGAAGAATCTTTCAGTTTTTAAAACACAGGCCAACTCCATTTATGCATGGTTTTGGTGGATTAATGTTTTAAAAAAGAAAAGAATTATGTTGGGATTTGCTGGTCCAAATCCATTTTCTCTTCAGTATATGAAATGACATTGCATTCTTGATGCCCCAATATTAATTTGTCAGGCATGCATGTATATTCATTTGCCAAACATCAACAATTTTTTGGGATTTCTATTAGCTTGTCTCAAACTGCAGGCAAGCTAAATTTCTCTAACAGGCATCAATTCGATGTATTAAATGCCAGTTCTGCCCTAGAAGACATATTGATTATTTTTTCTCAGCAAAGTGACAAATACCATTTTCAAGACCATAATAGAGATTGATTACAATTTTATGGAACACAGAGGGAGTTGATCTTGGTGAGACAGCTTGAGGGCATATCAAAATTGAAGAAAATCATTTGGATTAATAAAGAAATTAATTCATGGGCTGCTGATAAAGCTGAAGCTTTCTGGAGATAATGGAAACTACAACATGGTCATTCATGAATTCTGAAGCAAATTCAAATGTGACTAACATTGCTAGCAACTAAACATTTGGGACAAATATAAAGATGATATTGTTTAACCCTATCTTTAATTTTTTTTTATTTTAAAATGCTGTGCCCTTAGATATTTGCTTGTTTTAATGTGGCATGAACTTTCCAAGGCAATAATGCAGATGAATCAAGAGGACATACACACCCAAGGATAGAGATACTGTGAAACTATATATCATGACTATGAACTGCAGCCAGAACATTTTCTTAGTCCTTTACCCTGATAGATCTATGACTAGTTTCTCACTAGAATTCTATTTGTTATTCTCAAGTAATGTGCTATGATAGTCAGCCAGATGTTTAGACTGGATTTGGCATTTTTATCCACCTATTGAGTCCTTCCCAAGCACCTAGGATAGGCAGATGTTGTTGTTTGATGGTGTTAAAGGTATCGTCGCAGGATGTAAGCTGTTCCAAGTAAAGCTGCCTTTTGCAGTTGACCGGTGGTGATTTTGTCAATGCCGATGGTGTTCAAGTGGTGCTCCAGATGTACTGGAATTGCACCCAAGGCGCCTATTACTTACTATTGATACTACCTTTGCTTTCTTTTGCCACAGTCATTCTACTTCTATTTGCAGGTCTTTGCATTTTTGATTTTCTCCAGTTCTTTCTCTTATATTCTGCTGTTTCCAGATATTGCAATGTCCACTATTCAGACTTTTTTGTCTTTCTTATCAACAATTGTTAAGTCTTGGGTGTTGTGCGGCAGATGCCTGTCTGTTTGAATTCTAAAGTCTCAGAGCACTTTGGCTTCTTCGTTTTCTATTACTTTGTAGTCCCACCAGTTCTTGCTTGCAGGCAAGTGGTATTTCTTGCAGATATTCCAATGCACCATTGTTGCTACTTTTTTATGCCGTTGTTTGTAATCAGTCTGTGAGATCTTCTTTCAGCAGCAGCCAACTAGGTGGTCCACTGTTTCTTCAGTTTCTTTGCAGAGGCAGCATTTGCGGTCTTCTCAATTCTGGCTTTATATGCATTTGTTCTTAAGGCTTGGTCTTGTGCAGCCAGAATTAGCCCTCTGCCTCTTTCTTCAACTTTCCTGTTCTTAGCTATTGCCAGGTCTTGTTATCTGCTTTACCTGCTAGGTTTTTTTATGTACTGGCCATGTAATACTTTGCCTTGTCATGTCTTTTCTGTTCTTCATTGATCTTTCTTATAGGCCAGTTTGGTCTCTTTGGTATTCAGTAAGCCTTCATGGTATACTAGCTTCAGTGCATCTTCTGCACTGTCCTTCAGATATTCTTCCAATGCCCTTTTTTCTTCTTCAACTGTCTGGTGTACTTGCAATATTCCACGCCCACCTATTATCCTTGATAAGTAGAATCTGTCAAATTACTACTATACTACTACTACTACTACTACTACTATTATCATTATTATTATATTTTTATTATATCTGTCTATCATCTATATCTTAAGGCAGCAAACATATCTAATACTCTTGCCTCCTATTTTCCCTACAACAACAACCCTGTGAGGTGGGTTGGGCTAGAGAGAGTGACTGGCTCATAGTCACCTAGCTGGCTTTCATGCCTAAGGGAGGACTAGAACTCACAGTCTCCTGGTTTTTAGGCCAGCACCTTCATCACTACACCAAACTGTCTCACAAATATATACATTTCTGCATTCAGACACAACATGTACAAGTGGTTTAGCATTACAAGAATAAGATTTACAACTCCTGAGAGTTCAAGCACTCTTCCAACCCCTCTTCACAGAATTACAGCATCACACAGTTGAAAGGAGCGATATAGTTTATAAAGTTTATCCAAACCCCAGGTGATTATTAAGTATACTTAGTGAAAAGAAATATTATTTTTGGAGTTGCTAAAATCCAGTACTCCAAATTAAAATCAGCCATAGTTTTTCTATAGGTTGTTTAAGATAGCAAATTGCAGTTATTCTAAAATGGAAGCAAAGGCGTCTGATAAAGAGGCTACAAGAAGAGAGAGAAGACTGTCCAGAGGCTGGGCTCATTCTAATTGAGTGTTAAGTGTGAGCTGGTCCAAGTGCACCAAATATAGAAATTCAAAATGGACATGCAAAATATATCCACATTTCCACACAAGTACACCCAAAATAATATTGTTTTTTTTCCCCCAGCCCTTATCAGTTAATTGAAAATGGCCATCTAAATGGTATTAGATTTCCTATCGGTGAACAAAAAGAACCTTTTTCTTATTAGAGGGAGCCAGGATCCAACAGAAGCTTCATGTTGGATAAAAGGACCAGTGTAATCCTAGCATCCTCTCAAACCTTTGAAGCAGTAGTCTTGGTCACACAGCATGTTAATTGGGTAATCATTGTGGTTTATAAGCCGTGGTATATGGCTTGATGTGTGAAAAACAACAAACGTGGCACATTGAACACATTATTTTTAAACATACATGGTTTACTGGAGATTGTGGGGAAAAGGAAGTACTGAAGAAACTTACTGTCACTGTCACTAAACCAGTGCTGTTTAGAAATCTACTGAACTAGTGCTAGCTCTTTCTGGATTGCATCATGTGGTTGCTTATGCTTTTCATAAATCCAAATTCAGTGGGGATAAAATACAGGTATCTAAGCTTAAGTTGGCCAAGTGGTATTGATCTTTTAAAGATGGACAAGGAATGTCATATTATTTACAGTCTCTTACATTCCATTCCCTGAGACAAGCTTTCACAGAACTTTGTTTTCAAACAATGCCAACAGCCTATTTGGATGGAAGATATAAAGGATTACCAACTACACATTGTTTATGCATTTGTAATAATTTACAGGTGGAAGATCTGATCCATTACTTATTACATTAAAAAGTATATCAGGAACCTAGAGCTAGATTTATCATGCCTTTCTTAATCCAACTGAATCAGTCTAGTTTAGAAGAAAAAAATCTATTTTCTGCTGACTGATGTAGATGTAACAAAACAAATTGCATTGTTTGCAGTGGCCGCAAGGAAGATACAAAAGCAGATGTTGACAGATAGTGCTGTTAATATTAGAGGGGATGTATTGAACTGATATGGATTTTTGTAATTTTATATGAATTTTGCTAAAACCAATGGTTGCAAATAAATGTATATACACATAAAAATACAGGTAATCTAATTTCACTGGGTAATTTTATAATAACATTTTTTCATCAGCAGTATAACCTCTATGTTCTTAGCACAAAGCATTATCATGGTCTGGTTATAATTTGAAATTTTAATTTATTATAATAAATTAATGTTTCAGTCTATAAAAAGTATTTATTGCTAAATTCAATTCAATTGTTATTTATTATCTAAAGCAGCTAATATGTTTTCTGTTCTGTGCACAAAAATATTTTTTAGAATTAGAATACATCCTCTCCTCATTTAGTGACCACAATCTGTTCCAATAACTTGGCCATTAAGCAAAATTGTCACTAAGTGAACACGTGACTGAGAGAAAGAGAGATGCTGTGAAGATCACTGGTTGCTGCTGTCTCATTCGGATAAAATTCTCTCGTACAGTTTCCTGTGCCTGGCTTGTTTTTTCCCCCTTTTTCTCCCCCTCGCAGAGTGGAGAGATTGCTTAAGCCAAGGGTCCCCAACCTTTTTGGTGCCAGGGACCAGTTTCAAAAGACGATTTTTCCAGTGGGCGGGGTTTCCAGGTGGGAGCCAATCACGCACACCAGGGGTGGGGTTTGCGGGCGGCAGTCCCGCTGCCCAGTTACTAACAGGCTGCAGCCCATAGGTTGGGGACCCCTAGCTTAAACAAGCTATCACTTCCTGAGCTGCTTTTCTCTGCAGCGCTTCCCTAAAAAGTGCTAACCACAAGTTAATAAGCTCAGGTCTGTGACCTTAATTAGTTGATTGCAACCCCCCAGCTGGCTGGCACTGCTGCCTGAAACTGACCAGACCTTAATTGATTTCATACTGAAGGCTTTTGTTGTCAGGTGCATGAAATTTGATCGTAAATGCGTGCATTGGTAGGAAAATGATTTTTTTATTACCGTTTATTACTGTTGGATTTGCAAATGGTCACTAACCAAGGTAGTTGCTAAAGGAGGAGTGGCTGTATGTGATACACAATGAATTTGAAAGTCTACAAAGCATTTTTTTCCCTCTGTCCCCTAAATCTTTATTTAAATTTTCACTATTACCAACACAAACATTTTTTAAAATAAAAATTTGATACTGTATGATGCAGATTAAATCACTGTGTCTAATTTGCAATTTTTTGCCTTGAACCACATAGGTTAAAATTCCTGTTTAGGAATTTTAAATACACTTTTTAGTACTCAATTATAATGCATTCCTTAATTATTTTTTAAAACTATGAATGTAATTATATGAAGCATTCTGCTCAATTTTCGAGTCTCTCCCCATCTGTGATAAAATGCAGTATTACCCGATAAAGCTAGTTTTATGCATTTTATGTTAAATTGGGGGTTTTAAGGACTTTTACTGAAATGGTTTAAGATCACATTTTCCAAATGAATTTCTCTAACGGTGCCAGCTTCTGCAACTCCTTTTGATATGGTTTGATTATTCTGCAAATTGCTAACTATTTGTTCCATTTATGTTTTGTAAATATAAATCAAGTTTCTGTGAATATAATTATAGGTAATATAATTTGGTACCAGTAGTGTATTCCGGCCCTCTGCACTCAGACTCAGGCCCTGGACAGCAGACACTTGGAGGCCCTGGCTTTCGGCTATTGCTCTTGAACACCAGGTCAGTTAACAACAAGGTCGCCCTTATATGTGATTTGATCACCAAGGAGGGGGCAGACCTGGCGTGTATTACCGAGACCTGACTGGGCCCTGAAGAGGGGGTAGCCCTCTCAGAAATGTGCCCAGCTGGGTTTATGGTATGGCATCAGCCAAGACACCAGGGCAGGGGAGGAGGGGTGGCTGTTGTCATCCAGGAATCAACTTCCCGATCTCTATTGGGGAAGATGGGTCCAGTAACCTACCTACGGGGCCGTGCAGAAGAGCATCTGGAGGATAAAATTGCTCAGATTCGTACCAAGTTGGATGCCAAGCATGGGGCATGGCCTGTGGAGATGCCTGGGGAATATACTTACCCAGTTATCTGGGAACACTTTGATCCTGTTGGGCCCGAGGAAGTGGACAGGGTCCTCCAGACTGTAAATGCCACCACTTGTCAATTAGATCCATGCCCCTCCTGGCTGGTGAAGGCAGCTCATGAGGTGATGTATGGGTGGGTCCAGGTGAGGGTGAATTCATCCTTGAGGGAGAGAGTGCTCTCGACAACCTTTAAAGAGGCACTGGTGTACCCCCTCCTCAAGAAACCATCGCTGGATCCCACCGTAGTGGACAATTTTCATCCAGTCTCCCACCTCCCCCTTTTAGGTAAGGTGGTTGAGAAAATGGTGGTGTTGCAGCTCCAAAGGATCCTGGATGAAAAGGGTTATCTGGACCCTTTTCAGTCGGGTTTCAGGCCTGGATATGGGATGGAAACAGCATTGGTCGCAGCTTTGGATGATCTCTGGCGGGAGCGGGATGGGGGCAGTGCATCCATCTTTGCTTTTGACCTCTCTGCAGCTTTCAATACCATCGACCATGGTATCCTTTTTGGTCGGCTCAGGGAGTTGGTGGGTGGCGCGATTTTGCGCTGGTTCACCTCCTTCCTCCAGTGCTGGCCCGAATCGGTGTTGATAGGGAGCGAGAGATCCAGCCTGCAACCCCTCCTTTGCGGGGTGCCGCAGGGTTCGGTGCTCTCTCAGCTCCTTTTTAACATCTACATGAAACTGCTGGGTGAAATCATCCGTTGCCACAGGATGACGTATCATCAATATGCTGATGATACCCAATTATACATCTTCATCCTGAGTGACTTAAGTGGTGCTGTGACCACCCTCTCTCGGTGCCTGGAGGCTGTAGAGATCTGTATGGGAAACAACAGGCTTCAGCTGAACCATGGTAAGATGGAGTGGCTGTGGATTGGGGGCTCCTCGGTATCCAGGAATTTACCATCTTTGGTTCTGGATGGGGTTGCACTGCCCCAGACAGATCCTGTGCGGAACCTGGGGGTTCTCCTGGACTCACGACTCCTGCTCAAAGAGCAGGTGGCAGCCATGGCCAGGGAAGCCTTTGCCCAACTTAGTGTTGTGCGCCAGCTACAACCCTTCCTGTATCGGGAGGCCCTCTGATCAGTCATCATGCCCTAGTCATCTCTCGTATAGACTACTACAATGTGCTCTACATGGGGCTACCCTTGAAGAGCATCCAGAAGCTACAGCTGGTTCAGAATGCGGCTGTGCGAGCAGTTTTAGGAGCCCCAAGGATGGCGCATATAACACCTTTGCTGCGCGAGCTGCATTGGGTGCCAATTTGCTTTTGGGTCCAATTCAAGGTGTTGGCTATCACCTTTAAAGCCCTAGAGGGCATGGGTCCAGGTTACCTGAGGGACCGCCTCACCCACATTGCATCGACCCTTCCCACTCGGTCAGGCAGAGAGGGCATGCTACGGACCCTGTCCATGAGAGATTGTCAGGGTCCAGAAAGAGGGCCTTCTCTGCCGTGGCCCCTGCACTGTGGAACACGTTACCCCCAGAGGTGAGGCAGGCCCCCACTCTCCTGGCCTTCTGAAAGGGAGTGAAAACTTGGCTTTGCCACCTTGCTTGGGGTGGGAGGGGGGATAGCCAATCATGGGGTTGGTTGGCACCTTGATGTGGCTCTGAGGAATTTACATTTCATATAAATTTTAAATATTTTCTATATTTTCTATTTCATATTTATATTTTTATGATGTATTTGTTTTTATGTTTTTAATCTCTTGTTATTTTAACTAAATTATAAACTGCCCAGAGTCGCTTGCGAGGTGGGCGGTGTAGAAATATGAGAAAGAAAGAAAGAAAGAAAGAAAGAAAGAAAGAAAGAAAGAAAGAAAGAAAGAAAGAAAGAAAGAAAGAAAGAAAAAGTTGTGATGGAAAATAATCCATTCCCTACTTCATTTATTTATGCTTTATATGATGCATTGAAAGTTTGGCCATGTAGTGACTGAATGATCAACACCTGAATCCTGTAATAGGTGAAGGGCTCTCACATCAGCCTCTTTAGACTTATTTATCTGGTGCCAATTACTACTTCATGGTAAACAATCCAAGGGCTTGTATTTGCAGACAGTAGATAACAGGGAAATCAAATATATCAGCTGTATACAGATCTATAAAGAGATTATCCTGTCAGCTAAACAAGAATAAAAGCTGTGATTGCACATATCACTCCCTCTTTCTAATAGGGTAACAAAGGCAGCTGTTGCCATATTAGTGTGAAAGAAAATAGGAGATGAAATGAAGAAATATATAGTGCAATCTGATTTGTGTCTACTCAGTTGTAAGTTCCAGTAAATTATGCTTACTCCTTGGGAAATAGGTAGACAGTTTAGTTACCTAAGCATTATGGATCTGAAGTCAAATCATGCCTAGGTTTGTATGTATTTTTTTTATTAATGTATTTATATCCTGTATTTTCTGTGAGTGCTCAAGGTTCAATTTCAACCCTATAACAATCATCTTGTGAGGTAGTTTGGGTTGTGAGCGACTAAAATCAGCTAGACTTTAGTCAGCTTTGATGTTGAGTGGGGTTAGAACCTTGACTTCCCTACTTCAACATTATTATATTATTATTATATTACACTACACTACACTACACTACACTACACTACACTACACTACACTACACTACACTACACTGGCTTTCAATGCAGTGTTACACCTAAATGCATGCATACTCTTCATTAAACTACAGGAGTATTATGGACAGAAGGACAGCACATGTAAAACCACAAGGTTTGGTTCAAGCTTAATTCGGGGTTTAAAAGAACAGATTGGATTTGGACTGTATGAAATGCTGCCCAATTCAGTTGAGGTTCTGAGTTTCACTTGAGATTTGTGCCTCCAATCAATAGAACAGGAAAATACAAATAGTGTAATTTCATTTTTAAAAAATGGAAATGGATAACATGTACAGATGTCCTTCTGAGAAAAAGAATAGAAATAAGAGGTTTGGGAATTACTGTCCTTTAAATTCTTATTTTTTAAAAAGGCAAACAATAGACATTTCTTTCTTCTTTGAATGAATCAGAAGATCTGTGCATAAATATTTACAGTTTTCTGACAGATAGTTGCATGGGGGGAGAGAGTTGTGTAAAAATTTCCTTAAAAACTTGGGGTTGTAAGAAAATAATTTTTTAATTTAAATTTATTTTTAATTTTTATCCTGACCTTATTATTTTTACAAATAACTCAAGGCGGCGAACATACCTAATACTCCTTCCTCCTCCTACTTTCCCGGCAGGCATCTTTATAAATGCAGCAGATACTGTGAAGATACGCTTGAAAAACAATCTGCTAAATTACATCTGGGATTCTCAAGGCAGAGTTCTTTAAATTCCGTTATAAACAAAGAAACGCTTCTAGCTTTTGGGGGGACAGAATTAGATGCCATTTATGGCAACAAAGAAACTCATCCAAAGCACTATGATTGGACAGCTTGTATTGAATTATTCTTTTTGATTGGAAGGTAAACTTCTAGTCACTCATCTCCACTCCTCTTCCTTTCCCATGTTTAATCCCAACGCGCAGTGGAGAACTGAAAGCAGCGTTTTTTCTTCCTTTTTGAAAACATATGAAGCATCCTGATGATCCTGATTTGACTCATATCACTTTGTAGAGATTCTGTTTTGCCACATGCATATACCCAGCCCTGTGTAAAAATAAATAATCAGTGTCTCTGAATTTGCAATTCATTCCATGCACACATTTCTGCAACCTTTGGAGATGCAATCATTGGGGGTTCAGGCACAACATGTTAACGTTCAGGATTACAGAGTCAATTGCTAAGATTATCCAGGGAGGTACTCCTAAATCTGCTAAGAACTGCAGACACTAACTTGCAGTTACTAATTGATGGCGTTGGTGAAAGTTGATGGCTCATTGATGGGCGTTGGTGAAAGTTTCACCCTAAAATGCTCTCCGTCCTCCTCTTTTAGGCACCTATTAAAAACCTACCTTTTCATTGATACTGCCTTTTCTGTGTCAGTGAGGTAATATGATTTAAATTCTATTCTCCTTTTTTTCTTTCACCTTTAAAATTAAATGTGTCATTTTACATACAGTGTTATACTGTTATTTTTTGTATTTTGTGTTTTAGTTGATAGTAAACCATTTTTAAAATGGTTAAATTGGTTTTTTAAAATCATTTTAATGTGAATGCAAGTACACCAATATGCTATAAAAGGAATACAGCAATTAGGTTATGCAGAACCTGTTCAACGGATTTCACAGCTGTTCGGATGCTTTGAAAACAGTTTGAACTCAACTCATATTAACCCAGGAATAGTCTACTTGTTCCTGATTCTGGAATGTGATTTCAGGATAAACAAACAAATAAAGGGAGTCCTTTTGTTGCTATGAGGATTCTGCTTGTATTGTTAAAAATCACATTTCTTTGTGTTTTTTCTCCCTTTATATTCTTTGATTGGGAAAATGGTCAGGGCCTCGCCACGGTTATGGCTCAGGCCTTCTTCTATCCCTTCTCCTCAGACTTAGAAGAGGAGTAGAAAAAGTTGCTGCATGGGTTCATCAGCATCCCTTTTGTGGCCCAAAAAGGGGGTTGGATCCCCAAATTGATCCCCAATGTCATTTTAACATTTTTTGCCTTAATCTTTGCAAATATTTAAGGCATCCATAAAATGGTTGACATCCACTCATAAATGGATCCTAGCCTGGCGTGGTTCTCAAGGTGGCAAAAGTAACACAGTGTATCGACAAGTTGGACTCAGATTATAAACTGACGATGAAGACAACCTAATAGCCTAATTCTCCAGAAGGAAGTGAATTACGATTTGTAAAAAGAAAGGAAGAAGTGACATTCCTTTCCCATCATCACAACCTTTATTATGTGTTTGGCATGATCTATCAGGCATTGTGTCCTCTATTTTAATTTATATGTTTTAAGTCTATCTATCTGGATAGGGCTGCTCTAATGCTATCTGAATAAATAAATCAGAGCAAGAGCTTTATAGATTGCATAAAGGTTGAACCATCCATCCCATTTCATGTGAGTAAAACTTTGTTCTGAGTTGTGTTTCATCTTTGAGTTAGTTCAAACAGTGATTTGTGGTGGGGCTACTGGTGGCGTATAATGATACCTGAAATGTTATGCTTTTACTTTTTCTTCACTTAGAAATATATTTACTTGTTTAAACAAACAGTGCACCAACAAAGTATTTTTAAAGATAAAATACATAATGACATTATTTGGGAATATTCATGGGTTCAGATATAATCCTTGGGAGAAATACAAAATGTTAAACATCTGTATTCATTATTTCTGTTCAAAAAGACATTTCAGTAGGTAAAAGTAATCTCTTAGAAGCTTCAGAAGTAACTATTGGCATTGCTGCAATTTAATAACGCAATCCTATAAGCATTTCATTAATATACATAATACAATTTAGTGTCAATATTCTTAATTGGTGAGGACTTGTGAGCTTAAAAAATCTCAAATGAGTCTGTAGTTGTTTCCTCTGAAAAGAAGTTGAAAGTTGTCTCCAGTTATTCTGAAAGATATATTCATCAGAGATTAGATTCCCATCCCTAATCAAGGCTGTAGTTCAATAAAGTCCTGAACCCTTAAACTAGTTATATTTATCTACTTCTTTAACATTTTGTTCATACAGGGTAAGAATCAGGTGCAGATTTATTTATTCATTTGACACCTGTTCACAAAGATTCCACCTCTAAGTTTCCTTCACTTCTAAGGTATAATTTTTTAAAATTTGTATTGCACTGTTTGCAATAGTAATATTTCTTTTAAATGTCATTTAAATGTATTAGCTAACAGATTGAGAACCCAGTGCTAATTCTATTTTTTTCTTTTTTGACACAATGCTAGTTTTAAAATTTAAAATGTTGAAGATTTATTAAATTTTGGGACCCTAAAAATAAAAACTAGAATGGTTTTGATGAAAGCTTATATAATTCAGCTTTTATTATATCTACTCAATCATTAGTTTTTAGCTTTATTTTTTAGCATTTTATTTATTTATTTATTTATTTATATTTTGAATTTAGTCACCGCCCATCTCACTCAAAGAGCGACTCTGGGTGGTTTACAATAAAACTAGAATAAATAAAGATTAAAATACAATAAAAACAATATTTAAACTGATATCACAGGAAGTAGTTCCAAATGAGTGTAGGCAATAGAACAATACATGCAATCTAATTCTTATTATTTATTTATTTTTTATCCCGCCTTTATTATTTTTATAAATAATTCAAGGCAGCGAACATACCAAATACTCCTTCCTCCTCCTGTTTTCCCCACAACAACAAACCTGTGAGGTGAGTTGGGCTGAGAGAGAGTGACTGGCCCAAGGTCACCCAGCCGGCTTTCATGCCTCAGGCGGGACCAGAACTCTCAGTCTCCTGGTTTCTAGCCCAGCACCTTAACCACTAGACCAAACTGGCTCTCTCTTTTTCTAATTCATATCTTAGTATTGCTCTATAAGTCTATATTAGGTGCCTTTTATCAACCTTCTGTTAAAGTTGATAAATATATAGCTATGTTATTAACTGATGTGATTAATCAAGTAGTTTATTCTTAATGCCATAAATGTTACATTGGATCCAGATTTACAGAAGTCTCATTGAAATCAGCAGAGCATAATTACACATGACTAAAGTTTCCTAAGTTTCAGTGGTCTTATACATTGGGATCTAACCCAATCAAAGAAACCATCCACAGTTTTTAATTAGTTTACAATTTTAATTATTTTAGAGTGGACTTGGGGATAATTCATATTGAACATAGTGGGATCTTCTTCCTGTAAACATCAATCAGGAGGGGCATGCTTGCAGAGGTGTGTGTGTGTGTGTGTGTGTGTATAGAAAATGAATTCCGTTTTTCCATCATTTTCATTACTAATATGATCTACTGATTATAGTGTTTTAAAACATCATTTTACTATCACACAGACTAAAAAGTAAATATGAATGTTCAGAGCCATAATGCCCTGAAAGACTGACTTAGATGTTGTTACAAAACTGAGATGGCAGGTTATGCTATGATGGTGAATTTTAATACATGAGAATAATTCCTAATGCACAGTGTTAATACTACCGTATTTTCATTTTTTACTAAAGTTTGTGAAATCAGATTTAAGGAACAAAAATATGACATCATTAAACAATAGTTTTCTCTAATTTGCCATTTCATTTCAAAAGAAAATATATGCGTTTGGGACACTTTTTATGAAAACAGGTCTTTACTACATGAGTAGCTATTTTTCTTTCCAGATGGATTTCCTGTAGGTTTGGCTGCAGAATAGCAGGTGTACCATTCCAAAGTGTCTTTACAAGTGGCTCAGCAGGATCTCTGCCGTACATCCGCAGGAGACTGCTCATCTGTTTAATCCTTATATTTTAGTCAACCTTCCTTATTATGTGTGCAGGGCTCTGATGCTCAGCTGGATTTTGACACTCAGAATGAATTGACGGAGCTCTTTGATCTTTCCTGTGTATTGCATCTGTTTCATCTTTCATCTTAATGCATTCTCTTCCCCACTCCAGCTTTATTTATCCATATGAATTCATCAATTTTATTTGTTCTGCTTTATCTTACAACAGTAATCATTTGGTATGTATGCAGTTTAAAAATACACAAGATAACTAAAAAATGTATGTTTGTTGAGAATAAACATCTTACATGAGCCAAATCTTTACATGAGAATGGAAAACATTTATTAAAATATACAACTAATTGCACACGTTTGATATACCATCATCAAAATAAGTACTGGTTTCATTTGCCTATAATTAAGAATACTCTTTTTTAAAATATATGTACACACATATAGACCTACACATTCATTCATTTGCTTCTGGGCACTGCTGTGGTGTTCAAACCAATTAGCCTCATATGTAAGAAAGTTCTTTATAGTAATTTAGAATTGTAGCCTAGCAGAGTAGGGAGGATCCAGATTATTACAATTATAAAGGTTATAATAGAGATTCTGACTTTTTATTCTGTAATTAGAATCTACTGCAGTTACTGATAGTATTATTCCATGTAATTTCTACAGAGGTGAGATAGTAATCTTCTCCAAATAAATAAGATTAGCATGTTTCCCAAAGTACTTTATTTTCATTGAATCCAACATTTTTCTTTTTTCTTTTTAGATTTGGCAGTAATACAGTTTTACAATCTGTTACAAAGAATCCAGCTTTGAAGATTTCTTGAGGGGTTGGGGGCAGAATTTTTAGTAAATTTTCCAGATGTCTCTTTTTGGATTTGCATTAGAACTTCAGCTCAAGGATGCATTATCATTCTACTTTTGAATAAAATTTATTTATTTATTTATCAAATTTTTTATCACTGCCCATCTCCCCCCGAGGAGGGACTCTGGGCAGTTTACAATAAAAACACAGTTAAAATGCAACACAATTACAAGTGCAATAAATATAAATATAAGTACACAATAAAAATATAAAATATCCAGATGGCTGATGGTTCTCTATCAGTTCGTGAGTAAAAAGCGTTATTTTAGGGTTGTTCTAGGGGGCTAGCCATCCCTTGTTTATTCGTTCAGTCGTTTCCGACTCTTCGTGACTTCATGGACCAGTCCACGCCAGAGCTTTCTGTCGGCCATCCCTAGGAATGGATATTTTCCTTCCCGCTCCAGGCATGTTGGCAAAACCAGGTTTTTAACTTTTTGTGGAAGTCCAGGAGCGAGGGGGCCTGTCTTATCTCCAGGGGAAGAATGTTCCAGAGGGCAGGAGCTACTGTAGAGAAGGCACGCTTCCAAGACCCCACCAGATGGAATTCTTTTACAGATGGGGTCTATAACATGCCCTCTCTGGGTGGGGGTGGGTCGATGTAATGGGGATGAGACGGTCCCTCAGGTAACCTGGACCCATGCCAAAATATACATGTAATTACAACAGAATGATCTGTTTAGTAGAGTAAGTTACAAGATACAATCAACACTAGAACTTTTCTTCCTCATTATCAATGGATATCCACTCCAGAATTCAAATGGCTACAATCTTATAAATATGTATGTAGAAGTAAGACTTACATGAATAAGATTGTTGAATCTTAAGGCAATACTTTTGAGCATAAAGTCTCCCTCAAAACTCTGTTTTTAATTTGTTTCTTGGGTTTTCATCCTGCCTTTTCTTAAGGAAGGAGTTTAACCCTCCCTCCTCCATTTTTTCACCATCACAACAACTCTTAACAGGTAATTTAGATCAGAGATACAGTGACTGGTCCAAAGTCACCCAGTGACCTTTCATGGCTGAGAGTGGACTTGAACCTGATATCTCCAGTTCTAGTCCAACACCTTTACCACTTTATTTATTTTTTATTTATTTATCATATTTGTATAGCCACCCATCTCACAAAAAAAGTGACTCTGGGTGGTGCACAACATTCAATAAAAAGAAAACCAATAAATACATATAAAACAATCATTAAAACTATAAAAAACACACAAAACAAAAGGGAATGATGTTAACTGTAGTACGGGAGCTATTGCAAAATGTCCCCAGTCCCCTGGGACCCCCAGGCCTGATCACATTGCCAGGTCTTGTGGGACTTGCGGAATGTTAGAAGGGATGGGGCTAACCTCACTTCCGGGGGGAGAAGATTCCACAAGGGAGGCACCACGGCAGAGAAAACCTGCCTCCTGGGACTTACTTTCTATACTTTTAACGCAATCCTATGGTGGATTAGTACACAAGTGGAAGTCCCTTTCCATACATACCAAAAGAATGGATTAAGGAATATCTTTTATATATCCATTATAACTCCACAAAATCAAAATTATCTTCAGTTGCTGTCCCCAGACAGGAACAAAGCAAATGCATAGCTACAAGTATTTCATACATGTTTACTGAAGCAGATTATCTGAATGAACTGGTAATTTTCTGCAGTAGAAATACTGTTACTGCATGGTAACTGCCCAGATTTGCAAGATTTGCTTCACCTGGAAGGGGGTGGTGGTGTCTGTGTGTGTGCACATACAGTATGTATATGGGATTTAAATGTCAAATATGCTTATAAATAAAATATTTCAGATCCTAGGATAGTTGTATACCATAACATACTGATTAATGAGTTTATACTGGCCTTTGTCTCATTAGAATATTTTTTAGACTACCATTAATATTTAGTAATATTCATTATAGTACATAGTGATTTGACATTTAACACTTGTACAAATGTTGTGAGATATTTTGATATTTTTCCACATTCCAAATATAAATTCCTTGATTTTGGGGACATTTTTTAAAAATTAATGACTATTTTCAGATTAAATGCCTAAATTCAATATGATTAAATGCATTATTTCAGTAATGTGAATATGGGATCATTCTACTTGCTATGGATGCATTAAACTGGTGAACAGATTCTTAGCATATTCAAACTGATTCCATGGCTATGATGTTGAATAAATGTGTTATCCCATCCAAGCCCACAGAATGTCCCGTTTGGGAAACTAGTGTTTGCATCCAGTGAATGTGACTGAGAACTCCAGACCAGTGGACTCCCTCCCTCAATTCCTCTGTAACATCTTTTCTTCTCTTGTACGATCTTCTGAGGGGGTTAGGGGGATCTGCCTGAGTTACCTGCTAGTAAACAATTTATATTGTATTTAAAAATACTGTGTAGTATTTTATACTATGTTTATTTTATTTAAAGATATATTACTAATATTGTATACTGAATATCACTAAATACAGAATAGAAGAATTATAGAATCATAGAGTGAGAAGGGGCTTTTAATGTCACTGAATCCAATTTCCTCAGTGCAGGAGTTCAAACTAAGGCATCCCCATCAATACTATCAAGCCTCTGCTTGAATAAATTGAGTGAAGGGGAGCCGATCACTTCTCAGGGTAATTGGTTCCATTTTTCAACTGTTTTACTGTTTGGGAATTTTTCTAACACTCAAATAGAACTGCCTTCCTATAACTTAAATCCATTATTGTGTCTTGCACTCTAGAACAGTAGTGACAGGTCTTGAATTTCAACTGTGTGACATCCTTTCAGATATTTGAAGAGTGTCATCATCATATACTCTCTCAGCCTTTTCTTGTCAAAACTAAACATTCCTAATTCCTTTTATCTCTCTTCAGAACACTTTGTTTCTAATCCGGAACTGGACACAGTACTCATTATGAGTTAGAACTCTTACTTCCAGTAATTTGGAAATGATACTTCTATTGATGCAACCTGTTTTTTCCCCCCAGTCATATCACATGCTTAACTCATACCCAATATGTAATCAACTGCTATTCCAAGATCTTATTTACAAGTATCACTACCCAGTCCAGTATCCCCCAACCCAGCCTTTCTCTACCTTTTGACCCTGGAGGAACCCTTGAAATATTTTTCAGGCCTCAGGGAACCCTGCACATTCAGGCTCAAATATAGGCCAGAAGTTACAAAATTGCTATACTCATTTCATGTGTAGGCCTGTATATATGCATTAACAGTGTTCTTAAACTAAAAATAAAGAATGAATCGTACCTCTTTAATGTGAAGTTGTCCAAATTTGAAATAAGTTTTTTAAATCGTGATCTCCCAGGGAACCCCTAGTGATCTCCCCTGGTTGAGAAAACCTGCCCCAACCTATACCTGTGTGTTTCATTTTGTTTCCTAAGTGAAGAACTATACTTTGCTCTCTGTCAAATGTTATTCTGTTGTTTTCAACCCATTCCTCTAACCCTCCAGTATAATTTTACAGTTCAGTCCTGTCATCTAGGATATTAGCTATTCCATCTAATTGTGTGTAATTCTCTTTCCATATTCATCCAAGTTGTTAAAAATGTAGAAGAGTATAGGGCTCAGGACTGAACCTTGTGGTACTCCACTCAATATTTGACAATGATTATCATGAATCATGGACAAGAGCTCCATTTTCATTTAATTTTCATGCTTTTCATCCTACATTTAATAAGAGACCAATGCATAGCTCTACTGTGGGATCAAATGCTTTGCTGAAATCATAATTCACAGAAATCAATCAATGCACAAATTGCATGAGCACTTGCAGTTTTTAGACTTCTGAGACAAATTTCTGAGACAAAAAGATTGGATTAGGGTGAGAGCAATGAGGTCAAAGGGAAGCTACTAGTCTCATACTACCAGTAGCATGTGACCTGAATGTATTTGATTATGTATATATTTCAGCAAATTAAGATTGTCAGTGAATTCCTCTTCATACTATACAGGCTGTATGTGGCAATGATTTTTTTTAAGAATGTTCTGCTGCCTGTGTGAACCACAGTGATGTAAATTGAATATGTTAATAAAATTTTGGAGGAAGTGAATGACAAATATCAATGAGTGAACACATTTTTTTAAAAATAATACAATAACATAAACATGTAGCAGTGTTTTCTTGAAAGCAGTGTGCTGTCTTGTATAATCTTAAAAATAAAATACAGCATCTTTACCAGACAGCAAACTCAGTGGGGCTTAACATGAATAAACATCATTATATTGCATAGTTAGGATGCAATTTTATCCCTAACAGCTTAAATGTGAGTAAGTTCCATTCAAATTAATACTGTTATTTACCTGGCCTATTGTTTTTCTGAATTTATTTGATACATTTTTTAAAAAAAAATTAGATAAATACTATTTATTTTTGCTTTAATTTTATGTATATGTTTCTATATTTAGTAATTTCACAATTGGTAATTAATTAGATTGCTTTTTCCATTTATGATTGCTAGATTTTGGGGATGAAGCAAGCTATTTTGTAGTTGTATGCTGTCATCCTTAGTCTCCTGTGTAGTATTAGATCTTCCTTTAAGAATTCCCTTCCTTTATCTTTCTGCCTTCCTTCCTTCTTTTATTCATGTCCCATCTTCTAGTTGTCCTCAAGAATAGTATAATAAATTTCATACTTTTAAGACAACCATAACAAAGTAAATAGGTTGCCTCATAACCCTACAGTTATTTATTTAAGTGGAATAGAAAGAAATACAGTATTGAAGGAATATTTTGATTCAAAATGTGAATTATTGTTGCAATAATGACATGTTAAAGTAGAGCTTCACATTGTAAGTTTATTCATAACACCTCTAACAACTGCTAATAGTAATTAGTAAAAAGAAAAAAAATGTACTGCACTATAGAACCATCCTGCTTATTCAAGGCGCTTTGCATTTAATTGTTTTAATATAATCTTGAGTCTTTTTATGTTTGGTTTTTATATTTTAACTGCATTTTTAAATTATTCTCTACTCTGCTGAATGTATATTGAATTTTTATTGATAATTTTTCCACCAGAACCTTACAGTACCTATCTTGCTTCCTACTTGAAATAAGCAATATGTTATGCAGTTTCAGGAGCAACAATAAAATATTATCTAACACATCACATTCATTTAAGAAAGTAACAGATAGAATTGTAGTGCCTGTTGCATTTGTAAGAATCCACAGATCATCAGTCTAGTTAAGATAGAAGGTGCCTACAGAGAAGACTTTAATGGAAAACTGTTGCTTCTGTGGGTTCAATTAAGACTATCTATTTGTGAAATGCAACCTCTGGGTAGAAGTTGGAACACCCTTTTTGGCAATGGGAACAGCTTGTGTCATTATTTAAAAGGGAATTGTCTAGATGTTCAAGAGGTTCTGTCTAATTTCCTAATTTTTAAGTGTGTTTTATTAATAAGGTTAGCCGTGAAATCCCTCAGTACAGGTTTACATATTCATCATAGTTTGAACTTGAAGCCTGTTTTTGAGATATGGATGTGCTCTTGGTCCCAAATCAATCTTGTCATTCCTTAGCAAGCAATGAAAGATAATAAGTACTATTCACCTGATTGCCTTCCTGCTCTGAGACAGCTGGTGACGCTTGTCTTCCTGATAACCAGGACTTTCAGATCTAAGGCAGGGATAAAGAAAAGCTGGGAGCTTGCTGAATCTAAATTTGACAGTCGATGGCAGTGTTCAGGGGTCAGGAGGGATAGAATCTCTGACACGTATAAGAAAGGAACAAAATTTATCTGCTCTGGTTGCAATGATTAGATGTCTCGTTGTCTGGCTTTCTTATAGTGGATGATTGATCATGCCCGCCAGCTGCCTAATATCATAATTAACAAAGTTGCTACTGTGTATGAGAAGTTTAATCGAAAAAAATTGCCAACAGTGTGATGCTGTTGTTACCCATAAAGATCAGAAGCAGGGCAAAGTCGACTTTTGGATTAATGGAGCTGCAGAACTATGTGGGGAGAATAAGAAGTAGTGCACCTGAATGGATAATGGTATGTGCTTTGTTTCTGAACTGCATTGTCCATATATAGTCAGATTTTAGTTTTCATTTTCAAGATGTCATTTAGTATATCTCCATTAGTATTTGATGCTTGCTTGATGTTTATTGTCTGCACAATTACCATTGTTAATTATGTTGTGAAATTGTTTTTTAAAAACAGTTGCAAATGTGGTAATTGTTGCCATGGTTATTCTACCCCCCTCCAATTACAAGCATATTCTCAAGGGTTTCCACATTTTCTTATCATGTCATGCTAAAAAAGTAACATAAAATATACATGGAAATATAGTCAGTGTCTATTTGTATTATGCTAAGGAATGTTCTCCGGTATGTATATTTAGGCACTTGACTATGGTTATACAAGTGTCTAACAATATCTGATTTACAATCCTGAATCTAAATTCCCCAGAACATTTAGGAAATATCCAGGCATTTCATTACTTTATCTGAAATCCTTATATGTTTTACGGGTAAAAAAAATTACTCCACTGGGTTCTTTATGGTTGTATGTGTGTGTGCGTGTGTGTTTTTTCTTTGTAAGCTTTATTTGCTCTCACGGCTGTCCCCGGAGTACCTGTGATATTGTCATTCCAATATATGACAGGGAATATTTACAGTGATGTGTATGTCCATACCATATATAACAGAGAAAAATAAAGAATGTGGAATTGTAGAAAAAAAGACAAAGGAAACAATAGCTGGCTTATGGAACAGCACATGGAAAATACTAATAGGAAAACATTTAAATCCTATACATTTTCCTACTGCTTAGATTTAATGAAGCACATGGAAAAAGAAGTCTTTATTTGGCTTGTTGATAATTGTGAATTATTATTATTATTATTATTATTATTATTAGAATTAAATTATACATTTAATGGGGCATGTTCCTATAGGGATATAGTTTAACTGAATATGTAGTAGTCAGTGTGATGGAAGATACTTCTCATCACAAATATATATCTGAAAATTATTCTTTTTTATACATTCTTTACTATGTTAGCAATAAAAGCTAGAAGTTTTTAAAGGATATTAAAATAGCCTATTCTATATTTTTAAAATATTAATATGTAAGTATCTTTAAGTAGGATTTGGTAAGACAATTTTATATTGTTTGATCAAATTCCTAAGGAAAATAATTAAAAGTGGCCTTTTAATTATTTTGCCTTTTCTCAGCATATTTTTCTAAATTGCTCTAGTCAGAAATATTCTTTCATATCATCATTAGACAATAATTTTAACCTTCCTTGACATCTTTATTGTTCAGCTTTGGTTTAAACAAATCAATACTTTGTTCTGCCTGGAACAAAGAAGTGTATAAATAGAATAGGGGAAAACAGATTAGTGATGCAAATTTCAAATAGAAGGAAAAACATAAGTAGCTAGAATAAGTATATTGTTGTTTTAATCAGCACTCCCATAATATTTCATGTAATTGAGATTTAGTACATTGTTAGAACTGAGCTGGAAAACCAAATAACTGTAGGATTATAAAAGGAATGTTAAAATAGTGTCACAGCAGATGTTCTGACTTTTAATAGGATTATTTTTGGGAGTTTGTAGCAGTGAACTCCTTGTAATAGTTTCAGAGGAAGTAATAACTTTTAGGAATATGTTAATAGTGAATGTGCTAATATAAAGGGTTAGCAGATTAGCTATGTGTTATTTGGCATTAAAATAAGAATATAATAAATGTTCCCCAGGTGACTCAAGCTACAGTTTTTATTGGTGATTAAAGTTTGATGAATCTTTGTTCAGGTGATTAAGCTTTCAGAAATTAAAACCCAGTTCTAAAGAAATGAGCTCAATATAATTTCCAAACACAAGGAACAAATGGTTATTATCAAGTTTTTAAAGATATTTTAATTTTCCTTTTTTCCCCTTTGTGTCAGTAAGAAGATAGTATAATAAAAAGGACCATGAAACAGTCTGAGCTGTGTTACTTTGAACACCAGAATTACTTTCTAGAATTCAGAGTGGAAAAAGATACCTGCAAAGGAATTTCAGAACTATGACCGAAATGATTGAAAAATAGGTAAGGTAAAGAGTGTTATTTGTTCATTGTGTCTAACATCAAGTTCAGTTAGACTGTGTTCTTGCATTATTGGTCATTGGTAATTAATTTGTTCATACTGTAGCCTAATAAAGAAATAATTTAACTTGTTCAATTTTAACATCAGTCTCTGAAGCTGGTAAGTGGTACCAGAATATAGCATAAAAAGAACTATATCCCAATTTAAAATGTGGTCTTATATTTACATCTCTGGGAAGAAATGCTATTGGATTCAGGGGAGGCTTATACAAACAAAACATATATAAGATTGCCCTGTTACTCTTAAGAGTAGATTGATTTTTGTTACTTTTATATAAAGGTTAGGAAGAGGCCCAATAATTTATATATTAATTATATTTATACAATTCTGATTATGATGTACAATTTTGAAGTTTTGAGGCATTGACAAGATGACATTTTAGTGCTTTATATTTTAATAGCAGCAATGATCTGGGATTAAAAACATTATTTGTTCTGCAGAAATATCACTATAATATTTTTATTGTGTTCAGTCTATGTTATATTGGATTTGTTATGTATTTATATATTTATTTTATTTGGATTCATCAGATGTTTACAAATCAGTCAAAACTGTCTTATTATTTATTAATTTTGGAATGATTCTTAGATTGATTTGCCTTTATAATGTCTTGAAACATGAATTCATGCCCACTTTCCAGTTTTCAATTTAAAATAAAAAGGATGTTAAAGTACAAGGATGTGGTCATGTTGTGTGTAAAGATCGCTGACCACATTCTTGTTGTACTTCGCTTTAAAAAAAAAGCCAGTATTTTTTGTGTTATTATTTCACATTTTATTCTAAATCTTATACTTTTTTAAATTTTAAAACACTTGAAAATTATCTCAAGTTGAACTAATAACAGGTTTGCCACTGTAGACTAATCTTTTCAGGATTACTCTGCTTTTTAATATAAACATTTCTATAATCGATAAAAACCTAAAATTACTACCTGAGCAGCATGCTGCAGCATTACTGATGAATTGCTCCTGAATTAGTCAGTTCTATTCACTGTACAATTTTAAATTCTGCAGTGCTTTAATCACTTCTTCACTTTTTTCCTAAGAAAATCTGATACACAACTAATAAGTGAAAAGTTCTCTTGACTAACTACTGTATGTCATCTGAAATAACACATTAAATATAGCATTATGTCCACAAAGAGGTAGTTATTAAATGAAATTGTAGGAGATGTTTGTTGAATGGGATCACTTCTAAATAAGCTTTTTCTTGGCCATAGCAAAAGAGCATTTTTATATAATAGAGTGCAACATTAAGTACTATATGGAGCCACAGTTTTAATTCTGCTTTTGGGTTGATAGGAGAACAGCTATGTATAGAAATGCCTAGTATATAAAAGCAAGAAACAAATCAGGAGAAAGCTACGTAAGAACCCCATTAATTGAGATTTCATTTTTCCATGCGCAAGGATTGTTTGGATTTTTTTCCCAAAGAAGACAATAATTTGATCATGGTAACTTTAATGTCTATGGACTGACCCTTCCACTTACAGCTGAAGATACATGTTCAGTCCATAAAATAACCCCTATGTATTATTTGTGGGGGGGAATATTCATAGATCCATGAGATAGGCCTCTCCGGTTTGACTGTACAGCTAATTAGTAATTGAAACAGAAGATTCTGCTCTTTATGTATATTACAGAACAAAGATCCCTTTTCACACTGTTGAAAAGGTTAGAACAGCAGTTGTGAACCAACTATAATCTTCAGGTTAACTTCACTGAATACTTAGTTTCTATCTTTTTAAATGTATGAATACTATTAAAATGATAATAAATATTCAGTCTCCTGTCCTTTCCAATTTATTTCTCTCTTTCATCAAAGTTGAATTCCTACTGACTGCCAAGATAGAGAAATACTTGGTATTGTCGTGTAAATGTTAAGCAGCCTGAGGTGGCAGCTATCTTTTTTTTTTCTCATCCATTCAATCGTGTCCGATTCTCGGAGATTGCCTGGACAAAGTCCCTGCAGTTTTCTTGACAAGGTTTTTCAGAAGTGGTTTGCCATTGCGTCCTTCCTAGGGCTGAGAGCGAGTGGCCCAAGGTCAGCCAGCTGGCTTTGTGCCTAAGGCGGGACTAGAACTCACCGTCTCCCGGTTTCTAGCCTGGTGCCTTAACCACTACATGAAACTGGCTTTCTATCTTCTATCTAGCCCTTCCATTTACTCTTAAAATACTCTCTCAGGAGAAAAAAATATTTTGATGGGATTCCATAATTGCTGTAAGAGGGGTTAAATTGCATGGGGGGGGGGAAAAAGATTTCAAGATACTAAATATGCAAACATTGAAGTTTATATTAGCATCATATTTTAGCTAACATGGGATGAAAACCTGTTGCTCTCCAAAGTAGCATCATTGGATCCAATGACTTGTGGAAGTTCAGCAACATGCAGAAGGGCATAGGTTCCACCATTAATACAAATAATCAGGTTCCTGGTTAATTAAACTGTACTGCTTGTGTTTTTTGCCTTGAAGTAAAATTCACTGAATTCTGAAAGCTTATTTCTGAGTGGATATGAGTAAAACCATTGATAGTCTCAATCACCCATTCCTAATTTATAACTATAGATTATGAATTACAACCTCTCAATTTTGGCTGTTTTCCCCCAAATGTTTACTTTTTATTTTAAAAATCTTGAGAAATTACATCTTAATTAGAAAATTTGATATTTCATTATGAATATCTCTAATTGTTTTTTAACCATGTATAACTGAGAACTGTTCTTAGATTTCATTTAATATAATACTTTGCTAATTCCTGCATATCCTAGCATAATTATTTATATATCCTCTCATGCATATTGTCTTCAGCATGCAGATTTTTGCTATATAACTTGACTCCTAAAAGTTTACAACATTGTTTATTTACTTTTCATTTTTAGTTTTAATAACTTTTTTTTTCTAAAAGCATTGTGTATTGATTAAAATATTATCACTGACAGCCAGTGATGTAATGTTGAAGGTGTTGGACTGGCACCAGGCGAGACCCAAGTTCTAATCCAACGTCAGCCATGGAAGCTCACTGGGTAACTTTGGGGCAGTTACTCTCTCTAAGCCCAACCTGCCTCTCAGAGTTGCTTTTACGGAGAAAATTAGGAGGACAAAGCAGTATATAGACCACCTTGACTTTCTAAAAGAAAGGAGGGATATCAAGTTAACAAGTAAATGCTAATGAGAAACATACGCATATTTGTAGATTACAAGAATGTAAAAAGAAAAAAAAATCATATGAATTGAGAGCCAAATTCAGTTCCATTAATTTACCTGCAGGATGTTGTTTTTTATTCATTCAGTCGCTTCCGACAATCTTCGTGACTTCATGGACCATCCTACGCCAGAGCTTCCTATTGGCCGGCACCATCCCCAGCTCCCCCATGGTTGAGTCTGTCACCTCCAGAATATCATCCATCCATCTTGCCTTTGGTCGGCCCCTCTTCCTTTTGCCTTCCACTTTCCCTAGCATCAGCTTCTTCTCCAGGGTATCCTGTCTTCTCATTATGTGGCCAAAGTACTTCAGTTTTGCCTTTAATATCATTCCCTCAAGTGAGCACTCTGGTTTTATTTCCTGGAGTATGGACTGGTTTGATCTTCTTGCAGTCCAAGGCACTCTCAGAATTTTCCTCCAACACCACAGTTCAAAAGCATCTATCTTCCTTCGCTCAGCCTTCCTTATGGTCCAGCTCTCACAGCCATAGGTTACTACAGGGAATACCATTGCTTTAATTTTGCAGACCTTTGTTGTCAGTGTGATGTCTCTGCTCTTAACTATTTTATCAAGATTTGCCATTGCTCTCCTCCCAAGAAGTAGACGTCTTCTGATTTCCTGGCTGCAGTCAGCGTCTGCAGTAATCTTTGCGCCTAGAAATACAAAGTCTGTCACTGCCTCCACTTTTTCTCCCTCTATTTGCCAGTTATCAATCAAGCTGGTTGCCATAATCTTGGTTTTTTTGAGGTTTAACTGCAACTCAGCTTTTGCACTTTCTTCTTTCACCTTCGTCATAAGGCTCCTCAACTCCTCCTCACTTTCAGCCATCAAAGTGGTATCATCTGCATATCTAAGATTGTTAATGTTTCTTCCAGCGATTTTAACTCCAGCCTTGGATTCCTCAAGCCCAGCACGTCGCATGATGTGTTCTGCGTAAAGGTTGAATAGGTAGGGTGAGAGTATACAGCCCTGCCATACTCCTTTCCCAATCTTAAACCAGTCCGTTGTTCCATGCTCTGTTCTTACCATTGCTACTTGGTCGTTATACAGATTCCTCAGGAGGCAGACAAGATGACTTGGTATCCCCATACCACCAAGAACTTGCCACAATTTGTTATGATCCACACAGTCAAAGGCTTTAGAATAGTCAATAAAACAAAAATAGATGTTTTTCTGAAAGTCCCTGGCTTTCTCCATTATCCAGCGGATATTGGCAATTTGGTCTCTAGTTCCTCTGCCTTTTCTAAACCCAGCTTGTACATCTGGCAATTCTCGCTCCATGAATTGCTGGAGTCTACCTTGCAAGATCTTAAGCATTACCTTACTGGCATGTGAAATTAGTGCCACTGTTCGATAGTTTGAACATTCTTTAGTGCTTCCCTTTTTTGGTATGGGGATATAAGTTGATTTTTTCCAATATGATGGCCATTCTTGTGTTTTCCAAATTTGCTGGCATATGGCATGCATCACCCTGACAGCATCATCTTGCAAGATTTTAAACAGTTCAGCTGGGATACCGTCGTCTCCTGCTGCCTTGTTATTAGCAATGCTTCTTAAGGCCCATTCAACCTCACTCTTCAGGATGTCTGGCTCTAACTCACTGACCACACCGTCAAAGCTATCTCCAATATTATTATCCTTCCTATACAGATCTTCCGTATATTCTTGCCACATTTTCTTGATCTCTTCTGCTTCTGTTAGGTCCTTACCATCTTTGTTATTGATCATACCCATTTTTGCCTGGAATTTTCCTCCGATGTTTCTAATTTTCTGGAAGAGGTCTCTTGTCCTTCCTATTCTATTGTCTTCTTCCACTTCTGCGCATTGCTTGTTTAAAAATAATTCCTTATCTCTTCTGGCTAACCTCTGGAATTTTGCATTTAATTGGGCATATCTCCCCCTATCACTGTTGCCTTTTGCTTTCCTTCTTTCTTGGGCTACTTCCAGTGTCTCAGCAGACAGCCATCTTGCCTTCTTGGTTTTCTTTTTCTTTGGGACGTTTTTTGTTGCCGCCTCCTGAACAATGTTGCGAACTTCTGTCCATAGTTCTTCCGGGACCCTATCTACTAAATCCAGTCCCTTAAATCTATTCTTCACCTCCACTGCATATTCCTTAGGAATATTAGTGAGCTCATATCTAACTGATCTGTGGGTCTTCCCTATTCTCTTTAGTCTGATTCTAAATTTTGCAATAAGAAGTTCGTGATCTGAACTACAGTCAGCTCCAGGTCTTGTTTTTACTGACTGTATACCTGCAGGATACATCCTTCATTTAATCAAGACCCACTTAAACAAACAAACAAAAAAGACCAGATTTTTCATTACTGGATTTTAGCTGAGATTGTTTTGCCCATTTCAGTCCCTGACCACTTCTAGCCATCAGTTCAAGCTTTCCATGGCATCTCCAGTTCAGTCTGGGGTGGTGACGTAAATGGCATCTCACCCTAAACTGACAGCTAGGGTCTCCCAGCAATTTCAGTATATTGATGATACCCAGCTTTATATCTCTGCCCCTGGCTGCCCAAGTGATTACATGCAGGTTCCTTCTTGGTGTCTGGAGGTTGTGGGAGTTTGGATAGGAACAACAGGCTTCAACTCAACCCTAGCAAGACTGAGTAGCTCTGCATATTAGGACCCTCCAGGGACTTTCCATCTTTATTTCTAGATGGGGTTGCAGTACCCCAAACAGTTGCAGTGCACAATTTGCGGGTCCTCCTGGACTCATGGCTCCTGTTTGAGGAGCAGGTGGCAGCCATGGCCAGGAGGGCCTTTGCACAGCTTCGTATTATACACCAATTGCATCTTTTCCTGGACTGGGAGGCTGTGCTTACAGTTACTCATGCCTTGGTCACTGCATGTATATACACTGCAGTATGCTTTACATGGGGCTGCACTTGAAGTGCATCTGGAAGCTGCAGCAGTTACAGAATGCAGCAGGCAGTTATGTGTGCTCCTCAATCAGCATATGTTACACCTGTGCTCAGCAAGCTGCATTGGTTGCCAGTATGCTTCTGGGTTCAGTTCAAGATGCTGGTAATTATGTATAAAGCCCTTCCTGGCATAGGGCCGATTGTGTCTACCTGTCCTGTTAGGTCCACCAGGAGAGGCATGCTCCAGGTCCCATCTATTGAGTATCATTTGGCAAGACCCAGGAAAAGAGCCTTTTCTGTTGTGGCGCCCATCCTTTAGAGCAGGGTTCCTCAACCTCAGCCATTTTAAGATGTGTGGACATTGCTGGCTGGAGTATTCTGGGAGTTGAAGTCCACACATCTTAAAATGGCTGAGGTTGAGGAACCCTGCTTTAGAGCATAATCACTCTGTAGATTACATTAGCCCCAGCCCTGTTGGCTTTCCACAAAGCTTTAAAGACATGGTTGTATCACCAAGCTTGGGGATCCGGATGTGTGGCAGAGCCTGTGCAATGGTTGTATTGATTCGTTTGCTGCTGTTTTGGTTTTCACCTTGCCTGTTGATTATGTATATATTATGTATGTGTGTAAATTATGTGTGTTTTATGTGTTGATATATGGTGTTCTTAACTGCTGTTAGCTACCCAGAGTCATAAAGTTGAGATGGGTGGCCATATAAATTGAAATATAAATTAAATTAATAAAAATATCATACAGATGCTATATAACAAGGGAAAGATGACTGAGTAGTAGAGCACCCACATTGCAGCGAATAAGGGCTTGATTGTTCTACCCCCACGATTACTAACTGGAACCACTGGAAGACGGTGTCTCCAAGTTCCAACCTTGCAGGTAGTTCTGAGAATACCATCCTCTGATGGTATCGAATGCTGTGAAGGAGTAGAGTAGTGCAGAGAAAATAGTGAAGAAGAAATGCAAAAGTAGTTATGTAAACATCAGCCTAGCCCTGAAAGAGAGGAAGGGGTGAGAAGTTCAAGATTCCCCTGTTTGATTCTCTTTGAAGTAAGAAGGGGTGAGAACCTGTCAGGATTTCAAAATTCTATTGTTGTACCCTGCAACAATAAAATAGATTTTCAGTAGACCTTGTGGAATCTGTTTCCTGACCTGGCCTATTTCAAAGAGCAGACAGAAGAGGTCCAAAAGGAACATAAAATTGTTATTTCCAGAAAATGATAATTTCCTAGTAAAGTAAACTAAAGGTTTGGTAACTGCTTCTTAGATGCTTTAATATGATATGATAGGATAGGACAATATTTATATGCAATTCCATGTTTGGATTAGCAGTTATCCTGACATCTAAATCTTATCCCAAAATTAGAGTTCAAGTGAATTTAAAGTGCTTAAAAACACCTTGGCTTTTTAAGAGTCTAAATTCCACGTCTTTGTGTCCAAGGGCAATGGGCTTTCCAAATTAAAAAAAAATAGAATATTGGCTGGAATGGCCGATAAGCCCTGTAAAAAAACAAACAGACAACTATTTTCAAATGGAGCCTAAATAATGCTTTTATTTTGTGGCATGACTCGGTTCCACCACCACACACAAGGGCGATCTAAAGCAGGCATGTTCACCCTGCTGTTTTATAGAAGCTACCCTGTATTTTGAGGGAACTGTACAACATTTTGTGCAACTCCATGCAGCTATTGGGAAATACATGATTGGTTTAGAAAGGTCCATGTGATTGGTCAGATTTCCTCATTTAAATATTTGCTTATCCCCCCCAAAAAAAACCAGTTCTACTATTGCCAAAAGCCAAATTTTATATTTATAAGAAGAGGATGAAAAAGGAGAGTTCTAGGTCTAAGATGAGGATGAAACACCTAAGGTTTCTCTAGTGTGTAAATCATAGTTGCTTGTTCAGAAAAAGAAAATAGCCTATTTATTTGTGAAGGAACATTGAGTGCATACATACTATTACTAAGGTGCATAAAGGATAATGTCCTGAAAGCATTTCCCTGACAGTTTTCAGAAGAACTATTTAAGAAAATGAATAAGAATTTGAAAAGTAAAAGAGAATAATAAATACAGATTATCTGCAGCTAATGAAAAAAATAACATGCTATTTTACAAAGAAATCAATTCAGGCTTATACTGATTCGTTATCAGAATAGGAATTTGCCAGGGGTAGGTACACTGAGACAGCCATTTTAAACATCTGTTCTTTAAAAAATCAATAATACCTTTTATGAATTTTCCCTGTGGAAATCTAGCTACAATCTGACAAAGGCATTTGTCAATGACAGGTTCATACTCCCATTTTGTCCCTAAATTTTGGACTAATTATACATGAGCCATAACTCAATATGTTAAAAATTAACATTCCATTATATTAATTTTATTGTAATGATCAAAAAACAGAAAATTGAAATCAGAGGTTGACTGGTGTTTTCATTTATAAATATATTAGCCACAATTTTGAGTAGATATTTCTTCTTTGCTAAACTTGTTTTCTATTTTTCCAGTGGGGTGTGTGTGTGTGTGTGTGTGTGTGTGTGTGTGTGTTTGTGTGTAAAAAGTCAAAATGGCCACTACAATCTTGCAGTTGAAGCCCTGCCCCTTTCTGGCAACACAGAAAAGGGGTGGGGCTTTGATTACACGATTATGGCACCATCTTGACGTTGAAGTACGAAGAGATTCTGTATCTTTCATGGTAAGCTAATAAGCTGCACTTAAGTAGAGCTGTTTTCTTATTATAGATATAGTTTAATGTAAATATTTATATTTGGTATTATGGACTCCTTGGTGCTCTCTGAGCTGGGTTGTTTGCTTGCAGATGTTTCATTACCCAACTAGGTAACATCATCAGTGCTAGTGAGTGTGGGGTTTGCTCCCTGTTTATATACAGTAGCTTGCCCTGCCAGTGTTGGTGGGGGTGTGGTTTTCTTCAGAGGCAGTGAAGAGAATGAAATATCTGCAAGCCAACAACCAAGCTCAGAGAGCACCAAGGACTCCAGAGTTCAACCCTGAGCTACATATATTATCTTCTATTGATACTTGGTATTATTCGGTTGCCTTTTTATTTCCATAGTAAGTACGGGACTTTGGTGAGGTGCATTGATATCAGAATCATTCTACTTCTGTTTAGCTATCCTCAGGAAAAAGTACTTTACTTTTGTTATATAACCTTTATAATGCCATGTGGAGAAACTGTAAATCTTGTGGACAGAAGGCTGAAGATGACTCTTTGCTTAAATCCATGTTCACCTCTACTCAACCATTATTGTGATGGGGTTGTTACCACTCAAAGATGTTTCTAGCTGTTGGACGTTTCATATGGCTATTGTAACATGTAAATGGCTCCTTAAATGTGAAAACTTTTAGTAGCAGCATGCTATGCTTGGGTTATAATTTTGGTAAAATAGAGCTAATCCTACATTATGAGGCATTAATACCAAGTGATCAGGCTTTATATGTCTGTAACACGTGGAGGTATTTTTTCCATCAACATAATGAACAAAATGATCCTGAATGGAAATCTTAAGCAGTTCACATCCTTGCAGACATTACCTTACCTTTCTTTAAGATGTGAACATTAGTAAATTAATAACAAGCTTGCTGCAGAGTTGTAGCAGGACTGGAAAGACTAAAGTAATTAAATTGCAAAATGTCATCGTGTGTAAAATGCCAATGGTTTATCCTAACAATTATGCTAGTTTATACTTATACTAATAAAAATGAAATAATTAAAGACCCATGCCAAACTATGCCCTGGAGTCGTGCCTTCTCTATGTCTGCACCCACCCTGTGGAAAGCATCCCCCCAGAGATCTGGATGGCCCTGACCCTGTCAGCTTTTCTCCCTGTTCCCCCAGGCATTTGGGCTGGGAGGTTAGGTGAGCTCTGCTGATGATGTGGCTTTTGTTTCGGAGTTGTTGTTTTATACATGGCACTATGCATTAAATACTGTTGTGGTGATGTTAATCTGTGTAAGCTGCCCAAAATCACTGCTGTGAGATGGGCTTCTCTATAAATCATTGAAATAAATAAATAAACTGATTTATTTACTTGATTCTATAGCCTCATTGGTTTAAATGTAATAATGCAGATTACGCCAATAAAAAACAAGTAGAAAAACTCTTTAAAAGGTTAAAGGTAACAACAATAGCAACTGTCATCTCTGACATAAATTGTAGAAAGTAAGGCAAGAATGTCAGAAACAACGGCAGAGGCAAGCTTCAAATACCCATTCTACTGGGTTGTTTTGCTTGGTGACCTTGCTGCAATCAGCCAACTCTTCATCCTGGCTTGGGGTGAGAAAATTCGTTTTGTTTTTTGTGGCGAAGCAGAAGCTAATGCACAGTGCCCTGAGCTACCTGAAGGAAGGTAGGATAATCAAGAAATAAATAAAATAGATCTTGTCAACAGGAACTGTGAACAATTTAGCTTTGGATATCATAAAGATATCCAAAAAAGATGCCAGGCTTGTCGATCGGAAGGTCAGCGGTTCGAGACTCTAGCCCCGCGTGACAGAATGAGCTCCCGCACTTGCCCCAGCTCTTGCCAACCTAGCAATTCAAAAGCATGCAAATGCAAGTAGATAAACAGGTACCACTTCGGTGGGACGGTAACAGCGTTCCACGTGCATCATGCCGGCCACATGACTGCGGAAGCATCTTCGGACAGCGCTGGCTCTTTGGCTAAGAAACGGAGATGAGCACCGGCCCCTAGAATCAGACACGACTGTGCAGGGGAAAACCTTTACCTTTACCTTATCATAAAGATACAGCATAAGTTTTAGTTTTCCTCTTATCTTTTTCTATCTTTTCTATTTTTTGTATTTTTATAATGGTTTTTATGACTTTTTATTTGTAAGCTGCCCAGAGTCACTTTTATAGTGAGATGGGCAGTGTATAAATTTAATAAATAAATAAATAAGGCCGTTACCTACCCTTTGTGCTGTTGATGAGAGTATTTAAATAAGCGAGGTGGCTAGTTGACAATGGTTGCTGAAACACTGTCAGAAAGATTAGGTCAGTATTGCCCTGTAAATGGGGGTCCTATTATAAAAGACCAAGGTAAGTTGTTGTTCAATCGCTTCCAACCCTTCGTCATCCAAGGGACAACAGTTAATCAGGCTTTTCTCTGAGTACTTGTAAGCCCATGCTCATGACTTCAGTCATAGTATCTAGTGAGGTATCTAGCCATCATGCCTTTTACTGGCCTGTTTTTTTTTTTGTCTTGCCTTCAAGTTTTACAATTGTCCAATCTCCTTGAAGATTTCTGAAGTGAATTTGCTCAAGGTATCATGATTAACGACTGAGTTGCTGGTCCAATTGTGGTCACTAAATGAGGACTACCTGTAATACTTCTTAGTTTATTAAGGAAGGGAAAATAATAATGAAAAAAGCTCTCTCTCTCTCTGTATATTTACCCAATTTTCTTCTGCAAGTCCTCCAAAACTGGTTGTTTTTATTTCCGTCCATATCTTGAATCTCATTGCTCTTTTTTTTAATGCATGGGAACATAAAACTTTTGATTAAGGAAAAAAGGAGTCACCGTGTGTGAGTTGGGCAGTCTTATAAATCTGTTTAATAAATAAATAATAAATTAAAAAATCATATAAATAAAGAATATGCTTATATACCTAATATAGTTAAGCATTGTGGGGAGGCAGGTTCTAGTCTACCCTAGGCTATGAAAGCTCACTGGGAGACTCACTCTCAACCCAACCCACCTATCAGGATTGTTGCTGTGGCAAAAAATGGAGGAAAGAGCATTAGGTATACCACCTTGAGCTTCTGAATGAAAAGGTGGGATATAAACCTAAGAAATAAAATAAATATTAAATGCTATTTTGTAGATATGTTCAGAACAACTGGTAGACTGAATTTTAGCCGCCCAGAGTCACCCTTATGGTGAGATGGGCGGCATATAAATTTAATAATAATAATAATGCCAGCAAAGTACAGACATATACACACACACAAACACACACACAGACTATATATATAACAAACATATAACGAAGTACACAAATTTTGTGTATATATATATACACAATATATATATATATTGTAGGTACATTAACCTTGAATGTTCTTCTTACTAATAAGAAAATCTTTGTTCTTATGTGAATCAGCCTATAATTCTTATAATACTGAAGATAATTATATTAAAATTCATAAAGTTTCTGAGAATGCAGGCCAGATAATTGTTGATATATAATTTATATACTTTTTACTGAATCTGCAATTCGTTTACATTTTGGCTGAATTACCTTTGTTCTTCATCTTATTTGCAAAAAGAGATTCCTGCTTATTGAACTATTACTATAGAATCTAGCTTTTCCCCCAAATTGCAGACTTTTTGCATAAATGTGCCTAATTACCTGAATTCAGTTTTGATTAGCAGTGTTAATTGATGCAGCTGTGGAAGGGATCTGTTTACCTAAATTACTATGTGCAAACAGCAGTACGTCTAAAAGTGAATATGCTGAACTGAAAATACTAATTAGCTGAGACATATTGTTATTCCAGTCACATCCCAAGGCCTTTTTAATGAAAGCTTGGATATGTCAGGGCTTTATGATATGCAGACAGAAATGTCTATATTACATATGATTCCTTAAACATAATTCATGAGAGCAGATGGGATGTCGGCTGGGCTTCTCATGACTTGCTTTTAGTATTAATGTGACTACTCTGTTTTATTGATAATGTAGACACTGTGTATGTGTGCCCTTGTGCATGTTCATGCATAAAAACAGAGAACAGCCCATTGTATATTTGATACTATGCCAAACTAAACAAATTGTTTTTGTATATTTGCAAATCCTGTATCCTTACTACCGTTAGCAATTCTGAAGGTATCTGGGTTTTCTTTTTTTGTTAGTATGTTTGTTTTGTGCTTTTGAGTCAGTGTTGACTCCTGGTGACTGCTTGGACAAGTCCCTGCAGTTTTCTTGGCAAGATTTCAGAAGTGGTTTGCTATTGCCTTCTTCCTAGGGCTGAGAGAGAGGGACTGGCCCAAGGTCACTCAGCTGGGGTTTCTGTTCAAGGCAGGACTAGAGCTCACGGTCTCCCAGTTTCCAGCCTGGTGCCTTAACCACTACAACAAACTAGCGCTCTATCTGAGAAGTACCTTTCCTATTTATTACATACTGAAGTGAACTCATTGAAGTCAAGCAAACGGCTGCTGAAATGCAGTAGCAGTCAATTTTTAAAGAAATCTTTCTGTTGTAAAAATCTATTTAAATTAAAGATTAAATCAAGTATCTTAATTATGTGGTACTGAAATCATACTATGTGAATACTATCTTACAAAAACCAGAAATTTGACCCTGAAGCTAATTATATTGGTTATACTTCATAATTTAATGCTCAGAGCCTCAGTATTTATAAGCATTTTGCATTGACTATATAATACTAATACTGTGAAGATATTCATGGTACTTTGAAAAATACTTCCAGATCTTTCAACAGTATTAAAAACTCAGCATTGCCTAGGAGTAGCTCAAAACTACAAGGCTGAATAAAAGAGGCTGATGAACTCATGTTCTACTAGTTCCATGATTTTCTAATCTTAGAAGTAACATGGTAAGCACAAATGAAACTTATTTCTGAATTCATTTAATTTAGTTTCCTAAACATATTCAGATATTAGTATCATTCATATAGATCAGAGCCATTAGGGAGTATTATAAGAGTGTCTAGATCCAACTGCCCGGCACCACTTGGAATATTAAATAGGGAAAGAAAAACTATACACGTTACGATGGGGCTAGGTAATTATCAGCAGTAGGTCCTGGCTACACTCCAAGGATACCAGTGAGTACTATTGACTTTGTTTAGTTGAACATAATGTCATGTCATAGTTCTGCATTATGCTCCCCAAGCCTCTTTTCTCTGCAGCATTGCTGTAATAAACAGATAGGAAATATGGTAACAGCAATTTATCATTATACTGTTAGTTTTTATTATGGCTGTCGAAATTAAATAGGATTATAATCCTTCGTTGAAGTTTGTTTGGACAAAGCAAGTTGGGCATATGCAGAAAGAATCTCTTCTCCCACAAGTTGCACTTATGTCCCTTGAATTTGCCCTGTATTGGCAAATATCTTTTCCAAAGTTTTAATTTCAGATGTAATTCCTGTCTGGAATTTGAATGCTGTGAATAATCGGAAGCATGATCTAATCCAACAAATATGGTCCTATGGAGAATAAACATTCATGGCCAGTGTCGTGGATTTTCCTAACAGGAATGAATACATTCTAACTAAGTATTCTTCCAATTACCAGTCAAATCATGACATTTAGTTTATTACTTTTATTTTATGTTTTACAGAATATCTTTAATTACTTGCAGATGAAAAATGAAATACCTCACAATAGCATAAAAACAGATTTAATGCAAATAATATCAAGAATAATACCAAGAAACAATCAAGGCAGCAAAACTTGGCAATTATTTCATTATCAAGATAATAATAAAGTGTTGTCCAACAGCATAATCAATAGAATACTGAGATTGCCATTTGTGAAGTTCTACCTTCTTTCCCATATTATTTTATATCTACTTTACTTTACCTTCTTTCCCATATTATTTTATATCTACATGGGACAGTTGGAATTAGTTGTCCAGACATATAGCATTTATTTTTATAATTTCATTTAGAAGATTTTACGCTACTTTCTGAAATTGAAAATATTTCAATTATATTTAATTGAATGTTGGGCATTTGTAGAAAAGAAATAAATCAAACAGTAATAGATCATGAAAAAGTTAAAACATAAAGCTAGAAATAACCAGCAAAAAGCTTGCTCCATGAATGTGTTGATGACATCCAGTTCTACATCCTTATTATCAGTTTGCTGTCAGGACTGGATAAAGAAGCTAAGCTTTGATCCCAGACAAGATAGATGGATTATCGTTAATAGGAAGCTGATTTAGAATTAGATAGTCGGCCTGATTTGCGTGTCCCTCGAAAAATCAGGTTTTCAATTAAGGAATGCTCCTGGAGTTAGTTTTCCCAAAAAGTACTTGGATATCATCAGCATCTGGGAGTGGCACTGAACAGCTTTGATTAGTTGCCAGCTATATTTTTTACCAAATGCTGATTCAATAATTTTCACACATTTCTGTGAAGTCTAGTATGGATTACTGTCATGTGTTTAACTTTTGAAGTGTTTGAAAATTTAAGCTGGTCAGCTTGTTTTGTGAACCCGCAGCCCATAGTGCACATCCTCCTGCACTCTGCAGCAGCCACCCCCACCCAGCCGCCCCCATGCTGTGCTGCAGCAGCCACCTGTGTGCCTTCCCACACTTTGCAGCAGCCACCCCCCCCACCTGACTCTGCTTGTGCCACACCGTGGCAGCTACCTGCATGCCCTCCCACCCTCTGCAGCAGCCATCACCCGCCTGGCCATGCTTGCACCACACCACAGCAGCCACCACCCACCCACCCAGCTGCACTCTGTAGCACTCAACCACCGTCCGGCCTGCTTGCGAGCTGCCCGGAACTTGTGACTTCCTGCCAGCTTCCATTGACTTTGCTTGTTGGAAGCTGGCAGGAAGTCACAAGTCGCAGTCATGTGAGGTCCTCACTTACTGACTCACAATTCTTGCTTAATGACAGCAACGAGGACTGCCAGGATTGCTGTCGCTAAGCGATAAGGTTACGTGACATTGCACTTTATGACTACATCGCTTAGCAATGGAAATTCCAGTCCCAATTACTGTCGTTAAGCAAGGACTACCAGTAGTTGGAGAAAATCAGACTAGAGCAATAGGCTTTGATCAAATCTACACTCAAGTATTGTAAATCTGCACTCAAATCTTTGGTCACTGTTTAATTTACTGATTAACCTATATATCAGGGTATACAAGACTTCTTTAAAAAGGGGGGGGGGAGCATTCAATTCTGGGATTCTCTCATTTGTGCAGTTTGAAGTGGTACAGCTTTATCAATTTTGTAGTATGTGTTAGAGTATAGACATCTATGATCCTAGGCATGTTCATTTCCATATAAAAGGGAGTTCACTGGGGATATCTAAGGAATGTGTTTAGGATTGTAACAATATATCCGTTTATCTTCAATATCCAATGTTTAAAATAACATCAGTAAGTTAAAAAAAACAAAAATGACATGCAAGGAGTTGAGCAAATTCTCAAACTGGTAAGGCATCCTCAGCTTTATGTCAGTCTAGCAGAGCAAACCTTTGAGTTGGTTCTAGGCCTTGCAAGATCAGAATGTAGAGATTTTCACAGATTTACATTGGACTAAACGCATACACAGCAATTCCTGATTATTGTCTCCTGGGACAAGAATCAGTCTGGAAACTATCTTACTATTATCAGTTTCATATACTGAATCTTTCAGTTGAATTTGTTGAAGTTGGTATTTATTACATTGGGAGTTCTAGTTCCTTGTTCACTGAAGCTTTCAGGCTGAAGTACTGTATGTTGAATCTTATTTAGATGGTGTATATATATCTAAGCACATTTGTTTAAAGCTTTTTCTTAGATGCATATTTAGAAAACAAGCAAAAAAAAATGAAACATAAATGTATACAAACTTGCTTGTACCTAAGTCAGTGCTTTCCAAAGTGCCGCTGTTGGCGACACACCAATGGCGGCAGTGGCAGCGGCGCAGGGCGCACGCGGGGGGGCACGCGTGCATGGCAGGGGTGCACAGCAGCGTGCACAGCGGCAGCCTCGCTAAAACACAGAAACGCTGATGGCGCGTTGCTGCCGCCGCCGCGTGCACCCCCGTGCCGCCGCTTCGCGACACACTAAACTGTGTTGCGACACACTAAAGTGTCGTGACACACAGTTTGGAAAGCTATGACCTAAGTAATGTAGTAGTGAAGTGTGCAACTACATAACTGCAAATATTCAGTTGAACATTGAAGGTATAGAAAAATAGTCATGAAAAATATTTAATGAAAGATATACTAGCTCATTCTTCTCAAAAACTGTTGAATGGTTTACTTGAGAGTTTATATTGTGGCATAGATTTACAAGCATTGATCTTTCAAATGAAATGTTAATGTAGCAACTGTAATTGTTGTTTATTCGTTCAGTCGCTTCCGACTCTTCGTGACTTCATGGACCAGCCCACGCCAGAGTTTCCTGTCGGCCGTCGCCATCCCCAGCAACCCCACGGTCGAGTCCGTCACCTCCAGAATATCATTCATCCATCTTGCCCTTGGTCGGCCCCTCTTCCTTTTGCCTTCCACTTTCCCTAACATTAGCATCTTCTCCAGGGTATCCTGTCTTCTCATTATGTGGCCAAAGTAGTTCAGTTTTGCTTTTAATATCATTCCCTCAAGTGAGCAGTCTGGCTTTATTTCCTGGAGTATGGACTGGTTTGATCTTCTTGCAGTCCAAGGCACTCTCAGAATTTTCCTCCAACACCACAGTTCAAAAGCATCTATCTTCCTTCGCTCAGCCTTCCTTATGGTCCAGCTCTCGCAGCCATAGGTTACTACGGGGAATACCATTGCTTTAACTATGCGGATCTTTGTTGTCAGTGTGATGTCTCTGCTCTTAACTATTTTATCAAGATTTGTCGTTGCAACTGTAATTGGTGAATGGCAAATAATTATACTTTTCTCTTTTAAGAGAAATTAAATATTAATAAATTCTGTGGTACCTAGAAAATGTAAATGTAAAGGTTCCCCCCGCACAGTTGTGCAGTCGTGTCCAACTCTAGGAGCCGGTGCTCATCTCCGTTTGTTAGCCGAAGAGCCAGCATTGTCCAAAGATGCTTCCATGGCCATGTGGCCGGCATGACGCGTGTGGAACATTGTTACCTACCCACCGAAGTTGTACCTATTCATCTACTTGCATTTGCATGCTTTTGAATTGCTAGGTTGGCAAGAGCTGGGGCGAGTGCGGGAGCTCACTCCGTCACGTGGGGCTAGGGATTCGAACCTCTGAACTTGCGATCTTCTGATCGACAAGCCTGGTATCTTACCCACTGAGTCAACACACCCCATTCAGAAAATGTAGGTGTATGGTAAAGTATGGTTCTTAAAAACTTATTTACCTGATACAATTGTCTGCATCTAAATCACAAAAGATTTGGTAAAATGAAAGATTTATGAAGTTGTTTTGCAAGACTTTTTATTAACTGGCTTCAAATATGTCTCATTTTTAAATTGGAAAATTGATGCTAAAATATATAAACATGCAATTTGTCAGTGAATCTTACATTTTTTCAGAGCCCCCAGTAATGATTCTTTTCAATTTCAATTCATAAGCCATGGTGTTAAATAGTTTTCTGAATATTTTAATGAACATTTTTGCTAATAATCAAATCTGGAAATATTCTTGATGGTAATGCATATCACTGCAGGATCTCCTCATATTCAATCGTCATTTTAATTACATTTCAACAATTTATTATCCAATTGATCAGCTATTAAGATCCGAAGGCTAGAAAAGCTAGCCTTGTATATTAAAAAGTTTTTCTCGCGGGTGCAGGGTCTGCTTTTTTTAGATCAACCAAATGTTGATCTGTTGGTTGCAACAGGAATTGACTGACCAGCTTGTCACCCAAGTGTGATGTCGTGGGCTGAGAGAGTGAGTGGCCCAAAGTCACCCTTTATTATAGGCTTTATTATAGCCTTTATTATAGGCTTTATTATAGGGTTTCATGCCTAAGGCAGGACTAGAACTCACAGGCTCCTGGTTTCTAGCCTGAAGCCTTAACCACTAGACCAAACTGGGTCTCTTGTATATCAGAAAGCGTTATTCAGTGTTAATTCAGCTGTAATATAGTGTTAGACTAACTTCCAAAGAGAAAGAAAAGGACCCCCCTCCTGCTGTTAGCAGCTGGCTGCCATGGAATATTTCAGGTGTTTCTGGAACAAAGCATAACCCAAATCCTGGGAAAAGAAGATAGTAAATTCACCTGTAAGGAAGACTTTCTATAGGAAAAGTCAACATGTCCTCCAACATTGTTTGCAATCCACTTTATTCAGGTACAAACCATTAATGCCTGACCTTTCTCTTGCCTCAAAGCACACCATTACATTGTTAAAAACTCTTCTGTGCCTGCTGTGTTCCTTTACTTCAGAAGAGACAGTTCTTCATGAGTTTATATAATACATTGTATTAGCAAGCAGATAGAATACTTTCACCTTTGTTAATATGTGTATTCTTATTCTCATTTTCACCAACCTGCCCCTCTATTATCATAGATTTCATTGAAGAAAAGGGGAAAACTAACTTATATAGGCAGTCATATTTAAAAGACATCCATAAAAGATTAAGTACAACCCAGATTTTCAACTGCTGGAAGATAGCAATTTATTCCTGAAAGTATATGAACTTTAATTACTACTTTTAGAAGATAAATTTTCTTCAATACTACAGCAAAGGAGCAAATAGTTAAATTCATTTTATACTATGATCCCATTAATTATCAGCCCTCTCTAGGGGGTGATGCAGTTTGCATTTTTAAAAGACATTCTTGTTATTTTTTGTATATCTTTTGAAAATAAGTCTTATTTTTTCTATTTAAAGGTAATTATTTAAAAGTTATTTACCAAATTTATATGATACCCACTCCTTTGATGACTCTCAGTGGTTTACAAAATATACAATGGAAACAGTAATCAAAGACAATTAAAAAGAAGAAATACAAAACACAAAACAATACTTAACATTAAATCACTACAACAAAAAGTTTCAACTTTCACTAAAAGGCCTGGATGAGTATTTATTTCAAAGGTTGAATGAATAATGCTCCCGTAGTTTATGGATTGTTTATTTCCTACAAACAAGTATTTTTTTCTCTACCTTTTTCTTATACTTTAAAACAAGCACTGCTCTGTTCTTTTTCTACAGTTAGCAAAATAAGGCCACAGAAATCTGGAGACCACAATATATGGCAAGAAAGATACAGAACACCTTGCTGTCATCTAGTGGTCGTCCAGATTCTTGCAGTCCTTTTCATTTTCAGAGTGGCAGTGGTCATCTCAATTTGCATAGCCATTCATTCATTTATTCATTCATTTTTTAAAGGAGGAAACGGGGCCATTGTGGAGTGGTGAGTGCACAGCTCACTGCATACATACAACATAACTTTTTGTAAACTATTATTTAAATGGAGAAAAAATTGGCAAGACCTATGCTTTTCTGTCCCTGTGAATTTTATCCTTTTTCTGCTTGCGCACTTTTATCCCCCCTCCCTCCAACTTCATGAAGGGGGGGGGGGAAGGGGGAGCAAACAGTTCAGAATATTGTTAATTTATTGAAAAAAATTAGCATCAGAGTGCTATAATTTAAGGTACAATTCACCTTGATAGAAAGCAGCTTCCAATTTTTCAGCTATAAAAAACAGAAATAAAAATAGCAAACAAGCGTCATGGAAATATCAAAATGTTTGGTTGAATAAAAAAGTTTTCCCTTGGTGCCTAAGAGATATTAAGGGAGCCACAGAAGCCCCTTGGTTAAGTGTCATAGGTTGTTTTATAAAGGATGATAGCAACTCGGCAGGAGATCAGGCTTTTATTACAAAAAGGGCTTTATTACACATTTATGTACAAACTATGCTGGGTTCTCTGCCTGAACACTAAGTTATTTACTTCTCCTGTTCTCCTTGACTATTTATCTCTGTTAACACTCTCTTGACTCGTTTATTGCCTTACGGCTTCACTCTTTTATTACTTCTTCTCTTTCCTCCCCCCTCCCCCTTTCCCCAAAGTCACTTGCTTTGCTTCTCTCAGCGAGCATCTGGGTCTGAGGTCAGTGGCTCTCAGTAGGCACAGCAGTCCCTCATCTTCTGTTGACAGGACAGAATTCTGCTCTTTCAGCCTTCTTCCTTCTCCCAACATCCTTTGTGGGAATTCTCCTCTGGGAGAATGCAGGGATCTTTTTTTGCCAGACTTCTCCAAGCCCCTAATGGATTCCACTCAGTGCTTTCCAGCTCCTGGTTCCTCTGGCCACAGCAGCCATCATAACCTGTTATGTCATCATAGACTGTTATTTGGGTTCTTTGTTATTTCTACTTTTCTTTTCCTTCCTTCCCTTTTCCTTTTTCTCTCCAGCCACCTTCACTGTAATCTTCTCATTAAAAAGCAGCCCCTTCTCTAATCAACAGCTCTCCTCTACTACTAGCTCTCAACTGCCCCTTTTTAATGCTTCTCAGCTCTACCCCAGCACATGCATTTCTCTGGGAGCTGCTAAAAGGTGGCTAATGGCCTTGAAGAAGAGCAGACCGACACTGACTTCTCACAGGAAGGTATTTTCTGTCTAGGGCTCTGCAGCTGGAAAAGCTCATTCTTTTGTTGAAATTGCTTTTTTTTTTTTAAACGAGAAGCAAGCATTCATCATCTGGATCTTAAATAGCAAGCATGTTAGGAATATACATAAGCATTCATTCAGGCATCAATTAGCATAGTATTAGGCAAGCCTCAGACTTTCCTGGGTATTTCTAGAAGATTCAGATACTATGATATGCTATTTTTCTGATATGTAGACTGCAATAGCAAAGAAATGTCTAAAAACAATAGGAGCATTTGAATACAGTAATTAAGGTGCTGGATTTTGACCAGGGAGATTCAGGTTGAACTACAGAGCTCATGGGATGACTTGGGCTCTTCCAACTTCCAACTCAGTCTGTCCCACACAGGAATTGCTGTTATGGTGATTAGGAGGGGACACCCTTATGTAAACTGCATTGCATTCTCAAATGAAAGGTGAGGTATAAATTAAAATAAAATAAATCTCAACAGGCATGTCTATATTTGCTTGTGGTAACTCATCCCTGTAGCTCAGGGGTCCCCAGCCTGTGGGCCACGGCCACTAGTGGGCTGCGGCCTGTTAGGAAGTGGGCCGCGGGGCTCGTTCCTGCAAACCCTGCCCCTCGGTGCGCATGATTACCCTGCCCCTGGTGTGCGTGATTGGCTCCTGCCTGGAAACCCTGCCCCCTGGTGTGCACGATTGGCTCCCGCCTGGAAACCCTGCCCCCCCCGGTCCGTGGAAAAATTTTGTTCCACGACCGGACCCTGGTGCCAGAAAGGTTGGGGAGCGCTGCTGTAGCTGTATATAGCTTGTCAAGAGCTACCAGTGGCTTAGAGAAGGTTTATTGTATGGTTCTCATGTCCTCAATCAGACTAGACCCTCAGCCTTTGGATAGCAGCAGATTAATGTTGCTGACAGGTGATCTGACAAATTTTAAATAAGAAGCAGTAACTGCTGGTGAATCACACGATGGATCCATCGTATGCTGTCAGACATGTTCCTGATAAACTGTATTGAGTATGTTATCTGAACATGGTTAGAGACATATCATGGTTTCACTTCTAATTGATGAAATACTGCATAAAATTTTACTATAGGTACATGTGCAATTTTATCAATTAATATATAATCAAATATTTTGTTGGACTCACTGGATGATGGGACAATTGTTTAAATTTTCAGTATTATAAAATGAATGAATACATGTGCATGTACTGTACATACACAGTTTTGAAAACAAGCCTTTCTTTAATACTTTTTTGTTGTTGTTGACCTTTTATTGGTCTAAGGAAGAGAAAATCTGAAAAGATATGGAAATCTTTTCCGTATTCAAGTGAAAACTATTTAGTGAGCTTTCAGGCACATTTCATAGCATAATGCAGCAGATGAAGTCACAGAACCATATTTTAAAGTCCATTAAAAATGTCTTGGAGCAGTTGAACAGTGAATACTGTTTTTGTGTTACAGCTGCAAGACAAATGACTTCTTAGTGAAAGAAAATCTTATATTAATTAATCTTCATCAAGGCTTATGTGGATAATGCAATTTATGTGTACTAAATCTTACTTGATTTAAATTGCATGTAAACGTAATACTTCTATATTGAATATATGTCATTTGGATTTGTTGAACTAGAATCATATACAAATTAAAATACTTTTCCTTTAAAAACAGTCAAGTATACTTATTACAAAGAATATATTAAATAGAAGTGGCTATGTTAAAAACAGTGACATATGCAAATGATCCAGAAAAATGCCATTATGGTTTCTAACTCGGATATATTTTTTAAAATTCATAGGTCCATCCCATGTATTCTAACATTACATATGAAAGAAACAATTATGCACATGAATTTTACTTATATCTTATTCTATATTGAATATATGTCATTTGTATTTTAAAATAACCTTTTAATATTCAGAATAAATATTATCAAGCAAATTATGGAAGATCTGAAAAAATAGGGTATGTGGTATCTCATCTATCTGCCATGCCTCACCTCTATCTCTCAATAGCGAGTCAATAAAAATGATTAGAGCTGCCACCTCACAAATATACGCCTTTAAACCATATAGCCATAATACTGAGAAGGTTGTTTTTTTCCCTGACCTTTTCAAATTACATCCAAACTGTCTGGGGAATTTCTCAGTGACTAGAGGTAATTCAGTTTCATCTTTTTTCCCCCCTGCTAGTAGGCCTCAAATTTAGCTCATTGGAAACCTTTTTCCTTTCCTTTCCTTTCCTTTCCTTTCCTTTCCTTTCCTTTCCTTTCCTTTCCTTTCCTTTCCTTTCCTTTCCTTTCCTTTCCTTTCCTTTCCTTTCCTTTCCTTTCCTTTCCTTTCCTTTCCTTTCCAATGGCCTTGGTGCTTTTCAGTACTGTAATCCATGCATCTAATCTTGGTGTGTCTGTTTGCTTTTGTTTCTTTCTGCCTCTCATAGATTTTTCTGGAAGATCCAACAGTGAAAGCTACGGCTATGAAAGCCCCACCATTTATTCCACTCTCCTAAAGGTGCTTTTAGCATGGGAAATTAAGCTGGTATGCTTTTTGGTGGGGAGGGAGGGGTTTGTTGAATTTAAATTATTTTTAGATTTCATCTTCACCTTGCATCACAGCTTTCACCAGCCTGCATGATTTATGCTTCACTTGCTTTCTTTCATTTTATAAATTTCTTTTCATTCTGTAGCTCTTCCATTGCACTCTCCAGAATATTAAGAATGAGGAGAGGGGAAGAGAGAGGAGTTTAAAGTTATTTACGTTAAATTGATTTTTCTTTAATTATTATTGTGGGAGATCAAATGTGATCAACACAATGGTTCAGTGGGTAAGTGAATCACCCAAGTGAGACACACAAATGGACAATTAGTCTAATTTCTTCTTTTTTTAGCTTCAATTAGTAGAAACAAAAAATTAAATTAAATACAGTTTACTAAATAGGACTATAGAATTTCATTGCATCTGAAAAGACAAAGCTTTCTTTGTATTTTATTTAGTAAATATTCTTGCATTTCAGTGTAGGAAAAGAGATCAATGCAAGAGAGAACCCTTTAGGCATTCATCCATGCACTTAATCAATGCTCCATTGGATGCATTTATCCAATTCAATGCTCACTGAAACTCTCTTGAATCTTCTGAGGTAGATTGCCATGTACCATACATCTGCATCTGTGGCTTCCAGTTGTCCACAAGTATATCTTAATCTGGACTCTTGGAATCCATGTTTATATCTTGGGGAAAAAGGTAATGTATCTGCATATGTTCTTTATTTAATATGAAGGGAATTCCAGGGTCTTCATTCCTCAAACATTCAAAAGCACTGTTTGTTTGTTTTTTAATGAAAGAAATATACCTATAAACAGTCTGAATACAAGTATCAAATATGTATATGGAATTCTTCATATTACTTTAGGAATTTTTTGTATTAATTTCTGTTTTGTGAAATTATTGAGAAGTAAATCTACTTCTGGTAGTTAATAGGACATGTCTCATTAGTGTTGTTTTATTTTAAATCACATCATGGCTGCCAGTTCAGTTTTGTCTGGGAATAGATATGATATGAATTGTTGTGAAGAAATTATTTGGGGGGCTTCTTATGAGAATCTAAAATGAAAATTCATAGGCAAATATTCACTTTTCTGAATTTTTAAACACAGGACATAATACACATGAAAATGCATATAGAGAGCCAGTTTGGTCTAGTGGTTAAGGCACCAAGCTAGAAACCAGGAGACTCAGAGTTCTAGTCCCGCCTTAGGCATGAAAGCCAGCTGGGTGACCATGGGCAAGCCACTCTCTCTCAGCCCAACTCACCTCACGGAGTTGTTGTGGGGAAAACAGGAGGAGGAAGGATTATTAGGTATGTTCACCGCCTTGAGTTATTTATTAAAAAAAAAAGGCAGGATAGAAAATCAATAAATAAATAAATATTAGATGAAAATGCGAACAAAAATGTGCACATTGTATAGGTAAGTGTATTTTATTATGGAAAAAAATGCAGGAAAATACATGTAGATATTTCTGTGGTCTTGCAGAATATGTAAACAGATGCAGAAACAGCCTGGCAAAAAATGTAGTTGGCAAAATAAGTCAGGCACAACAAAATGGCAAGCTCTTCCATCTCTATCTTTGAAATGGAAGCACCAATAATTACATGTTGGCCATAAATATGGCTACAATCCTGTCAAAGTAAAGCACTTCAAAGTCCAATTAATCTTAATTGATGAAACTAAAATCAAGGAATTTAGAAGTGTTTTGATTACTAGATTGTTTCTAAGAGCTCAGATTTAAATTCAGTGTATCTCTTCATTCATAACAAGATTTGCAATTCTAACCTCATTGTGCTATTGCGGCCCTAGCTATGAAATCATCACCTAACCCAGACATAGTTTTGTACTTTGTTGCCAATATAACATCTGTTCTCGAAGGGTTGGAAATGAAGAAATCCAGTATTCCCTGGATGCACATTTCATTCAATGTTCATTAAACTGTAAATCATAAAAAGTCTGTAACAAAGAAAACAGAACCAGTATAACTGAACATGTGACATCTGTAATTTTGGAACTGGAGGAAAATGGATTATTGTTAGGCTGAAATTCTGATATATATGGATTATGCAGAAATAGATCAACACAAAATCAGTCTATCCTCACTAATACCAAAGTGCACTAGTTGCTCAGATCAACATGCAAGTGTGATACAGGAGTTGTCTATTAGTTGTAGCCTAATAAAATAATAAGCTATCATTTCTATCATGGCATCACCTCTTCCATTTGTTATGTTCATATGCAGTTACCACTGAATCCATTGATCAAGAGAGCTTGATATTATCTACTCTGACTAAAAGCAGATTCAGAAAAAGAAGTGTTCTTTCCAGGCATGCTGTCTGAAATTCTTGCTAGTAAGGGCATCTTGAGGGACGATTGACATTCAGAGCATAATGTCTGTATGCTTGCAGGTTTTGTGCTGGGATAACAATACATATGCAATGTTTAATGCAAATGGGATCTTCCTTCAGCAGTATAGTTTTTACATATAGCCAGTGGCATGTCATAAGAAACTGGATCTAAATTGAGTTATACAGACAGACAGATTTTATGTTCCCAATGATGGGTTCAAAGGTTTAATTCATTGTACAACTTTGTGTCTGTCATATTGATCAGAGAGGTATGTATAATATCAACATATTAGCATTTTTTGCTCACTTTTCCAATAGGCAGTGCTATTACTTAATATTCACATCTTGAAACTAGGTACTGAAGGTGCAAATGTCAGAATGTAAATTGAAGTTATTCTTGCACTGCCCTGCAAAAAAACAAAGTTCCCTTGTATAAATATTTTTTAAGACTTACTACTGAATATTAATTTTTTTTCAAAAATTAAAAAAATCTTTCTTTCTTTCTTTCTTTCTTTTTCTTTCTTTCTTTCTTTCTTTCTTTCTTTCTTTCTTTCTTTCTTTCTTTCTTTCTTTCTTTCTTTCTTTCTCTTTCTTGAATTATCAAGTTTATATCTTTCCACTTCTAGCAAGCCAACCTGTGGCAATTTTCAAATGATAATAGCAAACCATAGCCTTAAATAGTGACAAGTAACAGTTAAAACAGTATTGAATAAAATAGTAAAAAAAATATTAACATTAACATTAAAAATAATTCATAAAATCCAAACCAACCATCATACATAATCATAAAAGTACTAAGATTTGTGGCATCCATGGCAACCATGGGCCTGTCCCAAGTCATTGTGGGCCGGATGCATACTGGGGGATTACACAGTTGACCTGATTTTTGTTTCAGGGTAGTTGAGAAGTGATCTGGTTTTGGAGGATATTGGTATCAGTCTGTTGCTGTGGACAGATCATGTTCTGATTGCTTTTTGGCTTGCTAGCACCACCCTACCTAACGGGGATAGGTCCCATCCCAGACAACTGATGGACTCAGCTGGGTTCCAGAGGGAACTTGGGGTTTTCCCCAACAGTCCAGTGGGCATTTTGGCTGAGTCCTTAGATGCAACCTGGAATAGGCAGGTGGAGATGGCCTTTGACCGGATTGCCCCTATGCAACTTCTCCCCCTGCACCAATCCCAGTGTGCAACTTGGTTCTCTGAGGAGCTCTGGGAATGCAGGAAGAGACGGCTGGAGTACCATTGAAGAAAGATGAAGACTTAATCCAACCGAACACAAGTAAGAAGCCCTACTAGGTATTACATCGTGGCAATAAGGGCTGTCAAATGTTATTATTGTTAAATGTTATGCCCTTATTGCACCTGCCAACAGCTGCTCAGTGGCCTTATTTAAGGTGACCCAAATCCTGTTGGGAAGGTACAGACAGCAGGACCTTCCGCAGGGCTTCTGTGAGAAATACTATTGTTATTTGGCAGATAAAGTCACTCAGATTTGTCCAGAATTGGATTTTGACTGGACAGGTCTAGTTGGGGGGCCCGAAGCAAGGTCTTGTGGGGTTATCTGGAGTGAGCTTGAATCTGTGACTCCTGAGGAAGTGGACAGGGTTCTCCAGTCTGTTAGCCCAGGCACCTGCCTGTTAGATCCAAGCTCCTCCTAGATGATTAAAGCCACCCAGGAGGTGACTGGTGGTTGGGTCTGTGTGTTGGCTTACTTGCGTGAGGAGGTGGTCCCTTTGTTTCGAAGAGGCTGTGGTGCTTCCTCTCCTCAAGAAACCACCACTGGACCTAATGGTCCTGAACAGTTATAATCCAAACTCCAATTTTCCCTTCTTAGGGAAGATGGTGAAGAAGGTAGTCAGGATTTAGCTCCAAAGATCCCCGTAGGAAGCAGGTTATCTTGGTTAAAGGGTTTATCTGGGTTTCAGGCCAGGGTTTAGTACAGAGACAGCATTGGCCATCTTTCTTTCTTTCTTGAATTATCAAGTTTATCTTTGTTGATGACCTGTGGTAGAGCTGGGATTGGGTGGTACATCCATCCTGGTGCTCCTTGATCTTTTAGTGGCTTTCAATATCTTCAACCACTGTATTCTTTTGGATTGGCTTTAGGGGTTGGGAGTAGGGGGCACCGTTTTTTGGTGGTTCTCCTTAATTTGTGGCCAGTTTCAATTGGTGTTGACAGGTGGGGAGAAATTGCAGCTTGGGCCCCTTACTTATGGGTGCCACAGGGTTCCATGCTCTCTCCCCTTCTTAACTTCTACATGAAACTGCTGGGTGATGTCATCCATTGGTTTGGAGTCAGGTATCATCAGTACACATCTTAACCTTGGGCCGGCCAAGTGACACTGTTGAAGTTGTAGCCCAGTGCCTGGAGCCTGTGTGGGTCTTGATGAGGAAAAATAGACTCAGGCATAATCCTGACAAGACCAAGCTGCAACCGCTCACAATTTCAAGCCCAGAGGCATTCTTGGAAATAAATATTATGCTTGAGATATGACTTGCCTTTACATTCTTCTAGTTTCCACATTATTTAAAGTATTTTTTAGAAAAAAATCAAGTAGGTGCAGGGATCCTACTGAGAACCAAGATGGGGTTGCTGGGCTCATTGAAACTCATGGGCCCTTTATCAGGAATTCAGATCCAGACTTTGCATTCAGAAGGTAACCAGTTCAGACTTCACCATCCCTATGTGAAAGGATATCTAAGAGACAGGCTGAGAAAAAACTCTTCCTTAAACTTTGGTGGGTTGCTGTTTATCATGAGTTAGAATGAGAATCACCAGTGGCAGTTTTGTACCATCATATTTGGAGAGGGACCAGTGTTCAATGGTAAAACACATACAGACTCCAAGGTTCAATCCTTTGCATTTTCATTTAAAGGATTTCAGGACTACAGAGACCTCTGTACAGGTTATCAGAGTTTATTTATAACAGCTTTATACAAACATCATTCTGTGTCATTTTGAGTATCACACTAAATTAAAAAGTGCTGTACAGTCCATAGCAAGCCTAGGAAAAAAGGAGAGTGAAGATTTTAAAAATTACTATAAATGCCTTGGTGAATAAAAGATTTTCACAGAAACAAACCAAAAAAAAAAAAGGTGATGCCATAATACACTTCTTCCTCTTTAAGATGCTAAAAAGATGTTACTGTACTACAGATGTATTTGTACAACACAACTTAATCATGTTTTATTGACTAAACTACATTTAAATAGATTCAGAAAATACTTTTATAAACCAGGATTGCAAACTAAAAGGGCTTGTTTCACACAATATGCTGAACCAAGCCAGTGTAAAGAATGAATTCTTTTTCCCCCAGCTTAATGGAAAGTAATGTCATTCGTTCAGACAATGGCACAAGGTTTTATGTATGTACAATTTGTAAATACATAAAGTCAGATATTTTTGCCATCTCTCAAAGTAAGATGTCAGCAAGAAGCTCAGTGTGGAATTAGTATTTATGATACATTCCACGACAAACATCTTGCAGCCAGAAAAATAAACCAGCATCCTACTGCAGCAATCTACTAGCACTGTCACTACAGTGAATACATACCTTCAGGATGCTAGATGGGCCACCTGATATTAGCACACACAACTTAAAGAATCACACTGTTTACAAATCATATTCTGAGAATTTTTTTAAAAATGGTTCCAAGCTTTAGATATTCTAAGTACAGTAATATCTGTAGCTATAGTAGTATTATAGTACTATATCTTACTATATTTTGTTGCATTTATGTATCTCTTTACAGTGATGCACTGCAAAAGTTGCAGGCAACAAATCAGTTGTAACAAACAGCTTACTTTCAAAAGAGTGAACAGTAATACAAATAATAGTATAATTTTGAGTGCAGAAAATATTTCAGGATGCTGCTATACTAAGAAGGCTGATTTTGTTCCAGTTCCTGTTCATTATGGTCTTTAAATGTATGTTCCAGGTACGAAGTGCATTAATCATTTCAACTGTCCCTGTAGTGTTTATAATCTGCACATACAAAGAGAAAGAAAGATATAAAACCACAAAAATATTGAAGGATTATTCATTACTTGCAATTTCTGGTATCTTCTCAGCTTCAACAGTCACTTATGATGTAAAACACAGTGATAGCCAAATCCATTGATATGTTACATTCAGAATGTGTGTGTATTTTTCTTTCTCCCACACACCAATACACAAACAGAGAACTGAACATACATTAGGAGGGAGAATCCCTCACCATCTACTTAGAAAATAATACAATTCAGGCTAAGAGGAATTACTGTCTAGCAGATGCAATTTCTCTGTAGCTTAAAAAGCAGCTGCGTTTTTGTAAACCCTGATGACTGTGGCAGACCTACCTAAAGGTAGAAGAAAAAGAACACCCCTTGTTTTGTAATAAGGGGATTTTCAATTTAAAAGCGAGAGAGGGCCTGTTGTGTGAAGTATGGTTATTACATTCATTGTATTCTGTCTCGCTCACTAGGAGGCTAATAATGAAGGAGTGGGTAAAAGAGCCAGTGCCATGAGAGTTATCTCATGGTCCCAGATGCTGGATAACTTGAAGAAGGCAGAAATCATTTCTGGATGACATTCAGGTCTGAATGATGATTTGAAGAAGAAAAGACTATTATTTCCAAGGTAAACAGGCGGTTTCATCCATCAGCAGTATACACCAGTCTAAAATATGTTTACATAGAGTCTTAGAAAGTTCACTTTATCACTTTCAGATTTTTTTTTCTCTATGACAGCTTCAGCAATATATTCCTGAGACAAAAGATCCACTGCAGGCTCTGCCACACCTAAAAAGAAGCTTTGGAGAAATTGCCAGGCTCACTTACAAGGAGAGAAATTACCCACACAGCAGAAAATGAAAAAGGCACATAGATACTGTGAATACTTCTATAAAGTGCCAAAGACCTGGTTGAGAAATGGCCTTACAAGGTAATATTCTTAGTGGTTTCTTGTGATTTTAAGATCAGACAATTGCTTTCTCTTTTAGGAGCTACAAATTTAAGCATATTTACACACCAGCATATTTCCAGAGCTAAAGGCTGTCAGAACATTTGTCACTGTGTTGACAGGCAGATATCATCCTTATGCTGTTTTTATGGCAACTAATTCAATATATGCAAATGTGCACAAGTAGCCCTCAGAAGGCTCTCGGAGTGAGAGACTTCATAAATGTAATAAATGTGTGTGCCTATGTGAATGTGCGTATGTGTCTTTGTACATGTCTTTGCTTCTTTGTGGTAATGTTTGTGTCGTTTACAGACTACATTTTTCAAAAGGAGGCTTAGAGTTGCATTCCAGTTTCAGGTTTCCCTAAAACAAGTGAAATACACAAGGGGAAATAAGTTGGGCTTTATGACTGAATTTTAATCTTTAATACATGTATAATAAGGGCATGTAAGTGACAGATCTGGCAATATATTAATCAGTTTTCAGTGAAGCAAGTCTGAAAATTTCACTGAATTGTTCCATGTGTGCTTTATTTTTGTCCACATAATCAAAGCAAGCTTTTTGAAATCCTAACCTATTTGGGAGCTATTACTTTTTCATGGTGTCCTGTAGCTCTTTGTGTCCTCCTTTTCATTTCAGGCTGCACTTGAGAGAAATAATTTCCTAATTTTATTTTTAATTTTAATAATTTTAGGCTGATGTTGCAGCGTAAAAGTACTGAAATAAAATTTTACCCAGGGGCTATATTTCTCAAATAGACCCCAAAAATGAAACAATTGAATTGGCCAGAGTCCAATTTTTGGATGTGAATTTTCTCTGGCTGAGCTGAAGTACAAAAAGCAAAAATAAAAAAGTTTCTTGAATCTATCTAAGCCATGTAATATCACCATGCCAACCTAGGATTAGTCTTTAGAAGGAGAAAGTCCAAGCTGGAATGAGAACACTGGGCAGTTCTCTTTCCTGCTGATTTCCATGAAAATGTTTAAAATTAGCTTAAGTCTATTGAAGTCCATGAATTTAGAATACTTAAATTGGATTGTTTCCTGACATTTTTTATGAATCTTATGACATTGGATTGTAAAATAAGATTAAAAATAATCTTAAAAATAGTATCACAAAACTATTCATTTTCATTAATTTTACAAAAATAATTATATCCCACTATCTTAATGGATCTCAGAGTGGGTTAATTTCCATAAACTTTGTAAGATACTAAAATGAAATAAAAATAATTAATATTTTACAAGATTAAAAGAACAAGCATAATATAATTCAATATCATAAATAATGGGGTCATCAGGAATATATGTCCCCCATCCTATAAAACAAGGATGAAAAACCTATGGGCCTCTACTTGTTGTGTAACTATAGTTCCCTGTATCTAACACCATTGCTCTGCTGGATTAGTCGTTCAGCAATTGCTGAAGGAACTCTGCTATAAAAAGGTCATACAATTATAAAACTTTAGGAATGGCAGGAACCTTGGAGATCATCTAGTCCCTTCTCCCTAGTGCAGTCAGTTTAATATGCTGCAGATAGTGTAGTATGGAAGGAGATCTCTATCTAGATCATATTGTTGGGGGGGGGAAATTTCACACAGATCTTTCTTGCAAGCTCACCTCAACTGGGAAATGAGGCGAGTATTTAAGGCTGCTGATTTATATACAGAGTAGTATACAATAGATCCCCCATTTTCTTGAGGTTATTTGCATTTCAGAAACAGATAAAAATTAATGAAGACTTGCAGTTGAATACATTTATTGTATTCTATGTATAGGTTAAACAGCAGTTTTCCCCAACCAGGGGACTATAGCTACCATCACCCCTAGCCTGGATTGCCATTGGGATGCAAGGGATGATGAGAATTCAGGTAGAAAAAGGATTTACAGAACATAGTATTTTATCAATTAATTTGAGATTTGGGGAAAAAATGTCACTTTGATTTTGTAGTTTATTGGCAGCACCCCTAACAAAGTAAGAAATGTACAGAAAGATGAACGTCTGTGTCCATATTTAAAACATATTGGACAATTTTGGGAGTGCATTAATCTGGACCTAATCAGTGACTATTTGTCCTACCAAAATGCAATCTGGGATGAATGAAAATGAACTAGGGTTTCATATGCAGTCTTTAAAACATTTGCATGTTTTATGCATGGTAATTTAATTTATTTATGCATTTCCTGTTCTCACTTGTATTAACCATATTGTGTTAGATAAGAAATAGATTTGATAGGCAGTCAGAGAAGAGTAAGAAAACAATAAAATGGAGTAGATTTTCCATTGTAATTATTAACAAGATAATAATTAACAAGATAATTACTTTGCTAAGGTTAGTGTCAGTTATTTTATTTACAGTATTACAGACTTTTTGAGGTACTTTGGAGGTTCTTTAGCACATGCTGTATAGAAATGTGGAAAGAAAATTATTTCCTAAAGGTATTGAATGTAAGGCCTTTTCAATGAACTTAGGGACCTGTGTTCATTAGCCTAGTAGCAGGAATAAAATGAATAGTGATTTATTCTTTGAAGTACTGTATTTATTTCAGAATCTATGTAGTCATAGCTTGATTTTGAAAACAACAGCTTTATTTCTTTATTGTCCAGTAGGATAGGTAGGTGGTAGAATTTTCATGGATTTGGATATAGATGAAGGTGCCATGTGGAATGTTTGAGGGCAAGGTATTTTCACCTCAGAGGTATTATCACCTCTGTGTAAATCAGAGGTGCTTTAGTTCAGCTTCTTTGATTTCAAATGTGTTGAAATTGGAGCCAGCAAGATCATTGGTTATACTGGCTGGCAATTTAGGAGTCATAGACAAAAGACACTGGAGAGCACCAAGTTGGGAAAAGCCTATTTAGTGTATCTATAAGGACTGTTGTCTGAGTAGCACCCTCAAACCCAAATTTGGTGTTTGCAATGGCCATTCAAGGAAGCTAAAATGGGAAGAAGTTAAGGATGCTTAAAAGTTTCCAAGGATATGTTTGTAGTTGTTTTGTCTTTTGTATGTCTGTTCTAGTGCTATTTTTGTGGTGTCCTGTCTATTCAGTGAATTCAGTGGTTGTGTGTGGTGACTGTCCCCCTTTCTGTTCAGTTAGCAATCTCTCTGAAGCCTAAATTGCTGCTAATTTGTGATGTAACTATTGTGGAGTGCTTTTTTAACAACTGCAATATAGTTTTCAAATGTTGAATAATGTAGCATGAAATTCTCAGTTAGTTTGGAAATTATTGTGAAATCATGTGAAGAAAATCAGTATGGCATCTGATCAAGATAAATTCACTCTAGTGTTTTATGGCTTTTTATTCCTATGTGATAGTAATAAAGTCTCATGTAGGGATGGAAGCCATGAAATACATTGTGAAAAATCATCAACTAAGATGAGCCATCAGAATAGAATCATTATAGGACTAGAGCTGCTAATGATTATTGGAAAATGGAGTATTTGTTTTGTTGCCTTTTATGTTTGCACTGTTTTTTCATTGCTTCATTCTTAGAGTTGGAAAGATAGGGAACTAGTTTCTAATAAAATAATTCATTTTTTAAGTCAGCATCAAAGTTTTATATTTTAATACATATTTAATTTTGGTTATTAAAGTGAACACTGTGCATGAAACACTGAATTATGTGCTCTATAAATCAAGTAAACCATTAATGGCATTTATCAGGTCCAGGTTTCTTTACTCCCATACTCCGGAAATGATCCTGAACTGAAGCAACAATTCCAGCATGGTGCATTGACATGATTTTTCCCCAAATTCATGGTCTTCTTTTTCTGACATTATATGAATTCTGGGAAGCAGTGGTTTGGGAGCAGTAGAACAATTGCATAGGAAATAAACTGCAGCCATTTCATTGTGCCTGCACTTCTTTGAAAGCATGATTGGAATGGCATTTGAAACAACCATTCCACAATTTCTCCAACATTGCTGAAATCATGCTTAGATGGATTAGTAAAAAGAGGATATATGTTCCTTATCCAATGCTCAGTGCAAACTATATCATCACTGAATATGTGATTCCCTTTCTTTGTGATTGTTCTGACTAGGTTATGTTTGGAGATAGTAAGCTGTATTGTTACAAGTCTAGACCCCCTCCCCCCCTTTTTTGCATCTACTTTTTGTCCTACCTACAGAAGCTATAGAACTGATTTTTAAAAACAACTCTGTCTTCTGTACTCTCAGAAATTACAAAACTGACCTATTTTATTTCCACATCTCTTTCCATAGTTGACTGTTTTGATGATGCAGTACCCTGAATTGAATCATATTTCCTGTTGCATAACACAAAACAATTTAGAATGAAATTATGTGATTATTAACAGTGGAAAACTGATCATATTTACTGAGAGGTATATTTCACATTGATTTCAATGAGACCTACTCCCTAGTTAGGACATTTAGAATGGGAGCCTGAATATATGTATTATTGCATTTGCACTTCTTATATATAGCAGCATAGTGGTGACCCAGTGTGCCACTCTATTATAGGATCATGGTACGTGTGTGTGTGTGTGTGTGTGTGTGTTGATAGTAATCTTTTCCTAATGCAAATCCAACTCCTGTGGTGCTAGTTACCATAGAAAAGAAACTACTCTGGGTACTCCTTATGACTTCTGTCCTAGATTAACTTTAGGAACATAATTTTCATTGGGAAAATGCCATATGAGGAAAGAGTACTAGAGCCCCATTAAGCCCCCGACAATTTCCTTTTTATTTTAAGTAAGTTTTGCTAATGTGAATATATATTTAATAAATCGTATAGCCTTGGCTCTTAGATCAATTTAAATATGTTATATTTTTAAATGCAATAATATGTACAGTTTAACTTGAATTAAACTAGAACAATTGCTTGAACTGCAACATTTATATGAACAATGTGCTGCTATTTTCATGAGTGGCTATGAGAAAGGAGGAAGAGGGACATGATTCACAATAATCATAAAACTTGTTTGCAAGTATGGCTATAAGTCTTTTAGGACTAAAGTGCTAGCATGAAGTGGAATGAAATACTTTAGTACATTAGACTACCTTAACACCATTACTTGCTATGAAGGCAAAAGTGACTTGGTAATCAGTTGTCTCTATTCCAGTTACACAATAGTGGAAATTAAGCAGTCATTAATCCTTTCTGTTTCGACAGCCAAAGTATGATCCAGAGCAATAGAAAAATTTTGCCATAGAGGAATGCGAGTATTTGCATGAAGAAATAATAGAAGCCTTTCCCTCTCAGCTCACTTGTGGATATTCTCAAGCTGTTTTTTTTTCTTTTTCTTTTTAATTTAGGTCCACTGACTCTCAACAAAACCTGAGAAGAATTGCTCCAGTTAAGTGGATTAGGTATCAAATTACAGATGAACTGACTGTCTGCCTTGGTCAGTATTAGAGTTATATGCACAATATTCAAGGACACATCTTAACTACTTCACCATGTTGCCTTTCATCTCTGAAGCTGTTTAATTAATCTGAAGATAAAGGTGCCTTGCCATCAAAATTATTCCTGGAATGTGTAACAGAAAATCACCACAGAAGCCTTGTGGTCATCCGTTAATTTATGACTTTTAATAGTTGTGTAGAATAATGGGAGGAATCAGGGCTGGCCCTGCCATTTGATTGACATGGCCATTTCAGGTGATGGTGAGGAAGGACAGGGCATTGCTCCAAAACCAAGCTCATTTGTTTACCTGTTTATCTACCAGCCAGTAGCAGTCTGCCATTCCTCCTTGCTGCCAGGTTCCTCCCACACTCCCTGCTAAGGGCAGTGCCTTGTTTTAGAGTGACAAGCTACAGGGATGCTATTCCTTCCATCCCCTTCCAGGCCCAAATTCTTTGTTCTGACTACTTCTCCTCAATGAGGCCTTGAGAGCCAGGTATAGCAGCACAGATGACTAGCTTCCACTGTGCCTTGTTCTGAACACTTGGCAAATGGCTGCTTGACCTTACTCTGTCAAGTGAGCTCAGATCTATAGATTATTATATTTTAATATAGACTCTTCCAAAGTAAGACACTTTTTCCACTTCTCTTTTTCTTCTCTCCCCATTTTCTTACCACATCTGTGCACATAGTTTATCAGCTAAAATTCCTTGGATGTGGTATAGAACAGAATATGCAGCTATGATATTTTATCAGGAGATACTCTCTGAAAGTGCCCTAATGATGTGCATGCGTGGAAAGGAAATCAATTGGCTTAAATTTCAAGACTGCACCATAACTTATCCTGCATATTGTTTGTTTAAAATACATAAGTGTAAGCTAGGAACACCAGTAAGTGAAATACTGCAGTACACTCTGTTCTGAGAATAGCAGTGTAATGAGGAATTGTGCTTTATAGCACTATCCACTTGCTATTTGATATCATAGAGAATTACAATAATTTATGACACTGGAACATAGCTGTGCAATGACCTTGAAGGACTGAGGGTGTGGAGGGAATGTTCTTGTTGAAGAAATAAATATAAATGTGGAACAATCAAACCTATTTGTATTCAAGAAATGCATAAATTTTTAATTTGGTCAAGCTATATGAGATGATAAACTTTGCAAAAAATCTTGTTTTAAAAATCTGAAGTATGCCTAAAATATCACAATTATTATAAGCTGTTGCAAATGGATATTATAGATATTTGTAACGATTTTTGTAAACCGCCCAGAGTCCCCCTGTGGGGAGATGGTAAATATAAATCGAACCATAAATAAATAAATATTATTTCAATTAAGAAAAATATTTAATATGTACTACTTATGATTGAAAAAAACTGTATAACATTCAAAGCCTATATCATTCTCTCATCAGCCAGATTTTAAAAATTAAAAAATCAGATTATTTTTGAACTATTTTTTAAATTCTCTTCCCTAAAATACTGTCTGTTCTCTTAGTTATTTAATAAATATGGCTACTGTTGATTTTTGGATTGTAAGCACTTTTCTGCCATTATCTTTAAATATGTAATAAACAATTTCTAAGAATAACTTTAAAATAAATATCTTTGTATTAAATCCAGACAGTGTATTGTTGTAAAGCTTAATTACATAAGCAGAACTTTGTGAGGTAGACCATATCAAAGGGGTCTGTAGAAAACCATTCCTCTGACTTTCTCCTGACATCTCTCAGCCAAGGGACGATGGGCCCAAGTGTAATGTGACTTACCTAGCTATTAATCTGACAATAATAATTGTACACTTCTGCAACTCAACACAAGTTTGCCCTACTCGAGGAACTAGGATTTTTTATTCTATATTCAAATACATTTGTTGAAATGTAGTATCTGTGAGATATAAAAAAGGTTGCACATTCAATTGGTACATGTAATATATTCTCCTTCCTTTTATGCCTTCATAAGCAGGAGGTAGGAGAGAGAGAGGAAGAATGCAACCAGCAGTGATGACCAGGAAAGTTGCCAGGGCCTCTGTTTTTCCAGGGCAGGCAGCCGTTGCAAGAGGCGACAGCTAGAGCAAAAGCTGACTTGGGAACAGCAATAGAGGAAGAGGTGGTAGAGCAGTTGTTCCTTCACTCCCTTCTGCATTGCTCTTCTGCTATAGGTCCTACTGGAGCCCCACACTTATTCTACCATGTCTGGGCTGCAAAAGTCTGGAAAACCACTAGACATGGCATCAAAGGGATACAGAAAACTCTTATCATCCAGTGATCATCCAGATTTCTGTAATTCAGTTATCTTAGCCTTACCTTATGTGATCGGGTTTCTTGAAAGTCAGTAGCAAGGAGTGGGCAGTAAGGAGAAGCCTGGTGGATCCCCTGTGCCTATGTTCTTCAAGCCATGTGCTTCCCCTGCTTTCCCTACATGCATTTGAAGAGTACCAAAGCAGAGCCCTGGCACAGCCTGCTCAAAGAATCAATTACCATCCACTATTATAAGAGTTTATTTTTCTCTGGCATAGTGCAGTCTTAGCAGATTCATACCTTGTCACTGTGCTGCTGATTAATATTTTTAGAGTTTCTGTGTGTTAAGAAAACAAAGGCAATTTCAACTGAAATTTAATTCTAGGGGTCACATACATCCATATATGCCAACTCTCCCCAATCTGGTTTCTTCAATATGTACTGGCATTATAGTTCCCCCAACTATAAGCCAGGAGCTGAATGCCGGTTCCTTCCATAGACTTTCTGGGACTGAGAATTCTCACTTCAATCCTATTTAACATTCAAATAGGTATGGCCACTTTTGTGAAGACCTTTCTTTTTTAAAAAATGTATCTGATAGCAACATCCTTAAAATGAAAGTGGAATATCCAGTGAGGGATTGCTTCCAGTTTGAAAAAAAAAGAAATTGAATTCTTTGAAGCGTATGGTGGGGGGAAGGAAGTGATTTTTATTATAGTTGAAATTTTTTGTGAAAACTTGTGCATAGTTTCAGGAATTATATTAAAGAAAGTGGAAAGACTTCCAGAAGAGTTTATCACCTTTTGACTAGTTTGTGTCTGGAGATAAAAATTCTTATTCTGACATTTGCTAACGCCAGGGAACAACTATTGCACCTGTCCGCACAACTTGCCTTTCAAAGCATATGATTGAAAGTTGGAGTAAAAGTCTTCCTGATCAATCACACTAGTTTGGGTTGTGAAGTAACCTGGAGGTACATTTGAACTCTTGAGCTTTGCTTTCTTTAACCTTGACAAACACTTCAGTATCAGGGTTGCTTCTGAGATTGTAGCGAGATATCACTTAAAAGACTGAAAGAAAGTAATTGGGGTTCAGCAGATGGCAAAGAGTCAGTGGAATCCCAATAGAGATTACCTCTACAGGAAAGTTATTGCTTCTCATTACTGCCAGCCCTGCTTCAAGAGATTCCACACAAGAAACCTGGTTGAAGAAATGTCCTGTACCAAGAAGCTATCAAACCATGAAGTTATGTACATCGTGAATATGTGCAATAATATTTCTTCTTACACTTCCTGGGAAATATTAATAAAAGAATTCTTAAGAAGCACTTGGTCTATATTGTTACATTTAATTCATTTTTAAATTAAATAAGTTAACTGTATGCTTGCTCATATGCTTGCTCATATATTTAAGGGCTTCTTCCTGTCTCATTTAAATTGTTATTTGGTGACAATTTTTAGAGAGACCCTAGGGCATGCAATCAAGGTTTTCAGGGACTTCATGCATTCTCAAATTCTATATCTCTACTACCCTATTATGGCCTAAAGAGATGTGCACAAGATTCCTGCTTTGGCACTTTCAGATGTAAGTATGGAAGCAAGTGTTCACAAGGTAAACACATCACTTTTTCTCCCTCTTTTTTTTCTCTCTCTATGAGTCAATCTGATAGGAACTACCAAGGCAAAGACCACACCCCAACCAAAACTGGCAGGGCAAACTACTGTATATAAATGGAGCAAACCCCACACTCACTCCCACTGATGATGTTACCTAGTTGGGTAATGAACGTTTGCAAGCAAGCAACCAAGTTTAGAGAGCACCAAGGACTCCACAGGATCATGGAGTGCCTAACAGAAATGGGCCAAGTGTCTGATAAGCTGGCTGTTCAGATAGTGGTTGATTAACATCCATAAGTTATGTGGTATCTTTGGACCTGACAGAGAGATAGGTTTGGGGAAAGATGGGTTTGATGGAGAGGAAGGGGTAGTAACATCTCAGTGGTGATGGGCAGAGGGTGATATGGTAGATGTCCCAAAGGTGGGGAAGACACTCTGGGGAAGGCTTGCTTAGTGTGTTATATTGATACCATCTTCCAGGAATTAGGGGTCAACACTAATGCCTGGTCATCATATCCCAACAGTCATGGGCTCAGACTGTTGATGCTTAGTACCAGAACAGCCTTTAATAGAGCATTCATCATCCACAATCATCATGGATGACAGGGCCAATCTGGAATGTATTACTAAGACACAAATGGACATGGAGGGGTGGGGAGGGTCTTATCTTAGAAGTGTCCCCATCTGGGTTTGAAGTATGGCATCAGTTGTGGCTGAGGGTCAGGGTGGGGGAGTGGCCATTATCTGTATCTGCTTCCTCCCTTTCATGGGTCCACTGGATTGTAGTTTGCACATGCAATAAGAGTCGAAAATATATTTGATAATATAATATATATATATATATATATATATATATATATATATATATATATATTCCTTTGCCTGATGAACTGTATTGAGTTTCAGAGGGTGCTTGGGGAAGTACCTGAGGATCTGTTGCACACCTAGACTTAGTTACCTCTTGGAATGAAAGGGTGGTGATGGCCCTAGATCAGATTGCACTTTTCCAGCCTGTCTGCATGTGGATCCTGAAGAGTCCCCTAGTTCTCAGAGGAACTCCAAATGAAGCAGTGAAAAAGAGACAGCAGGGAAGGACAAAGAAGTAATGTGAGTGATGGGTAAGAGACTTTCTTAAGGATTAAACTGTGGTGATACAAGGGGCAAAAAATATATTTTCCACTCTTATTGCATGTGCAAACTGCAATCCAGTGACCGCATTTAAGGTGACCTAATCCCTCTTAGGTAGGGATGGGTCAAAAGACCATGTGAAGGGCCACTGAGACGATCATTTGAGGCATCTGTCAAATGAAGTCACTCTAGCTGGCTCTGATCTAGATTCTAGCTGTACAGATCTGTAGAATTGACTGAAGTATGTGGAGTCCATGGTGCTCTCTGAGCCTTGTTGTTTTCTTGCAGACGTTTCATTGCCAGGCTAGGCAACATCTTCAGTGTGAAAAGGGAGTGGAACTTGCTCTCTGTTTATATACCCTGGCTTGTCCTGCCTGTGTTGGTGGGGGTGTTGTACTCTCCTTGGTAGTACCTTGATTGGGTTGTTGTTTGCTGCTTGAAGTATGGTCTGGCATGGTTATCTGGGAAAAGTTTGAGCCTATAGGTCTCAAAGAAGTAGACAGAGTCCTTAGAACTGTGAGCCTGGCCACCTGTGAATTATATTCATGTCTCTCCCAGTTGGTTAAGGTTTCTTGGGAAGTGACTGTGGATGGGTCCAAGTGGTAAATTCCTCCTGGGGATGATGGTGATTATGCCTCCTTGAGCTATCACAGGACCTAATGGTGATTCTGACCTGTTTCTAATCTTCACTTTTGGGGTGGAGGTTTTGAGAAGTTGGTGCGCTGCAGCTTCAGGGGGCTCTGCAGGAAATAGATCAGAGCTTTCCAAACTTTTCATGTTGGTGACACACTTTTTAGACATGCATCATTTCGCGACACACTCTTACAGCAGGGCATCATTTCACGACACAGTCTTACAGCAGGGCACAAGGTAGGCACTTGGCCCTGCGTGGAATCACAGCAGGTTTGGAGGCAGCAAGGCACAAGGCAGGCACTAGGACCTGCGTGGAATCCTGGCAGGGCAGGTTTGGAGGTAGCAAGGCACAAGGCAGGCACTAGGACCTGCATGGAATCCTGGCAGGGCTCGGAGGCAGCAGCAGCCACGACACACCCAGGCACTGCAGCCGACACACTAACGTGTCCCGACACACAGTTTGGAAAGCTCTGAAATAGATTATATTTATCCCTTTCAGGTTTCAAGCCTGGACACAGCACTGAGATGGCATTAATCATGCTTTTAGATGACCTATGGCTGGACTGGGAAAGGGGCTGTGCATGTTTCATGGCCTTTCTTGATCTCTTAGCATCTTTCAGTACCACCAATGATGGTATCCTTCTGGACTGACCTAGGTGATTAGAAGTAGAAGGCACAGTGTTTCAATGTTCTTTCCATTTCTAGTCAGTGATGGGTAGAGATCTAGCCCTCAAACCTTGCTTTGCAGGGTGCCTCATGATTTCATGCTTACCTTCCTCCCATTTAACATCTATATGACAGCCACTGGGTGAGGTTATTTATCAGCACAAGGTTAGGTATCATCAGTACATTGATATAGCTATTATATATCTCAACTCATGGCCGGCCAAGTGATACTGTTGAAGTTTAACAGTATGGCTTGGAGATATTTTACACAATGGCTCAATGGCTTGGAGAGATTTTACACAAATCCATCTTATGCTCCAGATGTGCCTATTCCTGGATTGGGAGATCCTATTCATGGTCACTCATGCCTTGGATATCTTTTTTTTAATAGTAATTTTATTAAAAATTACAATCACAATAAAAACTAATACAAACTAAAAAAAATAAAAGAATAAAAAGAAAAAATAGAAGGTGCAGAAAAGAAAAAAATAGAAAAATAGAAAATAAAGAAAAAATAAGAATATAGTAAAGAAAAAGAAATATATAAAGAAATGACTTCCCCCTTCATCACAAGTATAAACAGTTTTAGTAACTTATCACCTTCTCTTAAAATACAACAAATGATCTCTTCTTCCCATATCCCGTATCTTATCTATAAACAAATCATTAAAGCCTCATCATTTCAGTCCTGATGTCACTCCTTTAAGTCCATTAAAGTTTACCAGAGATAACAACATACCTATTTTAATCTTGATCAAATAAGCCAACTTTATATTCCTTCCTTTTACTTCTAACAATCTTGATCTTTAGTCCCTTCAAATAATGTCCTAGAACTTTTCATTTTTTCATTGTCCCTTCTCACAAAATTCTTCAAAGCTTTAACAAGTCTCTTTTATAAATCCAATATAAGAAAATTATCCAGGTCACTCTCTTGGTTTGTTATTTGTATATCCCTTTTAATTATTAAGACATCAGCTGGTTTCTTTTGTATGTCCAGTGTAATATCTTTGTCCATGTCATTCTTGTAGCCTGTCATTTTTAAATCCACTTTCAAATCAGTCTTGTCAGGTAACACTTGTTCCTCTTCTATAACATCTTTTAAACACAATCAATCTATAGAGGCAGACATTCTTAAAATTAACTTCTGGGTCCAATGTTCACAAATATCCTTCAATATGTCCAATGTTAAAATACTTCGTTTCATTCTGTATTTGTAAATTAAATTTAAGTGTTCTTCTCATTTAATTGTAATCTTTTTTTAAAAAAGATTTCCCCTGCACAGTCGTGTCCGACTCTAGGGGGCAGTGCTGATCTCCGTTTCTTAGCCGAAGAGCCAGCGCTGTCCGAAAACGCTTCCGCGGTCATGTTGCAGGCATGACACACACGGAATGCTGTTACCATCCCACCAAAGTGGTATCTATTTATCTACTTGCATTTGCATGCTTTCAAATTGCTAGGTTGGCAAGAGCTGGGGCGAGTGTGGGAGTTCACTCTGTTGCGCGGTGCTCGGGTCTCGAACTGCCGACCTTCCGCTCGACAAGCCTGGCGTCTTAACCACTGAGCCATCGCGCCCCCCAAATTTTTTTTTTAAAATTGTAATCTTTAGTTCCTTCTAGTGTCCAATTTTTAAAGTCTTATCTTATTAAGATAAGACTTATTATTACAACAGCCATCTTATCTTATTATTTTTTAAATTCAAAACAAAAGCATTTTTAATTCCAAATTCTTATTTCAAATTTATCTGGACCCTTAGTCAGTTTATAACTTTCTAAAGTCAAAATTTTAACCATCCTTTTGCTGTTTATTTCTATTTTTAAAAAAATTCTTAAACTTGTAGTTAAAACTTCTTTTGCTAAGGATTGAAGGAAACTTACCTGTCAATCCAAAGGTTCCTAATAGCTGAAAAGCCATTAACAAGCAATTTCCAAAAGTGATTAGAAAAGGAACTATCCGAACCCAGTGTCCTTTTAAAGGTGCTGACTGTGGTTTGAGCAAGATAGCTATTCCCTCATCTCCCAGAGCTCTAAACCCACAGAGACTGCTGTCTTGCAGTCTCCTCGTGAGGAGCAACTCTTTGGAGCGCTTGTGGGATATCTCAAGTCTTCTTGTCCGGAGAGGAATTATGAAGAGCCAGTGTACTCGCCAACTCTTCATTCTGCCACTTTTCAGAGCCATCTTCAGTCCATTTCTTCCCCAGAAGAGGAGCAACTCTTTGGAGCGCTTGTGGGATATCTCAAGTCTTCTTCTTGTCCGGAGAGGAATTATGAAGAGCCAGTGTACTCGCCAACTCTTCATTCTGCCACTTTTCAGAGCCATCTTCAGTCCATTTCTTCCCCAGAAGTCCCCCATGCCTTGGTTATTTCATGCCTGTACAGGTAGTCCTCGTTTAGTGACTGCCTTGTTTAGCGACTGTTCACAGTTATGACAGTGATGAAAAAATAGTTTTATGGCCAATCCTCACATTTACAACCTTTGCAGGTCTGTAAAGCAAAGGAAAGCTGAAGTAAGATCATAAGCACTGTTGCGGTTTCACTTAGTGACCACTTTGCTTAATGACCAAGTTGCTGGTCACAGTTGTGCTCACTAAATGAAGACTACCTGTATTATTATAATGTGTTCTACTAGGGGCTGTGTTTGAAGGCCACTCAGAAGCTACAGCTGGTCCAGAATTCAGCAGTGCAAGTAGTTGGTGTACCCATGTAATACCATGTGTACTACATAAACCTAACCCCCTGGGATTAATAATTTAGTCAACATATTGTATGAATTCAGGCAACTGGGGTAGTAAAGCAAGGTTAAGATAATGAAGGGTTAAAATGTTATGCAAACACAGCCACAGTATACATATGTTAGTTTGCTTTTTTTCTCTGTTGATTAGTTTTCCCTTTTCACAGTTAACATATTCATTTGGAAGACAGACTTGAACCTAGCTAGCAAAAGTTAGGGACTTGGTTCCTGTTTCATTTATAAGTTGTAATGTAGATATTTTTTATCCACACTATTGAATGGAAGATAGATGATGTAGATGTAGATGTAGATGTAGATGTAGATGTAGATGTAGATGTAGATGTAGATGTAGATGTAGATGTAGATATGATGTTGGGAAGGAAACTTAAATGTAGTCCTAATTCTCTTATAAAATAGGCTTTATGGGATAACCCCGGGGGCGCGGTGGCTCAGCGGTTAAGACTCCAGGCTTGTCGATCGGAAGGTCACAAGTTCAGAGGTTCGAGACCCTAGCCCCGCATGACAGAGTGAGCTCCCGCACTCGACCCAGCTCTTGCCAACCTAGCAATTTGAAAGCATGCAAATGCAAGTAGATAAATAGGTACCACTTCAGTGGGAAGGTAACAGCATTCCGTGTGCATCATGCTGGCCACATGACCGCGGAAGCGTCTTCGGACAATGCTGGCTCTTTGGCTAACGAACGGAGATGAGCACCGGCCCCTAGAGTCGGACACAACTGTGCAGGAGAAACCTTTACCTTTACTTATGGGATAACCCCAGCCTGAAAATTGCTGGTAAATCTTCCTTGTGAAGTTCCTAGGCAAAAAACGTAACATTTTGGATCAAGTTACTGTTAATAAGTATTTTAAAACATTTTATATGCTGCAAAAAGAATTTGGATTGTGTAAACTGCTGAATTAAAACACCCTTTGACCTTACAATTTGGGCCTGATGCATTAGCAACGTCTGAACCCCCTACATGATTAATAATATTGGGAAAGCTTTTGGAGGTTCCCAAATTTTACAGTTTATTTTTCTGTTCAATGGAAAAGTATTTTTAAAAAAGAAATGGGGAACCTGCAAGAAATTTGAAACCAAGAGCTGGAATATTATTGACAAATAAATGGGATACAGTTTGAAAATATGTTCGTATGATTTCAAGATGCAATTAATTCAACAAAATATTGTTTTTCATGTTTATTTGACTCCCCAGAGAATGCATAGCCAGGGTTGGGTTTCAACATCTATATTTTGAAAGGGTATTATTATGAAGATGTTGATTCATATACAGGCTTGGACCACAGCTGCAACTCTTTGGTTTAATATCTGTAAGGTTTGTTTGTTTGTCTGTTTGTTTATGGCCGCTCAATCATAATCAACCCTGAGCAGCATACAATTCCCCCATTGTAACTTTGATTAAGACAAAATAAAACAAATCAACTGGGGGGAGGGGTAATGATGGGTAATTATAGTAGTTTCTCAGGGTTGCAGGAATTTAGGTTTTAAATATGTTGATGAAGATAGGAGTAGGTTGTAGAGTTTGGGTATTAGACTGGGAGCCCCTCAGATTTGTTGGAAGCCAGCAGCCAGCTCAATACTGACCAGTGGTCACAGGAACTGGTGGAGCAGAGAGCCTTAGCAGCCTTCTAGAAGGCAGAGCTGCCTGGCCACCTGTAAGAAATCAAGGGCCAACCACTTATACAGAGGAAGGTCTCTGGGGAAATGCTGAGATAGTGGCAGAATTTGTAGCAGTTTGGATTTTCAACTATGCCACCTTGCCCAGGAGCAGCAGCAGCAATGGCAATGATGTATACACTCCAGACTGTCTTCTCAGTGGAAGAGTGACAATGCAGAAGATCAGGTGAGGTTCAACTCTGGGTTTTTGATGACCATGGACATGGGAACCAGCAGGAAGTGAGAGTGGGCAAGTGGTCTTGTGAAAGGACTGGTCTGCATCATGGTTGCCACCTGCTATACCAAAAAGTGGATATTTTGTCAGCTTCATGTGTTTTGTTGGATTGACGTGATGCTGGGACATAGTTGGAATGGAACGTATTTTGACTGCTTTGTGTGTCTGATCTTTCAGATTTTGTATCTTTTTCACCCAATAAGCCAGTGAGCAAGAGGGGTTGGAGTTTTGCTTTTGGGGTTGGAAGGTTTCTGGTAGGAGGCATCGATAGGTTGGGATTATCTGAGGTGTTACTTGTTTGTTTTCCATTGCATGAGAAATAGAGGTTGCAGGGGAGGAGCGCAGTTTTACCTAGATGAGAGGTGGAAAACTGAGGATGGTGTGATGTGGTGTGGCATGTTGTTGGGTGAATGAGGAGGGCAAGCTAGTGATCCATGATGCTATGCAGAGTCAGAACCAGCTAGCTGGTGGAGTGGTTGTAGTATGACTTGGGGAAAGGGGGGCTAGTGTCAGGTGAGATGGTATGGTTGGGTGGGGGGGACTGAGTGAGCAATGAAATGGTACTGATGGGTGGAGATATGACAAGAGATAGGGGGCTGGCAGGGAAGGGATCAGAGCAGATTGCTGCAAGGGTATCAGCTTCCCTGCTGCAGAGCAACCTCCAACCCAGCTGACTATAGCCAGGTTGGCAGTGGAGTTGCCAATGCTTTTGGTAGTGGAACACTTCAATATTCCATCCCTGGGTGTGGACTTAGAGTTGGCTTGGGAATTCATGGCTACCATGCCAACCATGGACCTAACCCAAGTTATCTCTGCCCCAACTCACATATTAGATCTGTTTTTATTTTGGAGCAGTGACAACATGATTTGGAATTGGAGGATGTTACCATCGCTCCCTGTTACACTTGGAATTTTCTGTGGCTACACTCCACCGCAGGGAGTTAGGTCCGATGTGAATGATCTGCTCCTTATTAGGACCTCCTTAGGTTTCAGAGAGAACTTGGGGTTATCCCTGGTGACCAAGACTTTAATCATTGTTTGGAGTGAAAGGATGATGATGGCCATGGATCAAAGTTTGCTTGGTTGGTTTTTTCCTATTCCAACCAAAATATATGTATTTTCAATCTCAGGAACTTTAAATCCCAGCCCTGCTTATGGAAAAATAGAGAATTGTAGCCTCTGCACACATGAAAGTCACTAAGTTGGGAATGCTGCTATAAGCATATATAAAACTAGGGAATCCTGCTTCTCCCTTTAAAGGCTGCAGCCTCTCTCAGGTATCCAAATTTATCTTGTATTAATCACCTTTTCCAGAAAAATTCTCATATTCCCCTGTGAAAAAATGGGCAGAACATCACAACTATGCTATATAAATAAAAGCATTGTACTTTCTGGGATCTCATACCATTTGATGCATTATTTTAAGGAATATTCCCTATATGTTATATATGTATAAGGGACGCGCTGGCTCAGCGGGTTAAACCACTGAGCTGCAGACTGCCGATTGGAAGGTCAGCAGTTCGAATCCCCGCACAACGAGGTGAGCTCTCATTGCTAGTCCCAGCTCATGTCGACCCAACAGTTAGAAAGCTTACCAAGTAGATAAACGGGGTACCACCTTACGTGGGCAAATTTGCTGGCGTTCTGTCGGGAGTCGGCCATCGAACGGAAGATCTTCAATGGTGGCGGCGATGACGGATCCTGAAGCAGTAACATCTACAGGACGTCAGCAGCCGGCTACGACGCAAGGCATCGTGGGACATGTAGTCCAGTAGCCACGGAAGAGTCGGTTCCCTTACCCCTTCCCTTAGTGCGTGGATTAATGGATGTAATGTATAAAAATGAAATGTATACATGTATGTAAGCCGCCTAGAGTCCTCCGTTAGGGAGGGGATAGGCGGGGTATAAATATCAATATAAATAAATAAATGTCATGGGTTTACGTTTGAGTAGTAAACTAACAGAAACCAGTTGTGATCTGTCAACAAATTTTTATATTGCTGAGAACAGTGATGTTTCTTCACATGAAGAGTTTCCAGATGAAAATACAGCTGCAAATGTTGAATTGCATTTTTACATCAACAATTATGCAGAAAAGGAATTATTAAGTGATTGCTATTATGACACACACTTATTACAGTAGAATTATTGGCACTGTTTAAATCTCAAACTACTATATTTACCACACATTTAGTTATAATTGGTACACTTGCTCCCAAAACAAAGTTTTAAGGTTATTTTTTTAAATTTTGTTTTCACAGTTCTTTACAATGTTACTGTATGTGTGTGTATGTAAAGGAGTTACTGAAGCTTAAATGCAATTTCCTGATGTTACCGTACAAGGTATGAAGGAGATTACATCTGAAAGGCAAACCTTTTGTATTTACATCACTGTACTGGTGGAAGAATTGAGCCATATGAACATTTCTAACTAAAATGTTCTTAACACTTGATTGCTGGCATTTTCTAAACAAATGAATGCTTGAATGGATATATGTGTGTGCCTGCAATATCCAGAAGGCTAATCACAATCTTTAGCTTCAATTTTCTATGGTCCACTGTTGTCAATGGGAAAAGCAAATGACTTGATGCTAAATATTTGTGTAGACAACTTAATGGGCCTAGGAGAGAAGGTTCCAGCTGGATTTGGAGGTCATTGGTTTTCACCATCTTGACACTGATGCATCATCACAATACATTGAACATCAGGTAATGAGAAGCAGTTGGAGTGTAAACTCTGCATATAATTGTAGAATCCTTATCTAGTAAAAAAATCAGACAATGTAGACAAGGCAAAATCTAAAGATTCAGCCTATGTGATATGATCTTGGGATAACCTAAAAGTTCAGTCTATTTCACAATGTGACAGCTGCAGTAAGTGGGACCGGAATTTCCATTGTAAGTCATTGTGGTTGTAAGTTGAGTCACCATGTGACCAGACCTGATTCTACAACCATTTTTATGCCCAAATATGTTCACAAACATTTCTGCTTTCCTCTTCATCAATTCCATGTGTTTCTCACATGTAAACCCTAAAACGTTTGACCAAATAGCTCAAACATTATCTTCCTTGCCACTGTATCCAAAAAGAAGAGAAGAGAAGAGAAGAGAAGAGAAGAGAAGAGAAGAGAAGAGAAGAGAAGAGAAGAGAAGAGAAGAGAAGAGAAGAGAAACAGCACAAGTCAACAACATATCACTGCAAATCAGTTGTGAATTTATCCTTCCAGTATTGTATTGTAATTATTTTGGCCAACCCCATGCATGTAAGCTCCACCATTCTTGATAGATCCCAAATACTGCGATATAGTCAAAGAATATAAACATTCTTAAAAAGCAATAATAAGTTATTTCTTATATAAGATATAAATAAGTTATTTATATACATGTTGTCAGTCATGTAGATTTAAGCCCCAAATATAGCAAATTATAAGACAAGTCTGGATCATATCAGTTAATGTACCAACTCCTGTACTACATTTCCAACACCAAGGAGATGGCAACGAACCATTATTAAACGTTCTCTGAGGTGTCCAATAATACAGAGAACTGTCTGTTTGATTTTAATATTGAAGGAGACTAATGTTTATGCTCATGATCAGAAAGGTCATATAAGTGCTAGGGTTATGCAGCACTTTGCAAATAATTCAAATGGATGTTTCAGAGTACATGGGGGAACCAGCATAACACCTCTTTAAAGCTGCAACATTTTTTCCACAGTGTGAAGCAATACAAAGAGTGGGCAATACAAAGAGTGAAGTCAAAGTAATTGGATCTCAGCTGAAGCACTATGACACAAAGGCATAATAATAGGGTTAACCTTAAATGAGGAATGTAAATTTATTCCTCAAGATGAGGTACAGCTGTAAGTCCAATAGTGTAAGTAATAGCATTTTCAGTGCAGGCTTTGCAGATTTGAACATAGTTCAAATTTGGCAAGCAAAGGTAATTTTAGTAAAAAATAATTCAGCAATTCTCAATGATTTATCATGTGTGTAATGATACTTTGTGTAATTTAAAGTATAGCCTAACTTGCTACTTAGAGGCGCTCAAGAGACATTTTAAAAGTTTTAAAAATAATGACCTGTCATTAATTCTACAGAAATACTTCCCTTCCAGCAGAGCACCGGAAAAGAGAAATTTAAATGCCAAGTCGACAAACATAATTTATATTTAAGAGTCTTCTCTTTCAAATTAAGCAGTTATGTCCTTGAAATCCTTTCTAGTGTGCTATTTTTTCTCAAATTCTGCTGTCTATTTGTTGCCCAGACAATGAGAAATTGCTACCACTATGTAGATCAATCAGAGAACTGGGAATGCTGCACCAGTCATTGTACAGCTCATTCAGGCCAGAGCAATGCTGACATTAAAAGGATAATAGAACTGCAAGAAAGGACCATAGGTCACTTTATTCAACTCCAGTGCATATAAAAATAATCATCAATCCATTAGCATCTTATAAAATACCAAATTCAAATCATAGGATATTACAAGCAAAGAGACCTTGGACTGCACAAAAGGGCCATATGTTACAAGGCAAGAGAAAAGTTCCCATAGAATCTGGGATATCATCCATGCTAACTGAATACTAGTGAATTGATAGTACTAAGATAGCTTTTTGGCAAAGCCCTAGAAAAGAATTCCATTGTGCATCCCTTCATTCCTTGTACTACTTATGGTGCACAATAGCTTTCTCCAAGCTGATGCCTTCCAAATATATGGGACTGCAGTTCCCATTACTGTCAACCAGCATGGTCAATGGCTATGGCCAATTATGAGAATTGTAACTCAAGACAGAAGCTCAGACAGAGGGCACCATGTTGGGGAAGAAGAATATTTCTGCATAAACTTTCCTGAAGGCAAGGGAAGCAGGGATTATACACCATATTAACAGATTTCTTTTGTTTTTTTCCTCCAATGGCCACCTCAGTTTCCAAATAACAGTTATTTAAGACAGAGAGAATTTAATGCAGCACCTGTTTAAGCAACTGTTTGAATCCATCTCATGTCTGATATAACTTAGATATTGGCTATTTTCTCTTCTCTTGTTTCTTCTTCATTTGACAGATTTTCCTTCCTCTGGGTGAAATACACAAACTGGAAAATAGTTAGAGCAGTGCTTTCCAAACTGCCACCGTTGGCGACACACCAACGGTGGCAGCAGTGGCACGGGGGCGCGCGTGTGCATGGCAGCGGTGTGGGGGGCGTGCGTGCATGGTGGCGGCGCAGGGGGGCGCGGCAGCGGCAGCGTGCATGGCGGCGGTGGCAGCGGTGGCGTCCTCGCTAAAACGTGGAAGCGCTGATGGCGCGCCGCTGTCGCTGCCATCACACCGCCGCCGCCGAGTGCGCCCCCGCACTGCCGCTTCGCAACACACTGAACTGTGGGTTGCGACACACTAAAGTGTCGCGACACACAGTTTGGAAAGCTATGAGTTAGAGGTTGAGCACTGATTTCAGCAATATGATTTTAATCCAAGTTCCTTGTGCAATACTGGCTTTTAAATTTATTAAATTCAGTTTGCATTGTTCAGAATTTAGAACTCAGTTGTGTATCTCTCCAGAGATTTCATTTTTCTTTCTCACTCCTCTGCAGCATCACTGTATGAGATCAGTTTTGCCATTTCACAAAGTTACATATGTACATGCAAACTTTTCTCCAAGAAAATATCTCTTAAAAAAAAAGTCCTTTCCATAGTTCTTAAAGAGAAAGAAAATAAACATGCCACCTCTAGGGCTTATATATTTATTTAGTTAATTATTAATCAAATTTATATGCTGCCCATCTCACTATATAAGTGACTCTGAGTGGCTTATAAGTAAAAAAGACTTTAAAAATCCTTACAAAAATATACAAAGTTAAAAAGATGGAGAGAGCGTCCTCAAGCCACCAACCACCCCCAGGGCTGCATACCACTATTGGATCCCGATGCTAGTTGGCAGAGGAGGGCAAGATATTCCCTAGGGCGGGGGCAAAGAAAATATGATTGCAGCCTGTCTTAGATGTACCAGGAAGAGATGGAACTTTTGCAAAGTCTTCTTGAGATCTTCAGAATATTTTTTCTACTCTCACTACCTACAGAGACCTATAAAGGATACAGTAACAGTAGTGGAGTCCATTGAAGTACCAGGAAGACCTTTGATGATGGTGTTCCCTTCTGCCAGTGGGCCTCCTCAAGGGCAAAGTTAGTTAGTTTTCAAATATCCTGCATGAAAGCTTAGAATCATTCCCTCAAGACTTTAATGGTAATTCAATTCAGTTGAACTTAAATGCAACCAAATTTATTTATTTATTTATTTATTTATTTATTTATTTATTTATTATTTTTATAAAGGAAACTCACCTACAGAATATACTTGCATGTAAATCCATCCACCCCCTTCATGGATCACATGCTAGCAAGGTTATGCTCAAAATCCTACAAGCTAGGCTTCAGCAGTATGTGAACCGAGAACTACCAGAAGTGCAAGCTGGGTTTCGAAGAGGCAGAGGAACTAGAGATCAGATTGCCAACATTCGCTGGATCATGGAAAAAGCAAGAGAGTTCCAGAAAAACATCTACTTATGCTTCATTGACTACGCTAAAGCCTTTGATTGTGTGGATCACAACAAACTGTGGCAAATTCTTAAAGAGATGGGAGTACCAGACCATCTTACCTGTCTCCTGAGAAACCTGTTTGCGGGTCAAGAAGCAACAGTTAGAACCGGACATGGAACAACTAACTGGTTCAAAATTGGGAAAGGAGTACGACAAGGCTGTATATTATCACCCTGCTTATTTAACTTATATGCAGAGTACATCATGAGAAATGCCGGGCTGGATGAATCACAAGCCGGAGTTAAGATTGCCGGGAGAAATATCAACAACCTCAGATATGCAGACGATACCACCCTAATAGCAGAAAGTGAAGAGGAACTAAAGAGCCTCTTGATGAGGGTGAAAGAGGAGAGTGCAAAAGCTGGCTTGAAACTCAACATTAAAAAAACCCAGATCATGGCATCTGGTCCCATCATTTCCTGGCAAATAGAAGGGGAAGAAATGGAAGCAGTGACAGATTTTATTTTCTTGGGCTCCAAGATCACCGCAGCCGTGAAATTAAAAGACGCTTACTCCTTGGGAGGAATGCTATGGCAAACCTAGACAGCATATTAAAAAGCAGAGACATCACCTTGCCGACAAAGGTCCGTATAGTTAAAGCTATGGTTTTCCCAGTAGTAATGTACGGCTGTGAGAGTTGGACCATAAGGAAGGCTGAGTGCTGAAGAATTGATGCTTTCGAGCTGTGGTGCTGGAGAAGACTCTTGAGAGTCCCTTGGACTGCAAGGAGGTCAAATCAGTCAATCCTAAAGGAAATCAACCCTGACTGCTCATTGGAAGGACAAATACTGAAGCTGAAGCTCAAATACTTTGGCCACCTAATGAGAAGAGAGGACTCACTGGAAAAGACCCTGATGCTGGGAAAGACTGAAGGCAAAAGGAGAAGGGTACGGCAGAGGATGAGATGGTTAGATAGCATCACCGATATAATGAACATGAATTTGACACACCTTTAAGCTGGATTGATGGCGCTGCGGAGGGATTGGTTCGAACTTGCTGGTAAAGCACTTTGGGTTTTTTTAATGTTAATAGAGAGGCCGAGCTTTTCATATGCTTCTGCAAAGATGTTTAGGTTGACCACTTTTCTTATCTCGGCAGCCATCTACCTACAAAAGCCGACATCAACGCTGAAATTCAGCATCTCCTGAGCTCTGCGAGTGTAGCTTTCTCCCGAATGAAGCGTAGAGTGTTTGAGGATCGGGACATTTGCAGGGAGACCAAAATGCTTGTTTACAAAGCCATTGTACTACCAACCCTTCTGTACGCCTTTGAAACATGGACCCTCTACAAACACCACCTCCAACTTCTTGAAAGATTCCATCAACGCTGCCTCCGAAAAATTCTGCAAATTACTTGGGAAGATAGGTGGACTAATGTTAGTGTATTAGAAGAAGCGAAAACCACCAGCATTGAAACAATGATCATCCAACATCAACTTCGCTGGACCGGCCATGTTGTTCGAATGCCTGACCATCGTCTTCCAAAGCAGCTACTTTACTCCTAACTTAAGAATGGAAAACGGAATATTGGTGGACAGCAAAAGAGATTCAAAGACACTCTCAAAGCTAATTTAAAAAAATGTAATATCAGCATTGAGAACTGGGAAGCCCTAACTCATGAGCGTTTCAATTGGAGGTCAGCCTTTATTAAAGGCACTATGGACTTTGAAGAAGCATGAGTACAGGGCGAAAGGGAGAAAAGAGCTAAAAGGAAGGCACGTCAAGCAAACCCTCATCATGACCGTCTCCCACCCGGAAACCTATGCCCTCACTGTGGGAGGTTGTGCGGATCCAGTATTGGTCCTTACAGCCACTTACAGATCCACTGTTAAAATTTTACCCTTGGAAGACAATCTTACTCGGCTACGAGTGATCGCCAGTGATGAATGAACATGAATTTGAGTAAACTCCGGGAGACAGTGGAGGACAGGAAGGCCTGGCGTGCTATGGTCCATGAGGTCACGAAGAGTCGGACATGACTAAACGACTGAACAACAACAAAAAATCTATCCATGGATAAGCTGACCCTGACCCTTTTGGTTTTCACCAAAATACCATGAAAAATGCACCACCTGCGGATAAGTATTTTTCATGGAATTTTGGTTAAAAATTCGAGGGTCTGCTTATCTGCAGATGGGCTTATCTGTGAGTATATATGGGATGTACAGATACTTTAAAATATACTTGTGGATAAGCCTATCCATTGATAAGCCAAACCTAATTCTATGGGTGTATTTTGGCACCTAAAATTCTCAGTTTATCCACAAGTATATATGGCATTTTTCAGAAAACAGTACTCAAGGGACCACACTCCCATAAAAAATCATAATAGGAATTCCATACATAAGAACAGAGTCAAATAGATTGAAAGCATCCAATAAATAAAGTAAATCTAATGAATTGAAGTGCTAGAAAGACAATGGCAGAATATGATAAATAATGCTTTTTTTTTAGTGCAGGAATCATACAATTATTTGTTGATTGATTGATTGATTGCCTTCAAGTCAGTTTTTGACTCCTGGCAAGTGCATGGACAAGTCCCTGCAGTTTTCTTGGCAAGGTTTTTTGGAAGTGGTTTGCTATTGCCTTCTTCCTAGGGCTGAGAGGGAGTGACTGGTCCAAGGTCTCCCAGCTGGCCTTGTGCCTAAGTCTACACTAGAACTCATGATCTCCCAGTTTCTAGCCTGCTGCCTTTAACCACTACGCCAAACTGGCTCTTTATTGGACAACAGCAGTGCATTTATACCTTTAAAACTCTTCTTCTGAAGGAAGACTTGTAGTGTGAGTTTTTATTAATGGTGTGTATAAAACTTGTACAAAGCTCAGAGAACAAGATGTAATGGAATAATTTATTCAGGTCTGAACTCACTTCATTCCAGTCATGAGCTTTCATGAAACTTAATTTTTTATTTGCTTTTCTGCAGCTCTGTTGTGCCAAGAATGCCAGTTGTGCCAAAAATGTTTTTTTGGGGGTGGGTGGGGGTGGGTATCTTATTGCCACTGTGAGGGTAGGAGGCAGGTGGAATATTTGTTTCAGTGACAGTAATTCTTGTGATCAGGTCAGCATTAAATATCTCAATCATAGTGTCTTGGAAGTGGAAAGATGCAGATTGAGAAACATCCTTAGTTTTACCATTTCCTCTACCTCAGTGCCACCCAGTATTTCACCCTGAGTAATTATACAATGTTTTGTGAGTTGTTTTAGTAGCTGACCAACCCTAGTGACTGATTTATTTATGGAAAGGATAAAGAAGCTGATTGCCTTATAGTTTTGCCTCAAACCTCATAATCATCTCTTTCCTAAAGGGCATGTTGAGACTTTCTTTCAATGAGCTCAGAAACACCTACATTAGTTTATCAGACTATCCTCTCATAACAATAATTTCATTCTATTCTACTGAAAAAGAACAAAAAAGTTGGAGACACTGTTTTTTCTCCAGGCTAATCTATTGGTGAATGAACCTCCATTTTTCCAACCCTTATTCAAAATCCAGGCATTGAATTAAATTGGACTACCTTTGTATCTTTGCTTTTGGATCCTTCTAATGATGACAGGTAGGTAGAAAGTATATTATAAAATATTCATAACTTCATATAAAAAGTATAGACCTATAGAAATAAATAGATAAAATACCTCCTGAGAGATGTAGATATGATCAGGTCCTTTTGAGAATGCACTGCTGGGTTTCCCAATTCAGTTAGTGTGTGTTTGGTCTTGCTTCCTAGTAAGCCAGTTGTGGGTATTAAAGCAACAGCTTTTCCTGGCAGGAGTCAACTCACTTATGACTGAGTTGAAGTCACCTGAAGAGGAGCTGTGCCAAAAAGTCACTTGAAGAGAAGAAGAGAAAAGGAAGGGGCTATGAAACAACAGCCTTGTAAGGTAGACTTACTATGGGATATTATTATAGGGAGAAAAGATGGGGATATGCTTCAATAAGGATTTCAGGATTTGAACAGCTGACCCTGGGACTTGGCACCCTTAGTAGGAGGAGGCACGACATGCAGACTGAAAATTCTTTTATACTACTTGCAATCTTTTGGGTGCTCTGAAGACAGTGAAAATGATAGCATTATTAATAACCATTGTTATTTGAATCAAGCACTGCTAGGTCATAAACTAGATGATGTATCACTTTGAGCAAGTATTTCAATGTTTTTACTGATAGCCCATAATGTTCATACTAGATGAAATGCTTGAGAAGTACTTTGAAATATAGATAAAAATATTCAGAGGAGGAGCTGCTTCAGATATTATCTATATCATAAAATTAACTATATGGAATGAATTCATATTCTGTTAAAATGGGTAGGATGCTTCAGTTTATACAGAATAAATGAGGGTTGAATGAACAGTAATGCTTCAACCTCCAAAAACTTTAGTTTAAAAGGGGATATTTCAGTAAATGGAAGTGGAAAGTAATTCTTGAATGAGCTCTTTGGTTACCTGTATTTACTTCTCCACATAATCACCACCATTCACTGTACGCTTTTGCCAACAATGTACAAGCTTCCTAAAGCCATCACAAAAGAACTCCACATCTTGTCTCTTCAACCAGGTCCTGACGGTATTTTCCACCTCTTCATCTGAATCAAATTGATGCCCACAAAAGTTTTCCTTTAATTTTGGGAAAAGGTGGAAGTCACATGGTGCCAGGTCTTCCCTCTACAGTGGATGGAGTAAGACAGTGAGATCCAACTTCACAATCATCTATTGGGTGGCTTATGAAACATGAGGCTTAGTGCTGTCATGTTGGAGCAAATGTCCTCCTTGTGCTTATGATATCTGCTTAATTGTTGTTTCAAAATGTTGAGTGTTGCAATGTAGTGTTCTGAATTGATAATGGTGTCTGTTAAAACAAAAGAAATTGGGACAGGAATATACAACTGCTGGACAAACTAAAAAAAATGGAATAATAATGAACACCTACTTGGGAAGTAATGGACCAATTCAAAGATAAAGCAGGAAGGATTTTAATTTTAAAATTATGGAAGGAAGGCAAAATAATAACCTTGGCCTCTGTCTATACTCCAAATAAAAATAAAGAACAATTCTACAAAATATTTTTTCAAAAATATTTTAATAGAATTGGAAGAATGTGAAATATTTGTCTTTGGGGCCATTCTCAAGGGAGGAGTGGCAAGATAATCTATCTCACATGTAACCTGCATCTGCATAACCAACCTGTCTTCTCCTCTCCCTCCCTCCCAATTTAAATCCTACATCACTCTAATCACTGTATCTGATGAAGTGAGCTGCAGCTAATGAAAGCTTATGCTTTTTAATAAAACATGTTAGTTGGAAAAGGTGCTACCATACTCCTGATATTTTTCCACCATAGACTAACAAGGCTACGCTCCTACAACCTCTTGCTCAGAATTTGTAAACACTAAACTCTTAAGGATAGTTAGATAAATGTAAAACCTATGGCTTAGGGAGGCCTAGGTAGTATACAGTTTTTAGTTTTACACATTTTGCAGCTCCTTTGGTCTACCCTTGTTAACATATTGAAAACAGTGATGTTCTTTGAATATATTTTTAAACAAAAATAACATAGGACCTCCATTCTTTAAATTTGTATTATGAAGTTTAAATTCATATTATGAAGTGAGTAAATATTGGATATAGCAAAACAGAGTAAAATTCAGTAATAGAGGTGGGAATCAGACAGACATGCCTGGAAAACAGTCCTTAGTATAAGAATACAAGCATTGTTGTATGTTCATCTGTGATAATTTAGAGCAGGGGTACCCAACCTTTTTGGCACCAGGGACTGGTCGTGGAAGACAATTTTTCCACGGACCGGGGCGGGGGTCCTCTTTACATTTCCTTTTGTACTCTTTACATCCATATACCCTGCACTAGTGAAAGAATCCATGGCAGCAGTTCTACAAAATATACCCGGCCTCGTCAAATACACTAAGATAGAAATACCCAGAATCATGGACCTCATTGACCTCTGCCTCACTACCTACTTTCAGTTTGATGGACAAATATACCAACAAATCAAAGGAACACCCATGGGATCACCACTTTCAGGACTCATAGCAGAGATTGTAATGCAGCATCTAGAAATGATAGCATTTCCACATATACAACCCAAAGTATGGATCTGGTATGTAGATGACACCTTCGTCATAATAAAAAAGGAACAACTGGAGGAAACACATGAAACCATCAACAACATCTTCAATGGAATAAAATTCACAGGGGAAGAAGAAAACAACAACACACTACCCTTCTTGGACATCCTCATCAGTAGAGGAAATGAGGGCATTCTAGAAACAGAAGTCTACTGGAAATCTATCCACACTAACCAAGTGCTCCATTACCAAAGCAACAACCCAACCTCCCACAAGAGAAGCTGTGTAAGAACATTATTCAGACGAGCACTAACACACTGCAGCAACCCAGAACATCAGAAAAAGGAAACAGATCATCTATACAGCATCTTCCAACAAAATGGATACCCACGCAACTTTATCAAAAAGTGCCTGACTACCCAACCTACTACAACACAACCAACAGAAGCTATGAAAAGAATAACACTGCCATACATCAGAAACATCTCAGAAATGACCAATAGACTGTTACAACCACATGGCATCATCGCAGCACATAAACCAACCAAAACCCTTCAGAACATCTTAAGTAACCCAAAAGACTCAGTAGCCCAAAAAGAAAAAACAGGAGTTATCTACAACATACAGTGTAAGGACTGTGGCAGCCACTATGTAGGACAGACGGGCAGAAGACTAGCAGAGCGCATCCACAAACACCAACTAGCAGTCAGAAGACATGATGAAAACTCCTTAATCTCACAACACATGGACAGACTCAACCATGGTTTCAACTGGAAAACTGTGAGCATCTTAAACCAAGCCAAATCCAAAAACGCTAGAGAATTCCTACAAATATTCTCTTCCATTCTGAAACTATTTTTAAAAAACCCAACAACAATAATCCTGGACAATTAAAATTCATGCCAAATAATGTTAATGAATGATATATAATGCCATTCATATAACATCTGATTTTGTCTGTAGCTTGAATCATGTCAACTGGATTTCTATTTTCTCAGTGGAAACGTTTCGCTCCTTATCCAAGGAGCTTCTTCAGTCTGAGCAAAGTTAGTAAGGGAATCCTTAAATATGTTTCTAGGTGGCTGTGTGACCTTACACCTGGGGCTAGGTCATGGTTATTTTGAGCTGTTGTTTCTAAGTCCCTTTATCATCTAAAGCTCAAAATAACCATGACCTAGCCCCAGGTGTAAGGTCACACAGCCACCTAGAAACATATTTAAGGATTCCCTTACTAACTTTGCTCAGACTGAAGAAGCTCCTTGGATAAGGAGCGAAATGTTTCCACGGAGAAAATAGAAATCCAGTTGACATGATTCAAGCTACAGACAATTCCACCTGGATGACTGAGAACCTTCATAGAAACATCTGATTTTGCTTTCCATAATTTGCTTTAGTGAATTTTAGTGTCCACCAACAGTCTCAACAACCAAATGGACATTGGTCCAACACTGGACCAATGCAGGAATAGGAAAAAGTTGTTCCAGATTAATATAAGGTTTAAATAATATTATGACATGGATATTGCATATTTAAAGGGAAATATATATCCAATAAGCATCTATCAAAAATTACTCATATTGATGGCTCTCAACTCTGTCTGAAACAACAGGCAGCATGATTTAAAAACCAGCTGCTGAGTACAAGCAGTGAGTCCCTATTGCTTTCCAGTCCAAGGGCAGGCTCCTTTTTTCCAGCATGAGATTCCAATCCAGGAGTCCGGATTCAACAAGGCAGATTATATACAAGGAAGAGCTCTTGGCTCAGAGAAAGAGGAAAAGGAAAAATGGGTAGACACCAAACACAGAAGATAGAAAGAGGAATCCTCCCAAAATATGTTTTTCAACATATTTAAATATTGAATATTTAAATATTTAAATATATATATCTTTCTTCAAACAGAAACTAGGTTTCACGCAACTTGAGTCACTAGTTTTCAGCTCTTTTGTGAAAATAGTTATGCAACTGAACAGGCAACCACAGATTCAAATCAACTGTACAAAAGAATGTTTCTGAAGGGTTTATATTTGAAATGTGTTGGATCCAATAAGCAATCACCTATGCACTGTGTGATTTCCTTTTCTTACTTCCTGTCCTGGAAAAACATGTACCCAGTTTCTTTTTTATTGTGCATTCCTCCTAATGATCAGGCAAGGTAAGTTTCTTTTTTCCCCCAAAGAACTTTATTGTTTTTCAAAGAATACTTAAAATACAAAATAGAAAGTATAGAAAAGATAGAAAATAGAACTAAAGAAAAAAGAAAAACTATAAAAGTGTCAATAGACGGAAAATAGAAACGAAAAGCGACTTCCAGCTTTCTTCAATACAGATATAGATAAATTTACAAATATAATCTCTTACCATTAGTTAAACTATAGTAACATACTTCTATTAAAACAAACCATTTAATTGCTAAAACCCAAAAACAAAATTTCATCTACCACAAGCAAGTACTCTAAAAGTGGTTGCCTAATAGATATAAATCCAGAAATAGAGTTAAGAGAAAACTTAGTTTTCTCTTAAAACTTAACTTAGAAATTAGTGCTGTTAACTTAACTTAGAAATTAGTGCTGTTAGTTTAGCCATTTGAGCCAAATCCATTATTTAACAATCCAATCTTCAACCGTGGGTACTTGTGGATCTTTCCATTGTTGTGCATATAAAAGTCTTGCGGCTGTAATCATGTGTAAAAGCAAAACTCCATGTTGTTTCTCTAACTCCTTCTCCATCAAACCCAGAAGAAACAGTTCTGTTTTTTTTGGCTGTTGTGGGTCTTCCAGGCTGTTTTTTTTGTTTATTAACTGTAGCTTGAATCATGTCAACTGGATTTCTATTTTCTCAGTGGAAACGTTTTGCTCCTTATCTAAGGAGCTTCTTCAGTCTGAGCAATAAGGATAAGGATATCCTTATGGATAAGGAGAGAAACGTTTCCACTGAGAAAATAGAAATCCAGTTGACATGATTCAAGCTAGAGACAATTCCACCTGGATGACTGAGAACCTTCATAGACATTTTGTTTATTAACTTTAAGAATCTTTTGAATAGTAATATATATTTGATCCCAGAACTTTTTAGCCTTCTCAAGTCCACAAGAGATGATAAAAGGTTCCTTCACCCTGTAAACATTTCCAACAAACATTGGTTACACCATTATACATTTTTGACAACTTATCAGGAGTAGGCAAGGTAAGTTTCAAATGAAGTAAAATGTAATGCTATACTGTGTTTTTCTAAAACCATTCAGATCTATTGCTTTAGTCAATCTTTCCTTCTAATTTTTTTTTGGGTGTGTGTGCTTTAAAATAGTAAAATACAAAAGAAAAAAAAAGTCTTATAATGGTTAAAAGAGCTAAACATAACCCTCCCCAAGCCAATTAAGATCCATATAATGAGTACAAATGTCTCTATGTAATTAATTCCACCATCATTAAATCTGGACCGTATTGCTTCGGTAAAACTGTAATTCTCACTGTGTATGCAGTGTACTTCAGATTCTGGTATTATTTGGTAAGGTAAGATTATTACCATTTGTGCTATATATAATTTGCAGTTCTTATGCTCAGAGAAGTCCTCTTCCACTTTTTTTTCCTTCACAAAATGTTCTGCAGAAAGGCTAGACATTGCTGCCAAGTTAACAATCCATTAATTAGAGAAAAGTTCTGTATGAAAAAGCTGAAAGCCACCTATTGAAATGTCATGGAATTATTGTTAGAACAAAGTGACTCTACTTCTACATTAAGCACAGCTAGGAGAGAAGGTGACCTGCTATCTTTCTTCCTTTTTTTGACTTGAAAATTTTTAACAGCCCTCAAATACACACTTTTCATTGGGGGCACCAAAAATCTTACTGTTCAGCACTGTGCTCTTCAAAAATCAGCTGCATTTCTTGCTTTCCATCATGTCTTTGTTCAGAGTGCTTGAAGAAAATTGGGTTATTAACTGTGGAAATCAAAAAGAGCTTATTATTTTATTTTTCTATAAGAAGTTCTTCTTGAAGATACTCTAATTCTATCCTATTAGTAATTTCTTATTGTAATAAGTGATTTGTTTTGCCTATGCTACAAGAGAAACAGACTTTGGTGATGGTTTAGATTATATATATATATATATATATATATATATATATATATATATATATATATATGGAGAGAGAGAGAGAGAGAGAGAGAGAGAACGAGCTTTGGACAGGTTTTTTTTAGAAAACTTCAGTGTGATTATATCCTGAAGTTATGCACTCTCCCTTCCACTTCAGGTAGCAGGTTTTTTTGGTCTGTCTTTAACCAAATATTCACTTTAGTTTTCCCTAATGTTAAATATGGTGGCAATTGCTAGTTCTGTGCCCTGTCAGAACCTCCACAAAGTAGGAGTAAGAGAAAAGGGGCTTGACTTATCCTACCTACTACTCAGCATTCATTCCACAAAGCAGCTGAAGCTAATGGTATAAACCAGCCTTCTCCAATCTGGTACCTTCCAGGTTGCAAATCCAGGATCAGTTCCTACATATCTCAATGGCCATAGATTAGGGAAAGCTATATAAACAGTTTACTTCTAAAGCTGGACCAGTGTTGTGTCAACTTTTTCTTCTTCTGATGCAGTGGACATTTTATAGTATTGCCAAATGAATCAACATATGTGTGATTTTGAAGCAGATCCAGCTCATCTTATATGACTTGGGATAAATCATGCACTCATATCATGTATAAAAGTGGTGGAATAAACTGCAAACACAACAAAAACGGTTGAATAAATGATGGGCGCTGGGTTGGAGACAATCGTCTTCTCACACAAGTTTTGGAATAAGTCCAGGCCTAGCAGTGTTTCTCATTTTATCTATGATATGACACTATTACACTTGTTATCTGCAGGCAACAAATCAACCAGCCCTACTGTACCTGAAAAAGTTTACTTAGTCCAACATTCTTTTGCCAATGCTGACTAGATAGATGTTTTTGGAAAACCTAAAAGCATTGGCCTCACCTGCAGTATATACTGAAGACTGAAGTATAGCTTCTGAATACAGAGCATTTAGCTTCTATTATTTATTTCAGAAATAGCTTCAAACTTTGGCATTGAGTATGCACTACAAAGAATCCCACTGCCACCTAGGAAAATATTTACTTAGCTAAAACACGAACTTCTGTGTTTGCTTGCCACTGAGCTAAAACTCTTGACACTTAATTGTATGATTAAACAGCTGAATAGATGTCTTTAATGGGATGTTTTAGATGTGCTAGGAACTAGTGCTGGGAATGCTTTGAAATTATTCAGAAGTACTTTGAATTTTGCTCTAGCACCTTATTGCTTTGCTAGCCATTAGGGCAGCTGATGTTCTTTCCGGTTTCCACATGAGCTTGAAAAAAAGATGCCACAGCTTTAAGGCCCACTTTTTTTAAATGAGTGAATTCCTTAAAGCCATGGCATCTTTCTCAGGCTTGCAGAGGGGTGCTAATTAGATAGCCAGCCATTCTTCTTCCTTTGGTTGCATTCCCAGTCCAGCTTCCTATTTCTATCCTGGCCTGTAGATCAGTATTCCATGCCCACCTCAGGCCTTTGGCTGGGGAGAGGGGTAGTTCCCTACACAATAGGATTTTTCCCCTTAAAATATTTTTGCACTTCTGCAATCTTTGAGGTTTCTCCAAGCTTGACCTCTTCCTCTTGGGCATGAATAGTGTCATATTGGTTAAATTAGGATCAATTGCCACAGAATGACTTTGTTACTGGTCAACAGGATGCTAATCATGGTATCTCAATATAACTTGTATAACAGTACAAAGAGAAATTGCTACATATATTCTAGAAGTTCACTCACCACACATTTGAAATATAACACTTTTTTGAAGCCTGCAATAATACCCCAGAAATGGAATAGAGCTCTCCTGGATTTTGGTGCAATCACTGCTAAAGTGAGCATTTAAGGCTGGATTGTAGTTTCACATTTTCAGTTTTCAGTTTTAAAGGCTATTTAGAGTATTTCTTGCTAGCTCATAAAAACCCAACCTGAAAGGAAAAGTTGCCTGCAATCATATAACCCTGTGAAATGACAGGTTTTTCCTGCCCCTAATAGGTAAATCTACTTCTCCAGAAAGATGAAAATGATGATTGAAGATGTCTTGATGCTCTTAAAACTCTCAGCTTTTTCCTGTAGACTGGAGATTTGACATTGCCTCCCATAATATTCTTATGTTAACATTGTTGGCCTGATGGGGACTATGTGAATTTTAGAACCCTTGTCTTTTAAAAGCTTCATATAATGCAATATATTAAAATCAAAGCTGATGTTTACTGTTCACTTCTTAAACATATATTCACACACACACAGCTTGATGTTATTTCCCTTGGAAATGCTGTCTGTCTCTTGCTGGTTACCAAATGCACACAGATAGCTTCTGGGTTCTCCCGCTATTCTTTCCTTAGAAACCCAATAGTTTATATTTAGGTAAGCAGAATTTAATGAGAAGGAAAGAATCAAGGAAAAGAAAACTCCTGATACGATAGAAGAAAATAACTATTTTTAAAAAATATTTCTCTATAGATATTTTGAAGGAGTAAGAACAAAAATGGCTAAGAAGTAGGTAGGAAAGATGATTAATGGCAAAAAATATCAACGAGAAAAATATTACAGTAGGATTTTGCAACCTCCTGCAGATTATTCACTATTACTTTATTTCTTGCTATTTCCTAAATCTGATGTTAAAACTGCTGGCATTTGTCTTAAAATAGAATAATGAAGGGGTTACCAAAAAAAAGTGGCTCGACATCATCAGTATGGAGAAGATTGATTCCTTAATTTTAATGATTGGTTGGTAGAATCTGTAACAGGAAGCTGTTCTTGATTAAACATTTGATTTTATTCTTCCAGTGAAAAGTGTACATTTAAATTCAAAAGAGTTTTAAAACTCAAATAAATAAATGTCTAGGGGTCCCCTGCCCCTGCACTAGCAATAGATGCAGTTTATGAATAAGATGCATAACATCCATGCCACCCCAGGAATACATTTATTTTATATATTTTTTATCCTACATTTGAAGGATAGAGCAGAGAGCAAGCTTTAAAATAGTATAAAATGTAAAATGTTTAAGTGACAAAAATAATACCAAAATACTAAAATAATTACAAAAATGACTAATTAAAATGATAACATGACATGAGCAGAAACAGGAGATCACCCCTTCTACAATTCACCTTGGTTTTGGAATCTACGCTTCTGAATTTCAACTGAGACACTGCTAACCTGTCCTGGCCTTCCAAGGTAAGGTGTTCCAAGGTTTAGATGCAGCCACTGAAAAAGCCCCCGTTTGTCCTGTATGGCCCTCCCTGCAGCTTCCTCATTGCTGTAACTTGAACACTCTTTAAAGATTGGCCCAATTCAAGCTATTGCAATCATTCAATTTGACATAATTAAGCAAGTGTCTCTGAAGCTAGGTTTGACCTCATCAAGAAGACCCACATTTCATGTATCAGCTTAGACTAAGCAAAGGCATTCCTGGCTACAACTGCTTTGTGAGTTTTCAGGTATAAAGCTGGATCCAGAAGCATCTCAGGCAATAAGCTGAATTCTTCAGGGGGAGTACTACTCTATTTCCTCCCTCCCTCCCTCCCTCCCTCCCTCATTTGGAGATAGATATATTTATTATGGTAATATAATCATAAAAACAAAATGTATACATATAATATAGCTATTACATTGACTGTTTTACAAAATGCCAAACATAAAAACTGTACATTCAATCATTTTGGCAGCCATTGGTGCATCATAACAGTTATTATGCAAAATTTAGCCACTTTTTAAAGAAACAGATGAATCTCATTCTGATAATAGAAAGGGTACTCATCTGTCTGGTCTAATTTTGTGGTGGTGGTAGTGGTATAGGGGTTAAATACATGAGTCAGGATCTTTTTAAAAGTAGTAAAAAATACATGTCCACCATCTCTATTTTGTCCATTTCACATTTGTTCATTATTTCAAAGTTAGTGTACAGGTGTGACTTTTATCCTAAATTGCCCATCCTAAGACAAACAGAATCTTTTTTAAATTCAATATATTATATTCACTGTTTAAGAGCCAGCTTAGTACTACCAAAGCCCAGTAACACTAAAATATATAAATTCACAAGCCTGAAATTTTCAGCCAATGATCTCCAAATAAATAAAAAGCTATCCTGCAGATTAAAGGTGCAAAACTCTTAGAGGGAAAATAGTTTAGGCCAAAAATTAACTAAATGATCTCATGTACCTGCCCTGACTGTAACCCTAATACGTTCAATATGCATTGAGAAACTGAGAAGATAGCCTTTAGGAATTTTGATAAACTTTCCCTGCATATGTTGACTCCTGTAAAGCAACTGGACTTAGCTTCAAAAGCATAACATGTTCAGTTCTTTTCAAAAATTATTACCATTGTCTTGCAATACTTAATATTCAGATATTCCTCTATCTAATAGGTGGACAGACCTCATCAAGTCCTCAGTCTAATTAGTGTCACTGAAAGTATCCCATCATCCACATATAACTGGACCATAAGACCTCTAACTGCCAAAACAGAAGAGTGAAAGTCTTCACTAATGAGATTTTTTTAAACCAGAGAAATTATACAAATTAAACAGAAGGGTGGTTACTGTGCAATCCTGCTCAATCTGTTTCTGGGTCACAATGGGGCCAGGCAATAGGTCATGAGGATGTTACAAATTCCTTTCTTTATAGTTAATTCATTCTTTCCTTTTTCAAACTCCCTGCTGAGACACACGAGCAGGTCACATCTCTTATGATCTACCTAACCCACTTGGGGCTAAATAGGGGAAGCTGGGCTTGTGCGTGCAGTCTTGGTCGGGGTGGAGGTGGAATTTATTGGTGGGTACACTCACACGCTTTCAACGGCGATACAGGAGTTCAGGATCTTAAGTAGTAATGAAATATGCAGCACACAGAGGGTCTCTATTAACCTACAAGAGCTTTATTGTTTACAAATGCTTAAGCATCACACATACACACATGCACACACATATCTGAACTCATTTGCTCTGCTCCATGTTGGTCAAGAGGTATAAATTGGGGAAGAGAGGGACATTCCATAGATAATAGTTGCATGCATGAATGGGGGGTCTTCCAACAGAAAGCGTGAAGCTTGTATTTTTATCCTTTGCCATTCCCATTCTGTCACCATTCCATCATGGGTCACTCCAGCTGTCCTTTTTCTGACTTAGGTTGAAGGGGTTAAATATAATATACTGTGTGGCCCTTAACTTTCTTGTCTCTATTTCTTTCTTATCTCTATTTATTAGGCTCCACTCCTTGTGTGATCTTGATGGATTGTTTCCTTGTGACCTCTTCTCTCTGGTAGCTCTTGTCCAGACCTGGTTTGGCAGCTTCTTCGCTTTTCACTCTTCTCTGCATTTGGTTTTTTTTTTTTCAAATTCCATTCATCTATTTCCCCCAGTATTTTATTTCTTGTAACAAGGATTTTATATAATATGCATGGATGTATTATCGTAATGTCTTTTAATTCATATCAGGACACACCCATCTATGCTAGAAGATTCTAATTGCTTCCACAAACTGTTTCTGGAATCAGATCAAAGGCTAACTTAAACATTGTGAACCCTACATAAAGAGCTCCACCAGGGGGAGGTTTTGCCAAATTAAATGCTCATCCAGTAATATCTGTGGCTTGAATCATGTCAACTGGATTTCTATTTTCTCAGTGGAAACGTTTCGCTCCTTATCCAAGGAGCTTCTTCAGTCTGAGCAGTCCTTGGATAAGGAGCGAAACGTTTCCACTGAGAAAATAGAAATCCAGTTGACATGATTCAAGCTACAGACAATTCCACCTGGATGACTGAGAACCTTCATAGACATACATCCAGTAATATGTTTTCTTATTCCATCCACTGAGCTAATCTGCAAAATAGGTTTTGGTACAAAGTCCAATAAGGCTCAATAAGACGGATGGGCCAGGAATTGGCTTGATTTCTTCCCCTTTTTTCTAAATAGAATAATAATTTAAATAATTCTTGGGAAAACATGTCATGCCATCACTATAGTTTGAAAATGGTGACCAATGGGAGTACACCAGTCAAATCCAGAGGTATTACATCTTCACCTGGGGATTTTCAACTTTCATCTATGCTATCAATTTAGCCTTATTTATTTATTTATTTATTTATTTATTTATTTATTATTCAAATTTATCACCGCCCGTCTCTACAGCAGTAGACTCTGGGCGGTTTACAATAATAATATTAAAATTAAAACCTATACATCTTAAAATACAATATAATAATAAATAGAAAAAAAATCAGAGGATGGTGAGATCTTAAAAGGAGGATATTACTAAGCTAAAAAACCCCAGGAGGAACTATTACTTCCTTCGTCCCAAGAAAAGTGGCAGAACCAGGTCTTTAAAGACCTCAGGAAGGCCAGGAGCGAGGGCGCCTGCCTCACCTCTGGGGGCAAGATATTCCACAGGGTGTGTGCTATCGCAGAGAAGGCCCACCTCCTGGACCCCGCTAGATGAAATTCTTTTATTGATGGGGTCCGAAGCATGCCCTCCCTGCATGAACAGGTGGGGCGGGTAGATGTGGTCGGGATGAGATGGTCCCTCTGAGTTAAAGTAGGAATGCCATATCTGAGCTGCAAAAATCCAGATAGCTACAATATGGGAGTAGTTATATAGAGAGCCAGTTTGGTCTAGTGGTTAAGGTGCTGGGCTGGAAACCAGGAGTCTGTGAGTTCTAGTCCCACATGAGGCATGAAAGCTGGCTGGGTGACCTTGGGCCAGTCACTCTCTCTCAGCCCAACTCACCTCACAGGGTTGCTGTTGTGGGGAAAATAGGAGGAGGAAGGAGTATTAGGCATGTTTGCCGCCTTGAGTTATTTATAAAAATAATAAATATTTTTTTATGTATTTGTATTTTTATTGTTATTTTTATTGTATTTTAATGATGTTTTTTTGTGGTTGTAAACCGCCCAGAGTCCCTCCTTGAGGGGGAGATGGGCGGTCATAGAAATTTAATAAATAAATAAATAAATAAATAAATAAATAAAGGCGGGATAAAAATTAAATAAACAAACAAACAAACAAACAAATAAATATAGTAGCCATCCAGGTTTGTTATGCCTGATTTAGAGAAAAGTGGCAGATAATCAAAAAGTCAACATTAACCTTGGATGGCAGTTAATAATTTACACTGGCTACAAATAAAGGGCTTTAATGTTAAATGTCCCACGGTTATTCACCAGAAAGTAGCAGAATCATTAGATTCAGCACTTTGGATTAATTGCTTCCATGCCACCCCGTGCACCTGCTTTTTCTTCATTAGAAAAGCTTTGCATCAAAAAGATGGATTTGACTGGTGTACTCCCGTTGGTCACCATTTTTAAACTATAGTGATGGCATGACATGTTTTCCAAAGAATTATTTAAATTATTATTCTATTTAGAAAAAAGGGGAAGAAATCAAGCCAATTCCTGGCCCATCAGTCTTATTGAGCCTTATTGGACTTTTCAAAAATTGCACTGTATTTTGCATGCAGACCAATTATTTAATCTATATTGCATATATTTTTCAATTAATTTTTTTTTTAAAAAATGATACCTCTGCTGGTCAGGCCGAGGTCCATCCTAGTTTCACATTTTGTTTCTCAAATGGCCAACCAGATGTCACTCTTCTGCCATTGTTACCCTGCAATTGGTTTTTAGAGGTATGCTAATCATGAATTCATCCAGTTCCCTTTTAGTGGCCACCCTCAGTAAAGAATTCCACATGTTGATTGTGTGCTGTGGGAAGAATTGTTTTCCTCTGGCTCTGTTCATTCTCATTTTAGTCAAAATGTTCTAGCATTTTCTCAATGGGAAGGTGCTAAAGCCTCCTGACCATTTTGGTTGCCTCTTCTGTACTTTTTCTAGCTCTGTTTTTTTCTTCGTCCACGTGTGGCAACCAGAACTGTATGAAGTATTTCAGATGTGGATGTTTATGGGCATAATATATATTTTCGATCCATTTCCTAATGATCCCTAGCTTGGAATTTGTCTTTTTTCACATTTGTTGTTTAATCCTGAGATCTTTTAACTAGTTATAGACACTCAGTGTATATTAAGGCTTGTATTTTTTGCCACAATGTGTATCACTTTACACTGACTTGACTTGAATTGCATTTGTCATTTGTTTGACTATTCAGTAAAGAAATGCTTATGCAGGTCTTCACAATCGCCTATGATTTTAACCATGCTGAACACCTTACCATACACAAAGTCAGGATCTTTTATGAACAATTTAAAAAGCACTGGTTGCATTACAGGACCTTGAGAGACTTCACTTCTTACTTCCCTCCACTGAGAAATTGCCTATTTATTCCTACTCATTGCTTTCTGTTTTTTAATCAGTTACCAATTCATTCAAGGACAATTTGTCTTCTCCCATGAGCCTTTGATGCAGAATTCTGTCAAAGGCTTTTTGAAAATCCAAGTATACAGTATACTCCATCGACATATCTAATGACACACTCAAACTATTCTAGAAAGTTGGTGAGACAGGATTTACCTTTGTGGAATCCATGCTGATTTTCCTTTAACAAGACCTGTTCCTTTGTTTGCTTAGTTATTTTTTTCCTTTTTATTAATATTTCTAAGCATGTGCTTGGAACAAACCTTAATCTAATCTTTTCCTCAGTTCTTTTGCCACAACACAGTCCTGATCGTTTGGATTTAGGAATTATTCTTTTTAAGGTCACCTCACATTTTCTTGATAAAATAACTTCAATTGCTGGACTAATCTTTGATATAACTTTAAAACTAGTCCTTGTGCAACCACATAAATAAATGAAGAATGAATTTAAAGGAAATTATTTGATCCAAAGATATCCAAGATTAAATAATCCATCCTCATGGTCCATATAATTCACGTGCTTTCAATGTTGGCTTGAGCTAAGGGGCTTTAATTCTCTTCTAAACATATTTTATGATTGCACAAATTTAAAAAGAGAACAAAGGAAAGATGGTTGCTGGTTCAAGGTCTCTTCTAATAATCATGAGTCAGAGGTTCATTTATACTGAATGTCCTTATTAGCTAACAAATTCCATATCCAGCCTCCTGTTCTAACTACTTGTTGAATAGCAAAAAACGAAACTACTTTCCCGGGCCAAAGGCCATACTTCCCAGCAGAGGGCATGCTTCCCCAATCTCAGTCCTTCCTCTGTTACCAACTTTGTCCTCCTGACTCTACCACCTATTGATACATCTTTTGTGTTTTTTTTAAAACTAACTAACGAACAACAGACAAACCTTCTCCTTCTCACCCCCACCACTAAACATAGTTTTGTAAGTGTTTTGGTCTTTGTACTAGACAACCTGCCCGAGTTCTGAATTCCTTTGTCATGGTGGTCATCATTTCTCCTGGGTGTGACGACGCATCGCTCGGTCCCTCAGTCCTGTTTGTATATAATTCCAAATTGTCTCTCCCCTGGGACCCAGACGGTGGAGTGTCCGCTTCTTCCACAAGTTGCTGTTGGTCTTGGTTTTGTACCTCTGACTGTTGGTTGCTTCTGCGCAGGTGTTGTCGATTTCTCCTGAGTACCTGACCTTCAGGGGTCACCACCTCAAAGGAATGCGTGTTCACCTGTTTCTGGACATCAGCTTTCCTCCATTCCTTGTTCTCCTGTCCCTTGGGCTGTATTCATACTTGCTCTCTACTGTGTAGGTTAGGTAGGTCTCTAGCCGTCCTGTTGTAGTAATGAGCCTGTCTTATTTTTTGTTCCACAATAAGCTCTGCACGACTATTGCGACCTACCGGCTGCAGCAAGATTCCCCTCATGGGAAGTAATGTCTTAGTTCTCCGACCCATGAGACTCTGTACGGGGCTTCCATCCAAACCCTGTGATGGGGTATTCCTGTGGTCTAGGACTGCTAGATATGGGTCTGCTCCCACTTTCTTGGCTTTGACTAAAAGACGCTTTGCAGTCTTGACAGCTGATTCAGCTTTCCCATTGCTCTGAGGATAGGCAGGGTGGTCAAATTCCCACTGTGACCTGAATGCCCTAAGTTCCTTGGAAGTAAATTGCGGACCATTATCTGAGAACACCACATCGGGTATGCCATATCTGGCAAAGTGGCCCTTTAGATTTCTGATAATTGTCAGAGGCCTGGTGTCTGGCACAGGGTCTATCTCCCAGAAGTTGGAATAATAGTCCACTGTTACAAGGTAGTCCTTCTCTTGCAGCTTGAATAGGTCTACCCCTACCTTTTCCCACGGTCAACTCGATATCTCATGTGGGCACAGTGTTTCCTTTTGTTTTCTGTCTCCTAGGGAGTCGCATATCTCACATTGCGCCATGTAGGCTTTTAGCTGATTGTTCATACCAGGCCAGTATACGCATTCTCGTGCCCTCCTTAGGCAACTCTCTATTCCCATGTGTGATGAATGTATTCTCTTCATAATGTCCATGCGCATAGCCACTGGGATGATAGCTCGGTTTCCTCTAAAGAGAATGCCATCTTGTACACTGAGCTCCACTAGCAGAACCGCTGAAGAAGGAACTGGCAAGTCTTCAGGCAAAAGGCATAATCGCACCGGTAAAGACCAGCACAGACTGGATCAGCAGTTTGGTCGTTGTTCGGAAGCGGTCTGAAAAATTGCGCATTTGTATTGACCCGAAACCACTAAACAAGGCATTAAAACGCAGCCATTATCCTTTGCCCATTATTGAGGATGTACTATGCGACCTCTCACCTGCCAAAGTCTTTTCAGTATTTGATGTAAAGAACGGATTCTGGCACATACAACTGGATCAGAAATCCAGCTTTGCAACTCCTTTCGGCAGATATCGATGGCTACAGATGCCAATGGGCATCAGCCCGGCCCGAGAAGTGTTTCAGTGCAGACTAACCCAAGAGTTGGAGAACATCCCGGGTTTGAAAATAATTGCAGATGATATCCTGATTGTGAGAGAGGGAGATACGGAAATGGAAAATGCAAAGGATCATGATGAATAGTTATGCCATTTCTTGGAGCGCTGTAGGGACAGAAATATCAAATTAAACCCAGAGAAAGCCTGGTTAAGACTGAAAGAAGGGCACCTGTTGACAGCAGAGGGCGTGCTTCCCCAATCTCAGTCCTTCCTCTGTTACCAATTTTGTCCTCCTGACTCTACCACTTAGTTCCACCTATTGATACAGTTGCTATCTAGGCAACAACCAATGGTCAACTTACTCATTTAAATAACTGGTAATAAACTAGAACATAATCTATGACACTAAGACATTTGCTGCTTGAAAAGATTCCCTTTATTATTTGCCTTCACCGCTGCTTTAAAAGAAAGAGGCAGAGTCTATTGGATAGTTGGGCCATGTTATAGAACACCTCTCTTTGGAATGACATCTTGAAATGGGATCAAATCCTTATCTGGAAGCACTACAGAGAGAACTATACACATTCATCTTAATAACAATAGTTCTGGCAACTAGGTACATGTATCTCAGGTGACAGTGTGTAGCCAACTTTGGCTGGTCTCAAAAAGGCTAAGCAGGATTTGACAAAATTGAAAGTTTTAAAAACATTGTGAAATTAGGCAATGGCTACCCATTTCTGTATTTTTTCCGAGTCTCCCTTGCATTGAGCTGGTCTCCTGGTAACTATATGGACACATCCATGTTATTTTCTCAGCAAAAATACAGAAATGGGTAGCCATTGCCTCTCTATATACATACATACATACATACATACATACATACACACACACACACACACAAACACACACACACACACACACACACATAAATACATACATACATACATACATACATACATAGGCAATGGCTAGCCATTTCTGTATTTTTGCCGAGAAAATAACATGGATGTGTCCATATAGTTACCAGAAATAAATAAATAAATAAATAAATAAATAAATATATATATATATATATATATATATATATATATATATATATATATTGAAAGATCTATCAGTGATAGTCCAGAATAATAATAAATTTTTGGTTGGAAAATGAATTGCCAATCAACATTCTGAAAACAAACTTTCCTCATAGGAATCTCCTCCACTAATTTTTTTATTGGTCTTTATTAGAGACATTGCATGCCCAATTTCTCAGGTCTCAGTAAATTAAGAACAGGTCATTTCCAGTTAGGTGGCTCTGGAGGGATCAGAGAAGAGATGGATCATCAGTGTTCTATGATCATCAGAGAATTATTTTTTTTCCTGTCCCTTCTTTTCTTCTGCTTTTTTCATATGAAAATAGCAATGTGCCTTGATAAATTTATTGAGATATGCATTGTTGATTTAGAGTAAACCTAGTTGGAACACTTCACTTCTACATGGTTCCCTTTTCACTATCTTCCTTAATTGTTTCTTCTTGATCCACTCTCTGAGTTTGTATAGGTTTTTGGACTACATCAATATTAAGTTGTGTAGCATTAGGTTTGACAGGAAAAAATCCTTTGAATTCTTCAATTCTGAAAAAAGTGATGACCCAGAAGAGTTAATTGTGTTTCTCAAGGAATCCAGAAAAAGAGTAATAAGCAGTTCAGACATAATACAAATATTTTAAAAGATTTTTTTAAAGAAATGACTCTATAACCTTGATAAAATTTCATACAGCTCATCCATTGGAAGTGTTAATTAATATGACTTCTACTAAATCACCCAGGATATGCTTCTGGGTGGTTAATGCAGAATATCTACTTAAGCTCTGCCTTGTTAAGGTCACAATAAACAGTAAGAGCATTATCTGGAAGTAAAACATTCCTCCACTGGGGATTGTTAGTGGTCATAAAGTACTATAAAGTAATTAGCAGATGTATTTTTCATAACAGAATGCATGTATTAGAAAAATTTGAAAGACGGAAAGATTTACATCTTTAGCAGTTTTAATAGAATTAGGGAATGATTATAGGTTTGTGCAAAGCTTCAAAGGGTACTTTGCTTCAATGATGCTTTGGAGCAAAGCATTTCTTTGATGCTGCTTCACAACACAATCCTAATTTCTAAAAAGCAAAGCTGCCAAGTTGCTTGATGGCCTCCTACAACACTTCCAGCACAACATATGCACAGAAGCCTCTTTCAGCTAGTGGACAAAAGATTGCTACTGGAACAAGGTGCCTCACCTCCATGCCTCACCAGGGTGAATAGTGTTGCCTCCACCACACAAAGCATCTCATCGAGAAAAATTGTAGCTGCCCCACAGCGGCCTGAATGGCTGAATGTTAATAAAACTCTTCTTCCTAACTGGACTTGCTAAGCACTCCATCAGTCAGGTCATTATGCTGCTTTTAATTATGGAGTTGGCTCAGAATGTATAAGTGCTCTTCCTCAGAGCCAACACCCTCCGCTAGTTCTGATGAGTAAAATCCGTAGCATGACCTGATTAGTTTGAAGTGAGCAAGTGAGACCCGCCTTCTGCTACTTTTCCCTGAGTGTCTGCTGCTGAGGGCTCAAACTGAACTTGTCTGTCTGGTATGCCTCCAAGATGACAACTTAGCAGCCCAATATGTTGAGCTTTTATGGGGGGCAGACTATGTTTTTCTAAATAAAGGAATTAAAAGTACATGTTAACAAATCTCCTTCTTTACTGATTGTGAGTAATGGGCCAAAACTGACAACTAGCCTCTGTTTTAAAAATACACTGTTTAGTTGCAAAACGCTTTACAATCTGCTCAACACTTGGGAACAGTGAACAGCCACACTAACAGATAGGGATTCATTCCATTGATCCTCTTGTGGTGATAAAATGTACCCCCATACACATGTGAGCTGCATTCACTACCAATCCTATAAGATGCCCCCATACATGTGAACTGCTTAAAATGCCCTTGTATGAAAACATTCACAGCAAACTGAAGTGACTCTGAGCTAGACAACAGGGGGAGGAATCAGACAGGAACCAGTGGCTGAGTAAACCAAATTGTTTATATTCACTGACCATATCTCAAAGATAGGATAGTTAGCATGCTGACCTAATAGGAAAGAATGAATAATAAGGTCACCCAGATGACCTTATTACAGCATGGGTTTAAACCCCAGATGGGTTTATCAAAAACATTCAACATCATGCTGTAATTTACACTGGGTCTGCCTTTTTCTTTGTCTTGTTTTTGTAATGTAGTAGGCGAAAGGTATACTGTATAAGCTGTGGTTCTGCTTTTGCTCAAGGCTGCTCAGGAAGCTGCCAATGCTTTGCTGAGAGTCCAATGTACACTGTAGTTGTTGTGGGTTTTCCGGGCTGTGTGGCCGTGTTCTGGCAGTTTTGGTTCCTAACGTTTCGCCAGTTGCTGTGGCTGGCATCTTCAGAGGACAGGAGCAGCTAGAAGATTCTGTCTGTGCCCAAGTGGAGAGTGTGTGTTCCTGCTGGTGTTTATAGCTGCTGAGAGGGTGTGTGTCTTCTGTGGGTCATTTACAAGAGATTAGGAGAAGGTTTATTGTGGTGATTAGGGGTGTGTGGTGCTGTTGTGTATGGGATTAGCACATCTATTGTGTGAGTTGTTTGTATATTTCTGTGGTTGAGTAGAGTTCATTGACCTTTTGCAAGCTGTGTTTTTCAGGAATGGCAGCCAGGTTTTGCTGATCTTTAAGCTTTCTTCTTTTTTATTGAAACTGTGTTGGTGTTTATGTATTTCAATGGCTTCCCTATATAGTCTAACATAGTGGCTGTTGGTGTTGTCCAGTATTTCTGTGTTTTCAAATAAGATTTGGTGACCAGTTTGTTTGAGAGCATGTTCAGGTATTGCAGATTTTTCAGGTTGCTGTAGTCTGCAGTGTCTTTCATGTTCTTTTATCCTGGTGTGGATGCCTTCGACTATACACTGTAGTTGTTTGCATGCTTAATAAATTTATGTTGTATCTTCAAAGTGATGTGGTTGCTTTAAGTGAGCCAGGTTTTGGCTACAATACTATCTTCCCAGAGTTCAAAGGATGGTTTTGCTGGGGAATCTTTGACTCTTGACTCTTGACTCTGACTCCAACCCCAACACAATATATCTACTTGGGACAGGAAGGGATTTAAATTACTGCTTTCTTTGGCAGTGAAAGATAATTGATTTTAAATTGTTTAGCAGATTTAGCAGAGTTTGCAAACTTGGACTTTTTCTTTTTTTTTCAACAAATTTTATTAGATTTTAATTTTACATAGATAAAAGTTTGAAACAGAAAAGAAAATAGAAATACAAATCAAGAAAAAAGAAAAGATAAAAAAGTGTAGTAAAGGAAAAAAGAAAAAAAGATAAAGCTGAAACAGAATTTGGTCAACTTCCGATTTGTATCTGGTCATGGTATTTTAAAAATTTTATCTTACATGCTAGGTCTATATATAATATTAAAGAATATTTCTTGTCTATTACATCAATATATATATATTTTAATCTTCAAATCCCCATATAAGCTTTGCCCCTCCCGCATCTTGTAAATAGTCAGTTAATGGTTTCCACTCTTTAAGGAAATAATTATTTGGATTTTCTTTTAATAAACATGTCAGTTTATCATTCTCTGCCATATCCATCAATTTTAACATCCAATCTTGTATTGTAGGCGATATCTGGTTTTTCCAATTTTGTGCAAAAATAAGTCTTGCTGCTGTAATCATGTATTGCATAATCCTTGTAAATTGCTTCCCAGGTTGTCCATCAATTATTCCCAGTAAGAAAAATTCCGGTTTAAATGGAACTCGAATTTGTAATATATTTTGCATCAATGCATGTATTTGAGTCCAAAATTTCTTTGCAGTCTCACATGTCCACCACATATGGTAAAAAGACCCCTCTTTTTTTTTACATTTCCAACATAAGTTGGAGACATTTCCATACATTTTAGAAAGTTTTTGTGGGGTCATATACCATCTGTACATCATCTTATAAAAGTTTTCTTTTAAATTATAACACAAAGTAAATTTTAACCCTTTGGTCCACATATCTTCCCATTGTTGCATTTGAATATTATGGCCAATATTTTTAGCCCATTTAATCATACAGTCTTTAACTTGTTCCTCTACCATTTCACCTTTTAACAATAATTTATACATTTTTGCAATTAGATGATCATCTGTCTCACATAGTTGTATCTCAAATTCCGATTTGGTTTGTTCAAATTCAAGGTCTTTCTTATCTAATTTAAATTTCTCTACGAGCTGCATATATGAAAGCCATTGAAAACTGTATCCCTCTGATACCAATTCTTCTATTGATTTAATTATATATTGTCCTTGTTCTTTCTTTAAAAAGTCTTTGTAGGTTAACCATTTATCTTTATTTCTTACTTCTGTTCTGCAGAATGCTTCTTGTGTAGAAATCCATAAGGGTCTTTTATAACATAAGATTAATTTATATTTATTCCAGATTCTTAACAAGGATCTTCTAATATAATGGTTTTTAAAGTCCACATTAACTTTAACTTTATCGTACCACAAATATCCATGCCATCCATATCTTAATTCATGTCCTTCCAAATTCAATAATTTTTCATTTTTCAAAACTATCCATTCTTTAATCCAAACCAAGCAACAAGCAGCATAATATAATTTCAAATCCGGTAGACCTAGTCCTCCTCTTTCTTTAGAGTCTTGCAATACTTTATATTTTACTCTTGGTTTTTTCCCTTGCCAAATAAACTTAGAAATATCTCGCTGCCATTGTTTAAAAGGTTCTTCTGATGCCAATATAGGTAGTGTTTGAAAAAGATATAAAATTCTTGGCAAAACATTCATTTTAATTGCTGAAATTCTACCTAATAATGATAATTGCAGTTTTTCCCAATGTTCCAAAACTTTTTTAATATCCATCCAAAGTGGAATATAATTATTCTTAAACAACTTAACATTTTTAGTTGTTAAATATACTCCCAAATATTTTACTTTTTCTTCCATTGAATATCCTGTTATTTCTTTCAATTTCTCTTGTTGGTGGTAATCCATATTTTTGGTCAAAACTTTTGTCTTCTGTAAATTCACTTTGAACCCTGCTAGCGACCCAAAGTCTTTTAGTTTCTGTATTAATATTTCAATTCCTTCTAGTGGATTCTCCAAAGTAATGACTAGGTCGTCAGCAAATGCTCTTAGTTTATAAACTTCTTTTTTAACTTTAATACCATGGATACCATCATCTTGTCTAATATCTCTAAGTAAAACCTCTAATACCAATATAAACAAAAGTGGAGATAATGGACAACCTTGTCTAGTACCTTTTTGTATTTCACATGGCTTACTAAATTCTCCATTAACAATTATTTTGGCAAATTGTGGAGTATATATTGATTTAATCCATTTTATAAAATTTCCTCCAAAATTCATATTTTCCAAAACTTTGAACATAAAAGGCCAATTTAAGTTGTCAAAGGCTTTTTCAGCATCAATAAATATCAAGGCAGCTTGTTTATCATAGTGTTGATCCAAATATTCAATTACGTCTACTATGTTTCGGACATTGTCATGAATTTGTCTTTTGGGTAGAAAACCAGTTTGGTCTTGATGAATAAAATCCTTAAGTATATTCTTCATTCTTTCTGCTAATATCGTTGTAAATATCTTATAGTCATTATTCAATAAAGATATTGGTCTGTAATTTTTAGTTAATGTTAAGTCCTGTTGTTCTTTGGGTATCAATGTTATATGTGCTTCTTTCCAAGTTTCAGGCATAATTCCTGTTTCCAAAATAGAATTCATAGTCTTCTGCAAAGGTAGACATAAATCCTCTTCAAAACATTTATAGTAGGCTGCTGACAATCCATCCGGTCCAGGAGCTTTTCCACTACTAATTTTCTTAAAAGCTTTTATCAATTCTTCTTTTGTTATAACATTATTTAATATCAATCTTTGTTGGTCATTAAGAACAGTTAGTTTTTGTTTATTCAAATATTCTTCAATCTCATCCAAGTTGACATCTTGTTTTTTATATAATTTAGAATAATAGTCATGAAAGGTTTTTTGAATGTCCATATTATTCACCAGAGTTTTTCCTTCATGTTGAATATTAGTAATCAAATTCTTTTGTCTTTGTTTCCTCAATTTATAAGCCAGCCATCTACCTGGTTTATTTGCATATTCAAAATATTTTTGTTTTGTAAATTTCATTTGAGTCTCTATCTCTTGAGTTAATATCATTGATATTTGCTTTTGTAGAAATTTAATTTGAGTGAGCAAAGTGTCATCCATTGGTTTATCTCTCAAATCTAACTCTTTACTTTTAATTTCATCTAAAATCAATTGAATTCTTTTTTGTTTTTTCTTCCTCATTTGAGCATTGTATTGAATAAAATAACCCCTCATATATGCTTTACTGGCTTCCCATACAGTTTGAATATTAGTCCCTTTGTTCAAATTAAATTGAAAATATTCTCTTAATTTTTTTTTGCATACATCAACTACATCATTATTCCGTAGTAGTGACTCATTCAATCTCCATCTAAATACATTCCGTTTCCCTTTAAGAGTCAACATTACTGGATTATGATCTGATAAAGTCTTAGGTAATATATCAACTTTGTTAATATCCATCATCAAATTTTTAGATATCAAAATCATATCTATTCTAGAATGTGATTTAAATCTCTCTGAATAATATGTAAATTCTCTGGAAGTCCCATTCATACATCTCCAAATGTCTTGTAAATCCAACATCTCTTTCAAGTCGAAAAATGTTTGTGGCATTGGACTTTTTCTCTGTGGTTTTTCCCCCCTCTTTCCCATTATTGATTTGCTGATGGTGGACTGTGAAAACTGTCTCTAACTACTCTCACACTTCTTTTTCTTGATCTTTACTTAATATCATCCCAGGTACTCTGCAAAATAAGCACAGAATGCTAAATAAAAATTAGAAAGAGTAAAAACAATAAAATCAAAGTTGATAAAAATCCTTAAGAAGAAAAATGGAAAGAAACTGTGCCCAAGTAGATGGAATACAGTTGAGTTTCCTACAGGTAGACAGTTGGTGAACCAGCTTAAACTGGGCAAAATCACTCTTGGCTATAGCCACCATCTGGCTTGGGACTGGGTTACCTGAGGGACTGTCTTCTCTCAGTTGTTTCTTCCTGTCCAATCTGGTCTGGCAGGATGGGCATGCTCCAGGTCACATCAGCCAAAGAATGTTGGCTGGCGGGGACCAGGAGACATGCCTTCTCTGCCATAGCACCTGCCCTCTGGAACATTCTCCCTCTAGAGATTAGGATGGCACCGACTCTGTTGGCCTTTTGTAAGGCCTTGAAGACCTGATTATGTGCCTGGGCCTGGGGTCCTGAGTGTGTCAGGGGCCCTATTTCCTGGTTATGCTAATACCTACGGATTACAACATTTCTTGGCTGCTATATGTATATTTCTTTTGTATTGTGTTTTTAATTGTTTTAATTGATTTTATGTTTGTTCGCCGCCCAGAGTCATTTGTTTGAGATGGGCAGCTATACAAATTGGATAAACAAACAGACAAATAAATCTGAGCCACCAGATGCAAAGCTTATTTCCCAGAGGGAATACTACTTTATCTATGACATCCTGAAATCCTGTTCCTGAGTCCACCTGCTTTCTGATTGGGACATTATGGCTGTCAAACATAGATTTAAAACATCAACAGCTTCCTAGGTAATAGATGAAAAATAATTGTTTTGGGGTGAATTGTTTAGTTTTGATACTCAATGCTAGGCTCAAAATTCCTTTATGTCATGTTTTTTATATCAGGAACCTACAGTATCTCTATCCACACTGTGGAAGGCATGGATCTATCTAGTACAAGATCCAATAAGAATTTATTTATTTATTTTACACAAATGTAAGGTTGATGGATGTGCAATTTTATTAAAAAAAGCAAAAGCAGATATTCATCCTTGCTCTCCATTGTGGAAAATTCTACTGGATTAACCACTTCCACAAGAACCTTTCCACTGTTTATCCTGAGTTTAAGAGAGAGTTAGCTATTTGGGATTGACTCTCGATTCCTTTATCTCTCTAAAGAATTAGGCTGAAAATACATCATCTCTTGTGTGTTTGAAGCAGTTCCCGAGTTCCATTCCTTGAACCGACTTAATGAGAAGTAACTAACATAGTTGGTTGTTAACAAGCTTCTTTAACAACACTGCACATTAAGTAATATTTTAATTAAAACATATATGCATAATATGGAGGAGGAAGATAGAAGTGATAGAAGATAGAAGTGATAGAATACAAATTGCCAGGAGCTTTTTTAAAAAAAATACTATTAATTGAACATGCTTTGTTCCTGGAATTCAAGAGTAATTGCTTTGTTCCTGAACCTCTGATCAGACCTGATTAACAGCTGGATATTGAACAGCTCTTTACATTTCCAGCTTTTTCTATTTAGTGATGGGAGATTTAGTCAGAATGTCCCAAGTTGCCATCTTTAATTTTCTCGCCATGGTCCCTTAGCACCTCTCTGAGGTGCAATCAGTGTTTATTCACTGTATTTAAAAGAAAGCTTTCTTAGAAGAAGAGAACTGAATTATTCTACATTGATTAATTGCAAAACCAAAGGGTGAATAATTTTTGTTGTTCTCAGTTGGTCCCTCTCACCTACCTTGCATTATCAAGAACTAAAAGGCATAAACTGTCCTTTCTCATATTTGACATTTTTTCCCCTTTTTGGCAGAGAACAGCCTGGTTGTGGCTACAAATCTGTCTTCTAAATGATGGCATACCCATAAAACAATAAAATAAAAGTAATATTATTTGGTATGGGTTAACTATCAAAACACAGCAAACTAAATGTTAACTTTCAAAGTTAATAAAAATATATTTTAAAAGCGTATCACTCATTTCTCAAAGGAAGACTGTCCGTACCAGAATATTACACTTCAACATATCTATGATTTTTTTTCAGTTATGCAAAGATAAATGTATTTAACCTAAAATGATTAAAAACCCTTTCCCAACTCTTCTATTTATTCTTTTTACTAAGCATAATTCTAATTAGCTCTGCACTGTTTCATAATCAGACCAGGAAAGTTCAGATATAAGTTTTAATTGCTCATTTTAATGGAAAAAGTTATTCAGATGCTGCTCTAGCTTTCCACACATTACCTAGCTTCTTTGATCTCACTCTGCTGTGAAATATCTTGTTGTATTATCCCCATGTCAGCATGTTATGGTCCAGGAGACTTATTATGAAGCCTCCCTGAATTTCAAACTTCACCATGCATCTCCATTCAGCTTTGAACTGGAAAACTCCAAAAAATTCATGGCTCCTTAAATTCATGGCTCTTTGTTCAGCTTTCAACAAGTTTTGTTTGTTGTTCACAATATCTCAAGACTCCACAAAAATGTAACAATGTCCAAATACAAAATATGTTTCTTGTTCATTTTTAGTTCCACAGATATATATGCAAAGTTACCTGACTAATTAATTCTTTTTTTTAATCGATAAAAAATGTATAAGATGCTTGTCTGGCATCCCTCAAGTTATGAACAGCTAATGTAAATACTTGATCCTTTCTAAAGTGCAGGCTTAGGGTCAGAGAAGAAATTTTAATAAATATTTTTTCTCACAATTCCCTGAAAGAAAAATGTTACCACTTTGATGGTACATTCCAATGTTTGTGTTCATTGTTAGCATATTTTTCAGTGTTTTCCTCTGAAAACTTTAGAAGTATATGTGGTTTATATGGTTGAAGAAGACATTTGTTTTGGTAAAATTAAGTGTGGATTTACTGAACTCACACTTCCAAAATCTATATATAAACTAAAAGCAACTATATGCTGAAATCTGATGTAGTTCATAATTATAAATAAAACCAAATAAAAAATAAACATATAATAAACAGAAAGTAGAGAATTAGGAAAATGTACATAAAATGGGTGTTATGTTTTTGAGACAAAAATAAAAGCAAGGCTTAAAAGCTCATTTTGTGTTATGAAAAGTTACTTGAAAATATTTATACTGGAAAAAGTGCATGCACAACTGTTTATATTAGCAAAATGAATAAGAAAATGTTCCCATGAACTTTTTTAAAAAACAAAATTGCAAATTGAGGCAGAAGTGTGATGTAACAAAGTTAAGACTGGAAAAAATAAAAAAAAGGATATGCAACAGATAACCCATTTCTACTTATACATTTTAATCAAATGCATTCAAAAATACCAACAAAGTGACATTAAGTGAGAAGAGAAGATAGTAATCTGAAAGAGAGTAAGGATTCAATTCAATCTCCCTGATCAACCATAGAAGAGGATATCTTGGAAGTGTTAGATTATTTCACAGGCCTCTCACACTGTTTACATTCTATTTCTCTATTTACATATAAGCACTGGGAGTTGTCAGTGAGGCCAGAGATATCAGTGTAAGTGGACTATACAAAATAAACAGTAGTTTTTAATGTTAAATATAATGGCGACATAAGTTCACCTATGTTGTAAATGATATATATAGGGTGGCATAAAGAAATATTGTGAAGTTGTGAAGCTCAATTAGGACTTATCTGCACTGTCTTGCTCCACTGCCAGAACAGGACAGCAACCATTTTTTGAGCATAGAAACACATGATGCCAGCCATTACATGTTTCCCTCCCATCAGAAATTTGACCTTCAGGGGTGTTTTCCTATTGTGGTTTGAAAGTCGTTTTTTACTTCACCCCAAATGCTCATTTCCATTTTAAATAGAGCACTTTACAGGCTAACCTCAGCAGCTGATTGGCTACTTTGCAGAGGAAGTGTCACTCGTTCAACTGAAGCAATAGGTGCCCTTACCTCTAAGAGATCCTAAGACCTTGCCTTTATCATTACTGCCAAAATAGCTCAGTGGCTAAGAGTCGTCATCATCATCATCATCATCATCATCATCATCATCCTCACAACTAGCTAGCTTTTCCTAGCTAGTTGAAGGGGTTCAACATTTTCAATGTTGAGGTTAATGAGTTTCACAGACACTGGGACAGTAGAACCCTTTTACTTCTACCTATCTGAAGGAAAGGAATTGTCCTGGGTTTTGAAGCAACAGCTTCTTACACACTCTTCTCTAATTGCCAGATATGAGAAAGGACAGTTTATGCTTTTTGGTTCTTGATAATGCAAGGTAAATGAGAGGGACGAACTGAGAACAACAGAAATTATTCACCCTTTGGTTTTGCAATTAATCAATGAAGAATAATTGGGCCAAGCAATTAAGAAGAAACATCAGTAATATACCAAATATTAGATAGAAATAAAGGGTGTGCATGAATACTTTAGGTGAAGAAGTTTTTGATGATAAGGAAATGTGCTTTCCTTAAAGTGGTTTAAACTTTAGCTGCCATGAACACAAGGAGGGACAGTTAAAATGGTAAGTGTGGATATGCCCTTAGACAAGTCTAAGCAAGAATGTGTTTCAGGCTTTTGTATGACCCTTTCGGCACAATCATATTCATGGTTACTTGAAAATAAATTCTACAGATGTCAGTGGATTTAGTTTCTAGTAAATGTGAGAAAGATTATGGACTAGGTCTCAGATAAACTTTGTCTATGGTAAAGATTACTATTTTTTATCCCAGAGAATATTTTGCTGGCCATTTGCTATTGATGAAATAGTTATGAGACTTTGATGCTTCAGAATTACATAATCCACAACTGGATAATAAATGAAAATTGCTGAATATTGGCAAATTGTAATTTAACCCTCAAATACCACTCTCCCTAGTGTTCCATCTTGGAAATTTTTGGGTAGGAAAAATCAACTCATATTTAATCCTCAAAATGGATTGCAGATCATGCCTTACAAGTACAACATCCAGTCTATGATGAACTTACATAATTATAAGGCATGAGGCTATCATATACAAATAGCTTCCAATTAAATAAGCAGATAAATGAGTAAAGGCCTTGTGTGTCCAGAGGCATCTAAATATCTGGGTGCATTTCACAACTGAACATATATGCTTGATAAAAATCAGAAAGTTTTTGATAACATATCTACCAGGCTATACCAAGACTTATATTTTTGAACTGGGGGCAATGTTGTTTTAAAAAAAAACAGAATTAGCTATACCTTATGCATAAATATACAATAATCAAGAATGAAGTGGTATGCTATGCCTATGAAAGGAAATGTTTTATTATTTAAAATGAGCATCTAGGGAAAAACCTTTTAGAAGAGTGAAGTAGAAATAGTGCCACATAATGAAAAGCAATCATTGAACATTACAGGATTTAAATTTGAAGCTAAGCATAATTCTAAACATATACTGTAAATGGTCTATCAAATGAGGTAATAGGAATAATAACAGTAGCAGTAATAGATAAGCAAATAAGGCCATCACAGCAACAGAAACTAATTTAGGGAACAGAAACATGCATTTCTTCCTTTTTAAAAAATTGATTTATTAGTTGAATTCGTATATTTATTTATTCAAAGGAGCAATTAAGAGCAATTTAAGTAACCTCTTACACTGTTAAAGGTGCTTTAATCGTGCTGTTTGTAAAATAAGCCTTGTTGCTGACATATTTGTCACCAAGGTTAAAAGGATATATTGCCTAATGTAATGAAAGAGGAAGCTATGATTTAAAATCAATACAGTCTTAAATACAGATTGCTCTAATTAGATTTGAAGAGTAAAAAGACTGTTCTTCAAAGAAGTAAATTAGCTTGCTGTGTATGTTCAAGATGAAATAGCCCTGAGGCATGGTACATGCAGGGGTGACCTTACTTGCTCTGCATGCAGCCTGTCTCCAAGTTCTGCTCTCCAACCAACACACTCCAGGTCCAGGCAGCTTCACAACAGGTTCCTTTATTCTAATTATTTTACCAATGCCTGAAGAGACTCCATCCTCTGAGGAGTCTCATGCTACATCCCAAGCACCAAAAATAAAAAGGGAGAGGGTATTAGAAGAAAAAAGGAAATTAAACCTTGCAAGCTTTCTCAAATCTATCTACACATGCATATATATCACACAGGTGAACAAACCTCCAAAAATATACAGAAAAAAATTATTGCAGGTGAACGTACTGTATGTTACCCTGATATAATTAGGACAGAGCTTTCCAAACTTTTCATGCTGGTGACACACTTTTTAGACAAGCATCATTTCGCGACACACTCTTACAGCAGGGCACAAGGTAGGCACTAGGACCTGCCTGGAATCCTGGCAGGGCAGGTTTGGAGGCAGCAAGGCACAACGCAGGCACTAGGACCTGCGCGGAAGCCAGGAGGCAGCAGCAGCCGCGACACACCCAGACACTGCAGCCGACACACTAACGTGTCCCGACACACAGTTTGGAAAGCTCTGAATTAGGAAATAGTCTGATTTTTCTATCCCTAATCTTTCAGATCCATCGTACTGTCAGATTTCCCATATGAAAAGTGTTTTGGCAAATTGCATCCTTTACCAGCGAAGCTTTCTCATGATGACGTGACGCCAGGTGGCTAGATAATAAAAAGCCTTCCCATAACTTTGAATGGCTTTGCTTACATCTCTTCATTAGATATGAAGCTAGAAGGTACCATGTAATGTATTGTTATGGCTAGTGCCTACACAAGCAATGGGACCTTCCCATGAGAACAAATCCTCCTGATTCCGTCTGTGGGAAGCCTTGCTCTGTGTAGAGCAAGGGAGGGGGGGGAGATCACATGCTTGCTTAGATGCAGCACTGCTATGGCCTATGCTTTAGGCCTGGTGTGTGTCACACCTAACTTCCAGCCAATCAGAAAGCTGGAAGAACTGAATATCTAACCATGCAAAATGGTGTTCTATGCTTCTTGACTTTTTGTGTCTTTAGCCATGTAGTTCTTCACGTGTTTTGTTCCTGTGGACTGGGAAGTGTGAGCTATGCCTGGCTATGTGAGTGATGCCATGGTGCTCCTTCATGTCTATCATGTCTGTCAGTGGAAGCAATACACTGGAGAAGATTTATTCTGCTTTGTCTGTACCTTTTTTGCAATAATGTAACTATATATGCATTTATTGCCTTATGCTACAAGAAAACACTTTTAGCCATAAATGCTGCATTCCCGTCTGTTTATTCTCAAGCCTTGATTTTTCGTTTTAAACCAGCGTACATCCTATCAGGTTATGGGCCCAGAGAGAAATTTGCGTTTTCTTTGCTGCGTTGGACCTGGCTGTAAAAGGGAGTTTGTTTTTAGAGGCTGATTTCAGAGTAAACATGTTTTCTTTGAGTGGTCAGCAATGGCTGAACAGAGTCTGGTCAGTCTGCCATTTGAGCCTTTAGATGGCACAAACTATCTGACCTGGTGTGTGGAGATGAAATCATTCTTTTTGCAAGAAGATTTGTGGCAGTATGTGGCAAATCCACCTCCAGAGGATCCCTCTGCAGAAGTGCAAGCGTGTTTGGACCGTGCTTATAGCTTTTTTGCTTTTGGGAATCAAATCCTCTGAACGGAATTAGATCAGCCACTCAAGGACTGCGTATGAGTGCTGAGCGGCTGTTGGAGCCTTTAATACAAAGTAGAACTCTGTTGCCCTTGGTGGACTATTGAGACAGCTTTATAGTTTGAAGCTGCAACTGGGTGAGAATGTGATGACCCACCTTGGTGAGCTCAAGACTTTGTTTGCTGCATTTGAACAAGAAGGCATGTTTTTCTGGGAATATGAAAACGCGTGCGTGATTTTGTCAAGCTTGGACAGCAGGTTTGATCTACTGATCGAGAAAGCAAAGACGCTATCTCCCTGCGACCTTACTGTGGATTATTTTACAAGCCACCTCCAGAAGCCATCTGTTATTGTTGTTCCTGAGACTTCCAAACAGAGTGTTCCAGCTGAAGTGAAACCTGGAATGGAATCTACATTTGCTGTGGTTCGGTGTGATTCTGGAAGGCTGTTCCCTGCTGTATCATCCAGCGGATGCTGTCAGTGCACAAGAGGCCTGATTTACGAAGGGAGGGGAAGCCAGAAGCCAGAAGTCAGCTAAACAACGAATCCATGTTTTCTACTCTGCCGACTGCTGTATGTAAGCATTTCTCCAGAGACTTGGTTGTTGAATTCGGCTTGCAGCCTTGAGTTCAGCAAGTTATTTTAGCTGATACTGTATTTCTGTGATAAGAATGTGAAATGTGTATGTGTATGTGTTCCTACACTTGTTTTTCTCTCCTCAGTGTTCCAGCCCTGGTCAAGTCTGAGTGTACTTGTTGTGTTCAAAGGTGCTGGAAGTTTTCATTGAGAAATATGAACCTGAGTGTGTTAGAGGCTGAGTGTGTTAGAGAAAAACCTGTAAAATCAAGTGTGTGAGATGCTTCCTAAGAAGGAGATTGTGTGGACAGGACATTGTGTGTTTAATGTTTCCCCACATCATAAATGCATCCATAAAGTTTTCACAAAGTACTGGGGTATCCTGGGATGGGAGAGTTTGTCTCAGATAGCCAAATGCATTCTGAGTTAGAACCCAGGAAATGTGCAAAAGTTTCTTGATTGTGTTATGTGTGTAAACTGTGTGTAAACAATTTAAAATCAGGACTGAATCTGTTGCTAGGCAAAGTGACAGAGTGATAACTAGACCATTTCAGTAGGTTCATAGAGATCTAGTTAGACCCCATGTCCCAAGTAATGGTGGGGTGCGAGTTTCATGTTGGGGTGGGGTGCGAGTTTCATGTCCCTTCTGGTTGATGATCATACCTACTTTGTGTTGTTGCTACTTGTTGAAGTCCAAAGCGAAGGTCTGTGCTCGCTTTGAAGTGTATGTAGCAATAGTAGGAAGAAAATATGGTTATCTAGTAGGCCAGTTCCAGTCTGATTGTAGTGGAGAGTGCCTGAGCCATGTGTTCCAGAATTGGCTTTGTAGGAACGTATTCTCCCAAAGACTTGCCAATGTTGGAATTCTAGCTGAGTGTTGGTGTTGTGAATACCTGCTTCAGGTTGTTGGTTGTTGGTTGTTTATTAAAATCCAAGGCTTATCGTTGTTTCATTAGGCCATGGTCGAATCCAAATCTCCAGAAGTGCTTTATTTTTAAGCAGCCTACTGGTTGGGAAAGGTTGTATACTAATGTTGCAGAAGTGTTGCTGCATTGCTAGTATAAAACCTACTGTCCATGTTTCAGTAGATGGGCAAAAACCAGTTCAGGTTTCTTCTGTTCCCCAGTCTCCTAGTGTATTAAAAAGGGCCCCTCAGGTGAAGGAGTGGAAATCTCACCTGGGCAGGTACAGGGCCTGGAGAGGGAGTCAGGTAGTGGAAAGAAGACGATGGTGATGAGAAAGTACAGTGGTCATTCCTCATGGGTCCTCTTATTCCAGGGTGTGAAGCCTGACAGATGTGTGATTTAGCAGGTGACAGTGTGTCAAGTTACCTGAGAAAACCCAGTCTTTTCAAGATGTGTTGCTCCCGCCTGTTGAGAGGCAAGAACATTGGAACACAGCTGAGGATAGTCAGTTTGAGAGTTTTGGTGAAGTGTTAAAAGTAACCAACCTGTCCTTTGTTTTAGTAAGCTGTAGGTTCCAGATGAGTGTTCAGAAAGACATTTCTTCCTGATAATACTCTGCAATGTAAAGCCAGCTTTGTTGCCCAGGGATTTGTTTCACAGAAGGAGTTTGTGAACTGTGATCTAATGTATGCACCCACAGCTAGGCCAGAATGTTTACGTGTGGTACGTTTTCTGGTTGCGTAGCGTGAAACAGGTATCCATTTACATATTGTGATGTTGACACAGCATATTTGAATATAGATCTCCCTGAAACAGTGTGTGTAAGGCAAGCCTTTGGCTATACATGTGTGACAATTCCCAGAAAGTCCATTGACTTCACAGGGTGCTTTATGGATCTTAAAGCAGGCCAGTCATTGATGTGTACAAAAACTGGGATGTGTAGAACAGTCACGTGCTGTTTTCTGTGTGTACATAAGAGGTTGTAGAAGTTTGTATAGTACTTCTTCCTTATGTAGTTGTTTTCTGCTTAGAAACTGGATCTTTCCACCTTGTATAAGAATTTGTCAGTCAGCTGAGATAGTATTTCCAGCTGAGGGAGTTAGGCACAAATTCAAGCATATCTTGGTGTTGAAGGTTCAAAAGCCCAGAACAGAGAATCCTATGGTTCTTGATTTCCTACAGAGTGTCATTTGTGTACAGGAAGGCTTATCCTTAATTTGTTGTATATCACTCTGCAGTAACACAGTGAATACACCCTGATTTAGTTTACCTAGTTTGCCCAGGTAAAATACCAAGCCTGCAAAATGGTTTAGCCATCTATGCGAGGCTGAAAAGGGGTGAAAACAGTCCTGCGGTTTTTTTTAAAAAAAGAACGAGCCTTTGCTTCAAACAGAATGCAGCTACCAAGGTCGGCTTATCTATGCCAGCTGCATTTTTGCAAAGGAGGGGACAGAACGTTTGTGGGCAATTTTTTCTGTTTCTATTTGCTGTTTTCTATTTAACTGTGTTCTATTACTGCATAATTTGTATTTGATGTATTTGTATGTATCTGAATAAAACATTGCATAAAGTGTATATTGTGCATTACATATGTGTAACAAGTGTTTTTAAACCATTTCTAGTTTCTGGATGACTATTGGTTGTAAAAACTTAAAACTTGAACAGTGTAAATTAATACATGTACTAACCATGTTTTTCTTATTTCTGTAAAAATGTATTTTACAGCTTTGAACAACTTCCATCATTGCTACTATGTGTCAAATGCAATTTGGGAGGGGTGTCAGATTTCCCATATGAAAAGTGTTTTGGCAAATTGCATCCTTTACCAGCGAAGCTTTCTCATGATGACGTGACGCCAAGTGGCTAGATAATAAAAAGCCTTCCCATAACTTTGAATGGCTTTGCTTACATCTCTTCATTAGATATGAAGCTAGAAGGTACCATGTAATGTATTGTTATGGCTAGTGCCTACACAAGCAATGGGACCTTCCCATGAGAACAAATCCTCCTGATTCTGTCTGTGGGAAGCCTTGCTCTGTGTAGAGCAAGGGAGGGGGGGAGATCACATGCTTGCTTAGATGCAGCACTGCTATGGCCTATGCTTTAGGCCTGGTGTGTGTCACACCTAACTTCCAGCCAATCAGAAAGCTGGAAGAACTGAATATCTAACCATGCAAAATGGTGTTCTATGCTTCTTGACTTTTTGTGTCTTTAGCCATGTAGTTCTTCACGTGTTTTGTTCCTGTGGACTAGGAAGTGTGAGCTATGCCTGGCTATGTGAGTGATGCCATGGTGCTCCTTCATGTCTATCATGTCTGTCAGTGGAAGCAATACACTGGAGAAGATTTATTCTGCTTTGTCTGTACCTTTTTTGCAATAATGTAACTATATATGCATTTATTGCTTTATGCTACAAGAAAACACTTTTAGCCATAAACGCTGCACTCCTGTCTGTTTATTCTCAAGCCTTGATTTTTCCCTTTAAACCAGCGTACATCCTATCATGTACTTCAGATATGGCCATTTGGAGGGAATTCTAATAATCTGTTTGCCTATGAAGATAAATATCTAAATCATAGCAAAGGAATAACAAATTAAATGTTCTGAACTGAATCTTCACAATAAACATCCACTCACTCACAGGGCTTGGGTTTCAATAAAAAGATATTCTGTCCATAAGGATAAACTGCAAAAGGTCATAGCTGTGATGAATACACAAAGATAAAGCTGAAACGGTAACTAAAAGATATCTGCTGGTCAAAATAAGTTGATTATAAATATCTTATAACAAGTTATTGGATGACTCACTAAAACTGCAGAATCTGACTTTTTAAAATTCTATTTTATGTAAACTCATTAAAGAGTATTTTTACCAGTATATTTCTGGTATTCCATCCATATAAGATAACATATCTTTGAGTTCAAAGTTATGAAATACCATGTAAGAATACAATATAAGTTAATTTTGAATTCATGGAGAAAAGCTATCTATGTGGTCTCTAGGAGTTGAAAATGCCTTGATGGCACACAATTAATAAATTTTGAATATAAATGTTTCAATCTCAGTGTGTTACTCAGTGAAATCTCTAATTTGATCATTTTCCTTCTTGATTCTAAGAAAAGTTAATGTAGTCTGTGTGTTGCAGATACAAACTATGGGTATATTATTTAAGTGTAAGGTTAGAGTAAAAAATGAGAGGAACTGTTTTCTGGATATTGAAGGTGGAAAGAACTTAATGGCCTTTGTACTTCATTTTTAAGATCTTTTGACACTACTGCTTATTTCACACTTTACCTAAATTCAAATACTAGTCTAATTCAGTAATTCTGAATAGGTTTCAAAACATGAGGGGATACCACCTAACTCTATCCTCAATGTTGCATGAGTGATTAATTCTTTTTTCAGACATTTGCATATACAATGCAAATTTCTTCAGGGAAAAGGTACCTCTTTCATCCTGTGATGGAATATAGATATAATAAATATTTAAGTCTTATTCTTTTGGCTGTGTCTATTTAGTGGCAACAAATAATAAACAGCTTAACATTCTTTTACCAGTGAAGAAAGTGGAAGTCATAATAATGAAGCCTTACTATTATTTGTATGAGTTTAGAAAGTAGAGAAAAACATACCCTGGGGACCGTGGAAGTGTCTTCAGACAACGCTGGCTCTTCGGCTAACAAACGGAGATGAGCACCGGCCCCTAGAGTCGGACACGACTGCACAACTGTGCGGGGTGAACCTTTACCTTTTTATGTATGTATGTATGTATGTATGTATGTATGTATGTATGTACTGTATGTATGTATGTATGTACAGTATTTCTAGCTATATATATAGAAGAGGTCTCAATTTCTGACTGTGATCACAGAAGCAGTGAAGGAAAGAAGCTAAGTGAGGATTTGGGTTTCTTGGATTTATTCTACTGTGTTGATGCCCCCATGACCAAGGATGCCATGGATTACTAGTAATCTGGGAGCCTTACGTGCTGCTCCAGAGCTGGGGGAGGGAAGAAGAAGGCAGTCTGGTGAAGAAAAGAAGGTGGCAATGAACAGGGTGGGTGGTTGTTCCCAGAACCTAGAAGCTTTAGTTGCTGTTTATCCAGTGGGAAAGAGGAGAAGACAGGCAGGAGAAAAAAGAAGGTGGTGGTAGATGGGGTGGGCAAGCAGAATGGGCAGTGAAAATTTTAGGGGTCTCAGAAGTCTGGGGCTCACCCTTTCCAAGCAAAGCCTGGAGCAAATTTTGACAGGGCTGTGGCTTTGCGCTTGCAGGTCTTTTGGTTTCTACATATAATTATCCAGTGAGAAAAAGCCCCACAATACTGGAGAATGTTTAATGCTTATAGTGGGTATTTATATTTATTATTATTATCATCATCATCATCATCATCATCACCATTATCATCATCACCATCCATGGTGAGTCATAGAAATTATTAACTGTTTTGGACAGTCACAGCATGTTAAAGTTTGAGAACCTCAGAGTTAAGCATTTCTGTTTGAGTTGATGAATGGGGAATGCTTGCAATTGTATAGCTGTTCTGCATCTACTACTTAAAGTCTGCTTACTTGTACACCTTACTGCGTTTATTCCCTTTTCTACTGATCCAGAGAAAAGTTGGAATATAAATTTGAGCTTTAGTGAAAATCATAGCAGGATCTAAGTATCCGTTCAATTTTTCTAGGGTCAGAAGAGACAAATCAATGGCAAAATATGACACTAAACCCTCATAGAAATGAGGTGAAGAGGGCAACAGTGAAACCAATTTCAAAATCGAATTGCTGCAGCAGAAGACACACAATCTGCTAATATTTCAGTAAGAGAAAAGCAGACAGACAGCTCCATCTCTTCCATGTCTTTATTTATCTCATCTTGTAAACAAAGAAATGCATATCAATTGTTGGGGAATGTTTCTTTATTTAACTTAAAATATTAAATACTAAAATAAAAATGCAGTCAGCAGTCGTGGATGACAAAAGATTGTAAAGATGGCTTGCAATGCAGCAATAGCCAGGAAACATAAGATACGGGGAAGAGAGAGTGAATTGTGCAAGTAGCAATTGAAAAAGAGCTCCCAATTGGCATTTCTATATTTAGAAATTCAATGGATCCTTTAGCGCTAACATCAATCAGTGTTGTAGAATAGCGCCCTGCAAGTTTTAGATCAATGCTCAATGGTATTACAACAGGATGGATCCCCAGCTCTATTTAAAAACAACAACTGGATATTGATATTTTATTCAAGATCTAAAATGATATTGCGTACCCTGCCTCTTCCAGCTCTAGGGTGTGACTGCCAGGGCTTCAGGAATCCTATGGCCTCTGTGCAAAAGCACCTCCTAATGGTGGGAGTGGGCTTACTGACCCTAATGGTGGCCTCAGAGCTGCATCTGCTCTATTGGAGTAGCAAATTGTGGCAGGCAGGGCAGGGGGCTCAGCTGGGCAGTGGCAAAGCCCCCAGGAACTGCACCCTTTCCTTTACCCTCACAAGCAACATCTTTTGCTGCCACTACACCACACGTTCATATTTCACATAAGTATAAACGTGTAACTGTGCACTATTAATCACTGGTTGTGCACAGTAAAACAAACAGCACAGTGTGCTTGCCCCTGGTAAGTGAATGAAAAATACACACATGTCCAAAAGAAAGATTAATGAGACAGAATAGAAATGATAAGACTCAATAAATATTAATAAAACTCATATTGGTCACTGAAAAGAGAATCCTGACCTTGAGTCAAAATTCAAATCTAATTTAACTATATCTGATGCACATTCCTTATTTAATTGCTTTCAACCCCAGCTTGGATATAATTCTATTAAACAAAGCTGGCCACCCTTGCAACTCACTATCCCTTTTGAGGTTTTATGGCTCACAGGATTATTGTCACATGGGAGGAAGTAGGGCAATTCTCTGTGTCTCGGTCTCTGTTTTCCGGTCTGTGCTGCCCCCATCCCCCATCTCACTACTCAAGCATTCAGATATGACGGGAGACATCTATTCTACATACAGTATATAGGGGACAAGCATATAAAAGGTTTTCCTTCCAGTGCATCAGTGGTGGGGTGTTGCCCTGACAACAAAACCAGTAGTAAATTGGAATCAGCTAAGGCTATAAGGTTTGGGCTTCAAAAATCCAGGCAACCGCTAGATGGCAGCAAAGAAAATCAGATAACTCTCTTTGTTGCCATCTGGTGGTCGCCACAATATAGCCCAGATTTGGCAGCCCTAGAATCAGACAGCATGGCCATCTCACCCCCTGGTCTATGTTCTGGTTTATTTCTTATCTCTTCTCTATAAAAACTTATTTTACTTAAAGTGGCAGTTACACTTAAAAAGTATCTACATACCGTATTGTGAATTACATACTTGGCACAAGGCATCCTTTGAACATTTTTGAATTTTTATCTGTGAAGTCTGTGAAATGCAATAATAAGTTGCTTTCACGGAGCATTTTTTTTTCAATCCTGCATTCCTCCAAAATAGTTTAAAACTGACCAACCAGTCATCTTCAGAATACTAGGAACCCTTGGACAACTGCATGAGCCAATCAGTGTTCTTCCTCCAACTGACCAATAGGAGCCTACAAACAAACAAACAAAACAAAAATTATGAAGTCAGAAAACCTCTACATCTTCAGTCCACAAACGTTTAATAACCCTAGTGCCCTTTACCAACCATATTTTTGCAAAAATATGAATTGTTTACATCTGAGTGATGTGTCTGTCTATCTATCTCTATCTCTATCTCTATCTCTATCTCTATCTCTATCTCTATCTCTATCTCTATCTCTATCTCTATCTCTATCTCTATCTCTATCTCTATCTCTATCTCTATCTCTATCTCTATCTCTTCTATCCTGCCTTTATTATTTTTATAAATAACTCAAGGCGGCGAACATGCCTAATACTCCTTCCTTCTCCTCTTTTCCCCACAACAACCCTGTGAGGTGAGCTGGGCTGAGAGAAAGTGACTGGCCCAAGGTCACCCAGCCGGCTTTCGTGCCTAAGGCAGGACTAGAACTCTCAGTCTCCTGGTTTCTAGCCCATTGCCTTTCAGAACAACTTTCTAAGGATTAGATTTCATGACTACATGACTATCTAAATGTCAAAGTTGGATTGCAGTTATCCAGTCATCAACAGTTGGAAATAGAAGTCAGGATAAAAGACAATGAGGGCAAACTAGAAGCTAGAATCAAGGACCAAAAAAACATAAGAGGCACTGGATCTTGTTTATCCCAGTAAAATTCCACTTCAGCAGGAAGACTTTTTATATTCTTTCCTGTCTGGAAAGAGCCAGGAGCCAATCTGGACTAAAGACCAGCTTTTCACTGAAAAGCTGTAATGATAAGATTTACTGCATGGGACAGTTTCTGATACTAATTTCTTAATATTAGTAGCTGCTAATAATTATGAGAAAATAATATCCTCATGAATATCTTAATATCTTAAGATGAAAGCATATCTCTGTCTTGGTCATGGGGTGAGCAAGTACTCACGTTTGAACTGGAAATTAATTTTTGCTTCTTTCTTTATACTTTGTTCATTGTGTAGTTGTAGATAATCTGCTTTACACGTATACAGAATAAACCTATTTATATTTACTCAGAAGTAAGTTCTACTGAGTGTGTGGAAACAGAATAATTTAGGCAACAGAGCAGGAGTGGGTGCTGTGACGTTCCTGCTGTTTTTACAACTCTGAGCAGCCATAGCCAGAATGAACAGCAGTAAGAGATGCTGGAAGAGATACTTCCGTAACATCTGGAGAGTAAGTACTCAGTCCATTGCACACAGCATAGAGAAATGGCAGACAATGTATCTCAGATTGAGCTTTCATAGATCTAAGACATATAGTCAGTCAGTTTTTACTATTTGGTATTAGTTCTTGTTATTAGATTTTTATCCTACTTTTTTCAAAATTTGGCCATCCAGTAATAATTATTGTGTCCTATTAACTGATCTTAGCTTGCTTTCTGGCCTAAGAAAACAAATTGTTATTATAAATAATCTCTTCATCCCTTGTAAAATTCTGATATTTGAAGTAGGCAGACACAATTCCATTCAATGTCAGGCTATATACTGATCATAAGACCTGTTTCTCTTTTAGATATTTGCTTAAATACTAAAAATTGTAAGAAATTTGGGAATTGATATTCCAGATCTAAATGTGAGCTTATTCTAGCTACATTCAACAGTTGCATGCACAACCAAATTAATGACACAGCATTACTCCACATTACCTGCTTGTCTATTCAGATATTGTGCAGCCCACTGAGTATGAATTGCCCAGAACAAGGTAGAATGTTACATATTATAAATCGAACATATTACCTGCACATATAAACATATTTTATTGCTTAAATTAGTGTGCACTTACAACTATTATAGAGATTGGCACTATGTTTACATATCATTGAATATGTTGCTGTTATTTCTTTGGAGTCTCACATTGTGTGCTGATCTTTGATTATAATAATCGAACATGCTTTTTTATTTTTAAACAAACTATTCATGGAAAGTGCCAACTGCCTGGAGCTATAATTTTAGCAGATTTACAGGGTACCATGTTTGTGATACAAGCAGTGCGAAAAACAATCAGCTCAGCAGAGCTTTCAGAGTACATTACACAACCTATAATTCAGTTGAAGTAGTGCCAGGAACCTTTTATTATATATGCAATAACAAAATTTTCTGATTTGTGCTGGCAGGAAGTTTCTGGAAATTGTAATGAAACCTTCACCAAGCTTCCATTTGACTGAAAACACCAAAATAACCTTCGTAAGGATGAGCTTCAGTGGAATCTTGTCTTGACCATCAGAGCAAAGTTAGATTACATGGTTGAAGAGAATAAACAAAGCACCTGACCTCTTTCTGTTGATTCCCACTGTAACATTCAAATATATTCCTTTGTTTCATGCAATTTTAGTAACAATGGAATCATGTAACTAGAATCTGGAATTGTTCTTCATTTTTAAGCAGAGCTTTGATTTGACATGGAATCCTTTACATATCTTTTTAAAAGTAAGGCTCAGTGAGCCGAGTAAGCAGATACAGGATTGCAGCCTTTAAATAATACAGTACTGAGTGTTAATGTCCTATCTAACAGATAACTAGAATACATGGATTGTTTTAATTCTTGGTGCAAAGATGCATTTAGATTCACAAGAATTATGTGGTTTGATATTGTATCGCATAGGGCCATTTGTTTTTATGCTAATAGTCCTTGTTCTGTATCATTCAGACAACTGGTTTCATAGGAACATTTATACATAAATCAGTTTGCCAAGGAATCTCACTGCATTTATCAGAACATCATATTGTAGAGTACACGAGATCAAACTCCACTGTTACATGCAAGCTACAAACGTTTCCTGGAATTTTCCCAACAATTTACATAAGGAAAAACAGTAATTGAAAGAGGGGGAAGTGACAGTGATCTTCTCATTGACAAATCTTTCTTCTAAAAAAGGAACCCTGAGGTGAACCAGGGGGACCGCTATTCCCACAATTTGCAATTTGCTTACATGATTCAGGGTGGATGGGTGGTTAAACGTTAAATTTAATCCAAACCAGGTGCAATGAGGAAGAATTTAACTCCAGTCAGTCAAGATGGGGAAAACTTTAACCCAGTCAGTTAACTGTTTTTGCATTTTTTTCCTCCAAGAAAAAATGTTGGAGACAAAAAGTGGCCAAAAAAATAAGTTTATAATTTTCTCTCTCTCTCTCTCTCTGCTTTTGTCTTCTTTTTGTCCCATTTTTGGCAGTTAAATGTTTTTGATGTTTGCTGATGCTTAATAAATAAATATCAAGCTAGCTGAACTGAGTAGCCTAAGTGCTTGTTCTGATCTAGATATAGGGGTCGATTGGGAGTGCTCTGGGTGCAAACTAAACTGGAAATAATCTATCTGTATGGTTACTCAGAGTTAACACCAACTTGATGGCACATAATCAATCAATCAATCAATCAATCAATCAATTTTCCAACAGGAAGACCATGCTTTGAGAGATCCCATCCACCCAGTACAGAGAGAGGGAGAAAAGAATCCAAAGACAAAAGAAGATCAGAGTTCTGCTAGCCAAAAGAGACTGTCAGTTGTTATCTAAAGACCTTGATTGAATCAATGGGGAATTGTGTACACATATAGCTAAATCTTAAAATAGACACATAAACTATAACAGTAAAATAAGCTTTATTATTGCAAGCAGGGAAATAGTGATTCACTGAACAGCAGAACAATTAAATCATATTGTGATTCACTGTTTTTACTATATTCCAATCATTTTATGTCAGTTGTGTATGGAGAAGGGAGGAGAGAATCTGAAGATCTGTTTATTTGCTTTGACTATATGCCACTTATAGAACTATCTATCTCAAAGTCAAACTCTTAGAGAAACCAAATTAAATTAAACAAATTAAATCATCATCATCATCCCTCCGTATTCTCCATGACAAACTGCACTGGCTATCAGTATGTTTCTGGGTACAGTTCAAGATCATGGTTATTACCTATAGATCCATATTTGGTTTGAGGCCTGAATATCTTGTCCAAGATAGCATCTGACCACCCAATGCATGCAAGCAGAGTGTGCCTTTTTGGAGTCCCTCTTATGGAGATATTTCACAGAAAAGGGGCATAGAATCTAGAATCACTTGTTCTCTGTAGGAGCTCCCCTTCCTGTTGACACCATGTACCCAAAGTGTCCCCTTCCCTCCTGATTTTCCAAAGGCTTGTTATATACTGTTTACTCCAGAAGATCTTTAGGGAAAGGAAGGGAATATCTGAGTAAAGTCTGGCACTGTGCACTGTATTTATTGTATTATAATTGTTGATTGTTTTATAAGTATTACTGTGTTACATTTATTGTAGATTATGTACACAATGACTGAAATGGTATAAAAGTTTTATAAATAAAATATGTAATAAAAATTCATAATTTGTAACAGTTTCCAGTTGCAAATATTAGATAACTTGAATATTAAAACTTAAAAAAAACATTGGTTTTCAACTGCCCTTATCTTCATCCAAGATTAACTGCATGACAAATTTGAACTTTTAAGAACAAGTTATTTTGAATTTATGGGAATGCATTAAAAGGTCACTTTGCTTCTTACAGTAATGACAATAGATGTGCAAATTTCTCTAGTTTTGTAACATAAACTGGCTCAGAGAATTTCTCTGAACTGAAAAATTTAAAGTAATTCTAGGTTCAAAGTAATATCTTAATGTCTGGCCTGGAAAAGTGTTAATTGTGTGGAATTAGACTGAATGTCTTTTCTTCAGCCATTATTAGGGCAGAATTGTTTGATCAACCATTATTTAATTCTACTCATTTTCAGTGTAAACAATAAAATATTCTTGTTCCTATTCTGTTTTACTGGCATTGTTTTTCCAGAATTCCAAGGGCTGGGTTTACCATCTACCTGCATTCTGAGCTATATTGCACAGACACCATCAACAAAACATCTGTGACTGAACTCTTGCCTCACTGAACATACTTTCCCATTACAATACACTATACTGGCACTTGGTGTTGCTGCTGTTGGTCCAACTCACTCATGTAAACCTAATTCCTGAAATGGGAAAATATTCCACTTTCCTCAAATGCCAAGAACAGTGATGAAAGAATGGTGGCTCAGAGCCTAGTTAGCTACTGAAAAGTTAAAACCATCTGGTGCTATCCATTGGCCTTGCAGTCTGAGAATTTGGAGAACTGAAATCCTCTTCAGCTGGAGGGTACCAGGTTAAAGAAGGATGGACAAATCAAATAAAGTGGTGGGATTTTTCTCAGCAGCAGTAAGTCTACACATTGCAACACAGAGAAAACATGTACAGTAATCCCTTCTTAAAAAGCATTTTTACCATAATGTAAATAAATTACCTTCTCCATACCATAAAGGAGAATTTTCCTCCTGGTCGGGCTTAATGTCTTGACACCTATACTTTAGAAAGGGATATAATGATGTGCCCATCTGGAAGGGGCAATAGAGTCTCCATGTTTTATTGTGTTATCCATTTTTTTCAAGCTTGGCAATATGACATGTTCTTGTTTGTTAACCATCCAGTTAGCAGACTGGATGAGGAGGATGAACCCTTCCTATTAGCTGACCTGTCTCTACGAATCTCCAAAGGGATTGATAAATTTTGCTTGATTTTTATTGTTACAAGGGAATTATGGGTTTAGTTTGGTCCTTTTAACATATGTTGTCTGGATAAGGAACAAGTCACTTCATTAATTGCTCAAATAATTTGATATTAGACTTTCTTTCCTCTTTTTTTTCCATCTGATTGTGCAGAATTCTAGACATCTAGACATTGACCATAAATAATAATAATAATAATAATAATAATAATAATTTTTATTTTATTTTTATTTTATAAAATTTCTAGGCCTCCCATCTCGTACACAATGACTCTGGGTGGCTTACAACCAATAAAATAACAATTATTAAAAACGCTACAATAATACACACACACACACACACACACACACACACACACAAAACAAATACTAGTCTTGTGGGATAATGCTGGCTTATGGGGTTTTAGGCGCAGAGTAAACAGAACAGACAGAGTGCAGTGTTTATGGCTAAAAGTGTTTACTTGTAGCATAAGGCAATAAATGCATATATAGTTACATTATTGCAAAAAGGAAAAACAAACCTATAAGCAGAGTTTCGTTCCTTGGTTCCATTGACAGACATGAAGGATGCCATGGCCTACAGACACAGCCATGGCATGCAGTCCTCAGAAGCAGAACACATATAGGAACATGGCTAAAAGACCAGACAGAAGTCAAGAAGCATAGACCCATAGTTCACAGCTGTGATATACACTTGTTTCAGCTTTCTGATTGGAGGGATCTTAGGATCAGAGGGTCACAAGGCATTTCCAGATTAACAAAGCCTTAAGCGTTTAGAATTGCACATAATATAAATCGCCATGAGATGGCAGTATTGCACATTGTCTTCCCCCCTCGGGAATGTGAGCTTTGGTTCCCATGAGAGAGTTGTTTTCGGACAGACAATATTGGCATCACATGATCAGCTGTACCTGCTTTATCAGTGAAGTTTGTTTTGAGAACGCTGCCAGAGGAATAGTAAATAAAAAGTACACAGTAGAGAAAGCGATTTGTTTTTGCACAGAAACCCTGACAAGTCTAAAAATACAAAAATATAAAATATAAAAATTCAAGATGGGCATACACTGTTATTTTTGGCACGATCATGGCGCTAGCCACCCCCATGAATGGCTATCCCCCCTCCCATCCCAGGCGTGGTGGCATAACCATGTCTTCACCCCCTTCCGGAAGGCTGGGAGAGTGGGGGCCTGTCTTACCTCCGGAGGTAAGTTGTTCTAAAGGGCGGGTGGTATGGCAGAGAAGGCTCTCCTCCTGGACCCTGCCAATCGACAATCCTTCATGGACAGGGTCTGTAACATGCCATCATCATCATCATCATCATCATCCTTGGATTTTTTTTGCTTCTAACTTATAAATATGGTTATGTATTTATAAGGAGTCTCCTAGTTTACAAGCAATCCAATCAAAATTTTTGCAAATCTTACTTCAAGTTCCTTATTCAACTTTCAATGCTCTAACATGACTAGAATTAGACTGCACTTCCCTTGGGGCCTGATTTAGACTTTGGCATCTTAGATACTGGCTGAAGCAAGTCTATTGGGGAACTTTCTTAATTCATCTCACCTTGCTGGACAGGTTCTTTTCCAACCTAAGATGACAAATTAATGATGATTTGGCATATTGTGGTGTTACCCTGTCAGCACAACCTGCTTTGAGACTTGATAAAACCCTGGCTGAACTAAAGCAGAGGATTTGGGATCTAGATATCCAAAATGGCAGAGCCAAAGTCTCCCATCCCTTTTATAGCACAATCACTCATCCTACCTGATCTGCCCCTAAATATTTCTTTAACATCTTATATGCTCCACATAGGAGACTATTTACTTTGGCCTGAATGGGGCACTACCTATTAGGCAGTATCTATTAGGTATATGTACAGTATAAGCCTCCCATATGAAAGCTGAACTTGTTTTGTTTCACACTTAGAGGTAGAATCTGTCTCTCATGTGCTATTAAAACACCCAGCGGTGATCAAGTTTAATACTTTCAATTGTTAATAACTCTAATTGCCATTGTGACCAGGAGGCTGTTACCCTTCTCCTGGGTGACCACTTTTCAGAAACCTCTAAGAAGGTTGTAAAATTCTTATCAATAGCTATAGCTGTTAGAAACCATCTGATTCCTCCCTCGTTCTATTAATTGTTAGCTGCTAATTGTTTTAGGATTTTCTTGCAATTTTAAAATTTATTTTTATAGCTATTGTATTGTGTGTTGGTGTTTTATTGTGTTTGGTCTTGGACTGTAAATAAATTTTGATTGATTGATGATTGCTATTTCTAATTAAAATTTGGCTTTTATTCCATTTTTGCCTACCACTAGTGATAAAATCTCATGTCCAAAACATTTTTGCCCAATGATATATAAATTTGCACAGGCAGGTGCTACAAACTTTTATTAATCAATAATTCATTTACATGAATATTAATTAACAACTCATTTACAAGAATCTTGTACAAATATAACATGTAGAACGTATTCAAAGATATCATTGTTATGCTTACAGAACACACTGGTGGGCAAAAGCATTTTTATGGGCAAAAAAGGAACAAAATCCTTTTAGAAACTGCTACAGATAGTCCTACCAAAAGCTTCTGTGCATCATGATTTTGTTCTCTCTTAACACTGCCCAGTGATGAACAGATTTATCCTTTGCAGTGCACTCAGTGGCTATATTTGTTTTTATATAATTTTTAAATAAAAATGTGCAGAGTCCCCTTGGGGGAGATGGTGCGGTGATAAAAGTTGAAGGATAAAATAAATAAATAAATAAATAAATAAATAAATAAATAAATAAATAAATAAATAAATAAATTCTCTTCAAGAATCACAAAGCCATATTAGGAGAGACAGTTCCCTTCAGTTAGGTCTGAATTTTCTTTAAAAATAAGCTTCTCCCTTGTACATACATTCCCAGTTTTAGACTTTGTATAATACCCTCTACTTGTTGGCATTAATTATATTGTGGATTTATAAGAGAGTAGTTGTTTTAAAGGAAAGACAATATTATCCACATCAGCTGCCTATGTTTTTTGATATCTTAGTTATTTCAGTCCCCAAATGACTCTTTATGCTGAGTCAAGAATCTTCTAAAAAATTCTACACTTTTATCATTGTGTGATTAAAGTTGCTTAATAAATTAATTTGGATAATATTCCATTACTATTCTCTTTTAAACAAAGAGTGTTCCAGAAAGGTAGGAATGCTAACACTGATCAGAAATGCAAATGTGGCATTTGTTCATTGAGCATGAAGGTCTCTGCACCAGGCAACACCAGCAGAACTGCCAATTACAATGCATCAACAGTTCCAAAAAATTTCATCCATTATTTCACTTGAAATGGCATTTACTCTTTATTTTTATAAGTGGCTTTGCTTCGGCAACCTGCACCCAAATGCCAGCTCTGGGCGGCTTTGTTTTAAGTAAAGTTTACTATTTTTACATATGACATTAAGGAACTGTGTTCGCTTTTTCTCCATCATGCACTTTTCTTTTTAACTTCATTAGGTCTGTCAGTGCTAGAGCTATCAGTAAAGCATTAGGGTAAACTAATAATAGTCATTAGAACCATTTCTATTTTATACTATCACATAACAGATGAATGAAATGGCACTCTAATGGACATGGATGTAAATAAATTATATATTAAAACCAGAAAGATATAATCATTTATCTCTGAGAGTGAAATGTTTGTGGCTGTAGAACAAAATGAGAAATATCAATAAATTACTGTTCTAAGGACTATATCACACCATAAAAAAGATGGCCCGAATATATCTTGACCTGAGAGTGCAATCTGATTGTTAAGGGCATGAATTCACATACTATGACACATTTGCTATAATTTATTAATGACATTTCTCTGCCATTTGTATTTGTATTACTATGCATGAAATAGAGGAGAAATGAACAAAAAGCTTTAATAAATAGAGTAGGATCTACCTACCTACCTACAGACACACGCACACACATGCAAACATACACACACACACACACAAACAATAAAAATAGAGTGGATTATTTGCAGCTACCACTACAGCCTTTTCTTCCTAATATACAGTATGAATTTAAATTTACTTGGCAGTTTGTACAACATGCCATGCTGTGGGTTTGCCCTCCTCAACTAATCAGAACATAGTTATCTTTGGAATGCGTGCTACAAAATATGTTATGAGGTATTCCAAAGGAAGGGGGCGTGGTGGCTCTGCGGGTAAGACGCCAGGCTTGCCGATCGGAAGGTCGCAAGTTCGGAGGTTCGAATCCCTAGCCCTGCGTGCGGAGTGAGCTCCCGCACTAGCTCCAGCTCTTGCCAACCTAGCAATTCGAAAGCATGCAAATGCAAGTAGATGAATAGGTACCACTTCAGTGGGTAGGTAACAGCGTTCTGTGCATGTCATGCGGCCACATGACCGTGGAAGCGTCTTCGGACAACACTGGCTCTTCAGCTAACAAACGGAGATGAGCACCGGCCCCTAGAGTCGGACATGACTGCACAAATGTGCGGGGGGAACCTTTACCTTTTTATTCCAAAGGAATCGCCTTTTAATAATAATAGTAAGCTCTTAAAAGCAGGTAACAGTTGCACCAGGTATCTACAAGACTTTGCTGCATCTTAAGCAACAGGATGTAATGGTGCTCATTGTCCATTGGAGATGTTATTGTATCCCATTACTTCCAAGGGCACCGTGATTTCAGTTTCAGTTGGTGCACCAGCAGCTATACCTACAGCCAGGCCCTAAAGGTACTCCGAGGGCTATTCCTAGAGGAAGAGGAGAAGGGGGAAAAGAAGAATAAAATGTCCCTTGGATCACCATATTAGTACTATTTTCATTTAGAATTTGTATTGATATTTTAGAGAAAATAATATTTTGATACATGAGCAAGATAGAATGAACCTTAAAATGAATACATGCAAAACTGACACATATTGGAATTAGACGGTATTAACAATCATGCTGTTATGAAGTCTTGTGTGGGAAACTATGCATTCATACTGAGAGAACATGATGCTGCCACATATACTTAATGGTCCTGCATATGCACTGCCACGATTCTTAAAAGCTAATGCTTAATTAAAAGAAAGGTGCCAGGATTCATAACTTCCAGGAAAGAGATATACTCCACTGCCACCATCCAAACATTAATAGTATCTATACTATGCATGGGCTAACCTGAGTGAAGAGTGTGAAGTGCAACATCTCACATGAACTAGAGAGAAGGTGGTTGTCTCACTTAAGATTTAGTGGCTCAGATTCTATCCTCTTGTTGTTTCAGAGAAAGGGGGGAAGTTGCCTCTCAAAATGAAATTTCCTTGAGGAAAGTGCTCTACAAATTCTGGCTTCTGACCAGTTTAGACTGATATTTCTTACTTGTGATGGTCCATCAGGAACCTTTACATTTTCAAACAAACTGGCTAAGGATCTGCTTATCTGAGCAAAAGCAGACATTGGCACTTCTGTAATGGCAGCGTTGGTTGGTTTACTCCCACAGAGCTGCTCATCTGACTACAGTAGTGAGCAGACAGTTTGGGCTTGAGGCATCACTCTTCATCATCCATCATCAACAATATGGGCCGGTTTAGCCCAAGATCCTGTGACTCTTCCTTCACACAGAGCATCACATTGCCCCAATTCTACTGTATAAAACTGCCTTATCTATAACAAGCTCTAGTGTATTATAGCTCAGCAAGAATGGCAAAACCACAGCACAACAATTAGAGCCTGGTTATACAATCAGTAGGACTCTCTAGAAGGTATTCCCTACTAAGCCACATCTTTTCTTGAGATGCCGGAGACCAAACAAACTCTTTGGAGGCCATGGGGAGCTGTTACTGTTACAGCCCATTCCCTCATTCTCTGCCCTCATTTCTCCAGACATACAGTATTTACAATTCATTTAGGATATATCTAAACATTTGATTTATTTAAGACTGTGTTTCAAATAGGAAAAGGTTAAAAGACATATATAACCCTTGTTTCAGTCCCAAATATTAAGTTATGTTTTCAAATATTCTTCCTCCTCTCTTCTTCCTCTTACATTAAGTTTCCATTTATATAAAAGTCAGTATAAAGTCTCCTTTGAATTGAGCTCATTACCGATGTGGTTTTCTTACCAACAATACAGAAGATGGTTGTTGTGGGTTTTCCGGGCTGTGTGGCCGTGTTCTGGCAGTTTTGGTTCCTAATGTTTTGCCAGTAGCTGTGGCTGGCATCTTCAGAGGACAGGAGCACAGCTAGAAGATTCTCTCTGTGCCCAAGTGGAGGGTGTGTGTTCCTGCTGGTGTTTATAGCTGCTGAGAGGGTGTGTGTCTTCTGTGGGTTATTTACAAGAGATTGGGAGAGGGTTCTTTGTGGTGATTAGGGGTGTGTGGTGCTGTCATGTGTGGGATTAGCACATCTATTGTGTGAGTTGTTTGTATATTTCTGTGGTTGAATAGAGTTCATTGACCTTTTGCAAGCTGTGTTTTTCATGACTGGCAGCCAGGTTTTGCTGATCTTTAGGCTTTCTTCTTTTTATTTTTTTATTTTTTTATTTTTTTATTTTTTTATTTTTATTTTTTTATTTTTTATTCTATTCAACCACAGAAATATACAAACAACTGTGAAATAACCTGCTTATGGAGATCAGGCCGGCTCACTCTGTGCTGGTTTTTCACAAGCTCCTAAATACTGAGCTTTTTCAGAGAGCTTCCCCCTGATTTGAGTTATTGTTGCAATCTTTTATTTTCTTTCTCTTCTTGTGGTGTTGTATTTTTATTTTTTTATAAGTTTGTTCTATATTGCATTTTCCATGTGAGCCACCAAGAGTCATTTTTGATTGCAGTGGCATATAAATATGTTTAATAAATATCTGAATAGCACAAATACAAAATGCAGCAATAATACTGTGGATGACGACATGGTCACTGGTGATTACTATTACCATGTACTGTTGTGTGCTTGGCCATCTCAATCCTTGTAAATAGACAGCTATTGAATACTAGTGTATGCTGATATTCGTAAGTCTGGAGATGTTCTACGTGGCATTAATTTTAATTTTGGAGGATAAAGAGAGAATAGATTTGACAATAAAGTCATCAAATTGAAAGTGCAGTGCTGAAAGTGAATTGAGCAGAGCTCCTACCTAGACATGTGATGAAGGATCTTAAATGTTTATTTGCTTGTATGAGTTTGTTTCCATTGTTTATGCTTCGTATTGGTCATTAAAGCTAATTCTAGAAGACTCCATTCATAATTCTATAGAGTTCACAATCCAAATTAAACTACTGTAAATGTTTCAAGGTAAACCATAGAATTCAGTTATGAGGGAAGTAGAGGGACATATTCATGAATTCTTTATTACAGCCAAAGCCAGCAACTTAAAAATACCTTACAACATAGATTTCCAAATCTATGTTTGGAACCCAGAAGTGCTGATGGCTTCCAGGTTTTTGTGTGGCACACTAGGACACCACCGCTGCTGCTGCCGTGCATGAAAACCCAAAAGCGCCGTGGTGGTGGTGGTGGTACGCAAAAACCCAAAAGCGCCGTGGTGTTGGTGGTGCGCGAAAACCCAAAAGCGCTGTCGTGGTGGTGGTGTGCGAAAACCCAAAAGCGCCACAATGGCAGCGCTTCTGGGTTTTCACCTGCCGCCGCCGCAGCTCTTCCAGATTTTCGTGCGCCGCCATTGGTGTGTCGCCAACTGAAAAGTTTGGAAAGCCCTGCCTTACAAGAACTAAGAAGTCCTGATAGGAGTATATAATTAAGAATGTGCAAAATATACTATTGGGGTGTGTGGAGAATAGAGTGTTCCATCCCTGAGACAGTACGTTTTACACATCTGTAGAAATATAATAGAGATTTTAACAACTATGCATTTAAAAGGTATGTAGCTCTTTGCTTTCCAAAATGAATGTGTACTGTTACTTTGTACTGCAGTGAGATCATGAATCAATCATTTTCAAATGAGGGGGTCAAGAACTAGAAGAGCTGTATAGGGCACTTCACCAAGAACCCAATCTGATATGCAAAAACCTTCTTATTCTGCCCAAAAACACAGCTAACTTGATTTTGGAATATATCACCACAGTTACAAGACAGTGGCTGGGGGTTGGGATATGAGAGCGCCCCTTTTCGGCAAGACCTCTCAAAGCAGGACTCAAGTTCAAAATAAAAAAGAAATGCTGAATGCCGAGCAACTTGCTGTGAAGCCTGGGTGTTCTTTTGGAGTTGTTCTTTTTCTTAAAAAACAAAACAGAACATTATGTTTCCTTTTCAGAAGAGAACACTGGAAAGAGGCTCCGTTACAAAGCTGTGACATGACACTTTGGGGGGGGGGAACAACCTCAGAGAGCAAGAGAAGAGGAATGACAGCTGTGATAATATTCCCTTCAGGTTTGAGAGGGGGCAACAGAGCATATTATTAATGCAGGGTTTGAGCAGCATAAGACATTTAAAACAGATTAAATCCTCAAATTGATTTTAATTCACACATTCCCCTTGAACCCTCAGGAGCAAGGCTTTCAAGAAGGGAAAATAACTGGATAAGACAAACACCAAGCCAAATTCTGAAGGGTCATACGAAAATTAAACAGATTGTAAATGGGGTGGAGGAAACCAAAGTGGTAAAGAAAACTTTATGCACAAGTGGAATAAGTAAAGCCTTCCTACATTAGCTACTGGTAGCCAGTATCCAGCACAATCCTTGACAGAGCTTGGTCACGAGTTTCAAGCAGAGTAATGCCGTTTCATTCCATTCCCCAGGAATCCAGGTCTGCAACTAATAGGCCTTTATAGGACTGGACTGGCCAAGCTGCAGCAAGGGCAATTGGCTAGTTACACAGCTAGTAAAATTTGCAGAAGCTCAAACTCTTAGTGGTCTGAGAGACCTATTTTTAAATATTTTGTAGCCTGGTGCTTCATTTTACTATGCAAGTAGCAAGCACAAAGTAGGCAGGGACAGAGGAGATGCATTTGTGATGTTATCTCTGAGATGCTGTACTGGAAGTGAGGGCCAAAAGCAACTTACTTCTACTTGTGTTTTGCCAGCTGCAGCATTTTATGAGCAGTTAGGAAAAGCTGAATTAAGGCAAGGAATACTGTTCTGTCTGGGATGTATAGTAGCCCAGCCAAAGCAAATTCCTTTTCCCAGACTTTCGTGAAAATGATTGCATGCAATCAAGAATGGAGGAGTAATAAAATCAGTCAAATTGTCTCATCCTCGTCCCATTAAAATATCGACACTGGAGTTAATTGTTGCTTGTGTTTGTCTTTTATCACATTTTAAAAAGCTAATTAGAACAACAATAAAAAGAATATGTCAATAGCTTTCTCATTTTCTTTAAATATGAAAATATGATAATTATACCTTCGGGAACATTGTTTTGTCATCTGGGTTGTGAGTTTTGTACAAGCTTTAGACAGCAAAGTTTCAGGTCTGTGTCTTTTAGCTCAACATTTTATTACTCTCCACTTGGAATTCTGCAGGTATTCAATCTTGGGGTCTACAAAGCCTGTGCACTTCAACATCACAAAAACTGTCCTGTTGGCTAAAATGGGCAGTTTCTGACAGCTGTCAAAATAAAAGCTGAAGATGCCACAGCTATCAGTAGAGCTGCTTTTCAAAGTGAACACAAGACAAGAAAGTATGTTGACAGTTACCTAACCCTTAGCTTCACAAGTATTTTTAACAATGGTGAGAAATGATCTCTGTGGGTCATTTGTCATATAATTGTTTGAACAGAGACTATGAAACCCAATACATTAAAATAGCATTTACAAACAAGTCATAAAGAGCTATCCAATAAGCTTCTATCTAATTTGACCACTGAAGGAAAATTTATACTCAGTTACCAATAATTCTGAAAGCTCATCTGCTTTGCTTGTACTTAGAATTTTTTTTTACAGAAGAGTAAATATTTTATTGTCCCTTCATGAATACATTATTTAATAAGCAACTTTAGCACTATTTACTGCCTGATGTATTTATATAGAAAGTAGTTTGGTGAAACTGAGTATGCACCAGTAGAACATACTGTATGGCAATGTTTCTCAACCTCAACAACTTTAAGGTATGTGGACTCTGACTCCCAGAATTCCCCAGCCAGCAGGGAGCTGGAGTCCACACATCTTAAAGTTGTTGAAGTTGAGAAACACTGCTCTAGGGCATAAAAGCATGGAGAGCTTCAAGCTTTAATTTGACACAAGGCTCCTGGTGCTCTGTGATACAAAGACAAGTTCTCATGTTAAATAATTTAAACCAGAACTCCATTCACAATACTGTTAGTTAAGGAACTTTTGAATACATATGAAGGCAAGCTACACCAAACTTACATAAAGCTTTTATGAATGCTAAACAGGAACTCAGATCCCTTTAGGTACTAAAACAGAATATTTATTGAACTGTAGTAAATAAAGATACTGGGAACTAAATAAAAATCAGATTATTGACCTCCAGGTTAAAACAATTGTAACAATGTAATCTTACGTCTATTATCAAAGAAATAGGGTACAAACTACAGTGATTTCAATTCAATAACAATCTTTTTTTTCCATTTTATTTCAGGCAGAGTGAACTCTAACAAAGGCAGTTGTATAAATTTTACAGAATGTAGCTTTTACCAAGATGATGGATGATCAAGGTTTAACTTATCTGCATATTTCTCCTTCTAAAAAGTAATAAATACAAGGAACTCCAGGGAAAGCTTCCAGCTTTCCTATAGAAAGACATGGAATTTTTTTTTGTTTCAATATTATTGGAAGTTTATAATGAACGTGTTTAAAATAATATTCTCCCAGCTTGATTTAATGAGGCCTGTGTAAATGATTTTGAAAGCTGGTGAAGACCCTCTTCTCTGTTTAAGCTATCATTATCTGTTAAATGTGGATACAAAAAGATTAGCTATGTTGGCACATAGACTATAAATCTCAGACTCTACTAGAACTATGGCTGTTGTGGGTCTTCCAGGCTATGTGGCCGTGTTCTGGAAGTTGTGGTTCCTAACGTTTCGCCAGCATCTGTGGCCAGCATCTTCAGAGGGCAGGAGCACAGATAGAAGCCTTCGACAATACATCTACTAGAACTGTTTTTAATGTCTTCGTACCTAATGGGAAAACTAAACCTCCCTTGGCATTATTATCTTTGGATGCATATAAAGCCTTTGACTCTGATGGCCCTATTTATTAACAGCACTATAACAATTTTAATTAGGTGACAATGGTCTTTGATCATTAAATACTCTTTATCAACCATCTTTCATTCAGCTTTCAATCAATTCATCTGAGTCTCAAGATTTCCTATATGTAGAGTCATCAAGCAGGGATGCTTTTTGTCCCCATTGCTATTTGTCTTAGCATTGGAACTTTTGGCTATAAAACCTCAAATTAATCCAGATAGACTGGATATACATTTTAAAACTGGTATTAATCTCTGTATACCAGGGTTTCTCAACCAGGGTTCCGTGGAACCCTAGGGTTCCGCGAGAGGTCAGTAGGGGTTCCCTGGGAGATCTATATATTTAAAAAAATTATTTCAAATTCGGGCAACTTCACATTAAAGAGGTAAGTTTCATTCTTTATTTTTAGTTTAAGAACACTGTTAATGCATACTATATACAGCCTACACATGAAACGAATATAATAATTTTATAACTTCTGGCCTATATTTGAGCCTGAATGTGCAGGGGTTCCCCAAGGCCTGAAAAATATTTCAAGGGTTCCTCCAGGGTCAAAAGGCTGAGAAAGGCTGCTGTATACAAATAATAATGGGCCTCAAGACCCTTCACTCACACACATTTTCTGCTGTTGATGATGTAAGCCAGCAGGATTTTAGAATGTAGAGTTTACACTGTAAGTCTAAGCATATTTACTTGGAAGCAAGATGTAGTTTTTTGTGAAGCTTATACTCAGGTAAATTGTTTGTACTTTTGAGAATTTAGAGTATACTAAATTAACTGGAATTGCATGTTATTTCAGTAATAAATATGTACCTGGCCCATATTTCCCATGTTCTTTCCCTTACAACAACTTGTTTGATGAGGCACACTTTCATCATGTATAAAGGCACTTCAAATTCATTTTGGAAATGTGAACAACAAGAAGGGACATTTTATCATGCTTGGTGGATGTGTAAAAAAGCTAGAAAATTTTGGATTCAAATACATACACTGATTCAGATTTTAAAGATGAAATACAATTGAGACCAGAGGTCTTTCTTTTGGGACTGATGGACAAATAGTTGGAAAAAAGTCATAGAACTTTGTATATGATAACTGCAGCATGATTACTGTATGCACAAAGATGGAAACATTTGGCAATACCTACAATGGAGGGATGGTTGGTGAAGATGATGGAACTCGCTGATGTCAGAGTCCACTCTGACTCTAACTATGAGCTAGGGGAAGCTTGTGCTGAGCAGGGTCAAAAGGACAGGGCTAACAGACAAACTTGTGATGAGCAGGTGTTAGACAGTCAGGCGCCGAAGGAGCAGGTGCAGTCTAACGAACCCAGGAATGACTCAGCTGCGTGGGAGAATTCAGAGGAGCTGATTGGTCCAGAACCAGGAACAGGTTCGAAGGCACCAATCAGTGCAAGATAGAGGCGTGCTGAAAAGCGCGCCAAACAAAGAGAAATTCAATTGGCTCCTGAAGGGAAAAAGCGCGGAGAAAGGAAGATAAAAGGACACCAGAGCAAGCACCCAGTCGCCGGAGACAACCATCCTAACAAGAGCCATCCTACAATCAACCATCCTAACTGCAGCCGTCCTACAAGCAGCCATCCTATCGAGCAACCAACCTTGTCCAGCGGAGTCCAGCCTGCATCTGGTTTGGAAGCCTCTCCTGTAGCTGCAGAGGAATCAGAGTCTTTCACCATTTTGGAATTGAACCCCGCGGCGTCAGAAGCCCAGTTTGCTTCAGCATCAAGAAGAACGGAGCCTTATCTCGTAGCCTTTCAGCAAAGCCCAGCCAAGAAGGTGTTGGTCGCTTCGGGTGTTCGCCAGCTCGCGCCATTAGCTTCACAGCATTCAGCAGCCTTGGCAAAGCAGTGTTTCGATGCTTCAGTTAAGTACTCCGTTCATCGTCGTGTGTTTTCTCACACTAAACCAGTGCAGCCGCATTCTGCCGTTGGGGGGTTTTCTAGTATAGCGTGTCCTGTCCTGCCTAATCCTTCAGGCAGTGTTGCCTAGTGAATTCAGTCCAGTTTGCTTGCAGTTCCAGTCCAGTTGTGGATCTAGTCAAGTACTGTTTAGCAGTTCCAGCCCAGTTTCGCCTTGCTGCTTCAAGGAGAATCTTGTCAAGTATGCCAGTCCAGTATAGCTGTGGCCAGAAGCATGGCCTAGAGTAACCATTCCAGTTCATCCAGTGTGTTTGGAGATGCTCTACATCTGTGTGTATTAATGGACTAAATTTCTGTAAATAACTTCTTGTTTAATAAAGAACATTCTATAGAATCTCCAGAGTTGGCTTGTAGTCCGAACAGGACAGCTGAGATGGCCAAATTGACTTCTTTGATTAGAGAAAAGACAATATCTACATTTATTGCTGACTGGAAACCCCTTATGGATTTTTTTGCGGAAAACAGAGAAAAATGAACGTATGATTTATGGTTTTGATGATTTGGTAGGATAGACTGTAGAAGAAGAGAGACATGTTGTAACTTTAGAAAAAGAGGTAAATTTATAATTGTACTTATAACTGCTGCAAAGATTGTAAGCCACTTCTTTGTATCTCGTATTTTTTCTTTTCTATTTTTCTTTTACTGGAATTATACATGAAAAAAATGGCTTCATCCCGTTTCCAACTATGCTGCTAAAGCTGAAATAACTAAGCACAGCATTTAAGTTGCTTCCTCTACCACTTGGTAACAGTGGTCCAGGAGATGGAGTTTCAGTAGGTAGACTTTATCCCATCACAGTCCCCTGGTCAGAAACTAGCTTTACAGAGTTAAAGTACAAGAATCACAGTGTTTTAAGGTTGGGCGTATATGTAGAGATAGTGGAGCAAGAACCAGTGTAGGAAGGCTGGAAAATAGAACTGGGGAAACAGAAACAATAAATAAAGTGAGGTAAAACAAAGCAGCCCCGAGTATCTGTGAGCCCATGAGTGTTGAAGAGTCGATTGTACCCTTACCTTGCCTTGCCTTGCCTTAAACTTCCTTCCAGAGCAATGTTCATATAGCAAAATAGACTAGCTATATACAGATGGGACTATATCACATATATTTAGTTGTTACTCCGTTTTGATACAGTTTTTCAATATACTTGATCAATCTTTGAAATAAAAAATGCAGACAAAAAACCCAGAGTACATACACAGCTTTCTTTAATATTATGCCATTTTTGTTTATCTGTTGCCCAAATATATACATTTTGTAGCTATAATTTTTCAGTGATATGCATTTCATTTCTCATCTTCCCTAATGTATGTATTTTTCCATAACACTGAGACTGAGAAATATTTTGAAATGGATACAAGTGTATTCGTGAATTGCATGCCCACCAATGCCATGACAGATTTTATTTTTGTGCATGATATTATTTTGTTTATTATGTATCAGTCTAACTATCCTGATATTTTTTAGTTATATTAAGATCTAAAAATGATCTGAAAAATTATGAAGGTATTTATAAAATGATAAATTTCATAACAACCACTTTAGCAATGTCAAAGAAACTGAATCACTATGTTTAATACTATATGGTTATATCTGCTTTATTGCCTCTTAAATATTGTTGCAGTTTTATGACATCATAAGGAAGATGCATATTTTTCATCGGCTTAATCATAGCTGCTTTTAAGAACAGCAACATTTCTAAACAAATGAAAGTTATTCGAGAAAGGATGTCAAGCAGATGTTCAGGGCAAACATAATATGGAGTGAGTTACTGTTTAAAAGTATGGTGTTATGATATTGATGGACATCAGCTAATATCTCAGAGAAAATGAATCCTATACTAAGGATTATAAATTTCAAAAATTCTGAAGTCATCTCTCCCTCTCTCTCTCTCCCTCCTTCTCCCTCTCCCTCTCCCTCTCCCTCTCCCTCTCCCTCTTCCTCTCCCCCCCCCCTCTCTCTTGGTTTGGGAAAATTCAAATGGCTTATAATCCAATTAACATTTTCCAGCATAATGGATTAAAAGTGCAACAGGATGCAAACACTGATGCGTAAAAGGTTATATCCCATGACACTCTACAGAGAAATTGCAACTTTAAAATATCCTGAACTTAATTGCTTAAATGTCAGATAGTGTAAAATTTAACCCCACCATTAGCATGAAAGGAAAGAAAGAGCATCTCTGGCCCCCATAGAAGCATGCTGCATGATCCTGTGCATAAATATTTACATTAAAAAATTCCACAAAATTCAATTATATATTTTAAATTGTATCTTTTATATAATGCCCTATAAAGAAAATATGTATAGCCAGCTCAAACACACACAAAACAATGAAACAATACATTTAAAACACATTTAAAGCAAATATTTCAACTTTTAAACTTAGCAAATAAAATAAAAAAATAGGTAAAAGAAAATAGAGAGCAAAGGATTAAAAAAATAGCAGAGATGACTTAAGGGTAAAAGATTTGGGAAAAGGAAAGGTCTTTAGTTGAGACAGAAAAGGCTTTCAATGGAGTGCCTGGCAAATGTCTTTGTGAGGGTTATTCAAGAGCTGGGATGCCACCATGGAAAAAGGTTCTTAAACTCTCCTTAGCCGTGAAATCCTGAACTGTCCTAGTTGTAATGGCCGCAGTGTGGATGTTGAGGCTCCTCAGGCAACCATGCTGGTAGTCTACAACATTAAATTCAAGACCATCCTACTCAGCTCCCTTAGACAGACTGATAAGTAGTGGCGAGTAATACACCACGAGGAGACATAGTTTGCCCAGTTGTTTCACACAAGACATACAAATTCTTGAGTGAGTGGCACTCAAATGAACAGAAGTATAAATGCCACGTCAACCTCTCCCCAATACTCAAAGGATTGAGACCAGGAATGGAGGACTATCCTCATCAGTTACCCTGATAGTTATAAGCATAAATGAGCCAGAAGTGGAGTGGTTGCAAAAACCATTCAGAGCAGCTAAATTTCAAGTTTGTGTTTTGATGGAACAATTATCTTACATGATACATGGTGGCAATATTTCATTTCCTTCTCTTTAAAAAAGAAAAAAGCGTAAAAGTACATTTCGTGTGTGCCTATGTATACACACACACAGAGAGAGAGACACACAGACACATAAACACACCTTTAAAAAGTTGAGTCAGAAAACCAAAACCATCAGACTATGCATAAACCAGGGGAAAAGGTATGATTATGCAGTGGTGTAATTCCAAGTTAAAGATGGACTATTAGATACTGATATATGGCAAATATTAATCTGAAACAAATTCTCTCTATTCACCATTAAGGTGGGGTATGAAGTTAAGAGGTGATTATATAGCCACTAACTCTTTTAAGACTCTTAAAATAGCCATATATAGAAACACTTTTACAGTGGATCACTTTAATTGCATACTCTCAATGGTCCTTGAAGGCTGTTATAACAAAATGCCATTGGAATTAAGATTATGTCCATGTGAGTTGGGAGAAGCTGAAACAGTGGAGCATATCCTATTTCAATGTAATTATTATAGAAACATCAGAACTTTTTTCATGGCTTCTTTGTTTACTCCATTTCCAAGGAGGACTATACAATTCTATGCTTTAGATCTGTTGTCAGGTCAAACAGACAAACCCCAACACTGGGCAAACAGCAAAATATCTCCCTGTTGCAATTAAAATAAGAGCACAGTTATTAGCAGCCAAATGTGTTCCTATTGGTTTGAGGTCTGAAAAATAATTTCCTTTATCCTGGAAATTAATTACAAAAAATATTTACTGTAAGCTTTAAAATGAGCCTCAGCTAATAAAAAATACAAATTTAAGGGTAAATTATCTTAAACTGATTTGAGATTCTGACAGAGTATTACCATTAAAATACTTAACATGTTTTTGTAATAACATTTTTTCTTTTTCTTTTGGATGGTCACTGATCATATTAAAGGAATGCAAAATAAATAAACAAACAAATAAGCAACCAACCAACCAACCAACCACATTGCTTGAAGTTAGGAGTATGATTTTATTTTGAAAGTTTTGATTAATGCTTCTAACCCCAGTGTCCCTTTATTTCTATAAATTGAATGGTGGGATACTAGTGATCTTTTCCCCCAGAAAACTGAATGTTAGTGAATGGTACTGAATGTTTTTTAGGGGCCCAGAGAAGATTGTTTGTTGTACTTTTGGGACTGGTGGATTGAAGATGATGGAGTTGGTGGTTGAAATGACCATGGTGGTGTTCATATGGGAACAAGCTTCAATGGAGAGTGCAGAGGCCAGAGCCCCTGACCTATGGGGTGCCACAGGCTTCAACACTCTCACTCCTCCTGTTTAACATCTACAGTATATGAAGTTGCAGGGTGAGGACATCCATGAGCACAGGGTCAAGTAATATCAGTATGCTGATGATATTCAGCTCTAGATCTTGATGCTTGGCCAACTGAGTGAAGAAGTCAAAATTTTGTCCCAGTTCCTGGAGGCTGTAGAGATCTAGTCAGGGAGGAACAGATTTAAGCTTAACCCTAACTACGTATGCTGAGTTACCTGTGGATTTTCCAGATCCAGGGACATTTCAATCTCTAGTTCTGAATGAGGTTACATTTGCCCAGATGGAAGTGGTGCACAGTTTGGGGTCTTTCTGGACTCTCAGCTCCTGTTCAAAGAGCAAGTGGTGGCTGCAGCCAGAGGCCTTCATTTCATGCACCAATTGCGCCTGTTCCTGGATGGACCGCGGTGGCTCAGTGGTTAAGACGCTGAGTCAGAAGCCATTAAGGCTGACAGCTCGGCAGTTCGAAACCCGAGAGCGTGAGCTGCGTGCCGGAGTGAGCTACTGGCAATCAGTAAAAAATCAGTCCCAGCTCCTGCCAACCTAGCAGTTCAAAAGCATGCAAATGCGAGTAGATAAATTAGGTACCACCCTGGTGGGAAAAATCACAGGGACATGAAAGGAGCCTCCTTGGGCATCCCCTGGGCAACGGTGATGTCACCAGCAAATCCTTTCACTACAGAAGCACTTTGGTGCTTCTGAAACAAAGAAACAAAATGCACCAATTGTGCCTGTTCCTGGATCATGAAGGCCTTTTCACAATCACTCAGGCTATGGTTATCTTGCATGAGGACTTCTGCAATACACTGTATATGAGGCTGCCCTTGAAGACCACCCAGAAGCTTTCAGTTATCCAGCATGCAGCAGTCAGAGCACTTATGGGTGTGCCATAACATCTCCACCATATAACATCTCTGCTTTGAGAACTGCACTGATTACAGAGAGGCTTACATGTGCAATTAAGGTGCTGGTTTTCACTCACAATGCCACACATGACATAGGGCCTCATTATTTGCGGGACCATCTCTCCCTCATTGTTTCTGCTCATCCTGTAAGAGAAGACAGAGTTGGCATGCTCCAGGTCCCATCTATTAAACAATGCCATCTGATGGGACCCAGGAAGCGTGCCTTCTCTGTCATGGCACCTGCCATCTGGAATGATATCCCTCCAGAGCAGAGCTTTCCAAACTGTGTGTCGCAACACAAAAGTGTGTTGCCACACACAGTCTGGTGTGTCACCACACAACCCGGAAGCGCTGATCATCATCAGCGCTTCCGGGTTTTCCCGCGGCGACACACCAACGGTGGCGCGCAAAAACTGAAAGCAGCAGCAGCGCTTCTGGGTTTTTGCGCGCTGCCGCAATGGCGGCACTTCCGGGTTTTCCTGCGGCGACACACCAACGGCGGTTGGTGTGTCGCCGCGGGAAAACTTTGGAAAGCCCTGCTCCAGAGATTCAAGTGGCCCTGAACTGCTCTCTTTTAAATGAGCCTTGAAGATATGGTTCTTTCTCTGGACTTTGGCTAGGATGGGATGTAAACTCCTTGTGAGAGGAGTTTTATGTCTGCTTCACTGGGTTAACCATCTTCCTTTTTTGTTGTTTGTTGTTTTTCTATTTCTTTGGTTTTAAATTTGTGTGTCACCCAGAGACATCAAGAAGCTGGGTGGCTTTAGAAATATGAATTATAAATTAATCAATCAATAATATTAAATACAAAATAAAAATAAAATAAAATAGTAATTCCTCTGTTTTCCCTCCAGAAAATCTGTTCATCTCTATTTTGTGCACAGATTTTGCACTTTTGCAAAAAAAAAGTGTTAAACTGTCCAAGTTAGCAAAAGGGAATGAAACATTTATCTCTGCCAGATAATAATTCATCTTCTAAGTAAGCTTTAATTCAGATTCTTACAATTAATTAGCCATCAAGTTAATCATTATACACATAAGGCATTTAAATTGATCTATAGAGAATGATGGGAAAAGAATGTTTTGAAGATCCATTTCAAATTAATTATTAGATTAATGAGTATTCCACAAGGGCATTTGTGTGATGACCCCCTCTGATGACTTAAGGAAAAGTATATCTAACTACATAAGGAAGAGACAAAGGCAGTGACGTATTTCAGTGAGAATGCTCGAAGGATTTAAAAGGATTAATACACATTCAATGTATTCCTTTTCTATAGCTTGCTAAAAATAATAAGTATGAATAAACCTTGGCATTTTAAAATTCTACTTGATAAAATATTTTGTGTTCATGTTGGTAAGGTTTCGGTGGATGAATTAGCTCCATGAGCATTTGGAAAACTGTTTTCAGAATTTTGTTTCTTTATTCTCCAGGCCTAAAATTGTCACACAATCTGACTGTTACACTTCTGAAGCATAAATATAAAAAGATTACATAATCATGATGTAGATTCCTCAAAATGCAATGATTTCCCACTTTTACATTTTCCATTTATATTAATGCGGCAGTCATCTGCTTGTATTTTTGTTTTAACCCCCCCCCCCTCAGTGCATACTAATGGAAGACAAATGCAAATAGCAAAAATCAGCTGAAATGTTCTGGTAGAAATGTCTTTTATGAAATATCTAAATAGCCTAGATTATATTTTTAATATTTTTCACTGATGTTTCATCATTTATTTGTCACTATCAGAAACATACCAAACAGTCCTAAATTTACCATGGGGTAACCCTAACCCTAACCCTAACCCTAATCTTTGGATGGGCAGAAACAGCTAATCCCAAAATTTGATGTACAATATCATTAGACCAACTGTGTTTATCAGTACTCTCTCCAATGTGGTAGTAGAGAAAAGACAGGCAGCATCTTTCATGACAATAATGCAATGAGTACCATGTTCTTCACAGCTAAGGGCAAAGGGGAATAGCAGCCTAAGGGACAGAAAGCTTAGGCTGCAATTCATCAGAAAGAGTTTTGGTCCAGAAATATGTAGTTAATGCAAAAGATGTTCTGAAAATTTACCATCCTGAATAGCTAATCTGTTTAGGAGACAAAGGTGATGTTAGTCATGTCCTATGCTTAGAGTGGGGAAGGGAGTGGAGAGTTTAGGAGGTTGGTGGGGGGACACAGATAGCTTAAGGACAGCAAATCCTTTGGCTGATTCCAGGCTACTGCGGTGGTACATGTACATGGTGCTGTTTCTGAGGACTACCTTAAACATTCAGATGGCATAAACTATAGAAACTGAAACCACCTTCTTCATATAGTATAAACTTTGATTCTTACAACCAGCCATTTTCAGTAGGCCCAGAAGGGATGTTGCAATTTCAATGGTTATTACAAGAGTTATAGCAGGTTGCCCCAAAGATGACAAACATCTTGAGGGAAGCCTTGGTGTAGCTGTCCTTTCTTTTATTTCCTATGAGTCATATTTGGCTGCTGATAATATTAATATGGAAGAACCGTTTTATCCTGTGATGGTAGCTGTCCATAAGAGATGAAAAGACTGTTTGACAGTATCATTCTCTTTAATGCTTGATGAAAGCATTAAATGAATGGTTTTTCACTTGTAATTACCAATGTTATGTAATCATGCTTGTTTGATCTGAAATTTCATTGTTTTAATATTATTAGTAAGCTTTTTTTCTTCCACCATTCCAAGAAATACAGCATTACCTTACTTGATCTCACAGTAACTCTGTTAAAATAAGTCATAGAGAAAATCTTATTTAATTCAGAAGGCATATTTCACCTTTTAAGAAAATTTCAAGGTGATTTTTCTAGGGAGGCTTATAAGTTTTCTTCTAGAAAAGGAGACACAGAATATAAAAGAAGAGTTGCAAAATAACATCCAGTGAATTTAGTGGCTGACCTGGAATTAACCAATGGTTGTTGGCAGCTAAAGCCAACACTATACACATTATATGATAACATTTTGTATCATCTTCTTAACAGGGCATCTACTGAGCCACATTATAGAAACAAAATAGTAAAGAAGGAGCCAAAAACTGAATGAAGACCAACTGTTAGTCTTATACAGTATATCTAGGGGTGCTATTTCCATGTTTTCATACTTCATTGACACAGTTTTAAAGGCAAACTTGAAAAGATTGCATTATGCATTTTTATCTGAGTTTGTGTTATAGCTGCATTGTGTCGAATGATATTTTTTACAAGAGCAACATATTTCTGATTGATCAAATCATGATTAATAATTGTATTTGGGATCAAGACCTTATTCTATGTCAATTAAAACTTCAAGTGGGGCAAATTTATCAGAATGCCATGTAGTTTCATAAAGTTCTTATAAGCCTAGTCTGAAGCTAGAATTAAGGCAAAGCATTCTGAGTTCTTCGTGGCAATACTAATATATAAACACTGTGTAGTGTTCCAACAGACAGAATTTTAGAATCAATTATCTTTTCTGTATTTTAAGCTTATTGTAAATTGTCTTTGTGGCAGCTCTAAAGAATAACATAAATGTAAGCTATAATTCATCACTAATTCAAACATCCTATGATCCTACCCATTTTACATCTGCCCCTTCCACTCTAATGCATTCTCCTCACCATGATCAGTGAGGAATATTTAAAAATAGGCTGTGACTATATTCAGCTAAATTCACTGACATTGCCTTAGGTGAACAGGTAACCCATTTAATCAATGTTCCCATCAATTTCTAATTCAATAATAAGAAATCTCCAGTGGTAGATCTCTTTATCTACCCATGGAGAAGCCCTGAAATACTCAAAGTGCTGGACACCCTTAATTATTTTAGACAATATAGGTAACAAAATGAAATTTCAAAACTTGGTTATTAAAAATAAAAGTAAAATTAGCAGCTTATTTATTGTATTTATTGTATTTATTAATACAGTAAATAGGCATAAATAAGAATAAGTGTTCATATTATATTCATTTGTACCCAAATGTTTGTTAAAAAGTGAAAATAAAGAAAGTTTCAATACCAGTACGATAATAAATTATTCTTTCCTAAAGCTCATTTTGTAATCATTAAAGTCTAATGAGAATCTATCAAAAGAATTGAAAAGGACAGTATATCATGAATGCCAGAAGATATTATTTCAATAAGACCCTTGAGGATGTAAGTGTTAGGGAAGAAAAAAAATGACACTTCTTGATTTATTGGAGAGCTTTAGCTTTGCTAAATACCTAATATTGCATTTATTATAATGTATGTCCTGTCATGCCTTATTGATTAAATTAAAAGTTCATCATAAATTAAATATAATATTTTAAGAAACAAATTGAACAATTAGTTTATCTCTAATTGTTTTCAAATGACTAGGCATGAATATTGAATGCATAAACATAACAATATACTATATACATAATGCCAAATACATAGAATGTTTGTCATGAAAATAGCATCACTTTCATTTTGCAACTGATCAGTAGAAGGCTAATCAGTACAGGACAGTACTAGTTTCCAGTAAGAACAACTAGTTCATTGGTGATAAACATTAGAATTAACCAGTATTCATCTTAATCAGTATTGAATTAAAAAAAATTACTGAAGTATTAAGTCTGAATATCCTGAATATTTGTTTAAGCATTTCACCATGCACTTTTGCAAAACAGTCTCACAATAAAAACATTCTTACTTCCAACCTTGTAATCCAAAAGACATGGCACACAAGGGAGAGTGGTAGGAAGGAAACAAGTTTTGTGTGCATAAGGTTTCACGTTCAATCCCTATTAAATCCTTAGAAAGCCATTTCTTGTCAGTGCTGGTTATCTTGGGCTGGATGGGCTAATAAACCATTTCAATATAAAACAGTTTCCTGAACTGACACAGTTTAGGTGTCAATTCAGGTAAGCAAAAGGCACCTGGTTGATGTTGGAATGCCCTCTGTCTATTCTCTCTTTTCACTCTTATCCTATATTTCTTATGGCTAAGGAAACTTCTAAGGACATCCTTCATAGCACTAGACATGGTCAACCGAGCAAAGCATTTATATTTATTTAGTTTCACAGAGACAAAAATGTTAGTCTTGTTTCTTTCACTCAACTAGAGATTTTGCATCATAGCAGTGTAGTGGATGATGTGAGCAAGCCTACACCATGAGCACAGCTTACAATATAGATTTTTAAATGTTGTTGAGAAGCCCTATGTGCCCAACATCTGAATAAGGATAGATGAAATTAATGAATGCCCTCGTCACCTCCTTCATTGGCCCAACTCTCCTCCTCTACTTGAAAGTATAGTATCTCAAACAGGAATCTTCTTTACATATACAGTATATGCTTCCCAATTGTCTTGGAAAATGGGAGAACAGAAATAGTTTAATGCTGCAAATGTTTGCCTCCAATTTTGAAGGGCAATGAAGATGATGAGAGAGAAAGTAGAGCTAAAATACAGTCATTCCTGCTCTTCCTTATCCTTTCTTCATATAGGAATGATTATATATACCTGAGGAATGTATACTGTAGTGGTCAATTCTGGAATTACAAAGTGAGTCAGAAGAAGAGAAATGAAGTGATGGGAAGCCTACTTACAGACTGGATAAGTGAGCAGAATATGCAACAGAGATATTTCAGGAAAAAAATAGAAAAGAGAAATGACTGAAAACACAAAGAGGAAGAAAAAGTGAGAGCATCATAGCAATGGAATGGAATTACTGTAATCTACTAAGAAATCTCATTTGTTGGCAATAGAAGAAGTTAAACAAATAAGCAAATAAGGGACAAAGCTCTGGGCAGGCAAAGGAAAAGTAAGTTGGGAAACTGAGTGGCAAAACAATGTGGAGGCTATCTCAAACCGGTCAGTGCACTGAAAGGTAGGGAGATGTAAGAAATAAAAGGACAACAAGGACAAAAGAATCTGTGAGTTGTTTGCAGAAGCTGATATTACAAGGGAGTTTTGGAGCTTCTATGTATATGAAATGGGAAATAAATGTTATGAATTAGTTTGAACTGTACAACTAGAATGCAATTCTATTTATATTGCATAGTATGTCTCGCTTGTTCAAGAGAATTAACTACATTTAAGGGCTGATATTTAGGTTGTATTTAATTTCTCTATGGATTGGGGTTTACTCAAGATATTTAATGTTAAGATCAAAAATTATGCAGTAGCTGCTGTATTTCAGTGCAACAACTACTTTTTATTCCAGCTCATTGTTTTCCTTTCAAGTAGAAAAGTCAGTTGGGAAAATGTTTGAAAGAAATCATGCTCAGATGTGTAATATCTGATGCAAATTATTCAGGTCAGTACGTGAGTTTTACATTGCCCTGGCCAACTGATTTTGAAAAGCTGCATTGTGTATTTAGTGGAGAGTAATAAAAAATAACTTAAACCTGTAAAGCTACACCTGTAAAGCTATTTCATGAACAGTATAAAACAAGCAGAATTTAAATAGAAACAGAAGAAATTGGTAAACATCATATAGACTATTATAAAGGATGGATGACAAAGGATACACAGTAATATTGACTGTCCTGGATGTGCCCTGAAGCCACACCTCTCTCCTGCCCAAGAGTATGGCACATTTGTTTATGTGTATTGTAGAATTTTCCAGCTGCCACCACCCATCTTCCTAGATCAGTGTTTCTCAACCTCAGCAACTTTAAGATGTGTGGATTTCAACTCCCAGAATTCTGGCTAGGGAATTCTGGGAGTTAAAGTCCATTTATTTATTTATTTATTTATTTTATTTTTCAAATTTTACCACCGCCTATCTCCCCCAAAAAGAGGGACTCTGGGCGGTTTACAATAAAACTAACATTGAAACAGTAAGCATAAATACCATCTAAAATATAAATACAAATTACTAAATAAAAGTATAAAATAAAAATAAATATAAAATCCAAGCAGCCATAAGGTAAAGGTAAAGGTTCCCCCCGGACATTTGTGCAGTCGTGTCCAACTCTAGGGGCCGGTGCTCATCTCCGTTTGTTAGCCGAAGAGCCAGCATTGTCCGAAGATGCTTCCACGGTCATGTGGCCGCATGATGCGTGCGGAACACTGTTACCTACCCACCGAAGTGGTACCTATTCTTCTACTTGCATTTGCATGCTTTCGAATTGCTAGGTTGGCAAGAGCTGCAGCTAGTGCAGGAGCTCACTCCGTCACGCAGGGCTAGGGATTCGAACCTCCGAACTTCCGATCGACAAGCCTGGTGTCTTACCCGCTGAGCCATAAACAATCTAATATAGTGAGGAGAGCTCTGAGGCACCAGCCACAACCAAGAATAACTATTCCCTTTCCCGCCCCAAGCGAGGCAGCAGAGCCAAGTCTTCAGGTTCTTCTGGAAGGTCAGGAGCGAAGGGGCTTGCCTCACCTCCAGGGGAAGAATGTTCCAAAGGGCAGGAGCCACTGCAGAGAAGGCCCACTTCCTGGACCCCGCCAAACGGAATTCTCTTACAGACGAGGTCCGCAACATGCCCTCTCTGCATGATCAGGTAGGACGGGTCGATGTAATGGGGATGAGACGGTCCACCAGATAACCTGGACCCATGCCATGTAGGGCTTTAAAGGTCATAACCAACACCTTGAATTGGATCTGGAAGCAAACTGGCACCCAGTGCAGCTCACGTAGCAATGGTGTCACATGTGCCGATCTAGGGGCACCAAGAATTGCCCATGCAGCTGCACTCTGGACCAGTTGAAGCTTCCGGATACTCTTCAAGGGTAGCCCCATGTAGAGCGCATTGCAATAGTCTCTATGGGAGATGACCAGGGTATGAGTGACTGTTCGGAGGGCTTCTCGATCAAAATCAAAATTTTTCGATCCAAAAACCGGGGATGTCTTCCCAGAAGATGGCTCGCCCTCCGGTTCCCATCGTAGCATCCCTGGCCCGTTACCACCTCAATAGCATAACCCGCCCTATAGCCCCCAGAGATTCCAGGCCCATTTGCCTCCAATCCTAGACCTCCAGAATCCATGGTTAGGAATAGGGGTCCCTTCCCCCACTCATACACCCTCCCATGCTCAATCAACCACAGGGTGATTGTGACTGTGCCCCCCCGTGGTCCCCCCTCCTTATCCATGGGGCTCTCGGAAGGGGCCTGGGACCATAAAGGTTCCTGGGACCATATATCTTAAAGTTGCTGTCCTAGATGAAGGAAATGAAAGCTCCTCCTCTTCCTCAACACCAGCTTGTGAGAGAGCATAGACACTTAATTGCTCATAAAATAATAATAATAATAATAATAATAATAATAATAATAATATGGTGAACAAGGAAAATTAAAGTCTGTGTCACCTCCTGGCCCCAGCAGCTTTGAGCTGTGTGCTAACTCTTCCAGAAAAGAGGAACACAAAAGCACCAATCTCATGATTCAAAAATATTTTCTTATTTTAATTTTCTTATTAATAAGAAAAAGAAAAAAATTTTTTTTTTCTTTTAGCCGAAGATAGTAATATGCCCAAATAATTTCGGTTGGGTGAAACAAGGCATTTAGCACTGATAAGATCACCAACAGTGTGTCAAAACATCAGCCATGCATAGTATGCTTTGAGGAAAATGGACATAAATAGCTTAGCTGGAACAAAATGCTTAAGAATGGAGTTTGTACAATAACAATAAACTTTTGATAAAAATATCAAAAGCAAGTTCCTTGAAACAATTAGCCTACACATTCAAAATATCAAAATCTATAAAGCAGACTACATACCCTAAATAAGGCATCTGAATGGGAATCCTGACATAAAATTTTACTTTACTGCAAAGAGGAGGCATTTCTCCTGAGTTTGCTTCTCCAGCTACTGTAGCTGGTCATTCTCCCATAGATTGCAACTTTGAATCCAAATTTTTGAGAGCACTTCCCCTTAGTTCTGTTGACTCCCTACAGAATTCTGGGTCACAGTTTGACATCTTCTCTTACCTCCAGCCCAGAGATACTTACCTCTGCTCTTGCCACAGGCCCCAGACAGTCCATGGTGTCCATCTAAAGATCCTGTCTCCTCCCCTCCCAAGCATCTCTTATTCTCTGCTCCCGGAAGATTTCCTTAGCTCTGATTCAGGAGCCTTCCCCACCTCCAATCCCAGAGAAGGTTAGCTTCACTCTTAACACAGTTCCCTCTCACATTGCTTACCTTACTGCTTCTCCTGGAATTCAACTTATCAGAGTCATGTGGCTGTTTCCATTCTCCAGTTTGTCTATATCTTTCAGCAATCTTCTCTTCCAGGTGTTCCCTTTCCTTAGTCCTTTCCCAGGTGATCTGCTTCTCTTCACATGTCCCTGCTATCTCCCTTCCCTTCTCTCAAGACAAAGTTTTGGTTTTTTGGTTGTTGTTTTTTTACCAGCAAGGACAGGGGTGAGGAGAAGCTGTTGCCCAAGTCTAGCCTTGGATTTTGTAGTTTATACTGGTGTTTCTCAATCTCAGCAACTTTAAGATGTGTGGACTTCAATTCCCAGAGTTCCCCAGCCAGCAATTCCTAAGTCCTCTGTTTCCTACTAATAAGAGACATTACCAGTCCTCCATCTTCATTTCTACTTCTGATACAGATCTATAAACCTTAAATAAAGCATTAGGACACAGTTTTTCAGGGTTAGGACACCAATATTACCCAAAATGTCACATACACGGCAATGTTACCAGGAAGAGGATTTGTTTTTGCCATTTGTTATTAAATGATCTTCCTTCTCTCCTTCTGGGCTTCTGTGTACAAAAAGTGTAAAAGAGAAATGGTTCAGGTTTTTCTTTTAAAGACTGTTGCCTAATAATGGGCTTGGTGCAGCAGCATCCACAGAGGAGGCCAAACAGGTCAGTTTGGCAAGAGCAGCATTGCCCCAGCGCAACCCTTTTGTACATGTGTCATGACAGAGCATGCACATCGAAAAGGGCAGAGCTTAAGGCACAATGCTGCTTTCATAATTTTCATTAAATGAAGGTCACATCTGATGTGGCCTTAGAGATTGCTTTAAAGGGTTATAGGGTGCCTAGATAAAACAAATAAACCAACAAATACAATACTAAAAGGTAGGATTCCACGTTCTTAGAAGAAAAACAGATATGAATACCAAATATATCTTGAATTCTTGTGCTGAGTTCCATTGACAGAAGGAATAGATTGAGGTGCCAGGATTTTATTTCCAAGAGCTTATCAAATGTTCTTCACATTGGGCATACAACCTTTCCTGTGGCTGCATTTTCTCAGACTTTTGAATGATTTAGTAATAACAGTTAATGATGCAAATGGGTTTCAGTAGTGATTTTACTAGCCAAATGAATCACAGGCTGATAAGGGAAATCAGCAGCTTTCTGATGCACAGTGAATTGCTAAATGGCCAATTCAACATATCTCAAAGGAGAAGTTAACAGCAGGGGGTAGTCAGAGTAGAAAAATAGAGCAACATGTCTCCTTTCCAGTTGAACAGCTTTGTAAATGCATTAAAATATGACCTCTGTTTTCTATTTGGAGTTGTTTTCCAAAGGAATCAGACTGTTTTCTTGCAAAGGAATTGGACCTTTTTAAATCTCTCCAATATTCAGTTTTGACATTGCTTATAAGGTAACTTTCCCTTTCTACAACTGTAAAAAAAGCCCACATAAATGTGGCAAAACATGATTCCCCCAACTCAGGTGGTGTACTATAATTAGCAATATGATCAATTGGGTTCTTTTTACCATTGCTTGAAAGGATAGTAAGTTGTTTGGAGGAACAAGGCACCAGCTAAACCAAACTCCATATCTTGTTGAACAATGAAAGGCAACAAAGCAAATAGAAATGGAATTATTATGTCACAGCTATGGTATTTAATTTTAATTCATTTATAAAGAGTAAGTAGATTGGATTTCTCAACATGGTTCTTGAAAAGTGTTTTATTAAACAAGTATATACTATTTACTGCTGTACTGGGTAGCATTTTATGAAATAAAGCAAGTTTTAAGTTTTGAATACATTTTATTCCTGGTGACAAGTTAATAGATATTCCACTAGGCTATTTGCTATCAATTGATTTATGCTAGTAATGGCAAAGATGATAGCATACATGTTCTGAAGTAAACAACAGAGTTGCATCTAGAGAAAAATATTCAGAAGGCATGTTTACAGAAAGTGGAGGTTTAATGGAAAGCTTCTGAGTGGCATCTGCTACGTTTCTATGTCACAGAAATGGGGCCTAATGGGAGAAGTTGTCAGAATTTCAAAATAAGACAGTTAGCCACACTTTTCTGATAACAGACCCGAATGGAGAATCGATATTGGTTTAGCAAAGCTTGCCAGGGTTTTAATTCAGGGCTTGAAATATAAGGAAGGGAAAAAGAGGGTCCTTAAAAAAATACAAGTCCAACTCTTTAGGATATCTATCTTTAGCCAAATCACGCCTTCCATCGCTGCCTTAAAATAGTATCTAAGAGCTAAACTGACACCGCTATGAGGCAGTCTGAGGGAACCACCTCAGGTAGCTAATCTGGGATGACATGGAAAGGAAATCTAAAGCATTGGAACATACTTTAGATTATTCTACAATTATGTTTTTAAATAAACAATTAAAGAGTATCAGTAAATTGGATATTAGTAACTTGTAAGAACACTGGAATAGAAATTACAATACCCCATATTAATAAATCAGTGACTAAGGAGTTTAAAGAATATTAAGAATGTTATTTATAATCTTAAAATGAATGTGATGAGTCTTACTTCTCCCTGGGCTCTTCCTGTATTTCTGCATTTGTGCAGACACCCAAACAAGCTCTACGCTGATTCGTTGTACTACACTTGGCTGATAAGGAGCTAGCATTGAAAGATAATTTAGATTCTCATACTGTAGAACATAGTGCTCCTAGATGAAGGGAGGAGCAGAAGATCATGAGTTGGAAAAAGGGGGGAAGTCTTAAAACACCCAGGCTGATAGGTTAACTACAGAGAGAATTCTGGGAAGAAGCATCTTGGTCATGGAGTAGAAGGCAGGCAACTAAAACTGCTATAATGGACTCATATGCTTCTAGTGGCTGTTCTTCAAAGTGAAGAAGCACGAGTACAGGGCGAAAAGGAGAAGAGAGCTAAAAGGAAGGCACGTCAGGCAAACCCTCATCATGACCGTCTCCCACCCGGAAACCTATGCCCTCATTGTGGGAGGTTGTGCGGATCCAGAATTGGCCTTTATAGCCACTTACGGATTCACCGTTAAAATTTTACCTTTGGAAGACAATCTTACTCGGCTACGAGTGATCGCCAATGATGATGAGTGGCTGTTTATCCTAATCCAGAAAAAGAGTAGTTAGTAGTCCTAAAATGGATTGGGCAGCTTTTATACTGCAGAAGGTTGATTTGTTCCTGGGTGGGGTGAAATCCACAAGGTGCTTGAGCCTGAGACCCAGAGGAAACTTATTGAAGAAGATAAGTACCATGGGACCTAACTGAGCAACAGAGGTGGCATAGGGACTGCGCCAAAGATGGAGAGAAGAAGGAAGATCAAAGGTTTACCTGACAAAAGGTTATCTAGCTAAATCCAGGCCATCTGCTAATTCATCAGACCAGGGCTGGATTATGGGCCAGCTGATGCCCCAAGCAAAGGCCAACAATGGTGCTCCTGGGTCGTTCCGTTGCTTAACTGACAAGACATTAAGACTCAAAAAGTGCTGAAAATGAAAGCTGAATGTGACAGTGAAAAAGTTAAGGGCATGATAGCCAGGGGGAAAAACTCTGTGCTGCTCCCATTCATTTTGTGCCCTAAGCAGGTACTTATTTTGGTGTAATGGTTAATCCAGGGCTATATCTGACTGAGAGAGATGGAAAGTTTGTCACTAAGTTCAGTAAGCCTGTTTTATTATAGGAGTAGTTCTTGTAAGGAGTTGTTCTTGTAGTTAAGCAACATAGAGGGGTGCATGTAAGCTAGGGAGACACTTCTATGAAGCTTAGAACTGGCTAAGATACACTTACTTAGAGTTGTTCTGAGGCTATAAGTTAAAGCAGAGCTTTCCAAACTGTGTGTCATGACACATTAGTGTGTCGGCTGCAGTGTTTGGGTATGTCACGGCTGCTGCTGCCTCCGAGCCCTGCCAGGATTCCACGCAGGTCCTAGTGCCTGCCTTGTGTCCTGCTGCCTCCAAACCTGCTGTGATTCCACGCAAGTCCTAGTGCCTGCCTTGTGCCCTGCTGTAAGAGTGTGTCGTGAAATGACGCATGTCTAAAAAGTGTGTCACCAACATGAAAAGTTTGGAAAGCTCTGAGTTAAAGAGTAAGAGAAAAATGCTTGTTTGGTACTTCTGCATCAAGCTCTCAGTTGGAAGGGGGAAAACTGTTCACAAAAGAATGCAAAACATTTAGTAAGGTTCGAAGTCATGAAAGTGAAAGTGTTTGACTGTTCTGAAAAGGCTCAGCTGAAATTACTTTATATAGTCTTTTAAGTGTATATATTAAAAAAGGGGGACCTAGAAAACTATGCAGACATGACTCTTCCAACTAGAACCCTCAAGCACATGTTATACATCCTGCCACAAAGTAGCAGCAGTGATAAAATCCTGATTGATAGTGCAGCTCACATGTCTTGTTGGGATCCAATGATTTTTCCCTATCCTAGAGCAGAAGGTCCCCTTCATGATCCTTCATGGATCACTGCCTTGTCGTGGCGAAGGGGCTTGCGTAACTCAATGAAGTCAGGTCAAGAAGAACAGGTCATGACGGAGAGTTCTGACAAAACGTGGTCCACTGGAGGAGGGAATGGCAAACCACTCCAGTATCCTTGCCAAGAAAACCCATGGACAGTATCAAAAGGCTAAAAGATATGACACTGGAAGATGAGCCCCTCAGGTCAGAAGGTGTCCAAAATGCTACTGGGGAAGAGCGGAGGGCAATTCCGAGTAGCTCCAGAAAGAGTGAAGTGGCTGGGCCAAAGCCGAAAGGACGCTCAGTTGTGGATGTGTCTGGAAGTGGAAGGAAAGTCCAATGCTGTAAAGAACAATATTGCATAGGAACCTGGAATGTAAGATCTATGAATCAAGGTAAGCTGGATGTGGTCAAACATGAGATGACAAGATTGAACATCGACATCTTGGGAATCAGCGAACTAAAATGGACAGGAATGGGAGAATTTAATTCAGGAGACCATTATATATACTACTGTGGGCAAGAATCCCTTAGAAGAAATGGAGTAGTTCTCATAGTCAACAAAAGAGGGGGAAAGGCAGTACTGGGGTACAACCTGAAAAACGACAGAATGCTTTCAGTTCGAATCCAAGGCAAACCATTCAACATCACAGTGATCCAAGTCTATGCCCCAACCACTGATGCCGAAGAAGCTGAAGTTGACCGGTTCTATGAAGACCTACAACACCTTCTAGAACTAACACCAAAAAAAGATGTCCTTTTCATCATAGGGGACTGGAATGGTAAAGTAGGAAGTCAAAAAATAACCGGAATAACAGGCAAGTCCGGCCTCGGAGTACAAAATGAAGCAGGGCAAAGGCTAATAGAGTTTTGTCAAGAGAACACGCTGGTCGTAGCAAACACTCTTTTCCAACAACACAAGAGACGACTCTACACATTGACATCACCAGATGGTCAATACCGAAATCAGATTGATTATATACTTTGCAGCCAAAGATGGAGAAGCTCTATACAATCAGCAAAAACAAGACCTGGAGCTGACTGTGGCTCAGATCATGAGCTTCTTATCGCAAAATTTAGGCTTAAATTGAAGAATGTAGAGAAAACCACTAGACCACTCAGGTATGACCTAAATCATATCCTTATGAATATACAGTGGAGGTGAGGAATAGATTTAAAGGATTAGATCTGGTAGACAGAGTGCCTGAAGAACTATGGATGGAGGTTCATAACATTGTACAGGAGGCAGCAATTAAAACCATCCCAAAGAAAAAGAAATGCAAGAAAGCAAAGTGGCTGACTGATGAGGCTTTACAAATAGCTGAGGAAAGAAGGGAAGCAAAAGGCAAAGGAGAATGGGAAAGATATAAACAACTGAATGCAGATTTCCAGAGAATAGCAAGGAGAGATAAGAAGGCCTTCTTAAATGAACAATGCAAAGAAATCGAGGAAAACAATAGAATGGGGAAGACTAGAGATCTCTTCAAGAAAATCGGAGATATCAAGGGAACGTTTTGTGCAAAGATGGGCATGATAAAGGACAAAAAAGGGAGGGACCTAACAGAAGCAGAAGAGATTAAGAAGAGGTGGCAAGAATACACAGAAGAACTATACAAGAAAGATCTTAATACCCCTGATAAATACGATGGTGTGGTCACTGACCTTGAGCCGGACATCCTAGAGAGTGAAGTCAAGTGGGCCTTAGGAAGCATTACTAACAACAAAGCTAGTGGACAAGACAGTATCCCAGCTGAGCTATTTAAAATCCTAAAAGATGATGCTGTTAAAGTGCTGCACTCAATATGCCAACAAATTTGGAAAACTCAACAGTGGCCACAGGATTGGAAAAGGTCAGTTTATGTTCCAATTCCAAAGAAAGGCAATGCCAAAGAATGTTCAAACTACCGTACAATTGCGCTCATTTCACATGCTAGCAAGGTTATGCTCAAAATCCTACAAGCTAGGCTTCAGCAGTATGTGAACCGAGAACTACCAGAAGTGCAAGCTGGGTTTCGAAGAGGCAGAGGAACTAGAGATCAGATTGCCAACATTCGCTGGATCATGGAAAAAGCAAGAGAGTTCCAGAAAAACATCTACTTATGCTTCATTGACTACGCTAAAGCCTTTGATTGTGTGGATCACAACAAACTGTGGCAAATTCTTAAAGGGATGGGAGTACCAGACCACCTTACCTGTCTCCTGAGAAACCTGTATGCGGGTCAAGAAGCAACAGTTAGAACCGGACATGGAACAACCGACTGGTTCAAAATTGGGAAAGGAGTACGACAAGGCTGTATATTATCACCCTGCTTATTTAACTTATATGCAGAGTACATCATGAGAAATGCCGGGCTGGATGAATCACAAGCCGGAGTTAAGATTGCCGGGAGAAATATCAACAACCTCAGATATGCAGACGATACCACCCTAATGGCAGAAAGTGAAGAGGAACTAAAGAGCCTCTTGATGAGGGTGAAAGAGGAGAGTGCAAAAGCTGGCTTGAAACTCAACATTAAAAAAACCCAGATCATGGCATCTGGTCCCATCTCTTCCTGGCAAATAGAAGGGGAAGAAATGGAAGCAGTGACAGATTTTATTTTCTTGGGCTCCAAGATCACCGCAGACGGTGACTGCAGCCATGAAATTAAAAGACGCTTGCTCCTTGGGAGGAAAGCTATGGCAAACCTAGACAGCATATTAAAAAGCAGAGACATCACCTTGCCAACAAAGGTCCGTATAGTTAAAGCTATGGTTTTTCCAGTAGTAATGTATGGCTGTGAGAGTTGGACCATAAGGAAGGCTGAGTGCCGAAGAATTGATGCTTTCGAGCTGTGGTGCTGGAGAAGACTCTTGAGAGTCCCTTGGACTGCAAGGAGGTCAAACCAGTCAATCCTAAAGGAAATCAACCCTGACTGCTCATTGGAAGGACAGATGCTGAAGCTGAAGCTCAAATACTTTGGCCACCTAATGCGAAGAGAGGACTCACTGGAAAAGACCCTGATGCTGGGAAAGACTGGAGGCAAAAGGAGAAGGGGACGGCAGAGGATTAGATGGTTAGATAGCATCACCGATGTAATGAACATGAAATTGAGTAAACTCTGGGTGACAGTGGAGGACAGGAAGGCCTGGCGTGCTATGGTCCATGAGGTCACGAAGAGTCGGACACGACTAAATGACTGAACAACAACAACAACAAAGAGCAGAAGGAGATAACCCATACTTGTGCCTATACTGCCTGTATTGGCCAAAGTCCTGAGTATTTTCCCTGCAGACATGATTCAGCCCTGAAGTTTGAGGAAAAAATGGAAGAGAAGGGGTGTCCTCACGGTTCTGCTGCTGGAGAGGGAGAACTAAGTGCCACTGCAGCAATGAGAAATAGACAGCCCCAAGCAAGCAATTCCAGGGCTAGGCTATGGGCCGACAAGAACGGAGGTGCAGACAGTACCTTAGGTATTCCTAAGTCATCACCTTTTCCTGAGGGGAGTGGAGGCAGCTAGTGTGGAAGGTGCTTGGGGAAAATTAACCCAAACCCATCAACCCATCTGAATTATGGTCAGACTTGCTCCGGTGCTCAGCCTGAAGAAGGCATCAGAGAGTTGTGGCCAGGTTTGTTGTGTCAAATGGCTATAGCCTGAGGTTTGAAGTCATGAAAAAAATGTTGGAGGTACTACTTTTTGAATTAACAGTTCTTGCGAGTCATTTCTCAGAGCACCACTGTGATTCAGGACAGAGAGTAGCTGAACTGGCTGAAAGTTGTGTGGCTGTTCAGAAAGCTGAATAGGTATATAGGTGTGTATGTGAATACACCTGAATAGGTGTATCTCTGAATTTGGTAAACAACTAAGGACTGGGAGTAGACCTCTCAGGGAAACAGCCAAATCTCTTGCTAGCTCTTCATATGCTCCTGCATCCATGGAGACATCCAAAGAAGCTCTGCACTGACTCTCTGCACTCTGCTTTGCTGAGAAGAAGCTGGGAATAGAAGAAATTTGCATTCATCAAAAGTTTATTTTTCATGTTTATTGGACACCCCAGAGAACACTTAGAAAAGATTGCTATTAACTTTGTTATGTTAGAAGTGTAAAATGGATGAGGGGACACTTACTCATATTACGTGGGTTTGTCCTATTATTATCATCCCATTTTCAATTTATATCCACAACTTTGTTAATACGTTGTTAAGAAGATCAATACATTTTAAAAGTGTAAATATACTTTTGAACTATTTGTCAGAAGTTGGAATGTATCGTTATATAAAGAATTATTGACCATGAGGGATAGTGAAAAAGATCAGTGTTGGAAAGTTGGTGTGATCCCAGATTTAAAGTAGTGGATTTCAGATATTTGTTTGCTTTCTGTTTATGAGTGGGCTCTTTCCTGACATTACAGATCAACTGATGGATATTATTTAACAAGGTCAGTGTTTAATGATTTGTTTAAAACTGAATGATTTACTGCATTCAGTTCTTTCTTCTTTGACTGTTTTTATGTTTTTTTCTCCCTCCCTTTTTTCATTTTGTTTGTTAGAGCAATTATAAATCTTAAAATAATTATTAATTATTTAAAAATTTATATAACACTTCCCATTAAAAAGTTCTCAAAGCAGTTTACAGTAAAATCCAAATAATTAAAACAGTAGGCTAAAGCAATTCATAGAAGCATACATTAAATTATATCAGATAAAACAGGCAGTAAAACAATAATGTGGTGAGCAAAAGCAACAGTAAAGAAGTTAAAAATAGTACAGAAGCATTAATACACAAATAAAAGGCCTGGAAGAATAAAAATAATTTTGGTGTCAAATAAAGGAATAAATGCAACATCAGGAATACCTAAATGGGGAGAACATTTATTTTATTTATTTATTAAATTTTGCCACCGCCCATCTCCCCCCAGAGGGGGACTCTGGGCAGTTTACAATAAAGATAAAAATATTAAAAGACCATAAACATAGTTAAATATTGAATACAGATACAATATAAATATAAATATAGTATAAAATCCAGATGATGATGATGACGAACATTCCAAAGCTAGGGAAGCGACTGTTGGAAAGGCCGACTCTCAGGTAGCAAATCACCACCCCAGCATGGGAGGGCACCATGAGCAGACTCTCTGATGGAGGTCCCAGGATAAGGGTAAGCACATATGGTGTGGTATGAAGGTCATTAGAGATTAATGTCAGCACTTTGAACTGGTACAAGAAATAACCCAGGAACCAATGAAAGCTATAAAGAACTGGTATTTATTTATTTAAAAACTTTATATCACCACCCATCTTAAGCACAAAACTCTGGGCAGCAAAGAATACATACACACCAATATAAAACACTTAACCTATCAAATATTACAGTACAAAAAAAAGTAAATAACCAATGCACCACATTGTAACCAGTCACAGGTGGGGCTGCTACTTGTGTGGAATGAAGCACCAGAGACCATCCACTCTGAAGGGTTTAAGACAGCTCAGCAATTTTGAATAGAAGCTGCAAAACACAGGCCCTGGGTGCATTAGCATGGGCTGGGAGGAGGAGGAGGAGGAGGAGGAGGAGGAGGAGGAGGAGGACTGTTCCTGCACTCAAGAAGTGGTAAGTTGTCTGTACTAGAGATGGTCCAAGCAGAAGAATGCAGATTTACCCTAAGTCATGATAAATTGGACTGATGTTATCCTCAAACTGCATAACCAACATATTGCAGGAAAATACCAAGGATTCACGATCTCTGTGTGGGCCAATTCCCACAAGGCTTTAAATTTCCACCAGGTGATATTGGGAAGAAACAATGGCAGAGGAGAAATATTGTTTTTTCAATTCCATTTCTGCCATTAAAAAAAACAGTCGTGTCCGACTCTAGGGGCCGGTGCTCATCTCCGTTTGTTAGCCGAAGAGCCAGCATTGTCCAAAGACGCTTCCACGGTCATGTGGCCGCATGACGCGCGCGGAATGCTGTTACCTACCAACCGAAGTGGTACCTATTCATCTTGCATTTGCATGCTTTCAAATACAACCATATACTACATGTTACATGTGCCAACTTAATATAAACAATAAAAAGGTAAAGGTTCCCCCCGCACATTTGTGCAGTCGTGTCCGACTCTAGGGGCCGGTGCTCATCTCCGTTTGTTAGCCGAAGAGCCAGTGCTGTCCGAAGACATTTCCGCGGTCATGTGGCCGGCATGACACGCGCGGAACGCTGTTACCTTCCCACTGAAGTGGCACCTATTAATCTACTTGCATTTGCATGCTTTCGAATTGCTAGGTTGGCAAGAGCTGGGGCGAGTGCGGGAGCTCACTCTGTCATGCGGGACTAGGGTCTCGAACCGCCAACCATCCGATCGACAAGCCTGGCGTCTTAACTGCTGAGCCATCGCGCCTCCTCATAGCTCTTATTAATGTTAAATGATATTTGAGGCAAGTTTTCCCCTACCTGCATTCTACTAGTTACCCAACTGCTTAAGGATCTTCTGATGAGCTGTGTACTGAAAAGGTACTGCACCATGGGCGAGGACTCTCAGGTGCAATTATGTCAATTGCCCTGGTCATTTCTGTATTCGAAAGGGCAACCAACTATTCCAGAGGACCACCTTTGACATACTTTGAACATATGTCTCATCATCTTCATCATCATCACAAAGAAATCCTAGCCAGCTTTGCAACATTTGCAGTTAGTCAAATGGATCCTAACATCCAGCATAAGGTGCAAGAATAACAGATCACTGACAGACATGCAAAATGTTTCAGGTTCAGCCACTGTGTTAGGAAGACTTTTCTCTGAAACTGTGGGGAACTGCTGTGATCAGTGAGCTAAAGAGACCAATAATCTAATGTGGCATAATGTAGCCTTTATATTCCTATGCCAAAAGAGATCACTTCCAAGAAGCACCCCATGCATCTCTGTATGCATGTGTATATGCACAAGCACAAATACACTATCCTACATTGTGGATTGATGATCAGAGCTGACTGTCATCAGAAATAAGGAAGCAGCCAACCAATTTAAAACTACCCTAGGGAGTTTAAAATGCATGCGACTTATTTTACCTAGTGTGAGATGTGAAACTTCTGTACTGCACTATGTTCCAGAAATGTGTCTTTGAATGACTAGACTGCAGTTGTGTGGTAAGTGTGAAACCACCCTGCCATTTTCTATCCTAGAGTTACATCTTTTAACATCTGCAATAGGAACAGAAAACAAATTTCTACTATTCCCCACTCCAAGAGATCTCCTACATAGTCTTTTGAACTGATGAAAAACTGTGCTAAGCCCAGTGACTCAGTACTTGTAATTATGTGCACGCAGGGAACTCATATCCTTAATTTGTTTTTTACCTCCTGTAGAGTGTAAATCATGATTCCCCACTCCCATCTTCCTTTGCTGTAGCTTGTGGTAACGTGTGTGTGTTTTCTTTTCTCTGTTTCTTCTGATTATTAAGGTATCACACCAAGGTTTGGCTGAAAGGTTCCCATCAGACCCCTTAAAGAAAAAAAGAATTCTAGGGTGAAGATAGTATATTGATAAATGAAACCCAATCTTTTAAAAAATTAAACTGTCATGGAAAAAAACATTAGGCTGTAAAAGAATTGAAGTAAACATTAGATTTTAATACCTGCTCTAGCTTAGATATTTGTGAACTGGAAAAAAATATCCCTAGTGAGCACTTAAAACTTCATTACTATAGCGAAAGGTTGTGAAAGGCTATTTAAAGGTTTTCAATTCTGCTGAAGTCTAGAGGTGATTACAGTGAGAAAGAACACAAACCTTAATATTACATGGAATGAAAGGAATAAAATTTATGTTCTCATCACCTCTGCAGTTTAATCCATTTCCATTAGGTTCATTGGGGAAAAAATTAGAGCAAATGGGATTTTTTATAGGTCTGGTGAAAAATAATGTTTCATTGTGGTTGAAAGCAATTCTGTCCATTATTCACATTTAAAAATCTTCCCTTTTCCAGTCAACATATAAAAATATGCTTGGAACCTTTGGGTATAACCTGCAGGACAGCTGTACAAAACATAACCACAACTATGCAGGTATAATTTTTGCTTCCCATTCAAAGTTATCATAAACCAAATCTTCTTTGACCTGGCTGTTGTGTTCCATTAATAGGATAAACTAGAACAAACAAACAAACAAACAAATAGGTCTGGAAGATAATTAGGCAATACTGTGAAGTATTTGAGAATTGTATGGCTGGTCAACTATAGTATCTGAAAATAGAATACCTTAGCAAATGGCAAATCAACTGGAAGGAAAGTCAAGTCTGATTCAGTTAAACATATTTTTCATATTTTGATTGAGAGCAATCAGAAAACAGCTATTGTACATTGTAGAGGACTAATCCATCTGTATCTTATGTTACCTTAATTTTTATTCTTTTGTGAAGCTACACCTCATTTACTTAATCAAGTGTTAACATTTGTACTGGTATTAGAAGTAGTATCAACTACTACTATATGCTATACTTCTTACACAGTCCAGAAATTATAAACTGTTCCTGTCAGCAGCTGTATCCTTCCATAACCAGAGCTTTGTCACTTCAAAAAAGGGAAAAAGTAAGAGAAAACAAGAGGAAAAGTATCCAAAACTTACTATTGACAGTTATTTTTAAAAATTCTCAAAAGCGACCCAACACATTGCAAATGACACTGATGTGCAAAGATTTGCCTCTGATCCAAATTCATAACATAATCACAGTACTTGGGACAAGGGCGTCCCTTGTCCTTTGAAAGGCAAGTCAAGGACAGGTGAGGCCAGAACAAAACTAAATTAGAGTTCATTTAAAATTAAAATAAATTTAAATCAACTAAAGAGATAATATTATTATTGCCCAAATATTTTATGATTTTCTCTTTCTGACACACTGAGGATAACTGTTTGGTTGCAACTTTTGAGGGTTCTTTGGCAGACATGATAGCCTTGGAAAAGTACATATAGCCTTGAAGTCTTACATTTATTCCTTCTCTACTGATTATAATTAAAGACCAAGGAGAAAAAATCAAATACATTGTAGAACTTTATGCTGGTCTATGACTGTAGTAAAGATTTGATTTGATTTGATTTGATTTGATTTGATTTGATTTGATTTGATTTGATTTGATTTGATTTGATTTGATTTGATTTGATTGTAGAACTGTTAACCCTGAAATCATTGAAGATCCATCAATGTTCTAGGAATCCATATTTTCTCTTCTGGGATATAATATACAGTAGGCATCCATATTATCTTTTTCATGTCTAGTTGAAGCTAATGAGAAAGATCATCTGGAGATTCATACCCATATCTATTTCTTTTCTCTTTTTTTCCTTCTTCTGATACTAAGGAACTGATGGATTTTTTAATTCTTACCTGCAGCATTAATGAAATGTAGGCAATAAATAACTGAAAGGATCCAAATTTAAGAAAATACTATTGTATTACATGGGTTGCACCTCCCACAACGTAGGTTGGGGAACTACTGTGGCATGGCTTTCCTTCCAGCACATGGCTCTGGCCAGGAGTTTCTCCCATCAACTGTCAATGGTATACTAAGCATAGCACTTCTTCAATAAGACAGAGTACAGTAATGTACACCTTAAAAACACAATTACACATGCCTTAATAACTAAGTACACTGTTATTAAGCTTATCATCCTTTGAACAATGTGTGAAAACTGCAACTGGTTTAAAAATATAGTCTTGTCTAAAGGATGCATGTCTAGTTCACGTTCTGATGATCATTCAGATTATGGTGAACATCAGGTATACTGTATATGACAAGCTTTTGGGCCAACTATGGCCTGATGATAGGTTGCTATTGCTAATACATTCTATTATTTATGACTCCCAGCTTAGGAAGCTAATCTTTCACGTTTATTATTTATTATTTCAGTTGCTTGTTGCCTTGAATATAAAAGGCATTACATATTTTTATACCAAGTAATTAGCATTACACTCATACAAATGTGAGTAGGTAACAGCTTGTTGAAGTTATGCAAGACTAGTTTTATTTTATCTACTCTTTTCAAGATGAAAATAACGTCTTACATTGGACCTTATATTTATTATTTGCACATGAAGCCCTTAGGATATTCAGACAGGTGGAAAGTGTGTTACTAAACACTGTGTTCAATTAGGTATGAAGTGAATTACTGCCTACAAGACATCTGTTTTAAGCCTCCAAGCATATGTCTTTTTGAAATGCTATGCACACATATGAACACATACATACGTATTTAATATAGAACATAAAATAAGTAATTTAAGCTTTTAAGGTAACTATGTTTTTAATGAACTGCATAGACTTTTCAGCAGGTCAGATAGATTCCTTTTGATACACCTGCAATAATCTATATGAATAAGTCAACTAAATTGTTATAGTTTTTTTCTCCAGAGTTCTTTCATATTCTTATCCTAATTTTCAGATAGCTGAACTTAATTTCTGAAATGGTGGCATGTGTTCAATTCCCATCCCCTTAAAGGTCAGTGAGTACATTATGAAACAGAAGAAGTAAATAAATGCTCATTCGCCCAAGAAGACAGGTGATATTTGGATCATTGTTACCAGGCAATTTTCATCCTACTGAACATTTATTCCTTGTGTCAACAACAACAAAACAATAAAAAATTCCTGGTTATTCTTGCTTAGTCAGATGGGAGAATACATTCTAAAAAACATTAATACAATACCAAAAAGCCTCAGCTTTAGCTGTTAGAGCATCTACCACTTAGTTTCTAAAGAGGAACAATTGGAAACCTGAACTTCCTGGAAAGCCATGTAGTGAACTGGAAGACCAATATCCTAATTCCAGGTGTTCAGAGGAAGAGGTGTTCAGTGTGTGCAAAAGCGTGACGTCATTTGTTTGGGTACCAGATGTTTAAATTGCTCCAACCATGCGATTCTTGGTGGTTTACATAAATGAAAATAGCTATCACATTATAAACTAAAATTATGAATTCATTTTAAAAATATCATTAAATTAAACCTCTCAGTCTGCTTCAAAGGCTGAGATCCAAAATAAAATAAAATAAAATCTAAACCCTGGGACAACTACTAGAGACCATAGGATTACAAATTGGTATTCAGTTGTAATATATTACTGAGCTACTTCCAAAGTGACTAAAATATACCTGTTTTGCATTTGAATCAAAATGTTTCAAATTCAAAGCTGTTCAAATATGAAATGTTTTGCACACCCAAATATGCAAAATTATCAACTGGCCTACTGCATACCCAAAGTTAACTATAGGCATTTGTATTCCAAAAACAATATAGCAATTTAAACTGGTTTTATAAGATCTGAAATAGGGTATCTATTGCAAATGCATAATTCTGCATCTTAACCCAGTGTAGCTGCAAATCTCATTTGCTACAACTAAGGTTTATTTTATTTATTTATTTTATGTTCTATCCTGCCTTTATTATTTTTATAAATAACTCAGGGCAGCAAACATACCAAATACTCCTTCCTCCTCCTATTTCCCCCACAACAGCAACCCTGTGAGGTGAGTTGGGCTGAGAGAGTGTGACTGGCCCAAGGTCAACCAGCCAGCTTTCACACCTAAGGCTGGACTAGAAGTCTCAGTCTCCTGGTTTCTAGCCCATTGCCTTAACCACTAGACCAAACTGCTCTCGCTACAACTAAACTGGCTCTTCTTGTTACAACTAAGGCCCAGCATGGTTGTTTAGTTATTAAATACATTTGTATGGCTGCTCATCTATCAAAAGGAACCCTGGGCAGCAAACAAGAATAACAATACAATTCAATTAAAGCAAAAAAGACAACTTTGAGGCTCCAATATAACTCACATCCTTAAATCATCCATACCACACCAGCTCCATTAACATTGTGGCCCCAGTGCCTGAGGGAAAAGCCAGGCCTTCACTGCTTTTCTGAAAGCCAGCACAGTTGGGGCCACCTGTATCTCTGGAGGGAGGCTGTTCCATAAGGCAGGTGCCATGACAGAGAAGTCACACAACCAAGGCCCCACTAGGTCTTGCTGTTTCACTGATGGGACCCAGAGCATGCCCACCCTGCAAGATCTAGCAGGTTGGGCAGAAACCACTGGGGATAGGTTATGGGGCAAGTAACCTGACCCTGTGTCATGTAGGGCTTTAAAGGTGACCACCAGCACCTTGAATTGCAGAGCCAGCGCAACCCATACAGGAGCAGTGTTACATGAGAGTACCGTGGTGTGTCCACTACTGCCCAGGCTGATGCTTTCTGGAGCAGCTGAAGCTTCGAAATGCTCTTCAAGGCCAGCCTCATACAGAACATGTTGCAATAGTCCAATCAGTGATTAAGACATGGGTGACTGTTAGTAGTACCTCCTACTAGGATGGAAGAAAGGGCACAACTGGCACACAAGAGGTATTTGTGCAAAGGCTCTCTGGGCCACAGCTGCCACATGCTCTTCAAGTAAGACCTGTAAGTCTAGGAGTACTCCCAGATTATATGCCATCTCTGACTGGGGGAGTGTAACCCAGCCAAAGTTAAAGATGGCAAATCATTAGGTACAGGAAGCCCTAAAACCCACAGCCACTCAGTCTTGTCAGGCTTGAGCTAAAGACAGTTATTTCCCATCCAGATCTGTACAGCCTCCAGGAACTGGGAAAGCACAACATCACTTGGACAGCTGAGAGCAGATATACAATTGAGGTTCTTTACCGTACTGATGATACTTAACCCTGTGCTGATGCCTCACCTAATAGTTTTGTGTAGATGTTCAATAGGAGCAGGGAGAGGGTTGAGCCCTATGGCACTCCACAAAGCAGAGGCCTGGGGTTAGTCCTTTCACCCCCTCCCAACCTGACTGGAACTAGCCTTGGAGGAAAGAAGAGAATCGCTGAAGAAATATCCCTCCCACTCCCAACCCCCTTAGCCAATGTGAAAGGATATCAGGATTGATGGTATTGAAAGCCAATGAGAGATCAAGGAGGCCAGGATGAATACATCCCAAGCCCATCTGAAGTCAATCACAAGCACAATCAATGCTGTCTCAGGAGTATATCCTAGCCTGCAACCAGGTTATAGCTGGTCCAGATAATCTGCTTTCTCCAAGAGCCCTTTGAAGCTTTAGGACTACCACCTTCTCAACAATGTTCCTCAAAAAGGGAAGATTGGACACTGGATGAAAATTGGCCAGTGCTGCAGGGTCCAGTGATGACTTCTTGAAAAGGAAGCAGACCACTGCCTCCTTCAAGGCATGTGGAACTGTCCCCTCCTGCAAGGAGGCATTTACCACAGCTTAGACTCAGCTACATATTGCCTCCTGGAAGGCTTTGACTAACCAGGATGGAGTTTACAGGATTCTTGTGTTGTTGAATTCCAGATATAACACACAGGTGACAGAATTCAACAACTCAAGAACCCTGTAAACTTCCTCAGGAGTAACTGGATCAAACTCAGACCGGAAAAGCAGGTAAGACCCAGCCACAATCATTTCCACTAACTCTGAGTGGATCCAAGCAATTTTACCCAACAGATACATTGCCTAATCCTCACAGTGTCCCTGAAAGACTTCCCATGACCCCTCCTTACCCAGAAAGGACTAAATCACTGGAAACCGGATTGCCCAGTGGCTATCCATGGATATAGTGATGGCAGAAAAATAAGTATATTTTACTACCCTTGTCACCACAAGTCCTTAATATAGGTTTTCAATTCTGCTTGTTCAAACTCACTCTTCGTCTTCCTCCAATGGTGCTCTAGGCACCTCTTATGCTGATTCATCTCCTGCAGTTCCTCCAAAAACCAGAGGGCCCCCCAGGACCCATTCACATAGGGATTCTGCATTGGTGCAATCTAATCCAAGGCTGCCATTGCTTGCTCATTCCAAGCAGCAACTAAAGTCTTGGTTGAACATAAACAGAGCTTCAGGAAGGAAGGAAACTAATATACTTTCATAATGCCCAGTGCTAAATATTTTAACAATTCTAGCTAGTTTCCTGGGATACTTGGATAGGACTCAGTGTTGAGTTTGTAGGAATGTGGCAGTGAAGAAGTCCATGATTCTTCCTTATTGTCTGGCTCAGCTTAAAGATAACTAAAGAATGGACAAAGGGGGTGGGAAATGATCCATAGCTGCTGCGGCTGCTACTACTACTTTTTAATATTGTTTTAATGTATTACTATCAAACACAAGTAGCACATTATATTATTTAGGTACAGTGGTATTTATACAGTGTTGACTAGAGATTATTAACACTCTGATAATTTAGATAACTTAAACCTTTAAAGATAAAGTAAAAAGTGATTTTTGTCAATATTAACTATGATTTCTAAAATGTTGATGTTACTAAGCATATGTTTGCTTAAATTTTACATCTAGAGCTGAGTGTAGCATTGATAAACATGCGCAAAATGCTTAGATTATTTGTTATATAATAAAGGTTTCTATCTTAAGCTTAATCCTTAATACTAAGGTCTCTACTGTATTGTTACTTATTGTTATTTATGCATATTGGGGAAAAAGAAAAAAAAGATCCATAACTGCTAGTGCTCAATAGAATAGAACACTTTTGTTGAATAGTTTTGATGATGAAGCCAGTCTGAAGGCAACACAAAGGAATTGGACTTTTTGTTCTACCAAGAGAAACAACCACTTTAGGATAATCTATTTAGTGCTGACAGCTTTTTTTTTAGCCCTGAGGCAGGATGAATTCTTAATGAAGATATTCCTCTGATTCTCCATCATAATGTAAGTCTGTCCATTTATTTCCAGTTATACTGCTTAGTTATGGCATGATTTTAGATCATGATACATAATAATTTCTTACATTATTGGCACATGAATGGATTACATCATAACCTGGACATAAGCAATGAATATCATGATAAAGAAGCATAATTTAAGGGCAGGAACTGGTTAGCCAATTATCTTAATCATACCATCAGACTGTATCTTTGGATCTAAATAATTTGCCGATTGCAAAGAGGGCAACGTGAGCGCAATGTACAAGGCTGGTCTCATTTCTTCCTTTCCAGAATGTTTCTCAAATCATCCCCCTTGCCCTATTCCCAGACTGGGCAGTCTTTTGGGGTCCAAGGAGGAATGTTGGGGATGCTTTTAATAACTGGGAATTTAATTCAAGCAGTAGGACTTCTAGAAGGACATTGACTGATTTGGTGAATTATTTATTGGGCACAGCTTCCAGGTCCCCAGTAAAATCACTGAGAGAGTTAAGCAAAATCTTACTAATCTGGCAAGTATCTGAGGATGAAAGTTGCTTACACTACTGACTTCTCACAGCTGAGTGACATGAGAGACTACAGAAGGGAGACTGTTGGTCTCATTACATCTACTAGCTACAACCGTCTAGGTGCCTCCATGGAACGTTTTTGTGGGCTGATATGAGGACAAGTACATATCAGGTTAGGAGACTGAAGTCATACAGTACATGCCAATTATACAGCAGAAACTCCAAACTGTCACCTGAGGTCTAGGGGTCTGCACTGAAGGATTGTTAATTTATTATAGATGTATTTGATGCACTGTTTCATTTTTAATGCCTGGTTGGAATAGGTAAAATTATTAAGACCATGACAGTTTTATTAAGTAAGCAATTACATTACATAGTTCCTGTGCATTTTGAATCTGTGGGAAAAAAATATTTAGAAGCTATTTCCTTCATTTCTCTCTCTTTCCTTCCCTTCCTTTTGTATCTGGTAGAGCAATGTTAACTTTTCTGAGTGGCATTGTCTACAAAACCATGGGGAAATCCTTCAAAGGTCTGGCACAATCTGGAGTCTTGGTGTGCTTTGATGAATTTAATCATTTAGAGCAGGAGGTAATTGTAGGACCAGCTTCTTGGCAAAACTAGCATTCAGTGAAAATTACAAGCCTGACAACTTCATTAACAGCGCTGACATTAAACAATCCTGACTAAAGCTCCTGGTTAAGTGGGGGAGAAAAATAAAAATGTTTAATCACGCTTAACTGGTACCCCCCTGTTAAATCTGCCCTTTTGTATTTTGTTCAGACGTTGCCATCTTTTCTGCTATACATCCAGAGGAATATATTGATGTTGCAGCCTTCTAACACAGTGGCAGAAGGAGCACTGTGAAGAGATGTAACATTTTGTTCATGATAGATTAGTGGCGTGATCTCTCATTTTCTGGAATACAACCTGCCACTCACCATCTTTAGAAAATGAAAGTTCACTTTCATTTACTAGAGACCTGGAGACATGAAGAGAGTTCTGCTTTAACTGATTTTTTTTAACCTAGCAAAAATTCGAAGGCAGATGCTCCAATAAATAAGATTTTTTTTCATTTACCTTCTCTTTGATTTGGGAATTCAAACTAATTTCCTGCATTCTTAAATTGCACAAGTGTCATTAAATATCCACACAAGAATATTATAACCTGGTCCATTTTGCAATATGAGCTTTTGATCTTTGAAATCCTTTTATGCTGTATATTGTCATCACAAAATGAAGGCAACCTTTCTACATCTTAAGTACTCAATAAAACTTGAGTTCCTGAAGCAGTTGAGAAAAAATATATAAAAACTCATGGTAGCACTATTTGATAGGTTCTTGCCTGTTAAATAGATGACAACTGTCTGAGATAAATTTCTTTTCATCAAGTAGTTTATTATTTTATGCATAATTCAGATGAATAAGATGATGTATTAATTTCAGTGCAAAATACAGATAAACAAATTGTTACTGCTGCCGAAACAGGGATTCAGAGAATGGATTCCATTTATATTTATATTGGAAGTAAGAAACTCAAATTAGAACATGAACAATCCATAATGGAATATTTAACTTTTTTCTTGGCTTAAAATAAGCTACCAAGACATAATATGGATTTGGGATGCGATGCTAGACTATGATAGAAGGAAATTAAAGGTAAAAGTTCCCCCCACACAGTTGTGCAGTCGTGTCCGACTCTAGGGGCCGGTGCTCATCTCCGTTTGTTAGCCGAAGAGCCAGGGTTGTCCGAAGATGCTTCCACAGTCATGTGGCCGCATGACGTGCGTGGAACAGTTACCTACCCACCGAAGTGGTACCTATTCATCTACTTGCATTTGCATGCTTTCGAATTGCTAGATTGGCAAGAGCTGGAGCTAGTGCGGGAGCTCACTCCGCACACAGGGCTAGGGATTCGAACCTCCGAACTTGCGATCTTCCGATCGACAAGCCTGGCGTTTTACCCACTGAGCCACCACGCCTAAACATAATTTCCTGACTGAAGTCTATTACATCTTAGACATTGTTATTTACCGTAATGGAAAGGTAAGAAAACACAGTATTCTATATTCTCTTGCCCTTTCAGCTAATACTTGCTTGAAGTAATACTAAAATTGAAGACTAGCACAGGGGGAAGGGTTAACCTAACTTACTTCCCATCTAAACTGCTGACTCCACCTTCCCCACATAGGAGTGTTCTTAATCAAAGAAAACTATTTCAAAACATCTCCTATACTCCACCTAGTTTGGGCTTATAATCACCCTCAGTGCAGCTGAGTATAAAAACAGATAAATTGCTATAAATGATTTGGATAATGGCAGATGAAAAGCATTATCAATTAGCAGGAAGGAGCTCCCTCTTACACTTGATAGTATCAAGGAGGAAAAGGAGAGAGAACTCACTCTCAGTTACAGTTGGAACTTCCACTTGAATGCTGACAGAAACTTTTGGTCTGCCTGAAGAAGAAAGGATGAAGGATGAAGATGCCCAAGCATTTGTCTTTTTGTCCATCTCTGGTATGCATACACAAATACAGCTCTATACCTGATAAAACTGTCCAGAGTTAGATATAGTATACAGTGATAGCAAGTTTGTTTCTTTACTGACCATTTATTCTTTATGTTGACAACTGTTTTCAAACTGTTAATCTCGCATTCACACTGGTAAATAAATAAGCCCAATTTTATTTATTCAGCAAATTTTGTAGCGTGATTGCTATCTTTAGGAAATATCCCATGATCCCTCACTCTCAATTATGTTTAGTATATTTATTATTTATCGTATGGCACATTCACATCACGTTACAATAAAAAACATAGAGCATAATAAATATGAAATATAAAAGATAAAAGATAGACAGGAAAATTACAAACGTATGTCTAGGTTACAAATATAGTTTTTTGCTTCAGTTGTCACAGCCAGGAAATCAGCAACATTCGTTAACATTAATTAATTAAGGAACATGACATTCCTTAAGTCACACGTGTCCCCTGGGTGGTGCTAAAGAAAAGTCACTTCGAAGCAAACACCTGAAGCTTCGAAGTTGCGGTCGCCAGTCAATCCTAGTGATCTCCTGGCTATATCACATCACATCAAATGTTTAGTATATTTAAGAGCATAAGGAACAGAGAAGTTCCCATGCTGGGCAGAAGAATCTGGTAAAAAGGGAGTAGTGACAGTGTGTAGATCTCAGGTATGAGTTAGCTACTTATTAATATTGGATCAGTATCCAAGTACAAAGAGATGGTGCTTGGAAAGTATTCCGCTATTTAAAGTGGGGCCCTACAATACAACGGATCTAGCTGAGTTGCCCAGATTTCAAGAAAATGTTATTATATATCACCACAGTTAGTACTGGGTGAATCACTTTCACTTGAATATATCTGGGCATTAATTAATGGTTTTCTCCCTGAATAATAAACAAGACACTAAAATGGCTTGTAATTCTTTGGCTTATTATGGTGCATAAGAACTGAGGCTCATTAACTGACACATGAAATGCACTGCTTAAACAACGGTGGGATTCCTTTTTAAGAACCAAGGCATCATCAACTCTTCTTCCAATGGTCTAAAACCCTAGAGTAGGTACTTTTTCATTTCCTCACCCCAGTACTTATTCTTATGTAAGTTTCCATTATAGAGAATTATGGGTAGGGAAGGGCAGGATATTGAGAAATATCTCCCATACATACATTTGAAATGACGATATTAAGACTGCAATTAAGAGGAAGGATGAACAATTGTACCATCAATACCAACATAATCAGGTTCTAGGCATATACCAATAGTATTTGAAAGACTGCTGACCTGAACATCAACCTCGTATATGCAAAAGTGAAAATTAAGCTCAGAAGTTTATCTCACTGATGAACAGAATTTGAGTCTGTAGTAAAGATGTTTGACCATGTTAAAGAAGAGTATTAAAAGTATATTATTAACTAATTTTGCCATAACCTCAGCTATGAAGTTGCTATACATTGGTCAACGAGTGCTATTTCTCATTTCCCAAAGCCTGCTGAAGAGAACTGTCATTTACTTCCTGTAACTAAAAAAAGAATTATAATTAGCAGAATAACTAGAATATTTACAACTCATGATAGTTGGGAAACATAGCATATCAATAATAGTTATTTCTCTTTACTGAACTGTTATGAATTTGCTTGTAAGTGATTGACAAGATCTGGAGTGTAGCCACCCTGTTTGATCTTACCAGATGGGCAGAAACCACTAAAGACAGGTAGTCTCTCAGCCAGGCCCTATGCCATGAAGGGCTTTAAAGGTGATAACTACAGTAGCTCCTTGAATTGCACCCAGCAGCTGTAGAAAAAAATTATAGTATTGAACACTGTAATACTAATTTTGAAATAAAATTGTGTCCAAATGGTGAACATGTAATTGCTAAAATGTATAAACGTCTATTGAAATTTGAAACGGAAGAACAAGTAAAAGAATGTATGATAAAGTAGGTTAAAATTTTGGTTATAATATACAGATGTAACAATGGGAAAATATGTGGTTGAAAGGATTGAAATTTACATTGTGTTATAATCTTAAAAATAATGTTTATAAAATGACGTACCATTGGTATCTGACACCAGAGAAATTGTCTAGAATGTATAAAGGCACTTCAAATTTATGTTGGAAATGTGGATAACAAGAAGGGACATTTTATCATGCTTGGTAGACACGTAAAAAAGGTAGAAAAGTTTGGATTCAAATACATACACTGATTCAGAGAATTTTAAAGATTAAAATACAATTGAGACCAGAAGTCTTCCTCTTGGGACTGATAGACAAACAGTTGGAAAAAAGTCATGGAACTTTGTTTTTTGTATGCACAAAGATGGAAAGATTTGGCAATACCTACAATGGAGAAATGGATGGTGAAGATGATGGAACTCGCTGAGATGGCCAAATTGACTTCTTTGATTAGAGAAAAGACAGTATCTACATTTATTGCTGACTGGAAACTCCTTATGGACTTTTTGCAAAAAACAGAAAAAAATGAACTTATGATTTATGGTTTTGATGATTAGACATGATAGATTATAGAAGAAGAGAGTGCACCCCCTCCTCAAGAAACCATCACTGGATCCTACCGTGCTGGACAATTTTCATCCAGTCTCCCACCTCCCCTTTTTAGGGAAGGTGGTTGAGAATGTGGTGGCATTACAGCTCCAGATTCAGCACCATCCAAATGGTCACGTGGAAAAAGTCATATTACTTTGAATTGAATATGAGGTTCAAATATTCAAAGCTATGATTATGCAATTCAACTTTTCCCACTGAAACAAATAAAGAAAGTACAGAGCAGTACATCAGGAACAGAGCTACTAATACTGCACGGCAAAAATCCAAATGGCCACTAGACAGCAGCACAGATACCCTTTAGTGTTATTCAAGCCCAGAAGTATCAATACCTGAGCAAATCAGGGGATTTGGATCATGTATTTACATTTTTCAAGGTGCTAGTAATATAGATGCACACTCCTATGCATGCTTATACAGAAATAAGTCACAGCAATTTAATGGAGTTTGCTTCCAGAAATGTGTTCTTACAACAGCAGCATTCCAGTGTATAATGAAATTCTCCCTTCATACAGCTCAACAGAGGCTGGAGAAATCTCCAGTTGTGGTGGCTGGGGAAATGATAAACTGCAGTGTAGGTTCAATGAGAATCTGATTGTGAATATTTTATCTCAAAATCTACTGTGCTCTATTTTGAAGTAGATTTTGAAGTGGAGATTTTCTTTCACTGGAGGAATACAGCTTGGAGTTCCAAGAAAGGCTGTGTTGGCCATCTTGTGAGACGCTCATGCCATCTGTATTGAGCCAGTGGCTATTTCATTGCTCTTCAGTGATGACATCACAATTGTGACATGCTATCTTTAAAAATATTATCCGATATTTACTTGATTGTTATTTCAGTGCTAGTAAACCCCTTTCATAAACAAATCATGTAGAATTTAATCTCAAGGACTGTTGTGTGTTCCTTTATCAGTTTATAGACTTATTTTATAGCTTTATTTCTATTTTAATTCCTTTATTCTTTGTTTAATATAGAAGAATAACCTTTCCCACCCAGTTTCTATTCATGTACTCTGTAAAGGATTTGCCTGACCAATACCTCTAGATTTTATAATTGGGGAGGAATATATCTTGTGTCAAAAACTCTAAATCTGATCTGTCTTCACATTTTAGCTAGTGACAGAACAAAACTCACTCCACACTTGCTGCCAAATAATAAGATGAAAAATGCTTTTTTCTTTGTGTTCAAAGAAAGGCCAATCTTTGATAGAGTTGTAATTATAGGAAAGAAGGTGACCCTAAAATCAAGAAAATGATACAGGTCATCATAGAGCTGGATAACAAAAAAAAACAACAAAAAAAAAAAGCCCAACTTGGAATCAAATAATATAGAGATAGTGATTTTTCACACTAAATCATGCCTACCTATTCCCTCTATGACCCATTTGCTTAGTAAGTTTTCTAGTTTTGAGCATCTGATAAGTGGATACCAATTTTCTTATGTTTTTTTTTCTCTAAACAGTCTCTTCCAGTGCAGCATTAAACACAGGATACAACAGAGCTCTGGATTCCTTCAATTGAAGCTAAAGCTATATTTGAACCCATAGTTCCAACACAATATAAATACATTTCCATCTGTATATATCTAACTAGCTTGTTATTACTTTGTCCAGATGTTGTTGATTATATTTTGGAATAAGGTCCAGATCAAAGCTAGTAGTCCTCCATATAAACCTATACCAAAGACAGTATTTTGTGTAGCTGTGTCTTCTCTGATGTTCTTCTTGTGATATGCAATAAGATCTCTGCATTAGACTTGGCAAGATGTTTCTTGTAACATATTTACCTGGTCCTCTTATTCTTTTTAGTTATGGCTAAAAAGTTCTATGTATTTGTATTTGTATTTGTATTTGCATTTGCATTTTTATTGTTATTTTAATTGGATTCTCTTTCCCATAAGCCCAAAAACTCTTTCTTGTGGACAATCTGAGTTAAGAATATCACCTGCATTTTATACCCTGTAATAAATAAATGCTAAATTAATATAATGCAGTGACAAAATAATTTTTCACTGTATATGCAGGCCAGCTACATGAAAGTCAGGCAATGAAGTTGAGCAAAATATTTTTTCAAACAGTGGCAAACACCATAAGCATTGATGAGAATGCAGATATAATTGGTAGACAGCTGGGAACCCTAGCTTTTATTAGGGATGTGTGAATAAGTATAAATTCAGGCTGTGTTAGTGCTGCAGATTTTCAGCAATTCATATGGTCTGCCAACTGGATTTTATCAGCTGGAAAATCCACATCCATTTGTTGTTTACTGCTCTCCCTAAGAAGAAAATCTGCCATATCCATTTTATATATTTCTGTAAGTCTGACAGACAGATAGAATTTTTTAAATATGATTTTCTCTCAGGTATGCTTCTTAAAGTAAATTTCACTTATATACAGTACCTTTACATTATCCACATTTTTAATGCAACGATCTTTAATATATGCCTTTTATAGACTTCTAAAAGATACATTCTCGTTTCAATTTAACTTGCACAGTGTAATGTTTTTGGTCAAGATTTTCAATTGAACAATAACAGACACTAGCAAATACCAATGCTGCTGGGTATTTCAAAATCACCAAAGCTTCTTTCATGGCTTGTCACATATTTCTTAATTAAAAGAATATCTGAAAAATAACCTGATCTTTCTTTTTTACATGAAGCCACAGGAAAACATTAAGGAAGTTATGAGACATGCTTTCATTTCACAGTGAGTAGTGAGGCCCAGCATGTCCTATGGAAACTCTGTGGACTATAATATGCTCAAAATCCTTTTCAATGCCCAGGGATTCTATAGCTGACATATAGTTGTGCTGTATGTGATAACTGAAATTGGTCAGAGCCCCTTTGAAGGAGATCTCGCTGTATGATCTCCAAATTGAACATTGGGTGATACGCTAATAGGATCTAGGAAGCCTCAGAATGATAGCCTTCCCCTTTTGATATATTAGTTTGGGTCCAGTAAAATGGTACAGGAGGGGGACTTTTCTGCTCAGAGGTTATCATGTGGTCATGTACCCGAGGGGCACTCAATGTTGGCAACCTCAGGGCAGGGGCCATGTGGGACTCAACCTTAACGTTAAGGCTCTGCCAAAAGGGTATCCTGAAGTTGCAAGTAGGACAGCAATTCTGGAAGTGTGAAAGTGTCAACATGGGATGTTGCCAGTTATAGGATTACTTAGGGGAGTTATAGCTAAGTGGGTACTAATACTAAAGCAGATGAGTGTGATTTAGGGCAGTACCTTAGATAATAAGACTTATGATTCTGAATTTTATCCCAATAGTCAAATGGTCAGTTCAAGAAGCCACAAAAGGTAGATGTGAAGAAACAGAAGTTAGGTTGGGGACAGATATTTCCTGAAGACAGCATGACCTTAAGACAATTCACTCCAGAGAATCATGACTCTCTGGAGAGTGAGATCTTGTGAGTGAACAATCTAGAATTTCCCCTTCTGAAACAAGAGTCTCAGGTTTGAAGGGGCTCAGCTGTGAACATCAGTTTAAATTCTGAATGCAGTAATGGTGATATTGGTGGTTGTGGGGCTTGAGGTGACTGATAAGCTAAGGAGCCTGCACTCTGATTGGGACCAAATGCCTTTTTTAGAACTCTTGGAGCTTATTAGTCCATTTCCCCAGTGTTGGTGGCAATGGAGCAATGCCTTGAGTATTCCCAGATGAAGATGGTAACGTTGAATGGCCTAGTGCTGAAGTGTGAGGAGCCCCAACTTATCTCCAGGGTCAGTCTGGAGTCAAAATATATACAGTACATACAGTACATACATAATATTTCAGAGACATAGCAGGAACTTTAGAAAGGAACAATGGTATAGCAGGACTGGCTACCAGAGTCTCAGTTTCCTTTTTCAAGACTTGCTCCCAGAGAGTAGTTTGCAGATATAACAAACATTTGTAGCGGACTTATTTAGAAAAGAATCAACAATGCTTACAAAACCCCACCAAATATCATTATCCAAAGCACAGATGAAAAAGTTTCTATCTACATATATTAGTGTTTTTCAAACTTGGCAACTTTAAGATGTATGGACTTCAACTCTCAGAATTCCCCAGCCAGCATGACATAAACAATCAAAAGACCTAAATGGCAACTTAGCCCAGGTAGCAAGAAACCTGGGAAGAAGTTTGAATGTTTGAAATCATTCAAAGGTACCCTGTCTTAAATAACTCACAAAAATGAGGATGGGAAATTACTCTTGTTCTCCAAGATTCCATATTTACCCCAGACTAGCATGAAAGCAGCCGTAACCTTTACTGGAAACCTGTGTAGTTCTTGCTTCCTTGATCTTGCCCAGATGCGTGGGGCTTGGTAGTCTATTAGTGGAAATTCTGTGGCAGTATAAGACCAATGGAAGGATTAGTGGGCACTGAGTCTGGTTGTTTCTAACTTGTAAATTCTGTCTCATACATCCGCAAAAACAAAGATCCCAGTTACTGGTATTATTAAGTGTACTAACTTATTTGCAACAACCGTCCTTTACTCTCTATGACATTCCCTTATTTAAATTATACATTTATTCACATTGCTCTTATGTTATGCACATTACTCACACATAACTTCACATATTACTTTCATATAAAAACAATAAGCACAACATTTAGAATTGGTGGAATGGACTATAAATAAAGGGCCACAGTTGAAATATATTGTGAGTACAATATGAATTGTATTTATATGCTCTGATTTGCAGATCTTTATATGTAATCACAGGCAGATATGTTCATGTCTCCTGTATTTATGGATATCCCCATTCATTTCAATGGCACAACCCAAGTCAAATATATTGATTGAAAATTATGGCATGCATGCAACAGAATTCTACTTGCAATTAGGTATTTATGTTTATTTATGAAATGTATACCCTCTTTTGCCCCAAGAGTCTCAGAGTTCCAGGTCTGTAAACAGTCACTGGATCAGTGAGAGATTGGAAACCTGGACTTGCTAGATGTATGGCTCTTTTGGCTCATATTTCCAGTACAGATTAGGAAGAATTTTATCTAAAACCCACATCTAGCAAGTGTGGCAGAGGGGGTGTTACATAATTTTATGCACAGTTTTCATTGTTTTGAAGCTGATCTAGTACATGATGCTAACCTTCTTGGTCCCAGGCCATGAATTATGCAGATTGGTCCTGCTGTTTTTCACTACCTGCAGAACCCAGAGGACGATGAAGAGAGTCAGGCAGGGCATTGTCCTATTGCCACAGCCAGGGCTGGTTCTGCTTCAGGTGATTCACTGCGATGTCCTTCTTTCACTGATCCTTTCTCTCTCTCTCTTTTTTTCCTTTGCCAAAAAAAAAAACCTATCTGAAGTTATTATTTCTTAGAGCGTATACATTTTGAAGACCTCATCTGGGGAAAAATTTTCAGTAACGTGAGATGTTTATTGTTTATCTACTTAATTTGTATTTTAGTTATTTTAGTCTCTCTGTTTTGCAAGTGCAAAATATTTTGAATTAATTAACTGAAATTATGTCTTGTTCCTCAGAAAACACAGATGTCAAGTTGTTTGCAGGTTAACTGTATTTGGGTTTTGTAAAAAAAAGCAGAAACTAAAAAACTAAAAACAAACTTAATTTGAATGAGAAAATACCTTCTTCTGATTTTCCCATAAAGTTATTAGATCCAGACCTAATCATGCTCCAATTCAACAAAAATTAATGGAGCAAATTAATCCCAGTGCTTATATTTGGTCAATCCTAAACATGTTTATGTCTGAATCCAATCCTAAATCTTTTTAAGTGTTGCTAACAAAACAATTTATATGTGTTTGCTTAAAACTGAATTCCACTAACTTTAATGGAACTTACTTTTAGACAAGCAAGTATAGGATTGCAAACTCACAATCCTACTTTGTGGAGAAAAAATAGCTCATATGTTTATATTCTCAGATGCTTTAAATATCTTGATTCTGTTGCTAAGAGATTATGTTACTGTTATCAGAGTGATCCTTGTGCAGTGATTACAGAATAATACTGCAGCTCATCAATTGATGGATCAAATAATTTTGTTGTTTATTCGTTCAGTCGTTTCCGACTCTTCGTGACTTCATGGACCAGTCCACGCCAGAGCTTTCTGTCGGCCGTCACCATCCCCAGCTCCCCAATGGTTGAGTCCGTCACCTCCAGAATACCATCCATCCATCTTGCCCTTGGTCGGCCCCTCTTCCTTTTGCCTTCCACTTTCCCTAGCATCAGCTTCTTCTCCAGGGTATCCTGTCTTCTCATTATGTGGCCAAAGTACTTCAGTTTTGCCTTTAATATCAGGATCAAATAATACTAAGAGCCATTATGAAACTGGCTGGCCTTATGTAAGGCTGTTTATGTGCCTCCTCAGTCTTAGTGATCAACTGAAAGGTAATTATACAAGACTTTAATATTTGCTGTTTTCCCCCTAGACTTCTGCCGGGACTTCTACAAGGGTAAATGTTTCTCACTAACCTTCTATAGTTTTTCTCATTGTCAACAAGCACGTGGAATAGGATCATCCAGCTTACATTATGTATTTGGAATTTCAAAAAGTCTTTGACAAAGTCCCTCACTGAAGGCTCCAGAGCAAACCCAGTCACCATGTGATAAGATGACTGAAGCTGTCATGGATTAGTAACTGGCTAAAGAACAGTAAACAGAAGATAGGAAAGAATGGACAATTTTCAGCTGGGGAAGCTATTTGATGCAGGGTCCCCTAGGGATAAGTATTGGTACAATACTTTTTAATTCATTTGCAAACCATCTGGAATTGGAGTGAGCAATGAAGTGGCAACATTTTCTAATGGTACCAAATTATTTGAGATAAGAAAATAAAAAAGGAATTGGAAACAGCTCTAAAAGATATTTCCAAACTGGGTGAATGGGCATCAAAATGATAAATGCAGTTCAGTAATTAGATGCAAAAGATACATCTTGGCACATAAAATCCCAACTTTATTAATACGTTAATGGGTTCTGAGTTGGAAGTAATTGTTCAAGAAAAGGGTAGATAGTGCAATGAAGATGTCAACACAGCATGTGGCTGCTATTAAAAAGGCAAATTCCAAGCTTAGAATAATGGCAAAGTATTGAAAATAAAGCAGCTAATATTGTAAGGTCTGTAGAAAGTTCTAGTCACCGTATCTGAAATAAGAGAACTGGAAAAAAATTGAAAAAAGCAACCAAAATTAGGAGGTAGACCATCTCTTTTATAAGGAATGATTACATTGCTGGGACTTTTCAGCTTTCAGCAAAGGCAAATAAGGGAAGATATGCTAGAAATATAAGGTTCACAGAAGCTTTTCTGCCTCTCTTACAATGCTGGAACTTAGAAACATCCATCAAAACTAAAAGTGAGGTCATTCAGGATCAATATAAACAATACTTCTTTATACAATGCATAATTAATCTATGGAATTTGCTGCTATCAAATGTGGTGACAGCACCAATGTAGATGATTTGAAAAGGGAGTGGGCAAATTTATGAAAGATTGAGTTATCAATGTCTACTAGATTTCATGGTTGTTTGCTCCCCTTGGCATCCTGGGGTGGATCCTTGAATACGAGCTATAACAAGCAACAGTGGAGGAGAGTTATCTCCTGCTTGTCCATGATTGTGAGCTTCCTGAATGGATCTGGTTGACCACTTTGGACTCAGAATGCTGGCTTATATGGTCAAAGGTCTAATCTAGCATTCAGAATTTTTCTTATGTTCCCGAGACCTCCATTTTGGGGGATTTTTTGGGAGGTGCGTCTACTTTTGGATGATCTTTCAATTTTTTTTTCACCAGACCTGCATTCAAATATACCTCTATTCTTTCAATCGATCATTTACATGATTCCATTCTGCCTTTTGTGCTACTTTATTATTTAGATGATTTACTTATATTTTTTGTTAATTTTGGAGACAGAACTACTATAATAGGCAGTTGAAGGAGAATAATAATAATGCTTTAATATCACTACAGATGGTATTGCCATTGTTTAGTCTGAAATGTATAGGATTGTTAACATGACTTTAGAGTACTTTCTGTCTGTTAAAGATGCATATGTTCTTCTTGGCTGTATCCCCACTATTTGGAATTCATCAAAACATCAAGAATTATTGAAAGAAGGGGTATAATACAACATTTAAAAGCTAAGTCTACATCTGATTAGCAATAATGGATTGCTTAAATACACTGTTCATCAAATTTGAAATTTTTGACAGAAGTCTAAGGAAGAAACTTTTTAAACAATATGATAAAATTCTCCTGATCTATTTTATCTATTAATTTTCCTCTTTTTATTTTTGTTTAATCTCATGTCATAACTCATAATATGTTATATGATGCTTATTTTTCAAATCATATAGTTTGTTAATATTTGCCTGGTATAAAAATATGAGTTTCACAGTAATAGTTTTAGTCTGTACAAAAGGGCCATGTTTCAGCTTGACAATGTACTTCATGCCATGGCAGTAACACAGTTCCTGTCATTGAGGAGCAGCAATAATAATATTTGTCTCATTGGGGTTCTATGTGTCACTTTGGCAAGCAACTAGAAGTATAGAAAGAGAGTTCTGAAATAATGTGAAGTAAATCATTGTGTCTGACAGTCCGCCTGTTGCATGTTGCCTCTGCTTTCTGTAACCACAAAGCCATGGATGAATTTTGACTGCTCAGAAAGCCAGCTCTCCACCATGCATCTCATGGCTCTACTAATTTCATCTGACAATTGAGCCTAGTCCAGACCCCACCTGTTCCTGGACTGCATCTGGGGACGTTCTTGTAGAAGTAATGGTAGACAGTCCCTCCTTCCAGTGTATGATGAGAGATAAGGAAAAAATGCACACACCACCTCAACTGAACTAAAGATATGAGGTAAAATAGATGTTGTGTCAGGACCTGCTGACATCATCAGCTTTAGGAGTTTAATAACAAGAGGCTAGAGACTTGCCAATAATGATCTATGATGATGAAATCTAAAAATGATTCCTTTAACACAGGTCTTACTACAGCTACCTTTAAAAGCATTGGCCACCTAAACTATTTACAGTTTCCACCACTCAAACTCTATTCCCTTCTGACAGCTTTTACAAGGCAGAATGGATTTGGTTCAACATATCAACAGTAGGCTCACACATTCAATTTGTCTGTATCCTCATTCTGAGCAAATTAAAGACCATACAGTATATCACATTTAGACAAGTCTCAGTCACCACCCTAGAATCTATTCTCAGCATAAAATCCATATCTGAGCAGATTCAACAGACTTATTAGAAAATATGTTTTCAAACTCAGCACAGCAATTTGCCAAATGTTTCCATTCATTTTTCTGAGATCCCAAGTGAACAATTCCTTCATCACCATCTCATTTGTTAGGACTTACTTTCCACTGCATTCCAAAAACTGTTGAAGGTAATTGGATCAACCAGATTTTAGTCATACATACCAAGTCTGCTTCTTTGGTCTCTATTAATCCTGATTCATAAGATATTTTCAATTTCAAAGTTTAGGAGGAAGAAGGCATTGTGATCATGAATGGTAAAGACTAAAATAGGAATCTTCTTATAGCTTAGTTAATCTTAGATAAGTAAATTATTCAATGTCTTGAGTCTATTAATTAACTCTGGATTGTTAAATATTCATTATAATAGAATCTTATAAAGACAAATAATTTAAGTTTAATTTTCTTAGAAATAAATGTACACACAGAGACATGCACAGAGAGACATAGGCTATTGTTTAGAGTTCACTATTAAATTTTACAGATATTATTGGAACTGAAGTTGATAAAAGTTCCATGTCACCAAGTTTTAAGTGAAGCTTTCTTTCTCTAGCAAAGAAAGACTGCCTCAAGGACATAATTCTATCCCAATATGATTTAGGTGACTTGCAAAAGTGTTTACTTTCTGTAGCTAGTTCCTATACTGTTATACACTTGATAAAAATATGACGATGAAGTTCTCAGTTTTAAAATGTCAATTTATTTAATATCTTTTTACAAAACAGCAATTTCCTCTTCATATTCTGTTGCAGAAGCCAATTTCATACTGCACATAATTGTATCTTTTACATGCCTATGTCAGTCAGCTCTGATTCAATTCATATTAGAGATCTGAAATTTGAAGATGGCATGATTCAATTCAAGTTTGCAGTTTGAGAGTTGAGGGCATACTGATTAAATTCATTTCAACTCTTGCATTCATTTTGCTAAGTACAGCATGAAGATACCACACTTACTGTTTTTGTAAGGCATGTCTTCATGACATCGCCTTCATTTCATCCCCAGCCCACCATACTGACATAGCATGCATTCTAATTCAACTGCTCTGGTTTTCCCTCTTCTTCTGGCACAGGTCTTGCCATACAAAAAAATTCCCAATGTCTCCATAATGAGATAGTCATTAGGTTCAGCCTTCCCACGTCCTATTGGCCACCTGAAGCTGCTGCAGGCTTCCCCTTCTCTCTGATCTCTGGGTATTGCTTCTTAGGGCCATTTTGCTTTGGGCAATGGATTTTTCAGAACAATTAACTAAACAGCTGCTTCCCTTCTCTGCTTTTCTTGCCCCACCCTCCTAGACCTTGGCAGCAACTAACCTCTGGCAACAACCTTATATGCAACCTGTCAGTCAGGCAGTTTTTAAAAGAATATTTGTCTATTAGTTTTATCAAATGGACTTCTGTTTGATAAAACTACTGTAGACTACTGGACACCTATCAACATTCTTCAGCCTGATTTGCATGCTGGATGGGCATGTACTGATAAAACCAGTGAGTCTTTGCTTCTGCTTTACCAGGAAGTGCCATTCATTCTGCTGACTAGGCAGAACCATTAACTGATCCTGTGGATTCTGCTGGGAAGGTAGACATAGCTGGTTGGCAAGCTTGCCCCCTCTTGAGAAGGACATCCCTCATCACTGGCTTTGGTGGGCGTCAGGATGGGCATAGACTTTTGACAAAGTTTGACCTCTTCTGAGCAAGCTTCAGAAGAATGTCCAAACTTTTGCCCTCCTGGGGTGGTGTAGCTTTGCTGCCTCTCAACATTGGGTTTTCTGGGGTGCCAGTAGGGATGTCATCGCTGATTTATAACATTGGCCTTTCCTGCAGAGGACCCTCTCAAAGCTGGCAGGGCTTTGTTGTGTCACAGTTGTAGCTTACTGGTAAACTTCTAGGTCAGTTAGCAAAAGTAGCAGAAGCATGAGATACAATGCCAAAAAAATAGGAGGGGCAGGGTTAAAAGTTGGCACGGAGGAACTATCCTGGACACCAATAATAAATAACTGGGATAGTATTAGTCTGCCATTATTTTCTCCTTAAGCCTGCCCTAATGATCCAGAATTAAAAGACAGGTTTGAGTGCATGCTGGACAGCACAAGCCTTGAGCCAAACTGATGGAGCTGAGAACTGAGCTGACTCCCAGTTGTATTGGCAGGACCAGCAAAGAAGTGTAATGTTCCAGTATCATAACAGAAAAAAAGTTAAACTTTGTTACTGGCCGGATTAAAGAATTTAAGAACCAGAAGGGGGAATGGACCTCCAAACCATCGTAGTTATTTTAGGGTGACAAGGCCGAAAATTAGATGAAGTAATAAACTCTGGCTGACTCAGCAAGCCCATTACCATACTCTGCCATACTCCTCATCGTTCTCCATATATGGAAATGAAGTTGCAGGATTTTATTGGTGACAACCTCAGAACAGAAAAAGCATCCACCTGCAAAATGTTTGGCAAAGCTATAATTTGATATGTTACTTCAAAGTGGACCCTTTTTCAATTAGCAAAATTGCTACAATGGGTAGGTTTGATCCATATATTTTTCAAATGAAACACCCCTTTGAAGGTTTGTACAGGCCTAAACTTCTATACATTATTAGAGGAGTTTTCGTTCTTTGCGATTCATTAGGAGGCACAGTTTGGCTTATTTTAAAGGGAACCTTGAGTTTTCTGTAAATGGAACAAACTTTACTCTGAATTTGCAGTGTTCCTTTCACAGAGCAAAACTGTCTACCCTCAGGACAGATAGGAAATAAAATAAAATATGACACCAGGATGACCTGTGTGTTGGGGCAAGATTACTTTACAGCCACTGTAAAGTAAAACTAAGGAGACTTCAAGTTGAGAATCATATGGAGAAAAGGGAAAATAGAATCTTCCTATCAGACTTCTATGAAAACAGCCCCCCCCCCCCCCCCAAATTTCCCTCTGGCAGGGAAAACATGGACCAGGGACACAGGCTTCAGGGGAAAACACACTGGTGTGGAAATCACATGAACTCACCCTGTTTTCTGCATATGTGTTACAGTAGCTCTGAGCTCTCTCTATCTGATACTTGGTCATTCTAGCAGAAGAATATATCTGTCTTATCTCTCACTCTTTGTGTCCCTTATTAGATATATGCATCTCCATAATGAGGAATTGCATTTCAAACGCAAATGCTTCTTGAACAAAATGAACAATTGTTATTTTAATTTCTTTCTGGTGTTGCTGCAAGGTTAGGTCTTTGGACACTCAGGACAACTAACAAACTGTGTCCTGACTTTAAAAACGTATGTGGCTGTGCAGTGGTCTTTTCTCAGTCAGTAAATACAGGATGAACCTTTTATTGTGAAATGGCCTTGCATCATTCTTGGATTATAACAGGAGCTCAGATGTGATAGTCTTCCATTTATACGCCTCATGTATTTTCCTACTGCTCTTTCCATCTTTTTTTCCCCTACAATAAAAATCTTAAGTTAGAAAGGTGGGAATAGCTGCAGAAATGTACTTTGGTTGGTAGCTCTAGGGGCCATTCATCCAGAAACAGCCTAGCAGTTGATTTATCTCCTGCTTTGTTGAAGAAGGCACAGTAGAGACATAATTTTAAGAGCAGCAGCATCTTGGCTTTCCGCTAAAAGTAAACTGTGTTTAGTGCACCAAAATCAGCCACAGTGAGAGGAATGCATAAACAGAACTGACTGAAAGTAAAGGGTAAAGACTTAGTATAAGCTAAACATAAAGCTTTATTTCTTTAGAGTTGTTCTAATGTTAAATTTGTTTCACCTTATCTGCTCTTTTAATCATAAGAAGAAATGACAACTTGTAGAAAGTATTAATTTGGTTCTGTACTCATTTCCTTCAGTATGTATGGTTATACCTGGAAGTTCTTTTACAAAAAAGCCTGTATAATGAAGAACTATCCATTAAAAAAAACATTTGGACTATAGGAGTTGTTTTTTTAGTTATTATATTTTTGTAATAATTTTTATTAAAGATTACAATTATAAAAAATAAAAACTAATACAAACTACAAGCTAAAAATATAAGAATAAAAAGAAAAAAGAAAAAGCATAGAAAAGAAAAAAAGAAAAAGAAAGTATATAAAGAAGTAACATCCCCCTTCATCACAACAAATATAACCAATTTTAGTAACTTATTAGTAAAGGTTCCCCCCGCACATTTGTGCAGTCGTGTCCGACTCTAGGGGCTGGTGCTCATCTCCGTTTGTTAGCCAAAGAGCCAGCGTTGTCTGAAGACGCTTCCACGGTCATGTGGCCGCATGACGCGGGTGGAACACTGTTACCTACCCACCGAAGTGGTACCTATTAATCTACTTGCATTTGCATGCTTTCGAATTGCTAGGTTGGCAAGAGCTGGAGCTAGTGCAGGAGCTCACTCCACATGCAGGGCTAGGGATTCAAACCTCCAAACTTGCAATCTTCCAATCGACAAGCCTGGCGTCTTACCCGCTGAGCCACCACGCCCTCTCTTAAAATGCAACAAATGCTCTCTTCATCCCATATCTCGTCTTTTAACTATAGGGGTGCGGTAGCTCAGCAGGTTAAACCTCTGAGCTGTTAGTCTGCTGACCATAAGTTCGGCAGTTCGAATCCGCGTGGTGAGGTGAGCTCTCATCACTAGCCCCAGCTTATGCCAACCCAGCATTTTCGAAAGCTATAAGCAAGTAGATAAATGGGTACCACTCACGTGGGGCAATATGCTGGCGTCCTGTCAATGAGTCGCCCTCGGAGTCGAAGACAAAAGATCTGGAGAAGCCCATGATGGTGGCTGAGGACGGAGGCTGAGGACAGCGGATCCAATTACAACTTCCGGGACGTCAGCAGCCGGCTCGGAAAGCAAAGCATTCTGGGGCTTGTAGTTCCGATGCCTGAAAAAGAAGAGTCGGTTCCCTTACCCCCTCCCTAATTGTGCGCGGTGCACTGCAATGTATATATATGAATGTAAAATTAAATATGTATGAGGTTGTAAGCCGCCTAGAGTCCTCCATTAGGGAGGGGATAGGCGGGGTATAAATAAGATTAATAAATAAATAAATAAATAAATAAACTATAAACAAAATCCAAAAGTCTCATCATTCATTCCTTATCAGCAAAAGTCCATTAAGTGTTACCAGAAATAACTACATATCTATTTTAACCTTGATCAAATAAGCCAACTCTATATTCCTTCCTTGTGCTTTTAACAATCTTGGTTTTTAATCCTTTCAAATAATGTCTTAGAACTTGATTTCTTTTCATTTTTTTTGTCCCTTCTCAGAGAATCCTTCAAGACTTTAACAGATCCCTTTTGTACATCCATTAAGAAAAGGTTATCCAAATCACTCTTCTGGTTTGATACTTGTATATCCCCTTTGTATTAAGACATCAACAGATTTCATTTGTATGTTCAGTATATCATGTATTTCCATATCATTCTTGTACCTTGCCATAGTTAAATCCATATTCAAATCAATTCAGTCTTATCCGGTATAGCTTGTTTATCTTTTGTGACATCATTAGCACACTTATCTATCTATGGTATCAGACATTCTTAAAATTAATTTCTGAGTCCATTGTTCAAAAATATCCTTCAAAACATCCACTGTTAAAGTATTTTGCTCCATTCTTTGTTAACAGGTCGAATTTAAGTATTCTTCTCCTTTAATTGTAATCTTTATTTTCTTCTAGTTCCCTCTAGTGTCTAACCTTTAATGCCCTATCATTTTTCCCCCCAAAGAACACAACAATCACAGTTTCCAATGGGAAGGATTTTTATAATTAATTTCAATTTTTTTAAATTTTTTTAAATTAATTTTTTATTCCAAATCCATCTGCACCCTTAGTCCATTTTTAACTTTCCAAAATCAACGTTCTAAACACCCTTTTGCTGTTTATTCCAAAAAACTTAATATTTTTCCAAGTCTTAAAATTATATTTAAAACTTCTTTCTCTAAGGAGAAAAAGACTCACCCAGTGAATGCAATAAAAACTTGCTAGGGTCTTAATATTTCCAAAGCAATAAAAAATAATTCCAAAGATGATTAAGAAATGAGTCTAGGTTGAGCATTTTGTCCATAAAAGGCTGTATTACGACTGTGAGCTTAGATGGTATCCACTGATTCCCAGCATTTTTATACGCCAACTGATATTGAAAAATAACTCTAATAACTTTAATAACTCTAATAACTTTAGCTTGACTTACAAGCCGGCCGCAAAACCTCAATTTCTGTGGTCTACTCATAAGGAGTGGCTGTTCAGAGTGTGCATGGGCTATCTCATGATCTCTCCTTTCTCCAGAGAGATTTTGCTGGCCGTGATTCAGCATCCAAATGCCAATCTCCACCAAAAATGCTGTCCTGCTTCAGCAGGGACATCTAGCATCCCATGGCACTCACCAAAAGTCTATAGGAGTTATTTTTCAATATCAGTTGGCGTATAAAAATGAATAGAATATTCAAGATGCTATTTTCAAATTATTCACATCTTTCCCACTTGAAAGACATGAGTTAGATCTACTATGTGTTATGAATAGTTAGACCACAAGCTAAGTTTAATTGTTTTGTTTTACTTTTTTTTTACATATCTGGCCACTGTAAATGCAAATTTGAAGTGCATTTCTAGAAATGAAATAATTTGGTAACCTTAGAATTTACTATCATTAAGATTTTTTTTAAAAAAAGTTCCAAAACAAAACTTCAATATGATTAGAAAAACTCATGGCTCAGTGTCATTTTATGATTGTGTGTGTTTTCTTTTTGCTAGAAACAGAAAGCTTCATTAAGCATTTCAGTCTTTGGGTGATCAGAATGCCAGTGGGATTGATAAAAAATATCAGTAATCTTTTCCCTCCTGAAAACATTAAAGGACATCAGTGCAGCCTTTAGGGAACCAGAATGCCAAAGGGAATGAGAAAAATATAAGAGGTCTTCCTCCAGGTCAAAAGGAATAAATTATTACAATTCAATGGATTTTCAATGCATCATATATGAAATATGTTTCTGGCTTCAGATTAGCTTTTACCAGATAGATGTTCTCACACAGCATGCAAACCAGGTGGAATTTTCACTACTTGATTGAAAGGATCTGACTTATCCCCAAGAATTTCTACAGTTCTTTATTTTTTAAAAAGAAATAATTCTAATAATCATTTCTTGGTTATTAAACTATGTTATACCATTGGGTGTATATTTACCTTGACAATCATTGCTTTCTTGCCATGTGCTTTTAAGAAGATATTGTGGTGGCGTTGCAATTCCGGAGGATCCTGGATGACACGGATTATCTGGACCCCTTTCAGTCAGGTTCCAGGATATGGGGTGGAAACTGCATTGGTCGTGCTTACAGATGACCTCTGGCAGGAGTGGGATGGAGGCAGTGCATCCATCCTGGGTCTCCTTGACCTCTCAGTGGCTTTCAATACTATCGACCATGGTATCCTTTTGGGGTGGCTCAGGGAGTTGGGGGTGGGCGGCGTAGTTTTGTGCTGGTTCACCTCCTTCTTTCAGGGCTGGTCCCAATCAGTGGTAATAGGAGATGAGAGATCCGACCCTCGCCCCCTCTTCTGTGGGGTGCCGCAGGGTTCGGTTCTCTCCCCTCTCCTATTTAATATCTACATGAAACCACTGGGTGATATCATCCGCCACCACAGGATGAGGTATCATCAATATGCCGATGATACTCAATTATGTATCTCCATCCCGGGTGAGGTAAGTGATGCGGTGGCTGCCCTTTCTCAGTGCCTGGGGGCTGTGGGGGCCTGGATGGGGAACAACAGGCTTTGACTGAACCCTGGTAAGACAGAGTGGCTGTGGATTGATGGCTCCTCTGGATCCAGGAAGTTAACATCTCTAGTTCTGGATGGGGTTGCACTACCCCACTCAGACCCAGTGTGGAATATGGGGGTCTTCCTGGACTTACGGCTCCTGCTCGAAGAGCAGGTGGCAGCCATGGCCAGAAGGGCCTATGCACAACTTCGTGTTGTTCACCAGTTATGCCCTTTCCTGGATCAGGATGCCCTCCGTACAGTCACTCATGCCCTGGTCATCTCCCACATAGACTATTGCAATGTGCTCTACATGGGGCTACCCTTCAAGAGTATCCGGAAGCTCCAATTGGTCCAGAATGCAGCTGCGCGCGCAGTTATTGGTGCCCTAAGATCGGCACATGTGACACCTCTGCTGCGCCGGCTGCACTGGGTGCCAGTATGCTTCCGAGTCCAATTCAAGGTTTTGGTTATCACCTTTAAAGCCCTACATGGCATGGGACCAGGTTACCTGAGGGACCGTCTCATCCCCATTACATCGAACCATCCCACTCGGTCATGCAGAGAGGGCATGCTGTGGACCCTGTCGGTAAGGGAGTTTCACTTGGCGGGGTCCAGAAGGTGGGCCTTCTCTGCGGTGGCACCCACCATTTGGAACATTCTACCCCCGGAGGTGAGGCAGGCCCCATTGCTCCCGGCCTTCCAGAAGAACTTAAAGACCTGGTTCTGCTGCCTCACCTGGGATGATAACAGTGACAGCTCCTCCTGGGGATGGCTGGTCCCATAGAGCCCTTTTAAAAACAATTTTGTGCCACTTTGATTTTATTTTTAATTTATTTGTATTTATATATATATGTATGTATAGGGATTATATTTTTATCCATTTTAATTATTGATTTGTAAACCGCCCAGAGTCCCCTTTGGGGGAGATGGAACGGTAATATAAATTGAATTATAAATAAATAAATAAATATTATTTATGTAGAAGAAGCTGTGTGGAGACATTCATATTTCTACAAACTGTTTCTTCCTGTACTCTCAAAAGCTGCTTTCACTCACCACACCTGTGTTTAATCAACTGTGTTTATTTCACAAATACGGGTCTTGAACTTTATGGGGAGAAGAAGCATTTGGAAAATGGATTTTGAGAGAAACAGTGATTACCAGGAAAAGGTTAATCACCCTGTTTTTTCCCCCCAAAGTTTTTGTACAACAAACCACTCATCTCCCTATTGGTACACGGCAAATCGAGGAGAATAGCAAGGGACGATAGTAGGAAGACCTCATTTAATGTGCTACACTTGCCACACTCAACATCCAGAGAGTAGCTGAACTCTTGAGTAGATTTTGCATAGCTGAATCAGTAATGGAGAGGCTGCTATTTGGTCCAGATGCAAATACAGGAAAAGATGAAAAGGAATAAGGGAGATACAAAGTGATATTGTGCAACCAAAAGCCTTGATGTTTGCTGGAAATGGAGGAACTCTCCAGAAGTGCTGAAATGCTACTTTGTATAAAATAAGACTGATGTTGCCTCTTCATTTTGCCTGGATTGCCTGAATGTGTTAAAGAAATGCTATCCCAGCATCCCCCTTTGTATGCCGTGGGCAAACTTCAAGGAGGCTGGGATTGTAGTTGTTCTTCAGCCTCAACCTAAGGCTTTTCTTCTCAGTCTTTAATTAACCCTGTCACTGTGGCATGTCTGAGTTAACACTATCATTAGAAAGAATTTAGGTTTTATCTGTTAGCCTGTTCATTCAAACAAAAACAGTAGAACATTTTCCATTTCCATTGCAGCAAACTTGGGCCAGTTTAACGACTTTGCCTCTTCCCACGGGTCTGGTGAAGCAGATTCTTGCCATAACTGACTTCCTCTTTTTCCAAAGATTTAGAGCAGTGCTTTCCAAACTGTGTGTCGCAACACTTTAGTGTGTCGCAACACAACCCGGAAGTGGCGATGACGCGTCGCCGCCGCCCCTGCAGCAGGGCACGCGGCGACGGCAGCAGTGCGCCATCAGCGCTTCCGGGTTTTACCGCAAAACACGAGGCTGCTGCCGCCGCCATGCACACCACCACTGTGTGTGCCCCCGCACTGCCGCCATGCATGCCGCTGCCGCATGCGCCCCCACACTGCTGCCACCGCCATTGGTGTGTCGCCAACGGCGGGAGTTTGGAAAGCACTGATTTAGAGGGTAATGCTGTTCCAGTGCACTCAGTACTAGATGCCATCAGAGATGCGGTAGAATAAAAAGTGTATAATATACCATCCAGTTCAATTAAGATAATTATTTCAGATGATGCAATCAAAAGTTATTGACACTTCAATTATATTTTTTCAAGAAGTTGTTGCTCATGTTTCATTTTTATTGTTGTAAACTTTTTTGTGACTGTCCATTGAAGAGCAGCAACAACAACAAGAACAGTAAAATGGCATAAGCGTTTAGAGAAAAGAAAAAATTCAAGTGTCTTTCCACAAGTGAGTTCTGGGATGCTGCCATTTGTTACTGCACAATGATAGCTAACTTAATGATGGTTATGTGATATTGCCTATAAGAGCACATCCAATGACAGAACACTTACAGTATTAAACTAACACAACTAAAACTATTTTCGAAGCCACTATCAGTGATAAATCATTCCATCAATAAATTAAATATGCTACTTTAAAAATAACAAATGTCTCATATTTGGTAACATTACATGAACAAGGGCTTTACTAAACTGCAATTTTATGTGCCTTTTAATTATACTCTGTTGCTAAGCTGAGGGCATCCCCTCGAATATTTTTCTGATCTGGTAAAAACTTATTTCTTTTGCTGCTTATGTGTTCAGAGATGCAAACTGATTTTTAACTGAGTGGGAATTATAGAGAAACACAGGTTTGTTTTAATTCATTCATTAGTATTCCTTTAACTAATTAAACATTAAGTATTTAATTGTTTAAATGGATAAATTTTACATACCTGCGAAACTGTTACTTAACTGACATTTGATAAGAAAATGTAGTACCTTGATTCTTTCAGCACTGACAAATGGAACCCAGACACAGAATAAACTTTGGAGCTCCTAAATATATCGCTATTTGTCTCTACCCCAGTTCTGATCAATGAGAAATTTCGGGGATTCCAATGCCTGCCTATTTCCTTAAAAGAAAGTCATTGTAGACTTAGAGCATTTTTACAATATAAAGCTCCATCATAGATTATTATCTTGTAGCAGTGAATGGGCTTGCGCATCCTAATGTGCTATGAGTTATACTGTTGGGATTGTACACTCTCGGAAGGTTACCCACAAGGGTAATGAAGGGTCAGAATAAATATAGTGGGAAAGGAAATGGAAACCCATTCCAATATTCTGCCAAGAAAAGCAAATGGATATTCAGAATCAGAGTAATGTTAACAGTTGTTGATACTGCAGGAGGAGTTGCTTAGGTCTGAAGGTATCCAGGAAGCTACTTTGGGAAGACCAGAAGGGCAAGTACATATAATATTGGTGGTTATGATGTAGCTGGATTAAAGCTGAAAGGATTCTACCTGCAGATGTTGCCAGAAGCAAAAGGAAAGTTCAGTGCTACGAAGATATGTATACCATTGGTAAATAAAATGTCAGAATCATGAATCAAAACAAACTTGATGTTGTTGAGCAGAAAACATCACGACTGAACATTAACATTCTAAGAATCAGTGAACAGAAATAGACTGGAATGGATCACTTCACATCAGAGAAGCATCTGATCTTCTACTGTGAACAAGAAAATCATAAAAGAAATGCAGTAGCCATCATCATGAACAAAAGAGTGTCAAAGTCAATGCTCAGATACAACTGCAAAAAATGATAGAATGATGTCCATTTGAATCAAAGGCAAGTCAGTCAATATTATTATGATCCAAGTCTGTGCTTCAACTATAGATGTAGAGGAAGCATAAAGTGAACAGTCCTATGGCAACTTGCAACACTTTCTTTACACAACACTAAAAAAAAGCCATACTAATTTTAGGATACCAGAATCCTAATGTTGTAAGTAAAAGAGTGTCTGAAATAACAAGAAAACTTGCCCTTAAAGTAGAAAACAAAGTGGGAGACAGAGTTCCACTAAGGAAAATAAAATTTTATAGCAAATACTTTCAACAACCTGAAAGATAATTCTATATGTAGACATCACTAGATGGAAAACACTGAAATCAAATTAGCTCCATATTCTGCAAGCAAAGATGGAGGAACTCCATTCAGTCAGGAAAAACAAACCATAGTGCTGAACTGCAGTTCTGACCATGAATTCCTTCTTGCAAAGTTACAACTTAAAATGTATAAAATCATCAGATCAACAAGATGCAATCTCAGCAGTGTTCCATGTGATTATGTGACAAAGGTAAAGAATAGATTTAATAGATTGATAAACGGAATACCTAAAAAAACTCTGGAGTGAAATTTATGAGTCATTAAACATGAAACAAACAGATATATCCTGAAATGGAAAAAGCAAAAGAAGGTGAAAGGGATGCGCACCGAATGCATTGAATATAGTTGAAGAAAGCAAAAGGCAATAGAGATTTGCCCAATTAATGATAAGTTGAAAGCCAGTTTGGTGTAGTGGTTAAAGGGACTGGTCTAGAAACTGGGAAACCATGAGTTCTAGTCCTGCCTTGGCATGAAGCCAGATGGGTGATTTTGGACCAGTCATTCTCTCTCAGCTGTAGGAAAGAGGTATGGCAAACCACTTCCAAAAATGATTTCAAGAAAACTGGATGGACTTGTTCAAGCAGTCACCAGGACTCGAGACTGACTTGAAGGCACAAAGTAAAAGAAAAGAAGATGAGATGCAGAGAAGATCAAGAAGAGACATGGAGAAATATCTTAATAAACAATGTAAATAAAACTGAGAATAACCATCAAATGGTAAGGCAAGAACACTGCAGAAATTAAGGGAAGTTTAATGCAAAGTTGGCACAATAAAAGACAAAGAAAACAAAGATATATTGGAGATGAATATATGGAAAATTGTTTAAAAAATTACCCAAATTTATTATTTTTACAAGGATTTGATCACTAGACTAGAGACAGATATTCTGAAATAAGAAATTAAGTTATCTCCTAGCAAATATTGGTAACAATTTGATGAGGTACCAGCATAACAGTTTAATATCTCACAAAATGATGCAGTTAAATGTGCTACATGCAGTTTGTAAGCAGGTATGGAAAACACAGCAGTGGCGCTGGGATCAGAAAAGATCAGTTTATATTCAGATATCAAAAAAGAGCAATTTTAAAGAATGCTCAAACAATTGCACTTACTTCATATACTTTTGTAATCCAGATTTCAACAATGCATGGAACAAGAATACCCCCCTTATTTAAAAGAGGTAGGAGCATATAATATCACATTGCTAACATACAATCAATAATGGAAAAGGCAAGAGTGTTTCAGAAAGTCATATGTTTTTGCTTTATTCTTTATACAAAGGCTTTTGATTGTGTGAGCCCCATCAAATTGTGACTAGCACTTAAAAACATCAGTGTACCAATCTACCTCATTTGCCTATGAAGCATTTATATAATGATCAAGAAGCAACAGTTTGAGTAGAATATGGAGTAACTAAATGGTTCAAAATTGGGAAGACAGCATGCCAAGATTGTATAGTATTATCTTATTTATTTAACTTCTGTGCAGGATACATCATGAGAAATACTGGACTAGAAGAAATTGAAAGTCCTGGAATTGTAAAATTCATCAACAAATTCAGATAGTCCAATAATACCACTTTGATGGCTGGAATTGAAGAAGACTTAAGGAATCCCTTCTGGTAGTAGAGACTTTATATTCCTAGCTCAAAAATTCAGAGATAATTACTAGTCATGAAATAAAGAGATGTATGCTACTTCAAGTACTTCAAGTACTTCAAGTACTTCAAGAGTGGGAAAGGCAGTACTGGGGTACAACCTCAAAAACGACAGAATGCTTTCAGTTCGAATCCAAGGCAAACCATTCAACATCACAGTGATCCAAGTCTATGCCCCAACCACTGATGCCAAAGAAGCTGAAGTTGACCGGTTCTATGAAGACCTACAACACCTTCTAGAACTAACACCAAAAAAAGATGTCCTTTTCATCATAGGGGACTGGAATGCTAAGGTAGGAAGTCAAAAAATAACCGGAATAACAGGCAAGTTCGGCCTCGGAGTACAAAATGAAGCAGGGCAAAGGCTAATAGAGTTTTGTCAAGAGAACACGCTGGTCATAGCAAACACTCTTTTCCAACAACACAAGAGACGACTCTACACATGGACATCACCAGATGGTCAATACCGAAATCAGATTGATTATATACTTTGCAGCCAAAGATGGAGAAGCTCTATACAATCAGCAAAAACAAGACCTGGAGCTGACTGTGGCTCAGATCATGAGCTTCTTATTGCAAAATTTAGGCTTAAATTGAAGAACGTAGAGAAAACCACTAGACCAATCAGGTATGACCTAAATCATATCCCTTATGAATATACAGTGGAGGTGAGGAATAGATTTAAAGGATTAGATCTGGTAGACAGAGTGCCTGAAGAACTATGGATGGAGGTTCGTAACATTGTACAGGAGGCAGCAGCTAAAACCATCCCAAAGAAAAAGAAATGCAAGAAAGCAAAGTGGCTGACTGATGAGGCTTTACAAATAGCTGAGGAAAGAAGGGAAGCAAAAGGCAAGGGAGAAAGGGAAGATATAAACAACTGAATGCAGAATTCCAGAGAATAGCAAGGAGAGATAAGAAGGCCTTCTTAAATGAACAATGCAAAGAAATTGAGGAAAACAATAGAATGGGGAAGACTAGAGATCTCTTCAAGAAAATCGGAGATATCAAGGGAACGTTTTGTGCAAAGATGGGCATGATAAAGGACAAAAAAGGCAGGGACCTAACAGAAGCAGAAGAGATTAAGAAGAGGTGGCAAGAATACACAGAAGAACTATACAAGAAAGATCTTAATATCCCTGATAAATATGATGGTGTGGTCACTGAGCTTGAGCCGGACATCCTAGAGAGTGAAGTCAAGTGGGCCTTAGGAAGCATTACTAACAACAAAGCTAGCGGAGAAGACAGTATCCCAGCTGAGCTATTTAAAATCCTAAAAGATGATGCTGTTAAAGTGCTGCACTCAATATGCCAACAAATTTGGAAAACTCAACAGTGGCCACAGGATTGGAAAAGGTCAGTTTACGTTCCAATTCCAAAGAAAGGCAATGCCAAAGAATGTCCAAACTACCGTACAATTGCGCTCATTTCACATGCCAGCAAGGTTATGCTCAAAATCCTACAAGCTAGGCTTCAGCAGCATGTGAACCGAGAACTACCAGAAGTGCAAGCTGGGTTTCGAAGAGGCAGAGGAACTAGAGATCAGATTGCCAACATTCGCTGGATCATGGAAAAAGCAAGAGAGTTCCAGAAAAACATCTACTTCTGCTTCATTGACTACGCTAAAGCCTTTGATTGTGTGGATCACAACAAACTGTGGCAAAGTCTTAAAGAGATGGGAGTACCAGACCACCTTACCTGTCTCCTGAGAAACCTGTATGCGGGTCAAGAAGCAACAGTTAGAACCGGACATGGAACAACCGACTGGTTCAAAATTGGGAAAGGAGTACGACAAGGCTGTATATTATCACCCTGCTTATTTAACTTATATGCAGAGTACATCATGAGAAATGCCGGGCTGGATGAATCACAAGCTGGAGTTAAGATTGCCGGGAAAAATATCAACAACCTCAGATATGCAGACGATACCACCCTAATGGCAGAAAGTGAAGAGGAACTAAAGAGCCTCTTGATGAGGGTGAAAGAGGAGAGTGCAAAAGCTGGCTTGAAACTCAACATTAAAAAAACCCAGATCATGGCATCTGGTCCCATCACTTCCTGGCAAATAGAAGGGGAAGAAATGGAAGCAGTGACAGATTTTATTTTCTTGGGCTCCAAGATCACCGCAGACGGTGACTGCAGCCATGAAATTAAAAGACGCTTGCTCCTTGGAAGGAAAGCTATGGCAAACCTAGACAGCATATTAAAAAGCAGAGACATCACCTTGCCGACAAAGGTCCGTATAGTTAAAGCTATGGTTTTTCCAGTAGCAATGTATGGCTGTGAGAGTTGGACCATAAGGAAGGCTGAGCGCCGAAGAATTGATGCTTTCGAGCTGTGGTGCTGGAGAAGACTCTTGAGAGTCCCTTGGACTGCAAGGAGGTCAAACCAGTCAATCCTAAAGGAAATCAACCCTGACTGCTCATTGGAAGGACAGATGCTGAAGCTGAAGCTCAAATACTTTGGCCACCTAATGAGAAGAGAGGACTCACTGGAAAAGACCCTGATGCTGGGAAAGACTGAGGGCAAAAGGAGAAGGGGACGGCAGAGGATGAGATGGTTAGATAGCATCACCGATGTAATGAACATGAATTTGAGTAAACTCCGAGATACAGTGGAGGACAGGAAGGCCTGGCGTGCTATGGTCCATGAGGTCACGAAGAGTCGGACACGACTGAACGACTGAACAACAACAACATGCTACTTCAAAGAAAGACTAAATTTGACAGATTTAGACAAAATATTAAATGCAGTCAGACAACAAAGATATATATAGTCAAGGTCATGGTTTTCCCAACTGACTAAATGAAGTAAAGCCAGACTGCTTACTGGAAGCACTAATAACAAAGTTAAATTTTGGACATATAATGCAAAGGCAAGAATCATGGGAAAAGTTTGCCATGCTTGGAAATATCGAAGACATTTGAAAAAGAGACCAACCAAAGACAAGATATCTAGATGTTATTACTGATAACGAAGAATGAGTTTACAAGACCTAAGAGAAGCAGTTAATGAAGAATCAGAAACAACTTATCAGCAATAACAAATGATATTACATTTCTTTACACAGAATATATTGCAATGATTTCTCAACTTTTAGGAAAGAAATTCTTAAATCTCATCTGGAGAGAGAGAGAGGGGGGGAGGGAGGGAGGGGAGGGAGGGAGAGAGAGAGAGATTTGTTTCTTTTGAAATATCCATACATTTGCTTTTCCAGTAAGTCTTGCTTTAGTTTAAAATGTATCATTATGTGTAATATTCAAATATCACATTAATCAGGAACAAACACATAATAAAGGTAAAGTAATAAAGAAATCAGATTATAAAGAGAAAAATAAGTAATGAGTAGGAAAACTATAAATATCAAAACAATGTTGCTGGGATTACATGACATTTATAAACTGGATGTGACAACAATGTTCAGATTACTGTAATAATACAAAACCCTAGATAATCCAGTTAATTGTTAAAGCATCTTAGTCATCCAATTCATCAACAAATCAGGCATACAGCTTCAGAAGTTCACTGTCACTATGAACTTGAAATAAGTACTTTAAGTAAAGTAAAAGTAAGTCCTAATGGATTTCTCATGAAAAATGTTTTCTGTGAACAGTCTGACAATTATTCTAGGGTAACAGAAATACAAAGTCTATCACTGCCTCCCCTTTTTCTCCCTCTATTTGCCAGTTATCAATCAAGCTGGTTGCCATAATCTTGGTTTTTTTTTTTGAGGTTTAACTGCAACCCAGCTTTTGCACTTTCTTCTTTCACCTTCGTCATAAGGCTCCTCAACTCCTCCTCACTTTCAGCCATCAAAGTGGTATCATCTGCATATCTGAGATTGTTAATGTTTCTTTCAGTAATTTTAACTCCAGCCTTGGATTCATCAAACCCAGCACGTCGCATGATGTGTTCTGCGTACAGGTTGAATAGGTAGGGTGAGAGTATACAACTCTGCCATACTCCTTTCCCAATCTTAAACCAGTCCGTTGTTCCGTGGTCTGTTCCTTATGCATTATCCTTAAAAGGTTTTGGGGAATTAATGAAATGTCAGATAACTGGAGAAGAGTAGATGTCCCTATCTTCAATTGAATGGTAGGGAGATTTAGCAAACTACAGAGAATATGACATCAATACATGTGAAGGTCCTGAAACAAATCATGAAGGGATAGATCTATAAGAACCTTGGAAACAATGCAGTGATTAATAGGCTGGATTTCTCAAGAACAAACCTTGCCAGACTTTTTTTAATCTGGTAACTTCTAAATAGAATGTAGAAATAATAGAGTGTAGAAATGCTGTAGACATAATATATAATATATCTGAACTTCAGCAATTTGACGGTGCCTCATGACATGCCGACTATTAAGCTAATTAAATGTGCTTTGAATAGTGTGATAGCTAATTAGAAATATATCATATTTGAAAATCATTCATCAATAATATCTCATCAGGTTGGGAAGAAGTATTAAGTAGGGTTCTGCAAAGTTTAGCCCTAGTCCTCTACTCTTTGATATTTTTATTAATGTATTTGATAAAATGACAGAGAGAATACATATCAAAGATGCAGATGACACAGAATTGGTTGGGATACCTTATTTTCTAGAACATAGAAATACAATTCAAACTTATAAATGGGCTATAATTAACAACATGCAAGTGAAAAGTTTTTCATTCAGAAAACAAAAATAAAATACATAGGATGGATTACTACCTGGCTTGGTAATGGTATTTAGGAAAGATATTGGAATAGTAATTAAGTGCAAACTGCAATATAAGCCAGCACTGTGATGTGGCTGCAAAAATGACAAATGCAGCATTTTGCTGCATTATATAATTTCCAAATCACAAGTAAAAATCATTCTATTTTAGTGCAATCCCACTTAAGCTACATTTTAAGAATTATTCAGAGAAATTGGAACAGGTTCAGAGAAGGACAATGAAGTTAACCAGAGGATTAGAAGCTAAATCTTATGAAGAAAGATTAAAGGAGATCAGTATGTTTAGGCTTGAGAAAAGGCAGTTGAATTGGGATATGATAGCACTCTTCAAATATGTGAAGCAAGATCAAATAAAAGGTTAAGTGCTGTTCTCCCTTATTTCAGAGTGCAGGTCATGGAACAATGGATTTAAGCTCCAAGAAGGCAGATTCCAATTAAATGTTAGAAGAAAGTTTCTAACATTTAGAGCACTTTTCCTTCACTGAATGGGTTTAAACAGATGCTATACAGACAACTGTCCAGGATGCTTTAATTTGAATTTCTGCACTAAGCAGCAGGTTCAACTCAAAGATCTAAATGGGTTATTGAAACTCCATGATCCTATATTATTTACTTTGGAACAAGAAGGAGGAAATGGTGGAGGTATCTTTAGTGCTCCAATGGAACATCTTTTCCTATGTGTAACTGTCCTAGAATCCTTGATGGCAAGCTGATGCTCTGCATCTCTTCTACTGAGAAGGCAGTTTTGGAGGCAATCGTCACACTCATGGTGAGAAAAAAATTATTTACCAATGAAGTGAAAGATAGTTTTTTGAACCATGGGGCAAGAGAGGTAGAAATGTTGGAATGTGTGTTTTGCAAGCACCTTTGGGTCTTTGCAAAGGTTTGAGTTGAACAGTCCAGGAAAAAAAACTTATTTCTTTCAGTACAATGCACCCTACAATAGGCTTAAATGAAATTTAAATTTCATTAAATTTCTCTTCGATTGATGAAACGGTGTATCCAGCATGCATACAATAGCATTATAATTAGCCCTAAAGCTCAGCTATTCCTCTCAAAGTGAGATTTCTAATTTCCAACTCTTTGGTTGGTATTCTTTTTACCTTCTTTAACTTGGTATCTTATCTTTTATTAAGCTGATATAGTACACAACTGGCCTATGAGAATTAAGAATATGCTGTACTCTATTTTATTGTAAAATCAGGGAAGATTGGCTCTTTTCTGAGACAATATAGCAGTTTTATTGACAAGGTGTGTAAATGGCAGTATGAGATATCACAGCTGAAATACATGTTGAAATGTTTTAAGGTTATTGGATCAGGGATCTTTTAATAATAAAATAAATTTTTAAACTTCACTTTGCTACATGATTCTAATAGGCATCCATCATATTCCCTGTACTCTGTTTAAGTGCATTTTCTTTATGTGCAAGCAAACGTTTGGCTGGTTAGGGTTGTATTCTGATTTATATTCATTTGGTATTCTGTATAGAATGGGAGAAGACCCTCAGAACAGGGAATTTAACAACACTAATAAAAGAGTATTATATTCACATTTCTATAAGAGGTAGCAGGAATGATCAGCCCAAAATAAATTATGAAGCTTGCAATGGGATTAATATGCAGTTCTGTGTATGAAACGTTGAAATAATCCCTGTTAAGTTATTTGGTAAGGAATGAAAAACATTTTGACCTTTTTATGTAGAAAGGCAGGAAAGAAGGAAAGGGAAGTGTGGGGAATGGCTGGCTTTCAATTTGTCCTAGTAAGAGACAGAGGGAAAAGAGTTTTGGGAGATCTATGAATTCATACTTCCCGAGTGCCTCTTTGAAGTCAGCTTATGACTAACTTCTCATTATAATGCTCAGTATAGACAGATGTCTCAAACTCAAGTTTTGTCCCTGAAAGGGTTTCTTCCCCTGCTTGTTACTCTTGTTGTCTTTGACAGGATATTTACATAATTTCAAGGAGTCTTTTTTCATTGAAGGCTAGACTAGCTACTTTTTAATGCTGATATTTTTGGTGCTAGACTCAAAAGTATTTATGTAACCTTTCCCCAGTAAGGTTCCTATTAAAAAGTCCTACTGATATTTTCTAGCACCACATGCCATATCATATTATTTCATATGACCTCTCAGGAAAAGGAATCCCATGTTCTAAAATAATTCTTTTCATCTCTGGAACATTGGTAAACCTTTTGCAAAAAATAGTAGTAAAGTATGGGGAGTGGCTAAATGGGTATATCTGATGCAGGTCTGGGATCCAATAGAAGCCAAGTCTACTCATACTACTTTTCATCATGAGATCACTCTTTGTACTATCATAAAATAAAATAAAATAAAATAAAATAAAATAAAATAAAATAAAATAAAATAAAATAATAAAATAAAATAAAATAAAATAAAAAAATAAAATAAAATAAAATAAAATAAAATAAAATAAAATAAAATAAAATAAAATAAAATAAAATAAAATAAAATAAAATAAAATAAAATAAAATAAAATAAAATAATTTTTAATGACTTGAATTTTCAAAGTCTACAACCTGTCTTTTAGTCCTGTACCTATTCCCCAGAACTGCACATTTTATTTCTGATTGACCTGGTTTGGAGAAAGACCTGGTTTGGAGAAAGCTATTGGTGAAATGAGAGAAAAATGCATTTCATCCAAAAATAAAGGGTCATGATAATAAACAGGAACTACTCAAATATGCCCCTTCATGGATCACTGCCTTGTCGTGGCGAAGGGGCTTGCGTAACTCAATGAAGTCAGGTCAAGAAGAACAGGTCATGATGGAGAGTTCTGACAAAACGTGGTCCACTGGAGGAGGAAATGGCAAACCACTCCAGTATCCTTGCCAAGAAAACCCATGGACAGTATCAAAAGGCTAAAAGATATGACACTGGAAGATGAGCCCCTCAGGTCGGAAGGTGTCCAAAATGCTACTGGGGAAGAGCGGAGGGCAATTCCGAGTAGCTCCAGAAAGTGTGAAACGGCTGGGCCAAAGCCGAAAGGACGCTCAGTTGTGGATGTGTCTGGAAGTGGAAGGAAAGTCCGATGCTGTAAAGAACAATATTGCATAGGAACCTGGAATGTAAGAACTATGAATCAAGGTAAGCTGGATGTGGTCAAACATGAGATGACAAGATTGAACATCGACATATTGGGAATCAGCGAACTAAAATGGACAGGAATGGGCGAATTTAATTCAGGAGACCATTATATATACTACTGTGGGCAAGAATCCCTTAGAAGAAATGGAGTAGCTCTCATAGTCAATAAAAGAGTGGGAAAGGCAGTACTGGGGTACAACCTCAAAAACGACAGAATGCTTTCAGTTCGAATCCAAGGCAAACCATTCAACATCACAGTGATCCAAGTCTATGCCCCAACCACTGATGCCAAAGAAGCTGAAGTTGACCGGTTCTATGAAGACCTACAACACCTTCTAGAACTAACACCAAAAAAAGATGTCCTTTTCATCATAGGGGACTGGAATGCTAAGGTAGGAAGTCAAAAAATAACCGGAATAACAGGCAAGTTCGGCCTCGGAGTACAAAATGAAGCAGGGCAAAGGCTAATAGAGTTTTGTCAAGAGAACACGCTGGTCATAGCAAACACTCTTTTCCAACAACACAAGAGACGACTCTACACATGGACATCACCAGATGGTCAATACCGAAATCAGATTGATTATATACTTTGCAGCCAAAGATGGAGAAGCTCTATACAATCAGCAAAAACAAGACCTGGAGCTGACTGTGGCTCAGATCATGAGCTTCTTATTGCAAAATTTAGGCTTAAATTGAAGAATGTAGAGAAAACCACTAGACCAATCAGGTATGACCTAAATCATATCCCTTATGAATATACAGTGGAAGTGAGGAATAGATTTAAAGGATTAGATCTGGTAGACAGAGTGCCTGAAGAACTATGGATGGAGGTTCGTAACATTGTACAGGAGGCAGCAACTAAAACCATCCCAAAGAAAAAGAAATGCAAGAAAGCAAAGTGGCTGACTGATGAGGCTTTACAAATAGCTGAGGAAAGAAGGGAAGCAAAAGGCAAGGGAGAAAGGGAAAGATATAAACAACTGAATGCAGAATTCCAGAGAATAGCAAGGAGAGATAAGAAGGCCTTCTTAAATGAACAATGCAAAGTAATCGAGGAAAACAATAGAATGGGGAAGACTAGAGATCTCTTCAAGAAAATCGGAGATATCAAGGGAACGTTTTGTGCAAAGATGGGCATGATAAAGGACAAAAAAGGCAGGGACCTAACAGAAGCAGAAGAGATTAAGAAGAGGTGGCAAGAATACACAGAAGAACTATACAAGAAAGATCTTAATATCCCTGATAAATACGATTGTGTGGTCACTGACCTTGAGCCGGACATCCTAGAGAGTGAAGTCAAGTGGGCCTTAGGAAGCATTACTAACAACAAAGCTAGCGGAGAAGACAGTATCCCAGCTGAGCTATTTAAAATCCTAAAAGATGATGCTGTTAAAGTGCTGCACTCAATATGCCAACAAATTTGGAAAACTCAACAGTGGCCACAGGATTGGAAAAGGTCAGTTTACGTTCCAATTCCAAAGAAAGGCAATGCCAAAGAATGTTCAAACTACCGTACAATTGCGCTCATTTCACATGCCAGCAAGGTTATGCTCAAAATCCTACAAGCTAGGCTTCAGCAGCATGTGAACCGAGAACTACCAGAAGTGCAAGCTGGGTTTCGAAGAGGCAGAGGAACTAGAGATCAGATTGCCAACATTCGCTGGATCATGGAAAAAGCAAGAGAGTTCCAGAAAAACATCTACTTCTGCTTCATTGACTACGCTAAAGCCTTTGATTGTGTGGATCACAACAAACTGTGGCAAATTCTTAAAGAGATGGGAGTACCAGACCACCTTACCTGTCTCCTGAGAAACCTGTATGTGGGTCAAGAAGCAACAGTTAGAACCGGACATGGAACAACCGACTGGTTCAAAATTGGGAAAGGAGTACGACAAGGCTGTATATTATCACCCTGCTTATTTAACTTATATGCAGAGTACATCATGAGAAATGCCGGGCTGGATGAATCACAAGCCGGAGTTAAGATTGCCGGGAAAAATATCAACAACCTCAGATATGCAGACGATACCACCCTAATGGCAGAAAGTGAAGAGGAACTAAAGAGCCTCTTGATGAGGGTGAAAGAGGAGAGTGCAAAAGCTGGCTTGAAACTCAACATTAAAAAAACCCAGATCATGGCATCTGGTCCCATCACTTCCTGGCAAATAGAAGGGGAAGAAATGGAAGCAGTGACAGATTTTATTTTCTTGGGCTCCAAGATCACCGCAGACGGTGACTGCAGCCATGAAATTAAAAGACGCTTGCTCCTTGGAAGGAAAGCTATGGCAAACCTAGACAGCATATTAAAAAGCAGAGACATCACCTTGCCGACAAAGGTCCGTATAGTTAAAGCTATGGCTTTTCCAGTAGCAATGTATGGCTGTGAGAGTTGGACCATAAGGAAGGCTGAGCGCCGAAGAATTGATGCTTTCGAGCTGTGGTGCTGGAGAAGACTCTTGAGAGTCCCTTGGACTGCAAGGAGGTCAAACCAGTCAATCCTAAAGGAAATCAACCCTGACTGCTCATTGGAAGGACAGATGCTGAAGCTGAAGCTCAAATACTTTGGCCACCTAATGAGAAGAGAGGACTCACTGGAAAAGACCCTGATGCTGGGAAAGACTGAGGGCAAAAGGAGAAGGGGACGGCAGAGGATGAGATGGTTAGATAGCATCACCGATGTAATGAACATGAATTTGAGTAAACTCCGAGAGACAGTGGAGGACAGGAAGGCCTGGCGTGCTATGGTCCATGAGGTCACGAAGAGTCGGACACGACTGAACGACTGAACAACAACAACTCAAATATGGAAGTCAAAGAAACATTTAGGGTGGTTGTTATGTTAGACAAGCAAGTGGCCTCTCCCGCAATTAACCACAGCAGCCAATGGAATGAGCAGCCAAAGGCAGCAGCATTGGCTTTTGCCCATCAAGAGCCAGCTGATCAAGAGCTTATGGAATCTTCATAGGGGAAGCCCTAGCTGATGGCTAATTTTTGGATAGAGCAACACCAAGATGGATTGGCATTTAAATCCTATGGCTTAATGTCATACATATTTGAAAAAGGCATTTTCAGATATACAAAGAATTTCTCATCTTTTCTTAAATGTGGGGAAAAGAACATATCTCTTTTCATTTTGCCCACTCTAATGGAGTGCTCACAAACTGGCAGCCCTGAACATCTCATCTTGACTCAAACAATGCTGGATGTCAGCTTTACTTTTCTTCTTTCTTTTTCCACCATAGGCTAGGATTTTTCCCCCCAAAGCTGTCTCCTTTGAGATGAATAAAAAGAAACTTTGATTCCCAAAGTCTTATATACAGTACATGTTTCAGATGATGAAAGGCCAGACATTTTCTTTTATGTTTCAGTAACAACTAAGGATTCTTGTGAACTTTTTAAAATAGTAATTCTTATTAATTGTAGATGAAAGATTAAATGATGCTCTAAATAAGGAAAACTAAAGTTTTTATTCATTGGCAGTGTCTCCTGAACAAGCCCTATTGAAATGGGAACTGCAAGAGACTATGGTTCAGTGATGTTTGGGAAGGAAAAGTTCCCAATGATATGTGCCTTACCTCTGTTTTGTCATTCCAGTTTCATTTCTCACAACATACGGTATCGCCTTTGGATAAGGTCAGGACAGAAATTTAGCGATCAAACAAGGCCTTCATAACAGCTACTGAATTCGATACTGAAGTCTGGCTATGGGGGAGGTGAGACAGTTTTGGAACAACAAAATCTCTCCATCCCCACTCCACCCAAAAGGAAAGTCCCAGGACCCAAGACAGTCACTTACAAAAATCTTAGTTGCCTGGTTAGTGCCCTTCCAATGAGAAAGGGAGAACCTTGTCCTTTTCAACCCTGTTGCCTTCGCTTGATGAGGAGCAGCAGCCGCCATTTTGGATGTACTCCAGCTGAACAAAACTAAGCCAGGTCAGCTGTTAAATGATGATATGAGAACACAAAAATCCATAGCTCTGAGTGTGATTAAAGAGAATATAAACTTCTTTCAAAAGAGAAGATAATTTCAGAGAATTAACTATGAGAGAAGTATGATGTTCTGGCACTTACCAAGTGATACATCCTGGGAACAAACAGGATCCCTAATTCCAACTGCTGCATTCATATATATTTGAACCAAAGTCACACAGTAGAAGTCTCTGTAACTGCTACCCATGAAAAGAAGTACATATGTATAAACTCCATTTCCAGGGACAGTTTAGAATTGGCTAACATGCTGTGAATCATCTTCAGAGAAAGTATATTGCTACTGCATCCTGTTTTGAAAACCTCTAATCTGCTTGCTGGTGATAGACCTGATACTAACTGAAACATTGTTTTCACTGCCATTTTTGATGACTGCATGCTCTTATACACAAGAATCATAACCCAGATTATGAAAAACTTGCATCTTCACTAGTGATCTCAGCATGTATTAATTATATAAAGCACCTATGGATACATTTTTTTTGGTCACAGTGCTTTTGCTTTGGCTGAGGGTTAAACTGTAGCTTTTAAAAAGAGGAGAGCTGAGTTTTAGTTCTTCATAACAAGGAGATTCTTCTTGTTGGGCAGGTGACAATTCTACATCTGGCTAAATGCCATGCCAAATCTTCATGACATGGAATGAATTTTGGGTGGAAAGATTCTGGCCTCTCTTTGAGCAGGTTTGATAATTTCCAAACAGATGGACATAAATGTTGGGCAGGGAAGAGACCGTTTGTTTACCTCAGATTCGTTTTCTGAAAAATGATTCCCAAATGGCAATTGAAAGATAGCTCCTAGTCCAATTCTTCTGCTGTGGAGATGATGACTGAGGATTTTCATCATTGGAAATTCAGCTAGATTAATTTTGGGGGGGGGGAGACTATTGCTCTATCCACACAGGGACATTTTTTGTACGTTCATATAATTACTTGGAATGTTTTACAAGCATTAATGAGTTTCTATCTCCTTTCATTTAGTTTTAGTTCTTGGTGGGACCAAGCCAAAACTGACTTTCAGTGCCAACCTAAATGTTTGTAAAACTTGGCTAGCAGGTTTGAAAGGCCATTCTTTAACCATTCACATGCAAAGAGGTATGAAACTTTGTGGGGGGGGGGGAAACCTATAAAGCACTTATGAAGAAAGAAAACTTCTGAGGTGGGACAGTCATTCATTAGCATTTAACTGACATACACATACTGTATGGCTCCAGGATATCATTTCTGAGCAACTTCTACTCAAAAGTGTCTGTTTCTTGGGACATCTAATTAGAAAGTCCTCCATTTTGTTGCATCCAGACTTTCATTTGAGACAGCTGTGTGTATTATCCAGTACTGATCTCTTGCCTTGGTCATGGCAACAGGGATAAAATGGGATTGACATGGGTTGTGAATTTAACATAAATCTCAGGACAATTGGACCTAACTTTCCTCTGGGGAGAAAGGTTCAGCTAGAGTAAAGGCAGATAACAATTTTTTGAGAAGTAATAATATATGGTATGCACAGAACTATCTGAAAAATCAAATCACAAGAAATGAGAGCAATCTTACCATATTTCTGTATCAGCAGCGAAAGCAAAAAAACTTAAGTTGGAACAAACTTGAAATTTTGTATATTTTATTAAATGTTAAATGAGAATCAAAGATATGCTGAAGTTGTTAATTAATTTCTTTTAAAAATCATCAAAATGCCAATAGCTACTTTATTTACTTTACTTATTTAGTCTAAAAACTAAATAAAAAAGAGAATCATGCAAATATTAAATAGGAAAAAATGTTTGGACTCTGAATAAAATCACATTAGATGAAAGTAATATTAAATTTTAATGGGAAAAATACTAGCTATTTATATATGATAAATGATGTACAACTGATTTATCCTTGAAAAGGTAAGCAAAGTAATTGCAGACTTTGTACCAAATGAACTACAGAAAATAGACCTAAATTATTTTCTGGCAAAGCTATTCAGAGAAAAGGAGGGTTGGGTTTTTGTTTTTTGTTTCTCCCCCCCCCCCCATAAAACTCACTATATTAGATTAGATTAAGATTAAGACTTAATAAATTATCATATCAGTCAGAACAAATAATTTACAGTATTTTAACTATACTCCAGTTATGGATAGGCTGACCATACGTCCCGTTTTGAACGGGACAGTCCCGTTTTCTAAACAATTCCTGACCGTCCTGTCGTTTTAAGAAAAATATCCATTTTGTCCAATTTTTTAAAGTTCCCGTGGCGAAGCGCGCCCGCACACACACCCGCATGCCTGCACGTATGCACGCACCTGCACGCACGCACGCACACCCACTTTGTCCAGTGAGCCGTGGGTAGGTTAGGGTCCCTTTTTCCTCTCAAGGAAATATGGTCAGCCTAGTTATGGACAATATAAATTATTTTTGCTTCACTATTTTCTTTATCATTTTATGCTTAGACATTGAACTTCTATAAAATATTCATCTGGATAAGAAGAATTTGGATTGTCTAAAACTGGAACGGCAATATATTCAATTAAAACTTCTCTTGAATTCATAATTTTGTCCAGATGCATTATGAGCATCTAAAACTCTTGAATTACTGTCAATACTGAAATACTTTTTGGGTTATTCTAAATCTTCAAATCTTTTTATAGACAAATAAAAAGTATTGTTAAGGTAAATATAAGTTATTTACAAGAAATTTGTAATAAAGGGTTGGAATATACCATATTAACAAATCAATAGTTAAAAATGCTGAAGAATATAAAGCATATTGCTTATATTCTTAAAATGATAATAATTCAACAAAATATTTTGGCCATGCTTATTTTATACCTCAGAGAATGTTTAAATTGTTTTTATGTTTCATTGTGCTGGAAGTGTAAAATGATGGAGGGGACACTTCGACATATGATATGGGTTTGTTCCATTATTATTCCATTTTGGTTTAAAATCCATAACTTTTTAAAAACAGTTTTGGAAAGAAAAATATTGTTTAAAATGTGAATATTTCAGTTATGTACACCATTGAATTATGTACCCCAAACATGAAATTTATTAAGCAGAAAATAAAATAAACCTCAAACAAAAACTTTTACAGGTAGTCCTCAAGTTACGACCACTCACTCAGCAACTGTTCAGTTACAACATCACTGAACAAGGGGGACTTATGACCGGTCCTCGAACTTGTGACCATTGCAGAATCCCCACAGTCACATGGTCGCAATTCAGGTGCTTGGCAACCGGCTCACACTTACAACTGTTGCAGCATCCCGTGATCACATAACTGCCATTTGCAACTTTCCCTGCCAGATATCACAAGTAAATTCAACGGGGAAGCCTGTAGGAGGTCCCAAGTTGCTCTAATAAGATGCTCTTGCTGCCGCCGCTTTTTCTCTTGAGGAGCCCCTGGACCACAGGGTGAGTACAGGACCTGGGCAGGCAAGCAACCCACCCCCACCCACCCACACTAGCACCACACTTCAGCACCCTGCACCCCTGCCCAGTCTGTAGCACTCACCTGCCCACCTTCTTGTGAGACGCCTAAGGAAAGGCTTGTCGTGACTGGGACTTGCAACTTCCTGCCAGCTTCCCCATTGACTTTGCTTGTTGGAAGCCGGCAGGAAGTTGCAAGTCACAGTCAATTGAGGGCCTCACTTAAAGACCCATACTCCTCACTTAACGACAACAATGGGGATTGCTGGGATTACTGTCGCTAAATGATGTGATCACATGACATTGCACCTCATCACTTAGCGATGGAAATTCTGGTTCCAATTACCATAGTTAAGCAAGGACTACCTGTACAATGCAAAGATGGTGGCATCTCAAATTTACAATCTTGGATTGATTACATTGTATGCAGTTTCACTTACAAACTGTCTCTTTATTGACATAATAGAAAGCCTGATTGTTATTATTCTGTGTAACCAAGACTTTTTTACATATGTATTTTGTCCATCTTCTCATTTTATTTGTCTCTTTCTGTATATTAAATTGTATGTATTTATAGGTGTGTGTAGACACACACACACAGACACACACCTACATACACAGTCACATATTTCATTTACATTTTTGGAGAGAAATTTAAAACTAAATATGAACAATGTATGGGTAACAGCGTTCCGCGCGCGTCATGCGGCCACATGACCGTGGAAGCGTCTTCGGACAACGCTGGCTCTTCGGCTAACAAACGGAGATGAGCACCAGCCCCTAGAGTCAGACACGACTGCACAAATGTGCGGGGGGAACCTTTACCTTTACTATGGGTCTCTGGATAATATATCTGAAGATCTTGGGATGTGGTTAATATTACCTGGAATTTCTGGTTCACAACTTCTCATTTAGGTGTAATTTTTTTGTAGAGAAGACAGCCTAGCTGAAAAAGGTTGGAAGTAATGTCAGGAAAACTGAACTTTTTATTACATTCTCTGAGGCCGTCTGTGAATAATTAACTTAAGGAAATGTATCTTCAGGCATACATTTCATACATTAGCAATATACTTAGAAAGGTATATTTGGGAACTAATCAGCCTGGGCTAAAAGGTAAGCAGTGTATTTATGAAGTGATGCTATCAATGTAATCTTTCTTAGACTTCACACAACCAAGAATGTAGTCAGATAATATTGAGTCAAAAATAATAATAATTAAAAAAACCCACCAGAAATCTGTCCTATTGCCCCCTTCTGGCCAGGAGGACAGCAGACCAAATGCTATTCAAAAGGGTTTCATACTAAATAAATTAAACCATGGAAAGCAGATGAAAAGTGTATAGATTGGCTTTATTTCACACATGGACATGCACCAGAGCAAGGCAGACACTAGGTTGATTTCCAAAAGGGTTAAAAAAAATGTGTGGTAGAGTTCAAAACAGCAAAAGGAATGGAGATCAACAGAAGAAGTAAAGAGAACTCAGAAGATATTTGAATTAAATTTTGGCTTCTTGGAGGTACTTATAGATAGTTAATGTAGGTGAGTTCTGTGGCACAGACTTGGTCAGCAGCATAGCATCTACCTTCAGCCAAAATTTTTTTCTAGGCTTCAGTCTTCTAGTCAAAGCCTCCTAAGCCAATGGAGGTTCCAGTAGCAGACACTTAAATGGACTGTAGGACTTGTTTTAAGTTATTACAGTCAAATGCTTAAGAGTTTGACATACTTAAGATTGTCACATGCAGTGTGTCAAATGCTTTAACTGTGGAGTCCTTGGTGTTCTCTGAGCCTTGTTGTTTTCTTGCAGATGTTTCATTGCCAGACTAGGCAACATCTTCAGTGCGAAAAGGGAGTGGGACTTGCTCTCTGTTTATATACCTAGCTTGTCCTGCTTGTGTTGGTGGAGGTGTTGTTCTCCCCTTAGGAGTTCCTTGATTGGGCTGTTGTTTGCTGCTTGGTTGTTTGTCTAAGTTAATAGTTCCTTGATTAGGGTATATTGTGCTGTTTGATTGTTCCTCTGGTGCTAATCTTGGTGTTAATCTTTGCATATCTGGGTATTGACTGCTGGCAAAGAGGTGTTCTGGTCTTTTGGCTTTTCTATTGTCTCTTATGAATGGTATGTAAATGTTGTTTACCTCTATGTGTCTGTTGATGGCTGCTTTGTCTGAGTTTCAAGTTTCCAGGAATTCTCTAGCATTTTTGGATTTGGCTTGCTTTAAGATGCTCACAGTTTCCCAGTTGAAAGTATGGTTGAGTCTGTCCATGTGTTGTGAGATTAAAGAGTTTTCATCGTGTCTTCTGACTGCTAGTTGGTGTTCATGGATGCGCTCTGCTAGTCTTCTGCCCATCTGTCCTGCATAGCGGCTGCTACAGTCCTTACACTGTATGTTGTAGATAACTCCTGTTTTCTCTTCTTGGGCTACTGGGTCTTTTGGGTTACTTAAGATGTTATGAAGGGTTTTGGTTGGTTTATGTGCTATGGTGATGCCATGTGGTTGTAACAGTCTATTGGTAGTTTCTGAGATGTTTCTGATGTATGGCAGTGTTATCCTTTTCATAGCTTCTGTTGGTTGTGTTGTAGTGGGTTGGGTAGTCAGGCACTTTTTGATAAAGTTGCATGGGTATCCATTTTGCTAAAAGCATTTGAAAGGCCTACCTACCTTGTGCTTCACCTTACCACAAAGATGAAGGTAGAGATACAACGAGGATCTAGTCTAGGGCAAAGGGTTCCACTATGTGTTCTTTCAGAGGTTTACATAGGAAGCATTGCAAAATTCTGGCAAATTTCTGATCATGTTATACAGATAGGTGAAGCAAGTATCTCAAGGAATAAAGTAAGTTAAGCCACGCTACCACAGCCCTTGTTTTGGGATCTGAATGAGCCCAGGCAAAAAAAGTTCCTTGACTCCATCCAAGTACAGCCTGTGCTGCTTGGATTGAATTGAAGTTGCTGGGCTGCTTAGGGGTAACTGCATATTTCTCAGTAGTCCGCTACTGAAAGGTACTCTTCCCAGCCATCTGGCAGTTCTCCAACACTATTTTTTGGAGTTCAACATGGAGAAGGCAATCCTCTCACACACCTGGTGATTTTGTACCTGCTTCTGCGTCTAAGTGCAGGGTTGCACAATGAGGGACAGTGTAAATGGAACCTCTAAACTCGACCCTGGCTCTTCAGAACTGATCTTGCCAGATTGTTTATCCTAAACCAGTTTCTGTTTTTTGTCAGAAGAGAAATCTTCCATGGTGTTTATGATACTTGAATCCTTTGTCCAGAAGGGTATAGCCATCCTGGAATACAGACACTCCTCCCTTCCTTGTCAGACACATTCCATGTCTAGAACTTGAGCTGAAGAAGTTGACCTATGTTTTCTAGTGCTAGCATCTTTGCCTTTCCTTAAATTGCTTCGTTGCCTTGCAGATTTAAAATTCTGGTATGTAGCTTGTTTGCAATAATTCTTTCATCCTTTTGCTTTCTATCTTCTCCAGCACAAGTAATTCCAAACCCACTCTCACTCTGTTTCACCTATTTCTTTTCTTGGAACATATATTTCCCCTATTCCTTCAATGATTCATCTTCCCCTAGTCCAGGGGTGGGGAACCTTTTTTCTGCCAAGGGCCATTTGGATATTTATAACCAGGGACCGGGGGGTGGGGGGCGGGGTTTCTGTTATTTCCGCGGACCGGGGGCTGGAGTTTGTGGATGGGAGCCAATCACAAACACTGGGGGCGGGGTTTGTGGGCGGGAGCCAATCACATGGAAGGGGTGGGGTTTGCGGGCGGGAGTCCCGTGGGCCTTAGGCAGGAGCCCTGTGGGCCTTATACGGCCCGCGGGCCTGACGTTGCCCACCCCTGCCCTAGTCTATATCGGCATGCAGATTCTGATAATGACCACATTTGGCAAATTCTGTTTCTTTTCTCCTTTTGCTTGTTTATTTTAGGATATACAGAATTTATGTTATGCCAGTTCCTAGGCTAGGAAGTCATTTTTTTCTTTTTATAATTGGATGATCATTTCCCCATGCTTTCTTATTTACCTATGTGTATAAAATTAACTTGTTCACCTGTTTGAATGGCAACACCTGCCTAAGCTAATTATTTCTCATTGTTTATGAATGTGAATGTGCCCACTGAGATAACTCTATCCCCCATTATTTGAGTGTCTTGCATGTGACTTACTTAGTCAATTTGCCAAGATACACTAATGCTAAAATTAAAAGGCTTCCTTATACATGTATTTCAAGACAAGTCCAACTTCTGATATGACCAGACCAGAAAAAAATATGCAGTAACAATATAACTTTGCTGCACTCCAGTAATAGATAGCATGAAAACAATAGAAATAAAAACAATAAGAGTGTTCTTCTCTCTACAAGAGCCTCACTGTTGAATTTCATGATAAATTACTGCTATTTCTTTCAGCTAGAATGAATCACTTCACAAAAGCCATAAAATTAATTTGTGCTCCAGCAGAACACATGCTGTTGTATGGTGGAAGGGAGGGAGAGGCAGGGGGAATAGCTGACGAAAACCTTTGCATTCTTGGATTAGTTTCTATGTGCATTGTTATATTCAAATATAATGTTTTATTGCCTGTTTTATATGAATCGCTTTCTTGGAATAAAGGCTTTCAGTTTTTCATCACAGATTTTTTTTTTAAAAAATGTCCCAGGAGGTCTCCTGAATTGTAATAAAAATATGATAGAGAAAAATATATAGTTTGTTTCTTTCTGTTTCAGTAACTAATAATACAACATCAAGCTTTTTTACAAGTGGAAATGACTGAGATGCACTTGCAGTTAGACATTTTCAGTTGGCTCTTTCAAGCATCCTGAAAGGAAGTATCTGGAGAAATAGGGTACAAATATTTCATTTTTGGCTTAATATTTACTTACTTTCATACTTATAAGCCACTCCAGTCTCAAATGACTCTGAGCAGAGTACAACCAACATACATAAATAAGGTTAAAACATAAAATACAGAATAAAAATCAAACTATACCAGCATCAAATAAAAAACAATATAACACAGGGATAATATGTCACTTGGCAATATATATACATATATATATTCTACTCTCAGAAGGAACAGTATCAAAACATTGTAGCCTCCAAGGCCTGCTGGAATAACCACATACAGTAGACCAGTAGAGAAGGAACATACAGATCTCTGGGGGACTGCTGTTCCGCAGAAGGGGAATAGCAATTGAGAAGGGTCAACGTTCATATTCCCTGAAGATGGCATTCTCTGAAGAGATATGGAGGGAATTTCTGCCAGATGTTATTGGATAGGCAGATACTATTGGAGATAGGCAGTCCCACATATATTCATGAAAGACTTTAAAGGGGACAACAGCTTCTTGAATTCCACTCAGAAGCCAATTGACAACCAGTGTAGGTCTCAAAATAGTGTTACATGGGCAATCAAGATATGCCAGTATCTACTTGACCTATTCCATTATGGATCACTGTAGCCTCTGAATACTCTTCAAGGGCAGGACTGTGTTGAGTTCCTGACAATAGTTCAATCAGGATATAACTAAGGCATAAGTGATGGTGAGAAGATATCATTTAGATATCTTTAGATAATCATTTAGCTAAAATGTGGGTGCCAGAACAGTATTAACCATCCATGAATAAGGATAAAGAAATACAATGAATCCACATTTTCAGAATCATTTTATTTATTTATTTATTTATTTATTTTTCAAATTTATTCCCCGCCCATCTCCCATGCAAGGGACTCTGGGCGGGTTACAACAGTTAAAAATTCAGAAACTATACAATTAAAAATCTAAAAAATACAACCATATAAATAGATAAAATCCAAGATGGGTAGGGAATCATAGCAGAAATCCTATTGCTATGGGGCCAGCCAACCCCAGGAGGCACTACCGCCTCTGTCGTCCCAGGCCTGGTGGCAGAGCCAGGTCTTAAGGGCCTTCCGAAAGGCCAGGAGTGAAGGGGCCAGTCTCACCTCCGGGGGCAAGATATTCCATAAGGCGGGCACTATCGCAGAGAAGGCACACCTCCTGGACCCCGCTAGGTGGAATTCTCTTGTTGAGGGGGTCCGAAGCATGCCCTCTCTGCATGCATGGGTGGGGCGGGCTGACGTTATCGGGATGAGACGGTCCCTCAGGTACCCTGGTCCTATGCCATATAGGGTTTTAAAGGTAATCACCAACACCTTGAATTGGACCCAGAAGCAAACTGGCAGCCAATGGAGCTCGCGAAGCAGAGGTGTTACATGTGCCGATCTCCTGGCACCCATAACTGCTCGCGCCACCGCATTCTGCACCAGCTGAAGCTTCCGAATACTCTTCAAGGGTAGCCCCATGTAGAGCGCATTACAGTAATCTATACGGGAGATGACAAGGGCGTGAGTGACTGTTCATGATCTAGAATCATGATCTAAAAATTATTATTTTTAACTTGATGTTTACTTCACATATTATAGATAGTTTCAGAAGTGCAAATGAAATGAAATTATTAGATTCCTTGAGCTAACAGCTTGTTGTCAAATATTCAATACTACAAATGACTGACTTTTAAGAGTTGTCAACAAAGATCAAGGAGTGATCTTGTCAATTCTCAAAACTAAGTCCAGATGAAGTAACCCTTATGGATATGAATGGCTTAAGTGAGTGGGCCTTTTCCAAGCTCATGATTCTAGTTGGATTATTTATTTATTTATTTATTTATTTATTTATTTATTTATTTTCTATCCTGCCTTTATTATTTTTATAAATAACTCAAGGTGGTGAACATACCTAATACTCCTTCCTCCTCCTATTTTCCCCACAACAACAACCCTGTGAGGTGAGTTGGGCTGAGAGAGAGTGACTGGCCCAAGGTCACCCAGCCGGCTTTCATGCCTAAGGTGGGACTAGAACTCTCAGTCTCCTGGTTTCTAGCCCATTGCCTTAACCACTAGACCAAACTGGCTCTTATATTATTATTATGGAAATGAAAATCTATCAATAGGATATCAGGTTGAGAAAATCTGCTTTGCAATGGGTGCAAAGTGGCTACACTTGAGACAATGAAATGGATGATTGAGATAATACCAAATAAATACTCAGAGTAGTTTTCCTGGAGTTGAGGACTAACTGACAAGTCTAGTTGCTAAATATGAGTAGCTCATCGGGGCGATCTCATAGCATGGACCATTGATAAAAATTAGTACCAATCAAAGAGAAAAATTAATACTAAATCTAAAATTGATAAAAATTAGTACTAAATCTAAAATGGGACGTGGTGGCTCAGCGGGTAAGATGCCAGGCTTGTTGATTGGAAGATGGCAAGTTCGGAGGTTCGAATCCCTAGAGTGAGCTCCCGCACTAGCCCCAGCTCTTGCCAACCTAGCAATTCGAAAGCATGCAAATGCAAGTAGATGAATAGGTACCACTTCGGTGGGAAGGTAACAGCGTTCCGCGCACGTCATGCCGGCCACATGACCGTGGAAGCGTTGTCATCGGACAACGCTGGCTCTTCGGCTAACAAACGGAGATGAGCACCGGCCCCTAGTGTCGGACACGACTGCACAACTGTGCGGGGGGAACCTTTACTTTTACCTTTTACTAAATCTGAAACAGTATGGCCTTCTGACAGGTTATAGCAGTTAATGCAGAAACGTATTCTCAGAGAGTGACCTACTCTACTGATAGGTTAGAGTAATCATTATGACAGGTTAGAGTAATCATTATGGGAAGAGAAGAGGATGGGGAGGAAGTGGAGCCCAAGTATCCAGTAGCAGCTGTCCTGTAGTTGGAGATTCCATCAGTACTGGAGCCAGTGACCTCCACTCCATCTTTAGCAGACCCAGCTAGTTCCCAGGACCCTTCAACTACCCCCATTGACAGTCTCTCAGACTCAGAAGTTCAGCTCCTCAGTCCTAGGTATAGGCATTTATTGAATATTTGGGAAGAGAGAGCTGAACTTTCTGGATCAGAGAGGCTAGCTAAAAGGCATGGAAGTACTAACAGGACAGCAGATTCTGTAACTCCTGGGTACTGTATTTCAGCTATGCACTGGGAGGAGACTCATTGTGGCTTATTTATTGTACTCCCTTTTCAAACCTCAGCTCTGGCCTCCATTTACATTGCTTTGCCATGTCTTGGACTCTGAATTTTGTCTCACCATGTCTCTTGCCTCTCCTCCAGATTCACCATCTGATTGTTTGTTTACCAGTCTTGATCCATGCCTGACCTGTTCGACCCAAGCACATTCTAGCCTCAGGATACTTGAAAGGACTTTTTCAAACACTGCTTGTTTTCTACTAACTGTGAAACAACCTGATCTTGCTTACCTCTGGCTGTGGCAGATTTATAGCACGTAATTTATGTTCCAGCAGCCAGCTGAACTGGCACAAAAAACTCTGTGTGAGGAAAGGAAGATTGAAAACATGCATTCAGCTCCAGGTTGGGCACCAGAACAGCATAATTGCCCAGGTAATTCTGCCTCGTATTATCATAGCTGCCCATAATGTTGCAAGTGTAGTCTCTGTACCTCTTACATTACATGTAGAACTAATTCTAAGAAATGGAAACTACTTCAAATGCAGGATTCAGGTGCATATTGCTTTTATTATATAGAGTTAATTTACAGAGGTTTGCACAGGAAGGAAGTAAAAAAAGTCAGGGTGGTAGCCACAACTATATGTCCTATGTGACCCTGCCCACATCACAACTATATAAAAAGGGTGGGGCTTTGATCACATGGTTGTGGCCACCATCTTGATTTTTTTAATCCCCTCCCTGTGGACACCCCTAGTAAGTTGACTGTTGGTAACTATCTTTCTCAACCCTGACCATCAGCTCTGGAGTAAATTAACCAAATCTAAGTTAGTAGTGATTAATTCTCCCATTTATTTCAGTGGAAATAAAGTATGGGTTAAATACATTGGTCACATTCATTTGAAAGAAAAAGTAATTTGAGAAGACCCTGATGGAAAAATGGAAAGCAATTGAAAAAGAGAAGAAGGCAGACAGAAGGCAGCTAGATATGACCCCTGATGATGTAGCATGAGCTTACAATAAGAAAACACTTATTGACAGACTCAGTCCTGGCAACATGATGTCCATCAGGTCACAAAAAGTTGGAAGTGTCTGAAGAACAACCATCACAAAGACATGTAGCTATCTTACTCAAAAACAGTGCAAAACACACATATTTTCTTTGAAAACCAAAGAATCCTTTAATCCTTCATATTTGGGGATATGCTTTAAGGTTCCTGTAGCTCTTTAGCTAGATAAAATTGATGGTGCTAGGAAGAAAGCAATTTTCTGAGTTTTATGACCTATGCTTTGGACAAGTGATCTCTACAGCAGGTGAATAACATATAAAAATCTTTTATAGAACTTTTTATAGGATAGTAAGCAGCTTTATGATTTTATCCTTTTGGTTATTAAATATTAAGTAGAGAAAACAATTCAAGTCAAATATTAATTTTGAGTGAAATGTTAGCAAATTGTAGGTTATTTTGTGTTAAAATATAGTAATTTTATTTTGAGAGAAAAATTATAACCTTTCATTTTATTCAACATTAATAAAGTTATGAACAAATATTTTAAACAATTATATTAATTTGAGTGTGTGTGTGTATATTTGTATTCTAAACTGTCCCAAATAAAGTAAATAATATGATAATATCAACTGATGTTTTGCCACTGATTTCCAGAGGCTATGTACTATTTCTCCAATTTAAAAAGTTACTGGGATTTAATTGTATTAAAAGGTAAAACAATAAAAGGTCTGTGTAATATAATTCATGTGCTGTTTTGTCTATGTTCTGAAAGTGATATAAGTTAAATTGAAAGTGCATCCATTGCAGAGATTATTATTGTACAAAATGCTATATTGTTGTTTTGAGGTTGGTACTATGTATTATTTTCTTGCTTTTTAATATTGACATTTTGGTAAGCATCCTGGGTATGAAGGATTAAGTCTTCCTCCATTTTTTAGGCTTTTGCTGAAACTTTCCAGGTTCTGAAAGGAATGCTATGCTCCAAGGTGCAGTTTAAAATGCAACTAGTTTCAATTTAGGTTAAGTTCAGTTTAGGAAGATTAAAGTTGCAACTCATCAGTGATATAGTCATGGCCCAGTGCAGGGAAAAGAACAGCTGGTGAAACAGACATGTTTATGGGCTGTTGAACACAAAAGTCACCACTTGCTAAAGCAGTGACTTGGGATCAAAGCTTTAGAGCATGGGTGTCCAACCTTTTGGCTTCCCTGGGCCACATTGAGTAAAGAGGAATTGTCTTGTGCCACACATAAAATATGTAATATAGTTAATGTATATTAGTAATAAAACTTCATTTATTTTTTTATATTTTTTATTATAAAATTTTAAAAAAGAGGGCAACATAAAAGTAGTGGGATATTTGACCTTGTTTTTGTGAAACTAATGCATCAATGTCTGGTTCAATGAAAGTGGTTGCAATTCTCAGTGAGTTCTCAAGGTGCTCATCAGCTTTTACCTGGGAGAACCATCACCCATTGGTGACTGCTGCTAATGCCGCGTTTTTCTGCTGGAGCCGCTAGCGGCCTCCCCTTCCCACTCGGCATCTCGGCTGTACTCCAAGCGGCAGCCTCCACCAATCTTCGCCTACTAACTACAGACACATTAATGGTAGAGCGGCGGACTCTGCTTGGCTTGCGAGTCAAGTTGCAAAACTGACTTTGGCGGCTGCTCACAAACCGGTGGAAGGCCGCTGCCTGCCTGCGTGAGAAGCCAAGAGGAGAAGCGGATGCTCTACGCAGGCGATGTAACTACCCTGAGCTTTGTTACTGTCTCAAATGTACCGGGATTGTCTATTTTTGGTGTGGGCCTGGCTGCAAAACAGAAGAAAGAGAGAATGGCAACCAAAAACTTGCAAAATAATGTTAAAAGTTTACAATTTTTCAGGGCCGCATTACTACCTGTTCAGGGCTGCATGCGGCCCGTGGGCCATGGGTTGGACACGCCTGCTTTAGAGTTTGCAGCAGAAAAAAATTTAGCCACTCTGCATATTTCTGATTGGAAAGCAGATAAGTAACTAGAGGATGCATTCTCTCTCATATTTTCATTCTTGGTTCATCATCTGAGGTATTGCTATGAATCTAAAAATTATTCTACATAATATAACCCTTCATGTTTGACCTTAATGTGACCAATACAAAAATGGATTTGGTTTCATTGTCAAAGAAAGGAGTGCATTGTGACTCATCCCATGAGAAACCAGAGTAATTTTTAAAAAGACCTAGAATAATGGCATTAAGCTGTGTAAGCAAATCCCCCACCTGGGGGCAATGGTAGGAGAGAAAAAGGTGAAAGAGTTGGCTAATCTCTCTGACCATTCTCTGAGAAAATGGAGACTGGACTGTGACAGTGGCTTTTTATTTTAACCAAGGAAGCTTTGTGTACAGATGTTCTTGGTTTGTGTTCAATCTGCATTAGTTGGTATTGCAATGTCTTTTTTGGTTTCTACTGCTGAAAACATTTGCGTGTATTTCTATGGGAACAGTGTATCAGGGGATCCGATGCATAAACCACATGGGATCTCATGACACAGAACTGGAAGATCTCCTTTGTTGAATGCTTCTTTAGATTTCAGATTTCTGAATAATCTAATCACAGTTTTGAAGGGATTTGATAAATAACCCATTGTTCCATTTTCATTACTTTCTCTCTCCCCCTCTCTTCATTTTTTTTTCTTTTTACAAAGCACTATGCTTTGGATGATAGTTTGTTGCAGTTTTTAGTTACTTCCATTCTTATACGCCTTTTTCAGCAGTAGTGTCTTCAGAAAAAAATTGGTCTAGAGATTCAGAAACTCTGCAGAATATAGCAGACCTCTATACTCTAGTGTTCTAAAGCTCCTAATAACCCCTTTAGAACAGAGACAGACAGACAGAAGATAGATAGATAGATAGATAGATAGATAGATAGATAGATAGATAGATAGATAGATAGATAGATAGATATAGGTAGATGATAGATAGATAGATATTTATTTTTATTTATTATTGTATTTATACCCCGCCTATCCCCTCCCTAACGGAGGACTCTAGGCGGCTTACATACATCGTTATACATATACATTGTTATACAATTTCATTTAAACTGCGCGTCAAGGAAGGGGGTAAGGGAACCGACTCTTCTCTTGGCTTCTGGACTACATGTCCCACGATGCCTTGCATCAGAGCCGGCTGCTGACGTCCTGTAGATGTTAGTTCGGGATCCGTCGTGACCGCCGCCATTCAAAGGATCTTCAGTTTTGTTTTTGTTTTTTTCGGTGGAAGCCGACCCCCCCGACAGGACGTCAGCAAATTTTCCCACTTAAGGTGGTACCCAATTTATTTACTTGCAAGCTTTCGAACTGTTGGGTCAACAGGAGATTCTTGTGTTTGCTAGCAAGCAGTAACAGGAGCTATATGCCTGAATGGTACTGAAGGTAATACAAAGATTAGGAGGCACTTTGCCTTCAAGAATTTATCTATCCCAAATGGTATTTCTTTCTTTCTTTGTTTATTTATTTATCAAATTTTTATCACCGCCCATTTCCCCCCGATGAAGGACTCTGGGCGGTTTACAATAAAAACACAAAATGCAACACAATTACAAGTGCAATAAATATAAATATAAGTGCACAATAAAAATATAAAATATGATAAACTCCAGATGGCTGATGGTTCTCTAAGTTCATGAGTATAAAGGGTTATTTTAGGGCCGTTCTAGGGGGTTAGCCATCCCCAGGAATGACTATTTTCCTTCCCACTCCAGCCATGTTGGCAAAACCAGGTTTTTAATTTTTTGTGGAAGTCCAGGAGCAAGGGGGCCTATCTTATCTCTGGGGGAAGAATGTTCCAGAGGGCAGGAGCTACTGCAGAGAAGGCATGCTTCTGAGACCCCGCCAGATGGAATTCTTTTACAGATGGGGTCCATAACATGCCTTCTCTGCATGACTGGGTGGGATGGGTCAATGTAATGGGGATGAGACAGTCCCTCAGGTAACCTGGTCCCATGCCATGTAGGGCTTTAAAGGTCATAACCAACACCTTGAATTGGACCCAGAAGCAGACTGGGACCCAGTGCAGCTTGTGTAAAAAAGGTGTTATATGTGCCATCCTTGGGGCACCTAAAATTGCTCCTGTGGCTGCATTCTGGATCAGCTGTAGCTTCCAGATATTTTTCAAGGGTAGCCCTATGTAGAGCACGTTACAGTAGTCTATATGGGAGATAACTACGACATGAGTGACCGTTCGAAGGGCCTCTTAGTCCAGGAAAGGGCATAGCTGGCACACAACATGAAGTTGAGCAAAGGCCCTCCTGGCCATGACTGCCACCTGCTCTTTGAGCAGGAGTCGTGAGTCCAAGAGGACCCCCAAGTTACACACTGGCAGTGCAACCCCATCCAGAACTAAGGATGTCAATTTCCCAGATGCTGAGGAACCATTAATCCACAGCCACTCCGTCTTACCAGGGTTCAGCCGAAGCCTGTTGTTCCCCATCCAGGCCCCCACAGCCCCCAGGCACCTGGAAAGGGTGGTCACGGCATCACTTACTTCACCTGGGATGGAGATGTATAATTGGGTATTGTCTGCATATTGATGATACCTCATCCCATGGTGATGAATGATCTCACCCAGCGGTTTCATGTAGATATTAAAAAGGAGCAGAGAGAGTACCAAGCCCTGCGGCACCCCACAAAGAAGAGGCCGTGGGCTGGATCTCTCGCTCCCTATCAACACCGATTGGGACTGGCCCTGGAGGAAGGAGGTGAATCAGCACAGAACCACACCGCCCACCTCCAACTCCCTGAGCCGCCCCAAAAGGATACCATGGTCGATGGTATCAAAAGCCGCTGAGAGGTCAAGAAGAGCAAGGATGGATGCACTGCCCCCATCCCACTCCCGCCAAAGATCATCCATAAGTGTGACCAATGCCATTTCCACCCCATGACCGGGCCTGAAATCTGACTGAAAGGGGTCCAGATAATCCATGTCTATCACTTCTTCTTATGGCTGGGCTATAATAAAAGTTTCAGAATTATGTGGTTTGTTTGATACAACATATGCTTAGACCCTGAAAAATACCCGGAAGGATATAAATATATAGTTAATGTTTGCTTGTTACCCTGGTCTAACTTTATGTAGTTTATCATTAAGTCTTGATGTCCTAGTATGGAGTTAGTACCCCTGTCATTTTTGACATAGTTCCTGTCTTGACTTCGAGTGAAGGAAAACACGCTGAGACTTGAGTTGAAGCTCTAATGTCTATTGTCCTACTCTCCTAGACAGAATCCAGCTAAACTAAAATGAACTGGTAATGCTCAGAGAAAGAGTCCAAGAAATCAGGGTGGGGCCTTTAGCCTCTTGGGAGGAAGGCAAAGTGATTCAGTACTACGCATGCGTTTCTCCCCCTGGAGGGAGCCCCCTCCTTCTCCGCCAGTTATCTCCCCGACAGTTCCAGCAGTCACACTGAGTCAGACTTTATTTTTTTCTGACCCATCCAGAAGGAAGAGTTTAGGGAAGGCCAGCACAACTTGTAGAGGGGAAAGGGCCAGATTAATACCCTTAAAAAAATTGCAGGCCACAAAGGAATAGCTGGCATGCTGATCAGCTGCTCAACAGCTGGCAGCACAGTGACAGCATGGAGCTGGCAGTCTCCATGACACCTGCGTCTTTCGGTGTGGAAGTGGTTGCAAAAACCTAGGCGGTGGCAGCAGATTCTTCCTGGTGGCAGTGGCGTTTGGCAGCAATGGATTAGTTATTTTTTAAAAAATGCTGATGAGCTACACAAGACTGCTTGGCAGACCAAATATGGCCTGCAGGGTGCATGTTGTGTAGGCCTTTTTTAGAGCATAGATTTTTATGTATTTTTTAACGGCACAAGATAAATTGGACTTGTTCATACTGAAAGGGCATGAAAGGGTGTTTTTTAAACACTTGAGAGATTTTGGTACATGAGATAGAGATCAGAAGCTTCTGCACCCATTTTAACTAGTTTGTCATTTTGCTTGAATTGGGGAAATTCTAGTCATAATGATAGCCTATCTGAACAGGATTAAAATAATGCTTTGGTGCTGGGACTTCTGTTAGCTAACTGTCATAACAGCCTATCCAACATTCTGTAGTGTAGAAGGTTTCTGCCAGAACCTAGGGCCTTGGGCCTCCATCAGCATTCTTCAATATACAGTAACATGTGTCCATTGATCAGCTAAATAACCCGAATATTTTATATAGCATTTATCTATTTTATATAGCATTTACCTACTTTATATAGCATTTATGTAGATAAGAATTCATATCCATATCTTTTGATAATATAAATAAATCAACATTTAATTCATCCCTTTATCTGAAGTTTCAGTTTTTGTTATTTGACCTTGTAGCTCATTAACTAGCAAAGAAGATTTTTATTAAACTGACAGTTGTCATTAAATGGATCCTTTGTTGAAAGCTTTCTTAACCAGTTTTGATTTTCTCTAGAGCCAGCCTAATCAAGTTTACTTTATGATAATGATATTGTTTATTGCAAAAACATTTCTCCTTGTCTTCAGGATTTTAAGCACTAGGTCACATTTATGAAACAATTTGATTGGATACACTACTATGAAGTGAAAAAAATATGTGTTGTAAGCATTTTCCTTCAACATTTATTAATTTCTATTTGTTGAATTGTCTTTTTTATCTGCCATAACATAGTAAATGTTGATCACTATGCTGTGATTTTAAATAATAATATGTTGTGCTTTTAAATAATAAATAATAATAATATGCTGTGCTTTTAAATAATAAATAATAATATGTTGTGCTTTTAAATAATAAATAATAATAAAGACATAAAAAGTTTTATTTTATTTGTGTGATTTCTTAAAATACTCACATACACCTATTACTTCACAAGTTGTGGATATGATTCCCTGATGGAGAATAATAGTTGCTTTCTTCGCACATTCAATTGATATTCCTGTACTACTCTTCGTACCTAGAACCAAGATGTTTTGAAATAACAAAAACGTGTATCAGATGCCAAAGAAGTGATCAAGGAATTGCTATTGAGGACAAGGTTCAGTGAAGTGTAATACACGTAGAGCTGCTGTTATTTTCACTCAGATGTAACATAAGATGTAATTCTGGCCCTTTCCACATGACACACTTAACTGGATCAGGAAAGCATTTTGCATAAAATAGTTCCATGGCTGTTTGGGGCTAAACTACACCACCACCACCCATGACTAGTGTCATGTGAATCAACATCAGAGGAATTAAATAACATTCAGTCAATGATGTGGAAGGTGTAGGGGAAGATAATTGGGGAGTTTCCTAGCAATGTGGTAGGCATGTCTGTCAATTGCCACTCATGGGGTTCATCTTAGTTCAACACGGAGCTCCAGCAGATAAAAAGGCAAAAGCAATACCTGGGCCACTGGTAGTCTAGACGTGAACCTGAGTGAACACAAGTATGAGCTTAAATTAGAGTTTACAGCATGGTGATAAGAAATTGATTTTCTAGATCAGGGCTTTCCAAACTGTGTGTCGCGACACAATACTGTGTCGCCTGGGGGCCCCAAGTGTGTCGCGTGACAACCAGGAAGCACCGGCCGCAGTGCTTCTGGGTTGCTGCGCGGCGGCAGTGGCTGCCCCTTCGAAAGGGCAGGCTCCGGGGACCCCAAAAATGCCCTCGGTTCCGGCAGGGAGGCGCAAAGCCTCCCTGCGCAGGCGCGCACGTTACTGAGCTTTCCGGTGCTCAGCTGTTCCGCGGGGAGAATTTCCACCCCGGCCCCAGATCAGCTGTGCCGGGCAGCGTGTGCGTGCAGCAGCAGCGCTTCCCCTTCAAAAGAGCAGGCTCCGGGGACCCCGAAAATGCCCTTGGTTCCGGCAGGGAGGCTTTTCGCCTCCCTGCCGGAACCGAGGGCATTTTCGGGGTTCCCGGAGCCTGCCCTTTCGAAGGAGCAGCCGCTGCCACCACCGTGGCAATTCAGAAGCACCGTCGCTGGCACTTCCGGTTTTTGCGCCACTGGCACTTCTGGTTTTTGCACCGTACTGGCCGCGGCGCTTCCGGGTTTTTGTGCGCAGGCCGTTGGTGTGTCGCCAACGGCAAAAGTTTGGAAAGCCCTGCTCTAGATATAGCTTAACATGGCTACAGGGGAAAAAAATATACTTTCGGAGCACTTCCCTAGTATTTTTTATTCTATCCCATCCTACAAGTTAAAGTTTTTAATAGATGAGGAATAGAGAGTGGAGAGATTTCATTTCACTGCAGAGTTCTGAACCCACATTCGAGCTCACTAAAGATGCCAGGATTGCAAAACCTTGGGATGTTTTTGACAGTTCTAATGAATCATTTCTCTAGCAACCCAACATTCTTGCTTTCTATTTGCAGTCACATTAAATATAAATAGGTGGACTAAATACAAAATGCTGAAAAATAGCCCAATTTTATACTGTAGTGAGATCATGTCATGGCTTTCAATGGATTTAATGCCCTCTGAAATAAACCATATTTTTTCCTACCTTTCTTTTTTTACACAAAGTAGCACAACTGTTTGGGATTCTATAAAAGAACTTGGCTAAGACTGAAAGAAAAAACTCCTAGCTGAGATTCATCTCATGTACTAACATTTTCAAAATCAGCTCCTAAAAATCAATAACAGTCTAATCCAAATGACAGCTAAAATTATATATTTATTACATGACTATAACTAGAATTCTGTGTCTTAATTTTTAATTTTTAAAAGTTACTTCGTTAATCATAGATTCATGGTACTATTTATTTTAGCAGAATTAATTAATTAATTTCATGTATTCTTATTATTTATTAATATTAATCTGCTTTGAATATTTTTGTTTGACTATTATGTATACCTTTCCCTGCATTCTCAGACACTACCATATCTGTATTTTTTTTAATGGACTGCAAAAGAGTTTTGGAGTCTAGTGTGCCCAGAACATATGCATAATCTCAAGTGCAGTAGGCCTTTGGCTGTCATCCCTGATGTGTAGAATGTTGGCTTATCACATCTTCTATAGTCAAATATTTGCTAAACAATAAGGGAAAGTAAATATATATATAGTATGTATAAGTGGGTCTGAAGAAAAGAAACAAGAAACAACCTGTTCACATGGTTGTTCTACTCTCCTGAAGCCCCCAAAGAGCCAGCATTTATCTATTTCTCAATTATCAGCATGTCTTATAAAAAGCAAAATTACAGAACATTCAAAATAGAATCAAGATTAAAATAAAAACATCAATAGCAAAGCACTACATCATGAGCTATTAAAATTAAACCATCTTTAACTTGTAAAGTATAATAATGAAACAAGATGGGGAGGGGGGAAATTCCGTAAGGAGGGCTGTGGTAAAATAACGTACAGTAGCTCTATTGCCTATGAAGATTTGAGGTTTGTTGAACAGAATCCTCTTTCTCCCATGTATTTTAGGAAAATATTCAAATATAGATCTCAGGGGATATTGCCTCAGTGTTAAACCTTTTACCACTTCCACCCCAATGAGTTGCTATGATATAAACATGGAATTGACAGCACCACTACAGACAAGCTTACAAGATAAATAAAAAGATCATTATTAAGGGAATTATTTGCCAGTAAGTATAAACTGGAAAAGTGAAATTATAAACAAAAACTGTACCTTTAAACAGTCATGATTCCTCATATGTTAGAATCTTTACAGCCAAATAAGCTTGAATAGCTTTTCCATCAAATCAGATTTCCCTAACATTTATCTCGCAAATCAGTCACAATTAGAAACAGATCCTGTAAAGCAGCCTTCTCTGTCTCATATTGTCCTGATGATTCAACTTCTAGAATGGTTTCAGTATATGAAAAACAATTTGCTGAAGTTCCTCAAGACCTCTGCTTGATCTCCTCACCCACTACCCTTTTTCTGAGCAAGATCCTCTCAGAGCTGAGCTTCCTTCTCCAAGTGAAATCCATCACCAATTGACCTCCCCTTGTCTAGTTGTTTGAATCTACCAACTTGAAGCTTGCCTGCCAGGTCTAAAGCAGCCACAAGTGACTTAAATCAATATACAATAATAGAATCAGGTTTTTGGACTACTTGGTTATATTAGTTTCACAAGACATAAGCAGAGAGATAAAAACGGAGTGTTTCTTCACAAGGTCAGTTCACTTGTCACTTGCTCCCTGCCTAGGTTCATAAAACAGGAATATCTGGGGCAAAAGGTGAACTTCAGAAATGGGACACTTCATACAGGAGAAGATGACTTTAATCCCGATTGGGATTGCACAAAATGGGACCTACTTCCTGGGCAGCAGTTCTTTTTTCTTTTTTTTTCTTTACTTTTCAGTAATTAATGTTCTCATTCTACAGGTAAAACCTACAATTCTTTTGTTTATTAGTCTGTTTGTGTCAGACTGCCAAAAGGGAAAAATAGTAAATCTGCAGGTAAACCTTTAAATACTTGGGTAGAAGGAGATAGTCCATGTTCCTCAATGTCTGCAGTATTAGGTTTAGGTGTACACAACTTACATAAGAAGAGGCTTACTTTAAAACATTTCTGAAAGAAATCCTATTTGTGTTTATGGAGTAACTGGAATTAATTGTTTGCCAGGATGTCCTTCTAGCCTGGAAGAGGTAACTGATTTGTAAGGTGTGTGTGAGAGAGGAAAAAGACTCAGAGAGACCTTAAAGAGAACCAGCCTAATAAATGTCTCCTCATTTTCCTTTCAATTAGCATGCTCCCATGGCAAAGAAAAAGGGACACACTTTTACTTGAATTCAAGGAATGCAGCATAGCAGGAGGATGGAACAATACTTAAATAATGAAAGTTCTCAAAAATATTTTATTTTTTTTCTTTTGCCAATTTTTCTGCCTGTTGGCTGGCTGAAGTATGAACTGTTGTCCTAACTATTTAAAAAAAATCAAATGAATGTTCTGGATAGGGTATTTTGTTCAACCTCAATACAAAATACCTTTTCTGTTTCATGCACATTCCTAGTCTCAACCATTAAAACAATTATAGATGAAAAATAATTGGTTAAATTACAATTTGGGAAAACCAAGATAGATTTTTGACATGCAGAACCATGTTCACAATGGCAAATCCCAAAGAATAATATAAATCAAGTATACTAAAACAGCTGAAATTTCTATATGGCTTTCAACACCTTTAAAACATTATAATAGTTAACTATGTATTTTACTAGAGTGTGCTAAGAGTAGCGAGACTATTTTGTGCTAGGTAGGCCACATTACATTTAGAGGTGAAATATACATAGCACTAGGACTATCCCATTGATTTACTAATGCCAATCCCAATCAACTACCACCTCTATTTTGGGTAGATACAATCCCTGCTATCACCATTATTGGAAAGATTCAATATTCACTGATTGTTTACTATCTCTGTTGCTTTATTTTTATCAGGTGCAAGTCTGAAGTGAAGAAGTAAAGGTAAAGGTTCCCCCCGCACATTTGTGCAGTTGTGTCTGACTCTAGGGGTCGGTTCTCATCTCCATTTGTTAGCCAAAGAGCCAGCATTGTCCGAAGACGCTTCCGCGGTCATGTGGCTGGCATGACGCGTGCGGAACGCTGTTACCTACCCACCGAAGTGGTACCTATTCATCTACTTGCATTTGCATACTTTCAAATTGCTAGGTTGGCAAGAGCTGGGGCTAGTGCGGGAGCTCACTCCGTCACACAGGACTAGGGATTCGAATCTCCAAACCTGTGATCTTCCTATCAATAAGCCTGGCGTCTTGCCCGCTGAGCCACCACACACCTTGAAGTGAAGAAACCACACTTCAAATCTCCTTTTAGGGCCAAATTACATTTGTAACTCCATATAACCTCCCAATTCTTCCATGTATAGTACTGTAATGACAGGGAAAATTGTACCTGAGAATGGGCTCCCATTTATGCCAGTTTGCGTTTCTTATTGTTTATTTCAATATAAGTCGAAATTGGACAGAATGAACCTATTAACTTCAACTATTCAGTTAATCTAGGATGAACTCAAGAAGCTAACCAGGGTTAGAACTGGAAAGTTGAATAAGACAATGGCACTCCTCTATAGTTGCCAAGAAAACTATGTATACATGTTTATGAAGTCATCAGAATCAAGTTTGACTCAAAGGAGACTTTACTTTTAGTTATCTCAAAATGAAAGCAAACCTCTACTCAAATAGCTTTTTAAAACATGATGGTAGGGAGGCTTCATTACATATGGCTACAGCATAATATGCAGGCTCTCTTTCAAACTCTAATATATAGTAAGAGCTGTGAAACCTGGAACTATGGATAGATTGATTATTATACCTCTTCACTGCAGATTTATGAGAATTGAGTAAGGTGCTCATAAAAGCAAAAGGTGAAATGTTTCCTTTCTTTAATCTGAAATGTCAGATTAAAACATCAGCTAGTTTGACCTGTGCTACTCAACATTTTTGGGTTTTAGTATCAGGTTATTCCAGCAGAGAATGATCCAAAGCCAATTGCTGCAGAAGCAATATTACAAATGGTGCAGTGGCTCTGAATTCAGAATTACATAGAGTTCAATAATGATAATATACAATTTCTACTTTCCCCCCCTAGTCCTTGATTCACATTGCCCTAAACTATTTTCTTATACATGATGACTTGCAGAAATCTTGGGCATCTAGCATCAATGATAATTACTACATTTTAAAAAAAATCAGTCTGAGTTCTAAGTTTCTTATGAAACTTACTATGAGTAGTAAGTTATATGTTCAGCCTTTGGGCCAGCTGTCACAAGAATGAAATATGAATACTTTTTTAGCATGTCTTGTTTGCCGGCAGAGATGATAAGATATATCCCATAAAAATAAACCTGGGCCATATCTTAGTGATTTGTACTGGGACATTTCTCAGCACTTCCTAGAGCCCATCTTAAAAGCTTGGAATAAGCTCTGTGTTAAAAACAAAACAAACATTTCAGTTTCATACTATTGTAATGTATGTAACAAATTTCTATTTCCATGAGTTCTCCAAATTCTTTGTTATATCCATGTAAAGATTTAAAAATATGAAATAAATTTAAATAAATGCTTGTTCAAGAAGTCACCTATCCTCTGACTGAGGGTGAAAGCATATTGTAGCAATGGAGAGTTTATGTACTTCATTCTGGATGCAGCTGATAAATATTAAAGAATGAAAATACTCTTGATTTGTAGAGAGGAGCAGGCAGTATTCCAGTTTCCACAGCCCTGTTAGGTAGTTTATTTTATTTAGCAAAGACAGTGATGAAAATTGTACTAAAAATGTCAACACTTTGGTAACCCTGGAGCATTTTGGCATGCTCACACTGTACAGCCTAAACACAACAATCCACTCCTATGCTAGCTGCTTGTTTTAATTCATATTAGCAGATGGATTTTCAGACCATGTCACCTGTTTAACAAAAGATGCATTTTTAATGGACAAATGATTGTCATTTGCATAGCAAATACAAATATGCTTCTTCATTAGGTTTTAATAGGAAGAAGTGGGCAAAGGGTAGACTCATTTGCATCACTGAATGCTACATTTTCACACCATTTATTGCCTATAGAAAAATACAGGTATCAGTGTTAAATTTTCAAGAACAAACACTTTGTTAGATTTAAAGACACTATCTGGGTTGACAGTTCAGCAGTAGCAATACATTTCATGGTGAAAAATATCCAAGGCATTTCAGAGTTTTATTCCTTGCTAATCTTCAGAGATGTAGAATGTGGATATTGTATATACATGTCCAACCGAACAGAGAAAATATTAATTCAGTATTTCTAATACTTGCAAATGACAAAGATGTTGTTTTAACTAATGGTGCTATGAATTTAGGTGGAGAGAAAAGAGAGATTGGGAAGATGCCTGAAGGCCGTGGGATCATTTTATTACTAATATATTCCCTTGGTTTGCTTTTTGAACTCTGTCATTCCTTGCCTTACAGCTGTAGTTAATGAATGGTGAGACTATTCAAATGAGCCCCAAGCAAAATATTATTCATGAATTTTCCAGGAAGCAAGCTGTAAGAAGGGCAGCAATGGCATCAGGTTCATTGGTTATGCTTAAGGGTTCATAAGTACCTTTGTTGCCCCAGAAAAATAATTGTCTTCAGTCCAACTAGCCCGCTCTACACTCTGAGCAGCTGCCAATGATCCAGCAATAAAACAAAAGAGAGAGGTGAAGGAAACAAAGGCAATCAGATGAGAAGCCAAGCATTGGTGAGGTTACAGAACAGCCTTTCTTATGCAGATAGCAGCTCGGCTTACAGAACATCCAAATGCAAGCAAATCGATATATGCAAGCTTTTCACCATAGGTTTGCCTTATGCTTATCATGTGCTCTTTTACCTGGGATGCCGCTGTTAAGAGAACAAAAAAGGGGGGAAAGCAGGAATCAAATGAAACTCAGAAAGACTAAATAATACCCCTCCTCTCCAGGTTCATTTTCAGGTAAGAAATCAGGTCTAATTTAAAATTGATAAACAGTCAATCCAATATGATGAGATTAAGAATTAAGGATTTTTCCCCCTAAGGAATTTGCAAAGAGATACACGTCTCATGAATAAATATAGCAGTCTAAGGTATTTATTGATTCACATGCCATTTGTTTGAGTGCTTGCCCTAAGGGGGCAAAAAAGAAGCCTATTATTATTGACAATATGAGAGCTATGGTTATATTCACAGGCAAAAAGTACATTTAAATTGTGCCTCACGGTGAGAACATGAGCCAACCAAAGCCAGTAATTCAAAGTTAAGACTGACATTATGTCAGACCCCATAGTGTCAGCAAAAGTGACAGCTGTGCCTTTGCATTTCCAAGCATCCGGAAATTTATATCTCAATTTTTAATGAAATATATTGCTGTGGTTTTCATTTTCTGAATTCTACTTATTTTGTTTTGTTTGCTTTTTGAAAAATATTTAAGTTGCAGAGCGAATAACTCTCTTTTACAACTGTTGATGTATTCCAGATCTTTCTCCATGTGCTACAAGGTGTTTTTATATTTATTTATTTATTTTATTTTAACGTATTTATACCCCGCCTATCCCCTTCCTAGACGGAGGGCTCTAGGCGGCTTACAATCATTGAATACATATATTATACATAATATATTTAACAATGTTATAATTACCGCGCATTAGGGAGGGGGTAAGGGAACCGACTCTTCTTCCACAGGCATCGGACTACATGCCCCAGAATGCCTCGCTTCCGAGCCGGCTGCTGACGTCCAGGAAGTTGTCATCAGGATCCGCCGTCCTCTGCCGTTATCCACGGGAATCAACTAGGTCTTTTTTGGTTCAAGGGCGACCCCTGAAAGGATGCCAGCAAATTGCCCCACGTGAGTGGTACCCATTTATCTACTTGCCTTAGCTTTCGAATTGCTGGGTTGGCAGAAGCTGGGGCTAGTGACGAGAGCTCACCTCGCCACGCGGATTCAAACCGCCGGCCTTATGGTCGGCAGACTACCAGCTCAGCGGTTTAACCCGCTGAGCTACCGCGCCCCTTATTTTTATATATATACAAGTAGGAAGTGCTGCACGTTACCCACCTAGATAAACAGAAGCAACACATCTATCATAGCACATCCTGCCATAAGGAGAGAGATTGCATAGGTAGGTGGGCTAAGAGCAGGCAAAGGCAAAGCCTCACAAAAGAACTCAGATGCAGAGCCCAGGAACAACGTCAGATTCCATCAGAAGGAGCCTTCCCCCGTGAGAAGTAGAAATGAGATCTATATTGACTCAAGATTGCTTTTGAAGTGAGTGAAAGGGGCTAAACAAGGAATCTCCAACAGAGCAAATGCAATTAAAAATAAATGTGATAACAATGATTTTCTTATATACAATTATTAGAAAGTTTTAAAGTAGATTAAAGAATGTATGGTTTGAATACTGTAAGACTGAATATGAAATAGAATTTTGTACAAACAATGAACATGTTATTACTAAAATGTATAAACTTTTATTGAAATATGAAATAGAAGAAGAAGTAAAAGAATGTATGATAAAATGGACTAAAATTTTTGGTTATAACATACAAATGGAACAATGGGAAAATATGTGGTTCAAAGGACTGAAATTTATATTATGTTATAGGCTTAAAGAGAATTTCTATAAAATGATGCATCGTTGGTATATGTCACCAAAGAAATTGTCTAGAATGTATAAAGTTACTTCAAATTTACGTTGGAAATGTGAACAACATGAAGGGACATTTTATCATCTTTGGTGGATGTGTAAAAAAGCCAGAACATTTTGGATACATACATACAATAATTCAGAGGATTTTAAAGATTAACATACAATTGAAACCAGAGGCTTTTCTTTTGAGATTGAAGGACAACTGCAGCGAGATTATTATATGCACAAAAGTGGAAAGATTCGGCATTGCCCACAATGGAGGAATGGTTGGTGAAGATGATGGAATTTGCAAAGATGGCCAGATTGACTTCCTTGATTAGAGAAAAGACAGTATTTACGTTTATTGCTGACTGGAAGCCCCTTATAGACTTTTTGCATGAAATGGAAAAAAATGAATTTATGACTTATGTTTTGATTAGGAAAAAAAAGATAATAGAAAAAAGAGAATTTGTTTTTGTAACCATTGAGTAAGAGGTAATTTGGTATTTGTACTTATACTTGCTGTAAAGGAAATCAGAAGCTACTTCTTTCTATTTCTTTTTATTCTTTCTTTTTGCACTTCTGGCTTTTTCTTTGTTCTTTTTCTCCTTTCTTTTCACTTTATATTAGTTCGTGTTAGTTTTTATCTTCTGTTGAAAATTCTTAATAAAAATTATATTAAAAAATTAAAGTGATGAAATGACTTGGGATGAAATTAAAGTGAGAAAGTGATGGGGTATTTTAGAAATTTTTTATGAGAATTATAGTGAGAAGTTACAGAAAAGAATTGAAACAAATGCTGTAAGTGATTGTCTCCTAGAAAATGCTACTGAAAAGTAAGTAGTAAATGCTGTAAAAATGTTGAAAATAGTAAGATTTCAGGTAAAACTGGAGAAATGTTAAAATATGGGTGTGGTTTGCTTATGGAATAGCTGTCTGGCTAGTTTAATGTGTAGGTGAAGACTGCATATAGTGTACCTCGGAAGATTGAAAGAATGCTGCTGTTGTTCCCCTATACCAGAGCTTTCCAAACTGTGTGTCAGGACACGTTAATGTGTCGGCTGCAGTGTCTGGGTGTGTCGAGGCTGCTGCTGCCTCCGAGCCCTGCCAGGATTCCGCGCAGGTCCTAGTGCCTGCCTTGTGCCCTGCTGTAAGAGTGTGTCGTGAAATGATGCATGTATAAAAAGTGTGTCACCATCATGAAAAGTTTGGAAAGCTCTGCCCTATACAAAGGGTAAGATAGCCAAAGTTAATGTAAAAAACAACAGGGACATTAGTTAGTATACCTAGAAAGGTGTTTGGAAGAATTCTGATCAACAGGATGTAAGAGGTGACAATCAGCAGCATTTGGAAAGGATAAAGCATTTTTATTCTTCAGCAAGTCATTGAGAAAGAAAGTTTATAGCAACTTCATTGATTCAGAGAAACATGGTAAAAAAATGAGTAGGCTTAAAGTACGGAACATTGTACCAAATGGGAAGTTGAAAGTTGGTTGTTGAATGCAATAAAAATTGTTTATAGTGAAAGTGAGGCATAAGTAAGAATAAACTGAATGCTAGAAAAATGGTTCAACATTGAGCAGAGAGTAAGACAAGGATCTGTGATATCCCCTTGCTTATTTAATATATGAATGAATATACGTATAAATGTGTTGGACAGGAACATGAATATGTACTTTTGTATGCAGATAATGTGTTATTGGCAGAGAATCCTAATGATGTGCAACAAATGTTAGGATATGTAATGTTGGAATTTAGTCATGAGTTCTATTAAACTTGTTTTATAGATGTATTTTAATTTTGTCTCAAATATTATTTACTGATTTATTTAGATAGATTTGTAAGTGCTCACAGATCACTCATAGACACACTTCTTGTACTGGTCTAAGACTGTAATAAACTGACTGACTGAGATTGTATGATGCAATGAGCTGTATTAAAGTATAAATTAATGAGGTTAAGGCTGTGGTTTTTGACAGAGAAAAAGGAGTAATGGTAAATTATACATAAATGGTGAAAAATTAGAAAAGAGATGAATTTGTGGATCTTGGTAGAATGTTCACTAAAAATGGGAAATGTGTGAAGAAATTACCACTGGGGTTTGTGAGGCAAGGATGGATAGCAAAGAAAAACATTATGGAGAGGTACTGTGATTCGGGTAGATGTAAACTGGATTTAGATTTCTTCCTTTCATTTCTTCCTATCCCCTGCTTCTAAATTCCTTCACTCACTGCTTCTCATTTTTACTGCACTTTGCATAAACATTGCTTAACCCAAAGGGAAACAGTGAGATGTGTATTTATGGGTAGGTTATAATCTTATGGAAAACTGGTGTGGTAGAGATGGATAGGCAGTACACTATTCTCTACCACTCACCAGCCCAGATAAGTGCTAAAGTTAAATGTCCATTCTTTAAACATTATAGGAAGGCCTTGTTTTGAACCATCCAAAGAATGTATATTTTCCTTGTTTTGATTTTCAACTATGCTCTGAATGAGACAACTGATTTTTTGCAAACTACAAGTGCAAAAAAATAACTTTCTGATGCAAACTTACAAGTGCAAGAAAATAACTTTGCACAACACAACCCTGAGTGGTGCAAGATTGGTTCTTTATTATTTTACTTTAAATAGTTAGTAGAGACTGTTTCTGTTCCACTGGGCTTTTAGTATTCTGAAATATTAATTGTACTCTTAGATTGTATTGTATCACATCACTATGTTTTTTGTGTTTCTTCTAATATTTAAACTTTTGTTGTTTTTGTTACATTTTATCCCAAATACCTGGTAGGTGGAGAGTGTGATTCCTAAATCTAATAAATCCATCCTAATATATAAACATGATCTAAATCTAACTGAAAATAATATATCACTTTTGCTGATAACACGGAAAGTCCACCCACATTTTGGGGGACTTGATTAACTCTTGTACAGTGTGACTAGGACTTTTGGGAGGCCTGTATAAGCTCCATCACCATGGAGACTAGTTAGGCTGGTGGCTGATGCTTCCCAAAGGTAGCATCAAAGGTGCCATCTGTCACCTGGCATAGCTAGAAGCTCATGGCCATGAAGTGCATGACTGGGCATCAGCCACCATTTGATCCTGAATTTCAGTTTTAATCTGAAGAGAAGTGAACCAATATGTGTCCTCTAGGAAGAAGCCTGAATGACTTAAAAGCAGAAGTTTACAGTGTGTGAGGTCGGTGATCCTGTTATTACGTAAGTGGAAGCACAACTAGCATAGTAGGGGTCTAGTCATTCTGGTGCCTGATTCTGGATCAGCATGGTGGGAAGAAGGAACACTATTCCATTATTGCTTCCAATAGTCTGCTTGGAACAAGCGTCTCAATATGGCTCATGGAAGGGCTAGGCCTGGTTCAACAATACCATATACATTTTTTGTTTTGTTTTGTTCTGTTTTGTTCTGTTCTGTTTTGTTCTGTTCTGTTCTGTTCTGTTTTACAGTACCTTTGTCAACACTGACAGTTCTGGACTGTTAACATAATGTGCACAGACTAAAAGGAATTATAAGGCAATTACAATCCTTAACTCTTTAGAACAGCGGAAAAGAAAACATATCCCATTTCTACCTCCTGTTAAGTGCCCAGTACTGGACTCAAGCAGTAAAGTGTTAATATTGCAAGGTGTTGTTTTTTTTAACAAGAGCTTTTAAAATCAGGTAGCAAAGTCTATTTTTATACCATATGTTACCAGTGGTATCCTAGGCTATAAATTTCTTGAAAGCAAGATGATCAAGCAGATGATCATGACAACTATAGTTGTGATAACAAGATGAAACCTATTAAAAATTAGTGTTAACTAATGGGCTGTGTGTGATTTCATATCCATATGGCAATTTAATTTAACAATTAACATCAGTCCCATCTGCTCCTCTAGAAAAAGATTGAAAAAAATCATTAAAGTTTAAGATAGTTGATGTTTACTTCTAGATGGTGGAAGAAAAATATGATGGCCATCATGGGGTACAGTAAACACCTCTCTACAAAACATTAATAACATCCCACATTCAGAAAATTGTGGCTTCATCCTTTACCGTCACTGCACTGTCAGTGACCACAGAAAGTATAGAAAGTATAGATTCAATTTTTACTTAAATTATCTTATATAGTTTATTTTAAACAATAACATTACAGTTTATCAATTTAGCATCAAAATGTTCTCATGTTTTACAGATCATATTATAATTTCCACATATCTTCCGTTATTGATGGAAGATATCACCACATATTGGCCATTCCCAATCAGTAGTGATAGGAGAGGAGAGATCTGAACCACGACCCCTCTTGTGTGTGGTGTCACAGGGTTCGGTGCTCTCTCCTCTCCTATTTAACATCTATATGAAGCCGCTGGGCGAGGTCATCCATCACCAAGTACCATCTATATGCTGATGATACTCAGCTGTATATTTCCGTCCTGGGTGAAGTAAGTGATGCAGTCGCCACCCTATCTCAGTGCCTGGGGGCTGTGGGGGCCTTGATAGGGAACAACAGGCTTTGGCTGAACCCTGGTAAGACGGAGTGGCTGTGGATTGATGGCCGCTCGGAATCTAGGAAGTTGTCATCCTTGGTTCTGAATGGGGTGGCACTGCCCCACTCGGAGCCAGTGCGGAATTTGGGGGTTCTCCTGGACTCACAACTCCTGCTTGATGAGCAGGTGGCAGCCATGGCCAGGAGGGCCTTTGCGCAACTTTGGGTTGTGCACCAGTTACGCCCATTCCTAGACCGAGATGCCCTCCGAACAGTCACTCAGGCCCTTGTCATCTCCCATATAGACTATTGTAATGCGCTCCACATGGGGCTACCCTTGAGGAGTATCCGGAAGCTTCAACTGGTCCAGAATGCAGCCACACGGACAGTTATTGGGGCCAGAAGATCGGCACATGTGACACCTCTGGTGCGCAAGCTGCATTGGGTACCAGTTTGCTTCTGGGTCCAATTCAAGGTGTTGGTCATCACCTTTAAAGCCCTACATGGCATGGGACCAGGTTACCTGAGGGACCGTCTCATCCCCAGAACATTGACCCATCCCACCCAATCAGTCAGAGAGGGCTTGCTGTGGACCCCATCAAGGGTTCCATCTAGTGGGGTCCAGGAGGCAGGCCTTCTCTGCAGTAGTGCCCACCCATTGGAACATCTTACCCCCAGAGCTGAGGCGGGTTTCCTCGCTCCCAACCTTTCGAAAAGACTTAAAAACCTGGTTCTGCCAGCTTGCCTGGGAGGGTAATGCCAACAGTTCCTCTTGGGGATGGCTGGTCCCATGAAGCTCCCCAGTATTACCATCTTTTTAACATCTTTTATGCTTGGATTTTATATTATTTATTAATATTGTAAATTTTTATTTATGTTTTTACTGTTTTATTGTGAACCGCCTAGAGTCCCCCAGCGGGGGAGATGGACAGTAATATAAATTCAAATAAATAAATAAATAAATATCTTGTGAGTTGATAGATGTAAATATAATCCCTCCAGATCCTGTAAAATAATGGTTCATCATCCTGTTTTTTCAATATATGAAATTTATCTGATATTTTTTTCAAGGAGAGCTACTGATTAAATTTTACTGTGCCATTTTTCAATTAATAAATCATCCAAGTATTTCCAATGTTGAGGAATTAATAATTTAGTTACTGAAAGTAAACTTGAGATACGTTTCTTGCTTCTTACCTCCATATTCTCTCCATCAAATATATGTAATATTCCTAATTTTGTGTAAATGTATTTGTTTAGTAGTAACCTTCAGTTCATCAAAAACCTTTCCCCTAAGATCTGATTCTTATTCTGTATAAACCTTTGTCTTTCCATATTTTCATTTGGCCAGTTCTATAATGTTTGCAAACGCCCAGATGTTAAAGCCATAAGGCAGGGCTTTCCAAAGTTTTTCCCGCGGCAACACACCAACTGGTGTTGGTGTGTCGCCACGGGAAAACCCGGAAGTGCCGTCCTTGCGGCAGCGCGCAAAAACCCGGAAGCGCTGCTGACGTTTTCAGGTTTTGCGTGCTGCAGTTGGTGTGTCGCCGCGGGAAAACCCAGAAGCGCTGATCATGATCAGCGCTTCCGGGTTGTGTGGCGACACACCAGACTGTGTGTGGCGACACACTTTTGTGTCGCGACACACAGTTTGGAAAGCTCTGCCATAAGGGATGTTAAAGGGGATATATCTTGAATCAAACGAAAGCTGGCTGGGTGACCTTGGGCCAGTCACTCTCTCTCAGCCCAACTCACCTCAGAGGGTTGTTGTTGTGGGGAAAATAGGAGGAGGAAGGAGTATTAAGTATGTTTGCTGCCTTGAGTTATTTATAAAAATAATAAAGGCGGGATAAAAATTAATTAAATAAATAAATCTGTATACCTCTTCTATTCTGTATGCTAGAACAGTATAGAATGTTATAGCTGTTTGAGCTATGTCACACATAGCTATATATTTCCTTAAACTGCTTATTAATTTGTTCAGACATACTTGCTAAATCCTCTCTTAACAATGTTAAGGACTTCTCTCTTTTCAGTTTAAGTTCTTACTTGAGTTATCTTATCAAGCACTGATTGAGTCAAGAGTCACAATGATTTATCTAAGGTGCCTCACTCTAGATCCCTTCATTGTTGATTTCTTCCTCCTCATTGCTGGAGGAGTACTAAGATTCACATATTTATAGTTCTTTAAGATGGTCTGTAATTCTTTTGCCTTTACATAAGGCTTCTTTTCTTGACATTTTTCTTCTATTTGATCTTCCAAAGCAGGAGTTCGGCTAAGTTAGAAGACTAAAATCTGCCAAATAAGCTGGGTCAGGAGGAGAATGACAGACTCAGCATGCTATCTGCTCCAGTGGCTGATTTAAATGATCTGATATGTTTTTGTGTGAAAAGCTCAGACTGACAACTTATTTTCATAAGGTTCATACATAACAGGTTAAAATAGTATCTTGTTCAAACCTATTCAGTACCTCACAATTAACATTTTAAAAGTGGAACATGAAAAGCATCCAAGTTTAAATGGCAAAATACCTATATACTGTAGCATCATGAACTTCAAATTGTAGAAGAATATTTCAATGTAATAAAAATATAATTGAGCAATCAGGAAAGAAGGATCAAAATACTACCCCCCCGCCCCCTGTTTACTGCAGAAGATTGACTTTTCAATGTCCATGATTCTAAAACAGTAATAATTCTACCATTTAAACTAGGATACTTTTCAAATTCAAGGTGTTGGTTATCACCTTTAAAGCCCTACATGGCATGGGACCAGGGTATCTGACGGACCGTCTTGTCCCGACCATATCCACCCGCCCCACCCGATCATGCAGGGAGGGCATGCTTTGGATCCCTTCATCAAAAGAATTCCATCTAGCGGGGTCCAGGAGGCGTTCCTTCTCTGCAATAGCACCCGCCCTGTGGGATAACTTGCCCCCTGAGGTGAGACTGGCACCCTCGCTCCTGGCCTTTAGGAAGTCCTTGAAGACCTGGCTCTGCCGCCGTGCCTGGAGTGAAGGAAATGATAGTTCCTCCTGGGGGTGGTTGGCTTAGTGGTTTCCCTCCTTTTAAGAACAGACCATCTTTTGGACTCTTATTTTTTATTTTTATAGTTGTTTTAAATGTATAGGTTTTATCTTTTATATTGTGGTTGTAAACCACCCAGAGTCTACCACGGTAGAGATGGGCGGGGATAAATCCAAATAATAAATAAATAATAAAAATATTCAAACTGTAAAAAAATAATGCTGGGATCAGTCTGGCATGTCACTGCTGTGTTGGAATTTAAAACTTGAATTTCCTACATCCATGCCAAATGCTTTTGGCACTGGACCCTATTAAACATAGTGAAAAATCTAGCTCTGTTTTCCAGCAGCAAGAATCATGTGATTATCATTTTCAGTCCAGCAATTTTTATGCTGAGCCAATCCTCATAAATGATTCTGTATCACCTGGAGGGAAGTATCAAGTGGGAGTGTCAGGTTGAAGATGACACCAAGTTAGGGGAATTGACTAATAAATCAGAGGACAAAATCACAGTTCAAAATTTGTTTGACAGGCCTGAACAATGGAGGTGTTCATTGTTAAGGTATGACAAGCATAAGATTAAGCATCTACATAGGAAAACATTAAATACCTAAGTTCTGGATTGGAGTGACCTAGCATTGGAGATGCATTTCAGAAGGATCCAGGAGTATGACTGGAGTATCAGTTGAATATGAACCACAAGTGTGACGAAATGCCAAAACAACAACAACCCAAGCAATGCAATCAAGATTAAGAAAAGTCATACTTCCTCTATATTCTTCATTGGTCAGGCTATATCTAGAATATTGCATTCAGTTTGGAGCCCAACATTTTAGGAAGGACATTAACAAACTAGAGCAAGAGGAGAACAACCAAGAGCCTGGAAGGAAAAGCTTATGAAGAACTGTTGGAGGCATTGGCTAAGTTTAGCCTGGAGAATAGATATGACTATGGGAAGACATGATGGTTGACTTCAATAATGTGAAGAGCTGTCAGGTAGAAAATGGGCAGACTCGTTCCAAGTTGCTCCAAAGTACAGAACAAGAAAAAGAGGATTTAAATTACAAGGAGGCACATTTTGTCAGGACAACAGGAAAATGTCCTAATAGTAAGATATGTTCTACTGTGGCACAGACTGCCTTAAGAGATGGTGGACTCTTCTTTGCTGGAAATGTTTAAACAGAGGGCATTTAGTGTATTCCTGCACTGGGTGACAGTTGGAACTGGGTGAAAGTTGAATTTTCAAGCTCATTTTTAACTAGAAATAACATCTCAATATAACCATGACCTAGCCCCAGGTGTAAGGTCACACAGCCACCTAGAAACATATTTAAGGATTCCCTTACTAACTTTGCTCAGACTGAAGAAGCTCCTTGGATAAGGAGTGAAACGTTTCCACTGAGAAAATAGAAATCCAGTTGACATGATTCAAGCTACAGACAATTCCACCTGGATGACTGAGAACCTTCATAGACTCATTTCTAACTGTTACATTTTATGCCCAAAGGGTTGAAATAAAAAGAAAACAGATTCAGGATTTATATTTGGAAGAATTCCATGATGGTAAGAATGGTTAAGCAGAGGAAAAGTCTGTCTAGAGCATAGGTAGACCTTCCTTCATTACAAGTTTTCAGACTAGGACTGAATGACCGCCTATCAGGGATGACTTAGGGGAAGGGAATTAAACCAGATGACCTATAGGTCCCTTCCAATGCATACATACTATAATTCTAAGACAACATTGTGGATGGGCATTGGAAGCTCATTCCTGATACAGTCCTACTTACAGTACTTTCATATTCAGGAAAATGAAAATGAATAGAAATATCACAATCCCCAAACAACCTCCAACACATATGTTTCCTGCCCTGCGGACCTCGTTGAAACAAGATGCTCTTTCTTCTCTGGCTACAACAGGACAAATAGTGAATTACTCCCTCCTAAAAGGCATGCTATTCTTCAGTTTATATCAAAATGCATTGACAGTATAGCTATGGAGGTCATTTGTCTTTATCTTTGCAGTACCTGACAAGAAGCATGATTACAGCTGTAAGGGTACCAAAATAAAAAATAATAAGAAAAATCCTGTCCAAGAGCCTTATTATTTATCACTTTCTGAAATGGTGACCAGCTCTCACCAGGAAATATAATTATTTTTGCTGCCAATTTAAAAAAATATTATTTTTCTTCCCCAGACAATAAGTATCTCTCCCAGACTTTCTGTGCTGATCAGGGTCCATTTATATAGAGAGATCATTACACAAACTCAGTGAGAAAATGAAGGCTTATGTATAATCAGAATTGGTACTTAATAGGGATGTCTTAAGAATTCTACAGTCAAAATACTGAGAAACTATTGATTTAATAAATAATTGTATCTAAGAGAACTTAAAGCTACAACATTACACATACTTACTCAGAAGTAAACATGACTAAAATAACAAGACTTAGTTTCTAGGACACATGTATATGATTGCATTGTCAAACAATTCTACAGGTTCCTTATTTCATATAACCTGGTCAAATAGATTAATACAACTTAAATAGTTCATATAGTTCATTATTAAACAAAACATGGCCCTGTTTTAAAATTTATTATTATTATTATTATTATTATGTTCTGGCTTCACCCTAACATAAGGAAATTTGGGGCCCCAATGGTGTCATACAGTATCATAAAGAGGGAACTTTGTAACACCTCCAGTGTTTCTTGTTATTACTTATCCAGAGATGCAAGGGGCATAAAAACAAGTTTACAAGTTTTATTATTCACCCAGGCTTCAGACCTGAAAGGCTAGCAGGCAGAGATTCCAAAACACATATTTGATAAGCTAGTTTTATTACAGGTTCTAGAAAAGTCATGATTACAGGAGAAAACCAGCAACTGCCAAGTATGAGCCTATACGTAACAGCTCCATGGTTCAAATCTTACATCTCTTTCAGCCACCTGTGCACCTCAACAGACTGACACTTGGTTGCTTCTCAGCGGGGTGGTTAGCTGACATCTACGCATGGTCATCATAAAAGACCAGTCTAGTTCCAGGTTTTCTGCATCGCCTTTGGTCTTTCTAGCCCTCACACCCACTTTTTTGTAACTTCTAGTAGTAATATCTACTAGAATAATCCTTCTGCCTTTGTGACATACTCTGAGTTATTTCATCTTTCATATACATATGTTCATTCATACTTTCACACAAATATATGGCACAAGAACCCAACAGCTACAAATCATGATATAAAACTACATAACGCTGGTAGCAATATGGTGATATACAGTGGGGCAAAAAAGTATTTAGTCAGCCACCAATTGTGCAAGTTCTCCCACTTAAAAAGATGAGAGAGGCCTGTAATTGACATCATAGGTAGACCTCAACTATGAGAGACAAAATGAGAAAACAAATCCAGACAATGTGATTGTCTGATTCGGAAAGAATTTATTTGCAAATTATGGTGGAAAATAAGTATTTGGTCAATATCAAAAGTTCATCTCAATACTTTGTTATATATCCTTTGTTGTCAATGACAGAGGTCAAACGTTTTCTGTAAGTCTTCACAAGGTTGGCACACACTGTTGCTGGTATGTTGGCCCATTCCTCCATGCAGATCTCCTCTAGAGCAGTGATGTTTTGGGGCTGTCGCTGGGCAACACGGACTTTCAACTCCCTCCAAAGGTTTTCTATGGGGTTGAGATCTGGAGACTGGCTAGGCCACTGCAGGACCTTGAAATGCTTCTTACGAAGCCACTCCTTCGTTGCCCGGGCGGTGTGTTTGGGATCATTGTCATGCTGAAAGACCCAGCCACGTTTCATCTTCAATGCCCTTGCTGATGGAAGGAGGTTTGCACTCAAAATCTCACAATACATGGCCCCATTCATTCTTTCCTGTACACGGAACAGTCGTCCTGGTCCCTTTGCAGAGAAACAGCCCCAAAGCATGATGTTGCCACCCCCATGCTTCACAGTAGGTATGGTGTTCTTTGGATGCAACTCAGCATTCTCTCTCCTCCAAACACGACGAGTTGTGTTTCTACCAAACACTTCTACTTTGGTTTCATCTGACCATATGACATTCTCCCAATCCTCTCCTGGATCATCCAAATGCTCTCTAGCAAACTTCAGACGGGCCCGGACATGTACTGGCTTAAGCAGGGGGACACGTCTGGCACTGCAGGATCTGAGTCCCTGGCGGCATAGTGTGTTACTGATAGTAGCCTTTGTTACGTTGGTCCCAGCTCTCTGCGGGTCATTCACTAGGTCCCCCCGTGTGGTTCTGGGATTTTTGCTCACCGTTCTTGTGATCATTTTGACCCCACGGGGTGAGATCTTGAGTGGAGCCCCAGATCGAGGGAGATTATCAGTGGTCTTGTATGTCTTCCATTTTCTAATTATTGCTCCCACAGTTGATTTCTTCACACCAAGCTGCTTGCCTATTGCAGATTCAGTCTTCCCAGCCTGGTGCAGGTCTACAATTTTGTTTCTGGTGTCCTTCGACAGCTCTTTGGTCTTCACCATAGTGGAGTTTGGAGTGTGACTGTTTGAGGTTGTGGACAGGTGTCTTTTATACTGATAACAAGTTCAAACAGGTGCCATTACTACAGGTAATGAGTGGAGGACAGAGGAGCCTCTTAAAGAAGAAGTTACAGGTCTGTGAGAGCCAGAAATCTTGCTTGTTTGTAGGTGACCAAATACTTATTTTCCACCATAATTTGCAAATAAATTCTTTCCGAATCAGACAATGTGATTGTCTGGATTTGTTTTCTCATTTTGTCTTTCATAGTTGAGGTCTACCTATGATGTCAATTACAGGCCTCTCTCATCTTTTTAAGTGGGAGAACTTGCACAATAGGTGGCTGACTAAATACTTTTTTGCCCCACTGTAAGTAGAAATTATTGTGACACATTTGCACAACAGTTTTGTGATAAACTCAGTCAAATTTGCTTGAGGGATCTGCTAACTATGACTTGGATCCATGTCCTTCCTGGCTTCTTTAGGTAGCTGGTGGGCTGTGAGTGGTTGGGTATATGAGGTTGTCAATGGCTGTTTTGAGAGAAGAGATCATACCAGATGCCTTAAAGGTGATGATAGTGGTGGTGTGGCCCCTCCTGAAGAGGCCTCCCTGGTTTCAACAATCTTGGACAAATACCTTCCTGGTTTTTTAGAGAAGATTGCTGAGAAGATGGTAGTTTTCTGCTATAGAACGATTTATAGGAAGCAGATTATCTAGATATCTTCCAGTCTGGGTTCAAGCCCAGGCATGAAAACAGCATTGGTTGCTCTGGTGGATTACCTTGACCTTTACAGGGGGAGGATGCCCTCCTTTCCTTCTTGACTCTTAGTGATGCTTGATACTACCTGAGAGGGTTGGAAGTCATCTCACTCCTACTTTTTAATAGCAAAACTGCTGGGAGAGATTACTCATCAGTTTGGGGTGAGATATTAGCAGCATGCCGATGATGCCCAGTTGTGTATCTTCATCCTGGTCTGGAAATTCCTTAGAGGTCTTGGCCCAGTTTCTGGAGGCTGTAGGAATCAAGATAGGTTGGAACAGGCTGAAGTTGAATCCCGAAAGCACCAATTTTAACTCTGGGTGGGTGTCACTCCTCTGGTGGCTACTGCAGGGGTTGCAGGGAAGGGTTTGCCCAGTGTCAGCTGCTGTGCCATTTATGGCCCTACCTGGCAATGGTAACCCATGCTGTATTACAAAACTGGAGTGTGCTTTACATCAGATTTACTATGAAGACTACTTGAAAACTACAATCAGTAGAGAATGCAGTGGCCCACATGCTGGCAGATCAGAGCTGTTACAGCCACATAATGCTAAAGTTGCAGGCACTGCATTGATTTCCAGTAGATTTCTGGGTACAATTCAATGTGCTGGTTTTAATCTTTAAAGGCCCAGATGGCTTGGCTGTCAGGTATCTTCAGGACCACTTTCCTCACATGGAACTAACCTCTCCTGAATGGTCATGCCAGGTAAATATGAGAGTCCCCTCCAGAATGGGGGGAGATGGGCGGTGATATAAGTTGGAAATATAAATAAATAAATAAATAAATAAATAAATATAAATATAAATATGCTGAAAATCCCCCACATCTGTAAAGACAGAGGAGTAAGGGCCCCATATTGTATTGGTGGTCCCCACCTTGTGGAACAGTTCCTCAGTAGAGGTTCAGGCTGGGTATCTTCCAGAAAGACGGTGAAGATGTAGCTTTCCTAGAGGCTGTTTGAAGCTCAATTGTTATAGGTACTGAGCTGGGGGTTGATGCCATAGTTTTATATTGTTATATTATATGATTGTTTTCATCTGATTTTATTGTATGTTTGTGCTTTTATTGATGTCGTAAACTACCAGGGGTCAGTTTTCATTTTGACTGTATATAAATGCAGTTTGTTATAAATATTCACAAACACACCCAGAGATAAAGGCAAATATTATTCCCATCCTTTAAAAAAATAATTGTGTCATCTCACAAAGATATCTCTTAAATTCAAAACTCTTAACATCTTCCAAAATCTAAATGTACTCACAAGACCCATATCTTTTAGCTTACGAAAAAGAAATCCAGGGGTGCACTCTTTTGGCTGGTGTCTGCTTGTATCAGAAAGTAACAAGCAAAAGCATTTTAACAATGCATCTGCAGGAGACACAGCCACCCATCTATGAGGTTAATTTAGGAATTGTAGATAGCAATGTTTAGTTATTCTAGCTCAGCTAGAAACCCTAAAAGAGTTTAACTCTTCTAGACCTTGCACGGCTTTCTGGTCTGCCAGAACAAACACCTTGTGCTCTTCAGTTATTAAGGGTCAAGACTTTTTCTAAAAGCGAATGAGAAAGATTCACAAATATTCCAAATGCCAATTTATATTTTAATATATTAATACTCATACAATGAAAGATACATTGAAGCATCACCCAATAAAAAAAATATGTTATGAAATATTGCTCTCGGTCATTAGAAAGTTTCATTTTTTGAGAATTCAATATGATACTTATGGAGGAAAAAGAGAAAGTCAAGGCTCACAAGACAGGAGAAATAAGTTAATAAATTCCCCAAAGGTACAGGAAGTATTTGGAAGGTACTATTAGGAATAATATGTTTGTTTTAAAACATATTCTTAGCTCATTCCCTACAGATGGAAATAGTAAAAGGGAACAGTACATATATAAACAAAGCTGTTCGCATATATGAAGTTTATTATTGATTCAATTTTATTGAATATGTAAGTGCAGAAATTATTATACTCCATGTATAAATATATTTTAATCCTTTGCTTTGCTCCCATTTTAAATGAAACAGTCTTATGCTAATGTTTCCCAATCTCTCCAGTGATTTTCTATAACTATATTAATGTATATCAACTTGAAAAATAGTCCATGGCTTTCTACAGCAATAATGAAATGTTGCTTCCCTAAAACTTCTGTCCAAAATGTTTCTATTTTCTTATTTTTGTTTGAGGTGAAAATTAGGCTCCAGACTTCTAATGAATTACATACTGTAATAATTGATTATTTAATTGGATAAACTTTTGATTTTTTAAATAGTGGTAGATAAACCATTCTTGGAACTGTTTAGATTTGGTTTGTATTTATTAGCATTCTTAGCTTGTGTTAGGAAATGTAAAGCTTATGTGTTCCAAAGACTTTTACTTCTGCTTTATCTCATTTATGCCACATTTAAGTTGTATCTTATTCATAATTAAATATTTCTATGCTACCCTTCAAAAGTAATTCCCATAGCACCACCTGCATGCTTTTCATTTTATTACACCTAAGAATAATTCTTTTTACCCTCTTTTGCTTCAACTAACACCCTTTTTGCCAAACTTAGAGACACCCAGGAACAAACGGCCCAGAGGTATATAACAGCAGCATTTGCATTTTCCCAAAAGAATTCAAATAATAGGCTCAAACAGAAGAAAAACATAGTCATCAAATAAAAAGCTGCTTGATTAGCTGGTCTGTTCATGCACTTCACAATAATCAGTGTGAATCTTACTGAGGGAATTAACATCAACTTCAAATATTTTTGTGCATGTTCTTGCACAGAATAAGATAAGTAAGAATATCAGGGAGAGTGTCATCAGCAAACAGGAAAAAAAACATTGGTGCATGAACCAACAAAGCAACCTCAACAGTTGGCATGCTATTAATGTGTAGATAGAAACCAAGCATTCCAAGCCATGTAAAATTTGTTTTCTGACCATGTCATGATTACAAATTACATGGTTTTCTTTAATTTTGATAGGGACATACTAAGCCATTTCTTGTAGTACTCCAATGTTAAAAGCTGGAATTTTCAAAACCTGATGGTGACAGTTGTTTCTTTTCTTCTCCAGGTATGTTGTTAGGTTTTCTTTATTCCCTTCCACTACCATGTTAAACACTAGGCCTAAACTATCTCCCGATTTGGCATTTGGGGAGCTGAGATAGCCTTGAAATCTTTACAACCATAACTATTCCCAGCTCCACCTTTGTTGGGGTTTGAATAATACCCAGAATTTACAGTTAGATAAATTATACAGGAGAGGCTAGATGTATCTAGGTGAGAAGTGAAATATTCTGCAAGTCATCCACTTAGCAGCCATTGTAGAGGATATGATGTGACTCATACTATAGGTGCTATAGTTTAGTTGGGTGTGGCAGATAATTTGTTTGACCTATAATGTGATTGGTCAGTTTATGTATATAAGCAGAGGAGATTTGGTGTTCACTCTCTTCTTGTTACTTCATCTCATCTGTATCTGTGTTGGACGTTACTGGACTGTATTTTGGACTGCGTATGTATATAAAGTAAATAGACTATTTTATCTAATCTCTGCTTGAGTGTCTATTTACTGCATAGAACGTATATCTCTGATGTCTTGGAGAAGCACTGGCCACCCCAGCGTTGCGTGCTCTGACAGGTTATGGGCCCAGCAGTGGAATGTGTGCAGTTTGGACTTTAACAGGTCACTGGCACAGCTGTGAGGACGTTGGAAGCCTATCCAGGAGTCGTGTGGATATCTGGGGCGAATTTGGAGCTTTTACAGGTTCCGTGCCTGGCTGTGTGTTTTCCTAGGACTGGCTTGCAGCTGAAGGATGTTCTGATAAGTCTGTGCTGTTTATTCATCAGTGTCTTGCCCAGGAGGGGCTGTGAGGAGCGATGAGCACAGCAAAGATGCAGTCAACTATCGGAGGAGGTTTCCCTCTGGAACGGCTGAATGACTCCAATTATCTTTCATGGGCATATAAAATGGAAATGTTTCTAAGACATGAAGGAATTTGGAAAGCAGTGAGTAATCCACCCATTAATTTGGATCAGGATGAGGATATTGTGAAGGATGAGAGAGCATTGTCAAGCATAATTTTATGTTTGGAAGACAGTCAATTAAATTATGTACGAGGAAAACAGTTTTAAGAGATGTATATCTAAGAAGCACACCTCTTTGTAAGGTCATGTTAACCAGGAAGTTGTATCGTGCTAATGTGTGTGAGGGGGACAGCGTTTCTGAGCATTTGCAATACATGACAGAACTTTTCTTGGCGTTAGCACAACGTGGGATGCAATTCATGGAAGCACATAAGGTTTATGTTATTCTCAGTTCACTTAATGAAACGTGGGATAATTTAGCAACCAGTTTCGGGTCATTATATGACCCAAGAGATTTGACTGTAAATTATCTAACTGGTCGGCTTCTGGAAGAAGAGCAAAGAAGAAAAGCTTATAGCAAGAGCACTGTAGATAAACCGATGCAGAGAAGCTCTGTGGGGGCGGATTTTTCCTGTACTGATAAGAAGGTTTTGGCTATGAAATGGTGTTTTTGCTGTGGCTCAAAGTTGCATCTTCAACGGGACTGTGATAAAAGAAGTAAGTCAAAAGTCAAGCCGAAGATTGCTAAGCAACAGAGTGGTGTCCAGCTGTCGATAAATTCTACTGGAAGGAATTTAAAGGAGACATGGCTTCTGGACAGTGGAGCAAGCGAACATATTGCCAATGACAGGAAGATGTTTAAAGGTTTTAAGCAGGCTGAACGGGATCATGTTAGCCTGGCAAATGGAACCTGTGCATCTGTTATTGGGCAGGGGTTTGTATTTGTACCTAGTTTGAATGTTGAATTAACTATGTTATGTGTACCAGACCTGGAATATAATATCCTGAGTGTTTCTCAATTAGATAAGAAGGGATATGAAGTAAGGTTTGTTAAGGATGAATGTATTATTATGCAAAATAATCATGTCTGTGGTAAGGGTGTATTGCAGAACAATTTATATGAGCTGAAACCCAGGACAGATGATGATGTAACCCATGATGTAGCATTAATCAACGAACCATACCATAATTCATGTGAACATTTGTGGCACAGAAGGTTGGGGCATCCAAGTTTCAAAGTGGTGGAAAAAATGTCTGAAGCAAGTACTGGAATGGACTTGAAACCGTGCCAAGCTTATCTGGATTGCACGGCATGTAAGATGTCTAAGTCAAAGGTGTATCCTGTCAGTAAACTAAGTGATAGAAAATCACATAAATGTTTTGAATTAGTACATGCTGACCTACTTGGCCCACTACCAGCCACATTAGGTGGTGCTAAATATGTATTAGTAATTGTTGACGATTTCACTCTATTTGGTTTCTGTTATCTGTTGAAAGCGAAGAGCCAGACATTTGATAAGTTCAGGAATTGGGTGCAGTTTGTAGAACATAGATATAACACAAAGGTGTGTAGTTTGCAGACTGACCGGGGTACTGAGTTTATGAATGGCAGTTTTCAGCAATGGCTCAGTAGGAGGGGCATTGTGCACAGAAGAACCAATCCGCATAGTTCAGCGGAGAATGGCGTGGCGGAACGAAGGAATTTAGTGTTACAGACAGTAAAGGATTCACTGTTAGCTGACTCAGGGTTATCTAGAGGATACTGGGGAGAAGCTATACCGACTGCTAATTATTTAATTAACAGGTTGTGGAGTGTGTCAGTGAATCAAACACCATATTACATTTTGTATGGCAAGAAGCCATCATTAGCTCATTTAAAAGTTTTTGGTTGCTCAGCCTGGGTTCACGTGCATAAGGAAGTACATAGGAAGGGTCAGGCTAAAGCACAGAAAATGATTTTTGTGGGGTATGAGCCAGGAACCAAGGGATATAGGTTTACTGAAGGCCGTAGACTTGTTATTTCATGATCAGCGAGTTTCAGTGAGCATAGCAATTGGCAGAAGTTACACGGAGGGAGTGAGGTTTTTCTTCCTAGTCAGGGACAGATTGAGCTATCAGAGCGGCGAGCATCCAGAGATGTGATTAAGGATGAAGAGGAATTAACTCCTAGTGTGCCAATAAAGCAGGAGACCACTGTATTGCGCAGATCTGAAAGAGTTAACAAGGGCATACCACCTCAGCGTTATAAACCAGGTGATGTTAAAGTGTGTTTTGTTAATTATGAACCTCGTAGTTATTCAGAGGTAATGGAGTTGCCACCACAGGAGCAGAAAAAGTAGAAAGCTGCTATGGATGTGGAAATGAATGCCATTAATTCCCATAAGGTTTTTAAATCTACCAGGCTGCCTGAGGGGCATAGGGCAGTAGGCTGTAGGTGGGTTTATAAGAAAAAGACCTTAGTAAATGGTGATATACAGTATAAGGCTAGGCTTGTAGCTCAAGGGTTTTCCCAGGTTAAGCATCAGACTTATGATGAGGTATTTGTTAGAGTTCTTGTGTTGACTTGATGAATTATTCCTGTACAAAGCACAGCATTCTCATGATGACGTGAATGCCAGGTGGCTGGATAACAGAGAAGCCTTGGCTTTGTTTACATCCTCATGAGATAGGGAGCGAGAAGGTACCATGTTATGGCTAGCAATGGATCTTCCCATGGGAACAAATCCTCCTGATTTCCTTCTGTGGGAAGCCTTGCCCAGGCCCCCTGAGCAAGGGGGGGGGGACTCAGTGCTTAGATGCAGCAGGTCATGCTATGTGCTTTAGGCCTAATGCTTTGGGCCTAGTGTGTGTCACAGCTAACTTCCAGCCAATCAGAAAGCTAGAAGAACTGAATATACAACCATGCAAAATGGTGTTCTATGCTTCTTGATTTCTAGTGACATTTTAGCCATGTAGTTCTTCACGTGTTCACTTCCCGTGGACTGGGAAGAGTGAGCTATGCCTGGCTTTGGGTATAGGCCGTGGCAGGAACTCTGGCCCTGGGATCAATACACGGAACTCTGCTTATAAGTTTAGTTTTGTATTTCCTTTTACAATGATGTATCTTGTATATTCATCTTTTTCATTTTTGCGATAATGTACTGTATCTGCATTATTGCCTTATGCTACCAGTAAACACTGTTAGCCCTAACAAGCTGAATTCTTGTCTGTTTATTCTCAAGCCTCGGTTTTTCCCCTTTAAGCCAGCGTATATCCCATCAGGTTATGTTGCCTAGAGAGAAATTTGTGTTTTCTTTGCTGCGTTGGACCTGACTGTGGAAGGGGGTTTGTTTTTAGAGGCTGGTTTCAGAGTAAACATGTTGTCTTTGAGTGGTCAGCAATGGCTGAACAGTATCTGGTCAGTCTGCCATTTGAGCCTTTAGTGTGTGGAGATGGAATCATTCTTTTTGCAAGAAGAAGATTTGTGGCAGTATGTGGCAAATCCACCTCCAGAGGATCTCTCTGAAGAAGTGCAAGCATGTTTGGACTGTGCTTATGGCATTTTTGCTTTTGGGACTCAAATCCTCTGAATGGAATTATATCAGCTACTCCAGAACTGCAAAATGAGAGCTGAGAAGCTGTTGGAGCCTTTAATACACAGTGGAACTCTGTTGCCTTTGGTGGTCTATTAAGACAGCTTTATGGTTTGAAGCTGCAACCAGTGAGACTGTGATGACCCATCTTGGTGAGTTCAAGACTTTGTTTGCTGCATTTGAACAAGAAGGCATGTTTTTCTGGCACTGTGAAAAAGCATGCATGATTTATTTATGATGCATTACTGTATCTGCATTATTGCCTTATTCTACCAGTAAACACTGTTAGCCCTAACAAACTGCATTCTTGTCTGTTTATTCTCAAGCCTCGGTTTTTCCCCTTTAAGCCAGTGTATATCCCATCAGTATTTGCACCAACGCTAAGAGGGGAGACATTAAGGTTTGCTTTAGCAATGGCAGCAGCTGGGAATTGTATTGTAAATCATTATGATATCACCACAGCATATCTGCATGCTGATTTAAAGGAGGAAATTTATATGGCAGAAGCTCCGGGTTATGAATCTAAAGAGGCAGGAACAGTGTACAAATTGCAGAAGGCTTTGTATGGACTCAGACAATCAGCGCGTTGCTGGAACCTGCGTTTAGATGCAGCATTGCAAAGAATGGGTTTTAAGTGTAGTAAGGCTGACCCATGTCTATATATTAAGCAATGTAATGATGAACAGGTGTTGCTATTGATCTTTGTAGATGATTTATGTTTTATAGCAAAGGATCAAAGGAGGGTAAATGAATTTACTGAACAACTCAAGCAACAGTTTGATTTAAAAGATCTGGGAGAGATTAGGAATTACCTAGGCGTAGGTATTCAGAAGGTTGATGGGGGTTACGTTCTAGAGCAGTGAAAGAAAATTGAACAGCTGCTAAGAGACAACGATATGGAACATTGCAAGGAGGTTCCTACCCCGATGACAACTGATTTTGTTAAGACAGAGGCTGGAGATGATGACCAAACATCATGTAATCAAGAACAATATCAATCAGTCATTGGAAGTTTATTGTACTTAGCACAATGGTCGCCTCCCGATATCGGGAATGCAGTGAATGTACTGAGTAGGTACATTGTACAACCTACCCAGAGACATTGGATAGGTATTAAACGTGTGTTTAGATATCTTAAAGGGACTATTAATAAATGTCTATTAATTAAGCCTTGTAAACCATTGAATATTAAGTGCTATGTAGATAGTGAGTGGGGCAATGATGTACATGATAGGAAATCAATATCAGGATTGATAATTATGTTTGGTGACACCTTGGTGGGGTAGAGGTCTCGGAAACAGAGTTCTGTCACCGTATCTACTGCAGAGGCAGAGTACGCTGCACTATCTGACCTATGTTCAGAACTCATATGGTATAGGCAGTTGTTAAGGGATGTTAATGTAACAATTGAGGAACCTATAATTGTATATGAAGACAGTGAAGCGTGTATACAGATGGCAAAGAATGATAAAATCAGAGGGAGAAGCAAACATGTAGATCAGAGCTTTCCAAACTGTGTCTCATGACACAAAAGTGTGTCACCACACACAGTCTGGTGTGTCACCACACAACCCGGAAGCGCTGATCATCATCACCACTTCTGGGTTTTCCCACAGCGACACACCAACGGCGGCGCGCAAAAACCCAAAAGCGGCAGCAGCGCTTCCGGGTTTTTGCGCGCTGCCGCAACGGCGGCACTTACGGGTTTTCCCGTGGTGACACACCAACAGTAAATAGACACCAACAGCGGTTGGTGTGTCACCGCGGGAAAACTTTGGAAAGCCCTGTTGTAGATATTAAGTATCAAAATGTTAGAAATGCTGTAAAAGAATCTCTGATTAATTTAAAGTATTGTCCATCTGAGAGTAACATATCAGATGTAATGACAAAGCCTCTATGTGTAGAGAGACATAGGATGTGTGTATCCAATATGTGTATGTCTTCTATTTTGTATAATTGAAATGTAATATCTATTGTAAATTGGAGGGGTGTTGGGGTTTGAAAAATACCCAGAATTTACAGTTAGATAAATTATACAGGAGAGGCTGGATGTATCTAGGTGAGAAGTGAAATATTCTGCAAGTCATCCACTTAGCAGCCATTGTAGAGGATATGATGTGACTCATACTACAGGTGCTATAGTTTAGTTGGGTGTGGCAGATAATTTGTTTGACCTATAATGTGATTGGTCAGTTTATGTATATAAGCAGAGGAGATTTGGTGTTCACTCTCTTCTTGTTACTTCATCTCATCTGTATCTGTGTTGGACGTTACTGGACTGTATTTTGGACTGCGTATGTATATAAAGTAAATAGACTATTTTATCTAATCTCTGCTTGAGTGTCTATTTACTGCATAGAACATATATCTCTGATGTCTTGGAGAAGCACTGGCCGCCCCAGCGTTGCGTGCTCTGACAACCTTACCTGTTTCTGCCCCTTCCCTTCCCTTCCCTTCCCTTCCCTTCCCTTCCCTTCCCTTCCCTTCCCTTCCCTTCCCTTCCCATCCCATCCCATCCCATCCCATCCCATCCCATCCCATCCCATCCCATCCTTTCCTGATGGAATTTATGACATCAGAACACTGGCCCCTGAGATTGACAGGCAGTGCTTATTTCTGATCCTGGCATCCCCTTTGAAGATCAGAACTCTTTCTCAGATCTAGGAGGGGAATCTCCAAATTATTTCATGGTTCTAGGAAGGAACGCCTCAAAGGAAGGCAGCTGAAATGAAGGCAAATCATATACAGGCACTAGGAAAAACGTACTGGAAATAGAATCAAAATTATTTCAGATAGAGAAACAATTGATTGGATTGCCTGACAGTTGAAACACATCATTTTTAAAAGGATATATGTTGATATATAATATGATTATATATATTATATATAATATATATATTATATATATATATATATATATATATATATATATATTATATTATATTATATTATATTATATTATATTATAATTAGATTATAATATAAAAATATAGATTATAATAAATATAATCTATAAATAGATTATATTATACAGTATATATTCATATATATAATATGAATCTTACCCATAAAAAGCATTTTATATTTTAAAAACTTGACCATCTCTGGAATAGGCACTTTCATAACCATAGGACAAAAAAAAATCACTTCATGTTAGGAATAATAAAACTTGCATGCTGTACTGCCAATCTTTTGCATAGGAGCTGTGGTTTGCATGTGGAAAGGCCATCCCATTTCTTTCAATATGGTGCATGCACTGTTGAGAATTCTCAGAAAATATAGGAAATTAGAAATCCCATGCTCATTTTGTGCATGTTGGAGTATTTCACTGGGATCATGGAGTCTTTCTTGTAACTAAAATAGAACTAGTGCTAATCTGGCAGTGCTTAAAATAATTAATGTTGTTCTATATTTCTCCAGCTGACTGAAGTTTTTTTTCTTAAGCCATGTATGTATGTATGCATGAAATTTTTACACCACCCAACTCCCAGTGACTCTGTGTGGTTCACAGATAAAAAGACAGAAAACAATACAATAGTAAAAACAAGGAACAAAAGATGGCAAAAACCAGGCAACCACAAGAAGCAAACCCACACTATCCAGAAGGGGGCTTCAATCACACTCACCAAAGACCTGGGCATAATAGAAGAATGGGGGGGGGGGGTATAAAACTTGCACCACTTGGAAAATACTGCTTTAATGTTCCCATATGTAAGCCTTCTATAACTTTTTTAAAAAGAAAAAAACTTAAACATATAAATACACTTATTAAATATAAATATATCCAAGCACAGCTATATGAAATGATCAAGCCCAGTCTGCTCCTCACTGTAGCATCTTGATGAATGGTTTGTATGTGTGTGCATGTCAAAGATGAGAGAGAGAGAGAGAGAGAGAGAGAGACAAGGTGCAGAGAGTAAGACTTGCTTAAAATTAATTTTAAAGATGAGAATCGACCAGACCATATTTGCAGATCTATTTTGCCATTTTTTTCTGCCTAAATCTTATTTTCTTCTCATTATTCTGCCTGTATTGTCATGCCTTAGTTTCTTTTCATTTTAAACGATGACTAGAGCTCCCAAATCTCTGAGATACAATTCTACTTGTTGAAAGAAAATAACACAATGCATATTGCATTCTACTGAGTTGACAAGCAACTTCAGAAGTTGTACCATTTAGGATGTGAGATCATGTACTTGACATGGGCATGCATATCCTGTACCAGAGAAGGTGCATTTCCAAATAAAAATGGCTTAAGGTCTTGTGAGATTACAAAATGCCATCTTCAAGAGTAAAAATTCATCAGTGATTCACTTCATAAATGAATGCATGGTGAACTTAAGGAAAGCAGAGTCAATTTCAGAACAGCTGCTAGAATTTCCAGGTAATATTCAGAATATTTAGTATTAAACTAAAATTCTGTTAGTGTCAACTTTGATGGCAACAGTAAGAAGAATAATTTGGGGAAAGGTTAAAATGTTATAATTGCATTATATTTTATTGTTATTTTGAAATGGCTGTTAATCATATCATGTCTGATCTTTATAAACTCCATTAAGGATATGAAAGGCAATTTATTAGTCATTCCCCAAAGTTTCCTCAGACCTTGCAGTTTGTGTTTTGTTAAAACATAGGTTTACTTTAATTTTATCCAATGCGATAAATATTTAAATACTTCAGTGGTACTGCTGTACTCAGCCCTATCTTTTGCTATTAACACTTTGGTGAATGTACTTGGTGGAGAAGATAACGAATCTCAGTGGAGGGAACTATCAGTAAATTGGTTCCTAAATAATTAAATTTAGCAGGACATTGACCAATAATATAAAAAAGGTAAAGGTTCCCCCACACAGTCGTGTCCGACTCTAGGGGCCAGTGCTCATCTCCGTTTGTTAGCCAAAGAGCCAGTGTTGTCCGAAGATGCTTCCGCAGTCATGTAGCCAGCATGACGCGCACGGAACGCTGTTACTCCATCACTCGGGGCTAGGGTCTTGAACATCCGAACTTGAGACCTTCCGATCAACAAGCCTGGCGTCTTAACTGATGAGCCACCGCGCTCCCTTGACCAATAATATACCACATCATTTATGCCTGTTAGAGGAGTTTTTTGTATATCAAAGGCTTGATGATGATTAATATGGTAATATTTCAGAAAAAATAGTAAATGTTTAGTTTGGCCAGATAATAGTGCTAATAAAGAATGGTTATATTCCACGGTAAAACTAAGACATCTTTAAATCAAGTATTGTCAGGAAAAGCAGGCGAAGAAACACACTGAGCCGCAATTCCAATTCTAGTTATTTATTGTTCTTGCCCTATAAGACAAAATCTAGCCAGACTAAAAGCACTCTAACTGTCCTGGTTCAGCCTCTGCCCCAGGACTTCAGTGAGGAGTCAGAAGACGAGCTGCCTCTGGTGAACCCCCAGGGGACTGAACCAGACGAGGTCCCAGACACAGGCACGGTCCCAGACGAAGACCCAGCACCACAGGGCAGTGGGGAGTTGGCAATACCCGAGGATACAGGGGAGCAAGCTGGGGATGGTGGTTTATCCCCACCCTCTAGCCAGCAGCCAGCTGGATCCCATCAGACTCCCAGCTCACCTGAATCACCCAAAGGGCAGAGACGGAGGCGTGTGCGCCTCGCCTTAAAGGACAGAAGGAGAAGTGCCCGGCTAGCTGCAAGAGATTTACGCAGAGGAGAAGTGGAGTCTTTGCAGGACCCAGATGACAGCTCCTAAACTCCTAATAAATAACCAGCAGAGCGGTGAGTGGGTTGTGGGAGCAACGTAGCATATTGGCTTCGCGACCACTCTGGCAACCTGGCTTGATTCCTGATTTCCTGACTTGGTTTGGACTACTGTTACTCTGACTTCTGGACTCCTTGACTTGGCTTTGACTTCTCGCTGACCTACTTGTTACCACCCCTGACCTGGCTTTGGAATATCGGTTGTCTTCTGGATTAACTCTGACTTCGGCAAATGAACTCTGGACTTCTCTCTCACCTTTTCCCTACAGCATAACTTCTGGCTGTTGGTGACTGAATTCCTGCCTGCAGCTCACAAGCAGAGACTCTGTGTAACTTGATACTCGAGGCTAGCCAGCACACTAACCAACCTATGGGTAAAATACTCAGCGAGGGGTCTAAGGTGGAGTTACCTTGAACCTCTTGACTTTCCCACCAGCAGAATCCAGACTGTGAAATAATTTATCTCCCTGGAATGTGCCCCCTCCCTCCGGGCAAAGAGCAGCAGCTCTGACATCCACCACAAGTATATGTTTCCTTTGCCCACTGACTGAACTCAAGCATTTTTTAGCTTAAAGTATATGCTCAATCAAACATACTTTTTAAATATTCACTTGTCTTATTTTTAATCTAGCTACACAAGTGCATTACTGTACATATTACACGACCTGGACTCCTAGCTGAGTATAGCCTACCATTTTCTAGTGTTTTGAGTATAAAACATTTCTTAGGTGTCATTTCCCTGCTTTAATTAATTAATTAATTAATTAATCGCATTTCTCCACCGCCCATCTCAACAGTGACTCTGGGCGGTTTACAAGTGAATTTAAAACAGTAAGAAATAAATATCGATTAAAAATACATTATAAAATATACATATACAAATATACTAAGATATTATGCCTATCTATTGATAAGATAAGTCCCATCTATTAAAGAATGCCAGCTGGTGGCCCCAGGAAGCATGCCTTCTCCATTGCAGTGCCTGCCCTCTGGAACACCATTCCACCTGGGATTGGACTGGCACTGACGTTGCTGGCTTAAGAGAAAAGCTCTTAACACCAGCTTTTCTCCCAGGCATGGGGGTCAGGAGGTAGTTGAGCTCATGAGTTACATGAAGTTCTGTTGATGGGTTTAACCAAAGTACATTCTTTGCTTTTTGTTTTGTGTGCTTTGTGTGTGTGTGTGTTTAATGTACATTATATGGATGCTTTTACTGTGCTAGCTGCCCAGAGTCACTTGGCAAGATGGGAAGCCATATAACTCTAATTAAAATCTACCTACCTACCTACCTACCTACCTATCATCCATCCATCCATCCATCCATCCATCCAACTCTGGACTAGTGAGGATATGATTAACCAAAAACATTAGAAGCAGCTCAAAACAATTGTTCCAATTATACCCTTTAATTATTCAAATTGTATGATCTTTTTCTGTAGTTTACAGTAGACATTGTTTAAAGCAGATGAGAGATTGGTCAACCTGCAGTAGCTCGAATTATTGTAGTGTAACTGGAAGTACGTTGAATTCACATATGCCAGTATTTATAAAGGAAGAAGTCTGCTGTATTATTTGATCAATAAAAAATAATGGACAAAATGTAACTGCTATTTCAACACACTAAGCCAGTGACACTACAGTGAAGTATATAAGAAATGCAATAAAGTACAGCAAACATAGTAATTTCACATCAAAGTGAAAACTAGAGAGAAAAGCTGAAGGGCTACTAAAATGAAATGGCAAGCCAAGAGAAAGAATCTATCAAACTAATCCAGATTATATGAGTGTGGCAAGATCTGAGCACCACTGCCAGGAACTAGAGCTGTAAATGAGGAGAGAAGAGAATTACAGCTCCCTATACATTATTTCATGTCTCTATCCATGTACTTAAACATATGCATGAAAGGCTTAAGAGAAAACAGAAGTCCTACTATATTCTGGCATTGTTTTGATGAGATTGTTAATCAAAGAATAATGTATTGTTTAATATTGAGTCAAATTGAAAGAATTTTGACTTAAGATATACAGTGATAGTCTTCCTGATCTCTTTTTGCTTTTCAGGTTTTGATTTGATCCCCTCACTTCTTGTTCAGACTCAGAGCCTTTGGGACATTTTCTGATGTTTACTTCTGGGCCCTTTTGGACAATTGTTAATAGTCTAACAACCCCAGTTTTACTGTAAACCATTGGGAGGTTTGATCACTTACAAGGATGTAGAATATTTCTCTTGTTAATCACAAGGCTTTCTCATTTGAAAATATAAAAGAAATGATTCTTGATAGACAGTATTGAACTACTGACTTTTCATTTTGAAAGTTAAGCAGTACTTGTTGCCAAGTTATTATGTGATAAGAGTGCTAGCAAAACACTAAATGTTTGGGATCAGGCCACTTCTTGCTGATTTTATTACATCAAAACACAAGAGAATTGTTAAACCTTCTGTGAGCCATCATTAGAAGAGTATATTTAAATTATTGAAATAAAACAAATTTGAAAAAAATATTTACACATGATAAAATTGTTTTTCTTTTCTGCACATACTTTATCTAGGGATTTCAGACCTTTCAGGAAACAAATAAACCTATACAGATTTCTCTATAACTTCCTATTAGCTTCACTCGCCCAGAAAATATTTTTCTTCAAGCTCGCATGGTAATTTCAGCTGTTGGTGAATCAGTGTTTGTTCTGCTTATTGAACTTGAGCAATGGATTGGTCACAGCTGGTCCTAAAAGTTGCCTTTGTTTACAACTTGGCTGTGTTGTAGGGATCTAAAGAAAGTTCCCAAATGTCACATTTGGACCATGAGCATATAGCTCACATTTCAAGTTGGAAAAATATCTAAGTGGATCTGTCTTTAACTCACTTTGATAAGTCATATTTAAAATATACTACAAATGTTACTTTGGAATATATTGCATTTAACAAGCTTGGGAGTGTCTATAATAATGATTTATTGTACATATATGTGTTCAGATTTAAAGTATGTCCCAAGAGGGGTATTTCTAAACATAGACTAAATGTAAACAATATGAGGTATTGGAAGGTAAAGGAAAACACTTCTTGCATTTACACATTATTCAAAACTATTCATAAGCCCACTTACATGTAATATATTGTGTATTCTTGTGGGGTATCTTAATTCTCAGAGTAATTAAAACAAAAACATTCAGATCTGGGTGGCCCAGTATGCCCTCAACAGGAAAGCCTTCTATTTTGTCTATCAAAGGATCAGGAGGGCAAGTAGACATCTTCCTCTCCCCTCCATCCTGCTTTTGTCCATGAAGAACATTGCATTAATGCTATAGATATGATCTAAAATGAAAATGAAATCCAATACTCAACTAAATGGTGGAATTTATTGCCAAAAGATGTAGCAATGGCCACTTACAATTGATTCACATCCAAAAAAATGTGGTGGGTACGATGATTCACAGCTAAGTCTCTAAATCAACTCTGTCATGTTTGAGGTCATCTTAGCCATGAAAGACTTAAAAGTCAGACAACTAGAGAAACATTTTATCGTTTCTCTCAAGCAAGAACAGAATAATAACAGAAAACTCTAGACTCCATCAGAGTCACTTAGTGCCACTAAGAAACTAAACCAAACAACATATTTAAAACTCATCATTTTTAAAAGAAACAAATATATTTATGCTATTTTAAATATCTGTGGTTTGAGAAATTGATCAGTTTGCTTGTTACAGCAAAACAAGTGTTTGCAGCTGTAACAACATCATGCTCCATGTTACTTTCCTGTGCCCAAGTTCACATGCAGCTTCTCCAGACTGATTAAGCATACGCAGCAGCTGAGCCATGGGGATAGAGCACCACTGGAATATGCTCATTCTCACCTATCATATTGGGCAAAATACAATGTGAGGTGATGCATAGCCAAATAAAGTGTGGGCCAAAAGACTATTGTCAATGCAATGTTTTTCCTGTTCAGGTGAGTAAGAGTATAAGAATCTTTCCTCATATTTGCTACCAAAACACTTTGTATCAGATTCAAACATAAGTTCCCCTGTTTGTAAAACCAGGACTGCTCATACAGGGTCAGGCTCTTTAAACCCTGCTGTGATCTTAGCTTACATAACTGTGTCTTCAGATTGCCCTTTTCCCAGCTACCAAATATCCCAAGATTTCTCAGCTTCCTGCTTATTGTTGAAGCTGAGTGCCTAGGAGCTGCACTGGGGTGTTTGTAATATGGGATTAAGTACTGGGACTCCCCCCCCCCTTCCCCCTTTTTGTCTCTGACATAATTTGAAACTGTTGAGTGTATGCACTGTATATGTGTACAGTATGCATATGTGTTTGTTGTTTATTCGTTCAGTCGCTTCCGACTTTACGTGATTTCATGGACCAGCCCACGCCAGTGCTTCCTGTTGGCCGTCTCCACCCCCAGCTCCCCCAAGGTCGAGTCTGTCACCTCCAGAATATCATCCATCCATCTTGCCCTTGGTCGGCCCCTCTTCCTTTTGCCTTCCACTTTCCCTAGCATCAGCATCTTCTCCAGGGTATCCTGTCTTCTCATTATGTGGCCAAAGTACTTCAGTTTTGCCTTTAATATCATCCCCTCAAGTTAGCAGTCTGGCTTTATTTCCTGGAGTATGGACTGGTTTGATCTTCTTGCAGTCCAAGGCAAAAAAAAAAAGTATATGTATATGTATTTGTTGTTGTTGTTGTTCAGTCGTTTAGTCGTGTCCGACTCTTCGTGACCTCATGGACCATAGCACGCCAGGCCTTCCTGTCCTCCACTGTCTCCCGGAGTTTACTCAAATTCATGTTCATTACATCGGTGATGCTATCTAACCATCTCATCCTCTGCCGTCCCCTTCTCCTTTTGCCTTCAGTCTTTCCCAGCATCAGGGTCTTTTCCAGTGAGTCCTCTCTTCGCATTAGGTGGCCAAAGTGTGTATGTGTATGTGTATGTGTATGTGTATGTGTATGTGTATGTGTATGTGTATGTGTATGTGTATGTGTATGTGTATGTGTATGTGTATGTGTATGTGTATGAATGGGAGCTTATCTATAAGATTTCCAATTTTTTTAACCTTGTGCCCTAATTAATTACAAAAGGTTGCTGCTGTCAGTGGCTCTACCTCTCACTGCAACATATCTTTTTCCTCCTTTTCCTTTTGTAAAATACTCTTGTACTGGCAGTGAGTTCTGAACACTTGTTGAAGGGTACCAAGTGTCCCCTAAGCTACCCTCCTATTAAGAAAACTATTTGGATGTTGACTTATGTGGCTCTTATTCTGATCTATTAGTGAAAATAATTTGATTTGTTATTATCAGGCACCAGTTTACCCCTGTACAAGTTAAGATAGAAACAGAAGATTTTTTCAAAATAGGCACTTAAAACAAAAGAAAGCATTGCATTAATTAACAATGTCATTTATTTCCTTTCAGCAACTGAGAGCATAAGATGGCAATTGAATAGAATGTGGCTATTTTTGTGGTGGTCTCTACAAATTTTCTAGATAGTAAAAAAATAAGGTGATTATTTAATGTCATGAGGCATACTCTTTTAGGTCCAGCAGTATTACACTATTTATTAATAAATAAATAAATAAATTTACCCTTCAGAACTTTGGAAGATAAGCAAAAAGTTCCTCAGTAAAATATATAGGTGATATTATGAAATAGCAGCTGATGTAAAACCTCTGTGATCATTCCACACTTGAGAAGGGAGGTGATTACACTCAAAACATTTTGGATCTGTATACACAGCTATCACTAACTAACCTCTGCTTTCATTCTCATGAAGCCCAGGGCAATCAGATATTGGCTAGAAAACCCACATTGCCATAGATCATTCTCTGTTTCCTTCTTTTAGGATGAGACAAACCCTCCCACTCCAAAACAGCACAGATCCAGAAGTGAGAATTACCTTAAGCTGGTAATGGACATGGCAAATTCACATATGGACCTGGAGGGAAGCCATCTAGAATTCCTGTCTTAGCAATGCAAGAACTATGCACAGGATGAATCCAGAATACAGCTCTTAGAAATCTTGACTGGATGGTTCCAAGAAGTCTGAAGTCCTTATAGACATAAAGTGTGACTTACAACATTTGGCTGGTTACTTTTGCTTTTGCAAAATAGTAGCCAATATATAAGGAAAATAGCCCTGAAGTTAAGATGATCTGCCAAAAAGGAACAATAGCTAGAAAAAATGATGAACCCAAAGACAAAAAATCCTATACAATGTGCAGCTTTCCCACTTTGTCAGCATGGAACTTCTAACAATATACCAAACCTGTGCTACAAAAATCTGGAATAACTTCTAGGTAACCACAAAAAATATAACTCTTTGCTGCCATCTAGGGTTTGTGCAGCCCATGTATGGTACTCCTAATCTGAAACTAATCCTACAGATGCCCCCACCCAATAAATGTGCACAAACATGTATGCATATTTGTGTGTATGTGTACAAGTATGTTTCAGAAACCACACACTTCAAAAAAGGACAGACTTGATAGGAATAGAATAGAAATAAATGTACATTAATTAAATAAATAAGTTGATTAATTTTAAACTGTCTATATAATAAATTAGCCTATTTATAAAATTAATCAATCTCCAATCTACATATACCAACCATTCTTTCTCTCTCCCATACATTACATATTCCTCTCACATCTTCCATGAGAAGCAGCAAAGAGGAAAACAGGATGAATATGGGTCAGGAAAAGGATAGTTGGCAAGAAAAGAAAAGGGATAGAACAGAACTAGATAAACATGAAGCAAGGGGAAGAGACCATTTAATCTCCAAAGGCATCCATGACTTAACAGCTGATACCTGCCACCATTTGCACTTCTGTATGTTCACACAGCATTTTTCATTTTTTTATACAATCTGCCAAATACCACATCTCTCTGCCAAATACCACATCAATACTTACTTCACCTTATCCTCCATTCCTTCTCTCTCCCATCTCCCTGACTCATCTCATAATAAGCCTCAATTAATACAACCAGCAGATTGAAACATCTCCTCCATTGTTGTTGTTAGTTGCCATCGAGTTGTTTACGACTCATAGCGACCCTATGAATAATAGAACGAAATACTAAATGGTCTTGCGCCAATTGCCTGACTGTCCCAATGTTTGTATCCATTGTTGCAGTAATTGAGTCAATCTATCGCGTTGAAGGTCTTCCTCTTTTCCGTTGGCCCTCAACTTTACCAAACATGATGTCCTTTTCAAGCGATCGGACTTTCCTGACAATGTGCCCAAAGTATGAGAGTCTAAGCCTAGTTATCCTCGCCTCTAGTGAACATTTTGGTTGTCTTTCTTCTAAAACTAATTTGTTTGTTCTTCTGGCAGTCCATGGTACTTTCAGTAATCTTCGCCAACACCACAATTCGAATGCATCAATTCTTCTATCTTCCTTTTTTAATGTCCAAGTTTCACAGGCATATGTGGCAATTGAGAAAACCATAGCGTGAGTCAGACACACTTTTGTTTTTAGACTGACATCTTTACTTCTGAAAACCTTAGATAGGTCTTGGATGGCAGATTTTCCCAGCGCGATACGTCGTCTGATTTCTTGATTACTATTTCCCTTGGAATTGATCGTTGATCTGAGTAGAATGAAATTGTTGACAACTTCAATTTCTTCTCCATTAATTGTGACATTACTTATTGGTCCATTTGTGAGAATCTTCGTCTTCTTCACATTCAAATGTAGTCCGTATTGCTGACTACAGTCATCAGCAACTACTTCAAGTCTTCTTCATTTCCAGCAAGCAAAGTTGTGTCATCTGCATATTGTAGGTTGTTAATGAGTCTTCCACCAATTCTGATACCCCGCTCTTCTTCGTACATTCCTGCTTCTTGAATTATTTGTTCAGCATACACATTGAATAAATAGGGTGAAAGTAAACAACCTTGCCGCACACCTTTTCCAATTTTGAACCACTTGGTATCACCGTTTTCTGTTCTAACGACTGCCTCTTGATCCATGTACAGGTTCCGCATGAGTACAATTAAGTGCTCTGGGATTCCCATTCTTTGTAATATTAACCATGACTTGTTATGGTCCACACAGTCAAATGCCAATGAAGCAGAGGTAAACATCTTTCTGGTATTCTTTGCATTCAGCCAAGATCCATCTAACATCAGCTATGATATCTCTCATGCCGTGTCCTCTTCTAAATCCAGCTTGGACTTCTGGTAGTTCTCTGTCGATGTAAGGCTGCAAACGTTGTTGAATTATTTTCAGCAAAATTTTGCTAGCATGTGAAATTAATGAAATTGTTCAATAATTTCCACAGCCTCAGTTTTCTCTCACTGTTCAAACATGAAGACAAACAGGTTAACCTCATCCCTTCAATAGATGTTCTGCCCTAAGTACCATGTACTGTATTATTCTGTATGTCACTCCATCCCATTTAGTCATACATTATTATGTATGTCACTCCTATGCCTAGCATCAGTGGCCTTATTCATGCTGATGAATACTGAGTACTTACTTCACTGCCACTTAAATCCTAAACTTCTCTGGCACTTAGCTAAGCCTGGGTATAACCTGATCCAAGAGAGTCCATGTTTCCCTGCAGGGACTACATGTCTGGAAAAGCCTCCATTAGAAGACGTGATCACCATGCAGCAGTAGCAGCCTGCTAGAACAGAAAAAAGCAGAAATGTTTTTACCTTGGAATGACCCTTCCTAGTTCATTGTTCCAACAACCAGCCCCTGTTTTGCAATGAAAGGATCTTCAGTTTCATTTCTACTGTTCCATGAATCCATACCATCTTCCTTTTTAGATAATGTAGAAGGAGAGTGATATTAGTCTATGGTAGCCAAAAATCAGAAGGAGTCTGGTAGCACCTTTTCCAACTAACACATTTTATGAAAAGGCAGAAGCTTTTGTGAGCTGCAGCTCCCTTTATCAGATTCAAAGCCTACATCAGCTTAACTACTTCATGTATTTGATGAACTGAGCTATAGCTCATGAAAACATATGCCTTTTCATAAAATGTGTTAGTTATCCATACCATCTTATCTTATCCTTGCTATGAAACCATGTTTTTATTTTAGAATGTGAGAAATACTAAAATATTATGAGTTAAACTGTTAAATGGGACTCAGATATACAGCATTTCTCATAACAACAAAATGATAACACCCCTCATCCCCATTTCTCCTGGACAGCATTCCTTCAATGTTAAGGGAACAGATGATGGAATCTCAGCAGAGTCATCTCAGCTGAGCACAATTTCAGCAATCTTGGTCCTGCAAAGAGAACTGGCAAGCAAGTGGTTATCTTCTCATCTTCTCTCCAAATAGTTAGGTTTTCCTCTGAGTATTGCTGCTGAGTGCCCAGCAGTTCCTCTTCAGCCAATTTCTGCTGTTGAGAGGACAATCTCATCACTTCACTTAAGAAAGCACTGCTATTACTGTGTGAGCTAGGTTTGGGGGGATGAAATTCTACTTTAGTTAGTGCTGACACTATGGATTCAACAAAGATATTAAATAGGAGAGCTGGAACAAAACCTTTTGTCACACCTTTCTAGATAGGGATAGCAGACAATCTACCTTACCTGCCATATCTAACCTACACTGAGATGTTGTCATATAGTATATAAATTAACAGCCTCAGTCACTGATTAATGAAAAGAAGTTCCAATTTCTACCAGAGTTTATCTCTGGGAATCAAGTCAAACATCTGACTTGATTTTAAGTCCATGAATACCATGTAAAGGACACTATGAATAGTATTAATATATTCTTCAACAAATGGAAAAGGAATATTCACTTATTTAATGTGGACTTCCTTTCTCCAAATCCAGTTTTCTCCTCCAAAAGAATTTTCTTCAGTACTACCCAGACTAGCAGTTTCCAGTAAATATGCCATTAAGACTAATAGTTCTGGCCTGCAAAGCGCTGGATGATCACCAAATGGCAGCAAAGAGATGCATAACATTCTAGTAGCTTTTGGCAAGGTGGAAGTTGGAACAGTGCAACCCTGAGTTAGAGTTTTCTGTATCTTTGTTGCCATCTAGTGTGTACTTGAGTTTTTATAGCCCAGATCTGGTAGCCCTGATGTCAGTTGGCCTGATAATTTCTTCCTTTCTTCAGAAAGGTACGATGACAGATCCAATTCAATCCCCGGTATGCATTGTATAAGCTGCATGAGTAAATAAGGTATATAAGACCCACCAATCAGTTTATATTTTAAATATCTCAGCAAAAATAATTTTCTCCTGGGGTAGTCTTGCATTTTTCAGCTGCAAAATTAAGTTAGAAATTTAGATACAGGGCTAATCTAGAACATGATCTAGTCTTATGGTTAAACTCAAGAAATGGATGGAATCACACCCAAACCAATTTGACAACATTATTCTCACACATTTACAGCTCTTATTCTATCTGAACTAGTTATTATTTTCTGGGAAGAACCAGCTATTATGTGTCAAAAGATCATGGAATTCTTACCTTTAGTGGATAGAATTAAATGTTGCCAACTATGCATCTGTGTCTTTCTCTTCTTCCTTTTTAGACACTGTAGAAGGAGAGTGATATTAGTCTATGGTAGCCAAAAATCAGGAGGAGTCTGGTAGCACCTTTTCCAACTAACACATTTTACGAAAAGGCAGAAGCTTTTGTGAGCTGCAGCTCCCTTTATCAGGTTCAAAGCCTACATCAGCTTAACTACTTCATGTATTTGATGAACTGAGCTATAGCTCATGAAAACGTATGCCTTTTCATAAAATGTGTTAGTTGGAAAAGGTGCTACCAGACTCCTGATTTCTTCCTTTTTAATGAAATCTTATAGATTTTTCACATAGGTAACACAAAAGGGAAGGAGTGGTATTATCTCTATTTGTTTGTTTGTTTGTTTATAATTCAAATTTTGCCACCGCCCATCTCCCCCAGAAAAGGGGAACTCTGGGCGGTTTACAATAAGAATTTGATGTCTATTTGCCTTATAGGCATCAATTAATTCAGGAAAAACAACAAGAGAAAACTACTTCTTTGTTACCACCTAGTGGTTATCCAGATTTCTGCAACCCAGGTATGGTAGGCCTATATTACTGGAGTAGTTTTCTGAAGCAAAAAGTAACACAATTCACAGAAGAGTTTCTGGAGAGGAGTCCTTGTATTTAAAAAGGAAGAAAATATTTCTTAGAAAACTACATTTAGATAGAAAGCCTACATTATTTGGCTGTATTCTAAGTAAAAGAGTAAAATGCCATGGAGCCTGGCATGGTATCTACTCCATTACCAGAGGAGAAAGGCAAATTGTGAGGACAAGAAACCCTGAGAACATCAGCCTAAGCAATTAAAGGCAAGCTAGGTAATGTCAAACAGAGAATGCAGAGGAGCTACAGGGGGAAATCCCTTTACTAACTTGACTACTGTACATCTATTGTCCTTAGTGGTCAATATCATTAAGAAGATACAATGATGCAAAACATGCAGAAGTGGATCTTCCAACACTCCAGCTCGTTTTCTTGTGCACTGATTTATGACTCCCATCACTTCATGTAGGTCCTGAAACTGATCTTTTGGTAGTGGCTTAGATAGGACTTTTGCCACCATTTCATGTGTCAGATAATACTTCTGATCAACAAGTCCTTTGTATTGCACATCTCTTATGTACAGTAGTAGCATTTAGCATCTGTGCACTTTGTGCATGGTGTATTCTTTTCTGACTGGGAAAGCTGAATATTGGTCTTGTTCTCTGTTCACTATAGTTGGCTTTAGTTCATTCAATAGCAGTTTACATAGCCAGGTCAGCCTGCCTGCTGCCTTCCTGCCTTCCGTCTTTCTTTCTTTCTTTCTTTCTTTCTCTTTCTTCCTTCCTTCCTTCCTTCCTTCCTTCCTTCCTTCCTTCCTTCCTTCCTTCCTTCCTTCCTTTCTTTCTTTGTCTGTCTTTCTGTCTTTCTGTCTTTCTGTCTTTCTGTCTTTCTGTCTTTCTTTTCTGTCTTTCTTTCTTTCTTCTTCATTTATACAATTTATTAGTCTTGACATGCTTAAACTGAAGATGAGAAGAGAAAAGGGCAACCACTGCCTATTTCTTATGAGTTAAATTGACAAGTCCTTCTCCATAGTATAACTGATTACTATTAGTTGTCAGAGGTTCACCCAGGGCATGTGTATGTGGGAATGACCTTGGGAGACAGGAGGAAGAGCTACAGACTAGACAACTCTCATGCAAAATGTATCTCAGGTTACAGAAGGAAAAGGGATGTGGGAAACATCTCAGAAGGGACCCTCCTTGGTTTTATGGAAAGTAGAAATAAAGGAGGGGAGAAGTGCTTTCAGACTTGCAAGATTCTGTTACTGTAACCTTACAATAAAGGTACTATTAGTACTCATGGTTTGTGCTTCTTGTCTGGACTATCTCAAAAGGTTGACAGCACGTCATTAAATCTTTGATGTTTTCTCACCTGCTCTAGGCTAGGCAAATAAAAAATTTGGCTGCCATTGCAATAATGATACTCTCTCTTCGACAATATTGGTCTGTAGGACTGTCAGCTCCTAGATTTTTATTTTCAAATTCTTAAATTATTTGCACATCCAGCTTTTATAATTAAGTTAATTCAAAGCTATATTTTTAAAGGCCAATTTGTTGTATATTTTGCAGTGGTTGTAACCTGTAAAGTTTGCATGATGGCTTTCAAACCATTGGTCTGAATGAAAAAAATTATCTGGGCCAAGTGGATGGTCTTTTAATTAAAATAAAACTGTGTTGTCATGCATAAATAAAATGGAGAAGAACTTGCAAGCAATATACAAATGAGAGCAAAATAAAGAATATTCTGCCATTCTTCCCAGTTGCTTGGGAGATGAAATCTAATTTCTTAGTGGCATATGCACATCTTATCAAGCTGCAGTTAATGATAAAAGTAAATCTTGAGAAGCAGCTTGACTTTGAATACTGCATCCAGTTTATCAGTGATGATATCTTTAATTATACTAAAGCAAAATATAAGACAGTCTAATGGGAAATACAAATTGCTTGTTAAAATTATTAACCAGGTTAATGTGCTTACATTTGTTTATGTGTACAGGAATCATCTCAAATATTTGACTGCTGTGGCAATATGTGTAAAGATCAATTAAAAGTCATAGAGATGAGATATTGGATTTTCAGACCTTAATAGGATTTCATGTGCACTTGTTATATTATGTTATCCATTTATAATTGAGCTTCCATCACATCACAGAATCTGTCACCTTACCAATTTATTTTTCTATCCTCTAATGAAACTTATATTTGCTTTAAAAATATTTTCAAAAGCATGATTCTAAAGGAGCTGTGTACTGCAGAGATTAACACACACCAAATATTTACTTTTAAAGTCCCAAGTGCAATTTGATGATAATCTTATTGAGTTTTTGCATGTTTTCAATAGCCATTTGTCTGAAGTATGCACGAGGCAGCTGAGTACTGTCTGAAGCAGTCTATAACAAATAGGGAGAAAAATGAAAGTTGATGTATACAACTTCGTGTGTGTGTTTGTGTGTGTGTGTGTGCGCGTGCTTAGCTATAGGGCTTCATTCTGAGCAATAGTGGGGAAAATTGGGAAGAAAAGAAATAAAAAGCAGATAATAACTCAAGATGCAGGTCTTAAGAATAAGCAGCATGCTGAATCAAACCAATGCAGTGTATAGAAAGAAGCTGAGCATGACGTTGTAATCTAGGAGGGTGGGCAACCCATCATCCAGCGGTGAAGAATTCTGGTACAGTAATGTCCAAAAGACAGAGTGACTAGTATGAAAATTAGAATGTCACTTAACCTGAGTCTGATGGTTCACGACTATTCTAAGCCACAAGAAGACAGTTACATAGGAGCAACAGTTGGAAATAAACACTTAAGTTCTCCTTTGGGGAGATTACCATCTTGACTTAGTAGACTTCAATAGTTCCAAAGACCATGAGAGCGATGCCAGTGAGAGCAGGTCACCCTTGCCGATAAAGTAAAAAAGGGAGGGGAAGCTAACCGCAATTCACCGTAGAGATGAGACAGATGGGATTCTGCAGCTGTGAGGGAAGCCAACTGCCTTGCAGAAGAAATTTCCAAACCAAAATGATATCACAACACACTACACATTGTACTTCCATGGCTGTAGCATTTAGACATGTTTCAGTGCCAGATTATCATATCACCCACAAAGCTGTCTTCTAGTAACTTGGGAAAACCGTTTAGCTTCCATAAGTAAATCTGGAGGTGATACCATGACCAGACCAATGCCTTAAGGACATCTGATTACTGATGGTGCCAGTGCTGACATAAGAGTTCCTTGATTTACAAAGATACACATAACTGAAACATGGAATTTGAAAAGAATATTCAGCTAAGCAACTAAAGAAATAAGTGAACTTAGATGGTCTGGAATGAACTCTTTAAATAAAATTATTACACGATGTAAGAGAGTGCACACATTACCAAACCTCTGCACTAATTTCTCATTGAAGAAAAGTTTTGCTTAGCATTTTACAGAGAACAGAACCATATATAAAAACAGAAATGCTGATGAATGAATATGTAGGTTTTAGAAAAAGCAGAGGGACATGAGACCAGACATAAGATGGGTAATGGAAATAATACACAAAAGAGGTTTGCCTGATTCATTCATTACAGCAAGTCTTTGACTGTGTAAAATAAACCATGCCAGAAAAAGCCATCAACTATTCTTCTGATCATCTTTACAATAAAACAAGAAGCTATTGTAAAAACTGATTTGGAGAAATAGATGTCAGAATAAAAGACAAAATGAGCCAAGGATACATGTTTTCGTAGTATAACTTTAATGTATACAAAAATATATTATAGAAATAGCAAGATTGAAAGAGATGACAGGTAGAGGCAACAAAGGTGGTCAAAACATTAATATAATATATGATTATGAAAGCTGGACACTGAGAAAAAGCAGGAGAAAAAGATAGATGACTTAGAGTTATAGATTTCGAAGCCGTTATCAAGAAGAGTAGGGGCACGATGGCTCAGCGGTTAAGACGTCAGGTTTGTCGATCTGTTCGAGACCCGAGCGCCGCATGACGGAGTGAGCTCCCGCACTCGCCCCAGCTCTTACCAACCTAGCAATTCGAAAGCATGCAAATGCAAGTAGACAAATAGGTACCACTTCGGTGGGATGGTAACAGTGTTCTGTGCCTGTCATGCCGGCCACATGACCACAGAAGCATCTTTGGACAGCGCTGGCTCTTCGGCTAAGAAACGGAGATGAGCACCACCCCCTAGTGGGACACGACTGTGCAGGGGAAAACCTTTACCCTTTACCTTTACTATCAAGAAGAGTACCATGAATTGCAAGAAGAACCAACCAGTCTGGACTAAGAAAAAGCTGACTGCTCTCTTTGAGGTGATGATCAGCAAGCAGAAATGCACACACTTTGGGTATGTGATATAAGAAGATGGATTAGAAAAAACAATTATGCTTGGCAAGGTTGAAGGAAGCAGAAGACAATGGTCTTTAAGGTTACTGGAATGTCCTTGGAAGAGCTACAAACTATTCCAAAGACAGCTCAAGGTGGCAAGCATTCCATAAAAATGCCTGTCTCAGTGGCACCTAACTAACTTTAAATTTCATGTGTGTGTATGTGTACCTACACAGCTTTTGTAATTTTAATATGTAGTATTGAAATGAATTAGGTCTTGCTTTTAATGAGTACAATATCGGTTATTTTCTTAATACGTTAAGTGATGCTTAGATTTGAAAAGTTAGGGAAAAACCTAGGGACAAAACATTAGTGTATTAGACACTTATTTCCAACTTTTCAGCTAGCACCACAGTATATTACAGCTATATATTCTTTTATTAAGGATAGAATAACTTTTTGTTGCTCTATAATCATCTTTATTTAAGTTTTCTCTATGCTTCTCAAGAAAAAAAAGTAGTCCCATTTGATCTCACACTGAATATTATGTGATGTACTTCAAAGACAGACATGCTAGGTTTGAGCTTTTCATGATTAGTAATGGTGTTTGAATTTCACAACACAGAACAGAAAGATCTACAAGTGGCAAATGTATCTAAAGTCCTTGTTCAGCATGCATCAGTGTGAAGTTACTGCCCTCTCTCATTTCACTTGCACAATTATCAAGTACTGAGCCATGACACAGCACAGGCAAAGAGAAAGAGGTCCTAATTCTCCACAAATAAAAAGCACACGTGTCTGCAAGGAAACACAAAAGCACAATAATAGGCAGATAGGATGCAACAAGGAAATTTAAGGACCATATTAATAATAACATCTTGACCAAATGAAACACTTTATAGGAAACATATAAATGGTTAAGAAAGGATATTGAACTTTGGAAAATTACTTTTAAAAAACCACTAGTAGATCTTGAAAAACATTTAGAGGAAAAAAGGAAGGTAGTGTTTTTTTTAAACCTACATCTTTAGAAATTAAAATGCTACTCATTCTGTGTATGATTCTGGGCACCCCATTTCCAGAACGATGTTGACATGTTAGAAAACATTCAGATTAGGGGGATTAGATAAAGATGATAAGGGGGGTTGAGGTGTTCAGTCTGGAGAAAAGAGTACTGAGAGGAATATATAATATCAGCAAAAAGGTGCCATTGGGATGATGGTCAGGAATTAGGATCAGAAGTAACAGTTATAAATTGAGCTACCTACATTTCATTTAATATAAGGAAAAACTTTCTGGCAGTAAGCTCTGTACAACAGTGGAATCTTCTACCTGTGGAGAGAAGGGTTCTTTATCTATGAAGGTTTCAAAGAAGAGGCTGTACAACCATCTCTCAAAGATGATTTAATTGGTTTTACTGCAGATTGCAGAGGTTTGGACTAAATAATCCTGATGGTCCCTTCAAACTCCATAATTCTGATTCTATGATTCATAAGTAATCATAACTAATACAATACCCAGTAAACATAGCATGAAAAAAGGAATGTTTTGTGTGCATGACTACTTTATTTGCATGCAAATAAATTATGCATAAAAAATCTGTCCTCCTGAATGCCAATAAATGGAGAAAAATAATAAAAAGTGTATGAACCTAGGCAAAATAAAAGCCAATTAAAAAGCTGACACAGTATGCAAGTGGTCTTTCTCAAATATTCTGCCAGCTCTTTTCATTTCCTATGGGTTTTTTAAATGCCACAGTGAATACATGAAAAATGTAAATACATTTTTCCCTGGTTTGCACGATTAAAAACAAATTTTAATGCACAATATAAAAGTGGAAAATAATCTAAAGTTTTAGCTTCCACAGAATGAAAGCAAACTCTAGCTACCTTGACTGAATCCCAAACTGTGGTGCCCATTTCTACATGGGATGCAAATGCAAATCTGCTTACTTTAAGAATTTAGACAAAGTACCAGTCAGAAAGGGAGGCAAGCATTTCATTGTTTTTTTCCTACAAAAATGAACTATCATCTGACTCCATCCAGGTTCCAGATACAGAGATGTCCAGTTCCAATGATGGGTACTGTATAAAAACATAATCCTTAAAATGCTGGAATAACTTTTGTGGAACTATAAAGCAGAATTTTTAGCTTAATGTTCCTTTTTTATCCATAATAAATCATATCACCAGTGGATGGGGGCAAACAAGATGAAATTCAATCCAGGTAAGATGGAGATACTGTGAGTAGATGGTTCATATTAAAAAGATAACCCACCTTCAAAAGGAACAGAATGCACTTGGAGGTTCTCCTTGATGCCAAACTTTAGCTGGAACATCAGAGCTGTGATACCTTAGCCCCTGTGATCCATGTCTAAACAACCTCCCAATTGGATTACAGCAGTACACCTTACATGGAACTCTCTTTGACAAGGGCCACAATGCTGCAACTGGGGCAAACTGCCCTGCCTGACTGTGCAGTGGGGCAGTGAAATGTGACCACATGACACCAGTTTTTAAAGTTCTGCATAGGTTGCCTGTGGACTTGCAGGCCCTGTTAAGATGCTGATAAAGTTCTAAACAGCGTAGAATCTGAATACTTTGAAGTTTACCTTCCCTAATATTGTGTCCCAGCAACAGCTTGTGCAGCCCTGCTTGTGGTGTTGCAGGCTGGTCTGGCTTAAAATTAGAGTGATTTCTTATTGGCAGCTCCCCAACTATGCAGCTCTTTCCTGAGGGAAGTATGGTTGCTTCCCATACTGTAAGACAACATTAAGACAACAATTGTATAGATGCTTCTTCGCTTCTGCATTTGCACAGTAATAATCTATCCCAGACTGTTTTCAGATTACATGTTAAATTTTCTTTTCTAAAGTGAACCTGGTTTAAATTTTTTTAATGATTGCTAGTTTTAATCTAATAGTTTTATTTAATGTTGTAATTTAGATGTAATTTTATTGCAAAGCTTTCTGCACTTCTCCAAAAGGAAGAGTGGTAAAGATAAAATAAAATAAAAATACATAATATGATGCATATTTGATTGTTATTTGCAATCTAACATGACCAATTCAGCCAGCTACTAAAGAAAGGTTGTCCTTTTCTCCAGCTATAGCAATGTCAATGTCAATGTCAATTTTTATTTCGGTCATAGACCAGCTATAGCACTGAAACACAGTTCTCAGTTTCTCTACTGCCAGGTCTCAAAAGGCAGCAACTTTTATGGCCTAATTTACAGGCTATAAATAACTAATTTCTATTGACACAATGTTCTGTCAAGTACCTCTAATGCCTGAAACCTTGATTAATTTAAATAACTACTCTGGCCCATAAGGTTTTGTTGTTTATTCGTTCAGTCGCTTCCGACTCTTCGTGACTTCATGGAGTAGCCCACGCCAGAGCTTCCTGTCGGCCATCGCCATCCCCAGCTCCCCCAAGGTCGAGTCCGTCACCTCCAGAATATCATCCATCCATCTTGCCCTTGGTCGGCCCCTCTTCCTTTTGCCTTCCACTTTCCCTAGCATCAGCATCTTCTCCAGGGTATCCTGTCTTCTCATTATGTGGCCAAAGTACTTCAGTTTTGCTTTTAATATCATTCCCTCAAGTGAGCAGTCTGGCTTGATTTCCTGGAGTATGGACTGGTTTGATCTTCTTGCGGTCCAAGGCACTCTCAGAATTCTCCTCCAACACCACAGTTCAAAGCAAGCAGGTACCTATATTGGGCAGCAGCAGGTGGTAGGCAGATGATCACTGTAGTGACAATGGCAAAGGCATCAATAAATACTGCGTGGAAGAAAGCAATGGTAAACCACTCATGTACTTTTCCCAAGAAGACTGTATGGATATAAAATATAAAATGATTGATAATATAGTGCTGGATGATGGGCCCCTCATGTCAGATGGCACTTAATATGCTAATGAGGAATTGCAGAGGATCTTTTGGAGTACTAATCTAGCAAGATTAGTGTCTAGATTAAAGCCATTGGGACATCTAGTTGCTGATGTTGCCACACAGGAAAAGAAAATCCAAATCTGCAGAGACAGACTCACAGTGGCAACATGGAACATAAAAAGCATGAACACAGAAAAGCTCAGTACAATGAAAAATGAAATTAAATTACTACAAATTGACATCTTAGACATCAGTGAATTGAGATGGACTGGGATTGGACCTTTTCAGTCAGAAGATCACAGTGTTTACTACTCAGGACATGAAAAACAAGGAAGGAATGGTGTTGCTTTTATACTTGGGAAGGGTATAGGAAAGTTTATGCTCCAACCAATACACCACAGACTAACACTTAGTAGAGCAGCCATGGAGGCCTTGGAAAAGATATTCAGATGCCATGATGTGTCTATACCTACAAAGATCAGAATAGTGCAACAATGGTATTACTTGTGACATTCTATGGAAGTGAAAGTTGGAGTTTGAAGAAGCAGGATAGAAAGAGTACTGACACTTTTGAAATTTGGTGTTGGAGAAAACTCCTGAGAATACCATGGACAACCAAGAAAACAGACAAATTGTGATGGAATGTGAGGGTGACCTTGGAAGACGGGGGGAAGGGATGCCACCTACGGAATGATCAGATAAAAGAGAAAGGAGTCTGCAACAGAGAAACGGCCAAAGACAGAAAGTTAGGAAGGACCCACCCTAATTACTGAGGCAGTAAATAGGGAGGGTGGGAGATTTGTACTTTCAGACTTGCAAGATTCTGTTAATGAAGCCTTACAATAAAGTAGAATTAGCTCATCTAGTTGTGTATCCTGTCTGGTTTACCTGGGAGGGCTGACACAAATACATAATTGAACAAATCAACCCAGAGTTCTCACTTGAGGCACAAATGACCAGGCTCAGATTATCATACTTTGGACATACTATTTGAAGACCTAGCTCTCTGGAGAAGGTTCTAATGCTGTGAAAGGTGGAAGGAAAGAGAAGAAGAGGACAACCAGCAGTAAGGTGTATGGGCTCAGTTATTGTGGCAATGGGTTTACTGTTGGAAGAGCTGAAGGTCCAAGTTAGGGACAGATCATCATGGAGAAAATCCTTCTCTATGATCACTAAGAGTCAGCACCAACTTGACAGCATCTCTCTCTCTCTCATCTATCATCTGTCTATCTATCTATCTATCTATCTATCTATCTATCTATCTATCTATCTATCATCTATCCATCCATCCATCCATCCATCCATCCATCCATATCTATCTATCTATCTATCTATCTATCTATCTATCTATCTATCTATCTATCTATCATGTCATTTGTACATTATTATCTAAACCATGGTGATTATGCTGAGATTATCATATTCTGTATGATCATAAACAAGTTATAATTGATGGCAAAAAAATCCCATGGCAGACAGCATACTGAAAAATGGGTTATACAGAGCTGATCTCTCTAGAGGCCTTAAATATCAATCTAAAATATATGGAACAGTGATCACTGGGATCTATTACTTTAGCTGCAGGCTGGTAACTTGCAATTTATAGGTTCTGGATAAATTGGGATACATTCAGTAAATATATGTTATGCAGGACTTTGGAACATCTTTTACCCCGAAACACTAAGACAGCTTAACCAATAGCCTGCAGCTGTCTGTGGACATAATTACTAATTATTACATTAATAATTACTCATTATTAAACATAATTAACAGATTGCTATAGATCAGAAAGTGGGCTGCAGATATTGCTATTCATAAGTGTACAGTTGTGATGGAGAAATGGATGTAATGGAGAAATGTAATAAGTAATATATTATTTATGAAACATTGCAAATAGTAATTTATGTTTATATATAAAATGTATAAATTATACATATATTTACTATATATATATAGTAAAGTAGAAGGATTGATTGGATGCTTATGGTCTTATATATATACCATAAGCATCCAATCAATCCTTCTACTTTCAAATAAGATGAAATGAGATACTGCAGAACCAGAATGTTGGTTTTAAATGTACAGTGTTTATGTTTGACAATGCAAGTGAAGTGCAGTAGCATCACCTTCCACACAGGTTCCCCAGGAACTGGTACTGACAATCGAACAGCTTCTGACCATAATTAATAGCTAGTATTTTTAGACAACGCTGGCTCTTCGGCTAACAAACGGAGATGAGCACCGGCCCCTAGAGTCGGACACGACTGCACAGATGTGTGGGGGGAACCTTTACCTTTTTATTTCACTGCTTTAATCTCCATGTATCTGCTAATCCAATCCCCTTCTAAAGATGTCCAGCTTGGTGTCATCACTACACCTTTTAGCAGCAAATTTCATAGCTTAATTAATGATTTTGATAGAGATTTTATGCAGGGGTCTTTTTAAATTATTTCTAGCTCCTTTGACACTCTACCCTTCCTTTTCTCGCCTGTTGTGCCCACCATATTTACAAGCTCTATTTTGGCTTGTAATCTTTTAGAATTAGCATAAAGTATCTCTACATGATCTCTCTCCAAATATCCCTGGTGGATGGATTTTCACTTACACTCCTTGAGCCTTTTTGACTGATTTTGACTATATGCCTATTTGGACTATCAAGAACATAATCACCATAATCCTCTAGGGATGAGTCTTCCTGAACTGGACACTTCCAGTTCCTGTCAGCTTTCCCTTCGGTTTAATTAAAAAGTTGTTCTTCTATCTTTTTGATGTTCATCCTATCTTAACTGTCAGCATGCTTATTCAATTATGCACACTATATTCTCTGAGCACATTCTGTCAGTTTGGCAAGAATAGGCACAAGGTCTGGATCTACTGGTAGAGCTCTTGGTGATTTGCAGTAGATCAGAAAGAATACCTAACTCACAACTGTTAATCAATAACGGCTACAAAATGAATCCCCCTCCCAAATTATGTTGTTGAAAGGAAGAAATCTTTAGGAGTGATTACATTGCTTTTTTCTAAATCTATGGATATTTCCAGTAGGACTATTCATAGTGTTTCCTCTCAAAAAATATTGGGTAGGCCTTAGTTGCTGGGGTTTTAATTAAAAAAAATTTTTTTGCTTTGTTTTAAATTAAAATTAAAGAGGAAATAGGAAAACATGGGAGGATTATAAGTGAACACATCAATGTCTAAAAATGTATAATAAAAAGCTTTTCCTGAAGCATTCCAGATTTTTTTCATCTGTCTCCTATTGATGAATCACTAGGTACTTTAAAAAAATCCTAATCTGAACACTTTTTCCTTTTATACTATTTAGAACAATTTGGTAGAATTTTGGCCCACACCACTAGGAAACCTTATTTGTGAAATCGTTTCAATATTAAAAGTGTTGTGCATGATGTAAACTAACATGTAAAAGAGAGGTCTCTATTAGTTCCATTTGGAAGGTATGAAAAAGCTATGGTTCATTCAGAGAAAGAAGACACACATATTTTTCCAAGTTCATGTTTGTGGAGTCACTCTAAGACATTTCTGACATGAATGTCATGCAAAGATGACTCTTCTGAAAAGATCAGTATATCATCTAAGTATATCACCACATATTTGTCCAAAACACTGAAAATATTTCAAGAATCTGGAGATCACTGGACAGTTAGCCAATCCAAAGGTCATTGCTGTGTATTCAATTTTACCTGGTATCAAATACTATTAAATATTCATGGCCCTCTTTCATTCTAAACAAACTGTAAGTGCCTCTCAATGCCAACTTTATAAAACTGCATTAAGTTGTGAATGAGGGCAGATTTATTACAGATCGATCTGGTATTCAAAAGCCATCTACTGGGTCTTAAGAAGCTTTCCTTCTCTTGTCATCATGCCTGCCCTCTAGAATAGCATTTCCCCAACCCCAACATCTATGATAATGATTAGAAAGTCAATGAAAAACTAGCACTTAGGATGGATTTTCTTGTTCTTATGACCAGGGATAGATTGGAAGTTACCTATGTTTCATATCTTTCTTTTTTTCTTTCTTTTACTTTACTACACTTTTTCTTTTTATTTTGTATTTCTATTTCTTTTTTCTATTTTTAACTTTTAACTATGTATTTTAAAATTCTAAAAAAAATTCTAAAAAAAAGAAAGAAAAGGAAGTCATTGAAAAACTGGCTATTCTCCTAGGCCTTAGGGTAGTGTTATATCAAGACCCTGTAGGATATTTTGTTTGTTTGCATGGCTTTCTTCTTAATGAATATGCTCTGTATCTCTATTTTACTGTTTCTTGCTTTTAGAATGTAAGCTGCCCAGAATTGTTTGGAAACAGGTATCCTCTAAATTGGATGGATGGATGGATGGATGGATGGATGGATGGATGGATGGATGGATGAATGATCTTTCCTATCAGATCTTTGCATCAAAGGTCAAATGGACCCAAAGGCTCTTACCACATGTGCAGGTCTCTTCAAGAGATTTCCTGAAATGATATGGGATTTATCCCCAGGAAAATGTGGGAAGTACTGCAGGCTAAAGGCAGCTCTTTTTCCATTCTCAAGGAAGGAAGTTCCCAGTTCCTCCCCCAACAAATGTCTTCTGTGTTCTATGTGCATAGAAGCAGGATAAGGGAACCTCAGATAAGGTACATTAATATTAATCAGTCTTCCCATTAAACCAGTAGAGAACCACGACATAAGATGAATGTGAACACATATCAAGAAACCAGTATTATAAATCTGGCATTGTGCTATCCTTCCAACATTGCAGTGTAATATCTTTTGCTGCATCCTATGCTCTATAAATCCACAATTCTTCATATTGTATTGAGTACCAAGTTTTTTGGTATATAATTCAAAAGTACATGCACATCTTTAAACAATATTGATGTATGTAAAACTGTATTAACAAATGTAAGGGTATTAATTCAAGAAAAGCCCATATCACATAAGTAAAACTCCCCTCACTCATTTTACACTTCCAACATAATGGGGGTAACAACTAATCTCTTTCAGCATGTTCTGAAGTGCCCAGTTGATGTGTAAGAGAGTCTTTTGTTGAATTAATCTCACATCAATATCATAGGAAACATTTTTAATATTTCTGTAGCCATTTATTTGGGATATGGGAAACTGCAACTCTTTATTTAAGAATTCATACAGGTAACTAATATTCATCTTACTGATACTCTTTAAATGTTTATTTTAAAAAACCCTGTAGATTTAGAATCATCTAAACACGCTCCAATATGGAGAGTCACTCAGGAGTTTTAGACATTCCTTATGCGGTCGGACCAAATTGTGAAATCAAGAGATTTTGAAACTCTCTTTTCTTCCCATGAACTAAGAGAAATGAACTGCCCAGATGTTCCAGCTGTTCTATTTCATCCACAGCCGCGGGGCTGTAGCCCAATGCCATGCTGTTATGAACTGCCATAGCATTTCATAGCCTTTACATGTTCATACACAGCCTCCTTAACTTTTAACTATTTGACTTCCTCTGCCTTGCGGCTTTAAAACAATTCCACAGCAAATGAATGAATGAATGAATAAATGAATGAATGAATGAATGAATAAAATTGGCTCTGATCCAAATCAACATAGTCCTATTCCAGAGCCACTGCTTTGGGACAAATCAGACTCCACCGATGCCATTAGGACAAGTGCAGTTTCCTCTGGATCTATGAGATCACGTTGTGCATCTCCTCATAAACGTCACTAATGGATATTATCAGCATTCACCACCTGCTATTCACAAGTGGCCCCAAATTGGTGATTAACAGCATATACCAGCTGTTGTCGAGATATACTGGGGGGGGAAGTAAAATGTCAATATTCTCTCCTTTCTGACATGCACATTAACATACAGAAAAATGCACTAGAAACTGTCCATGTGTAATTGTTCCAGTATTGACAATGGGCAGGAATAATTCTATACACATTTTGAAGTATTTCTATATCCTTCGCTTATCTTGAATGAATTAATGTGGCTGCCTAAGAAGCTGTTTCCATGGTTACACTGGAGACCTTCTAAATATAGTTCATGATGTAACCAGCTAAACTCGGGTACCGAACTGAGGTAAACTTCTGTAGGAAAACCTCATTTTTTGTATGATGTCCAAGCTACTTCATAAATGCCATTTTAAAAAATATTCCAATTATGTCAAGATTTCCTACATCTTTAAGTTGTACAATTTAGAAGTCTATCATCTTTTTTTTTACAACTTAGATACATAACAGCTGTCTTTAAATTTCTTTTAATGTTTAGTTGAAACTACATATAGTAATGCATTTTCCCCCTCTTAAGGAAAAAGACTAGAGATGTAGCCCAGATATTCTAATTCCTGTTTTCACCTATAGTTCAGCTTCTTAGATTAAAGTGCACTTCTTTTCTTTTCTTTTTTAAAATAATTTTTATTAAGAGATTTTACATAGATAATAAGGAATACATTCAAAGGAAAATATATCGGAAAGTATATGCTGATGACGCCCAGCTTTATATCTCCACCATGGGCCACCTGAGTGATGCTGTGGATATCCTGTCCCAGTGCCTGGAGGCTGGAAGGCTCTGAATGGGGTGCAATGGGCTTTGACTCAACCCAAGCAAGACTGAGTGGCTTTGGGTATTTGGCCTTCCGGTGACAAGGCTTTTCCACCGTTGGTCCTGGATGGGGTGGCATTGCTCCAGATGGACCCGGTGCACAATCTGGGGGTCCTCTTGGACTCACGGCTCCTGCTAGAAGAGCAGGTGGCAGCCATGGCTGGGAGGGCCTTTGCACACCTTTGGGTTGTGTGCCACTTGCGCCCTTTCCTGGACCAGGAGGCTTTGCTCAAGGTTACTCATGCCCTCGTGACCTCTCGTCTGGATTTCTGCAACGTGCTCTACATGGGACTGCCCTGGAAGAGCATTCAGAATGTGGCTGCATGGGTAGTAAATGGTGTCGGATATTCGACACATGTAACACCACTGCTACGTGAGCTGCACTGGTTGCCACTGAGCTTCCGGGTGCGATTCAAGGTGCTGGTTGTCACCTTTAAAGCCCTTCATGTCTTGGGACCAGGTTACCTAAGGGACCTTACCCTCCCAGTTGTTTCTACCCATCCAATTCAGTCTGGCAGGTTGGGAATGTTTTGGGTCCTGTCAGCCCAGGAATGTCGGTTGGTGGGGACTAGGAGATGTGCCTTCTCTGCCGTAGTGCCTGCCATCTGGAACATTCTCCCTTCAGAGATTAGGATGACACTGACCCTGTTGGCCTTTCGTAATCTGTGAAGACCTGGTTATGTGCCTGGGCCTGGGGTGCCAAGTGTGTTAAGGGCCTCATTTCTTGGCTTCTATTAAAATCTATGGCAATATGTCTATGAAGGTTCTCAGTCATCCAGGTGGAATTGTCTGTAGCTTGAATCATGTCAACTGGATTTCTATTTTCTCAGTGGAAACGTTTCGCTCCTTATCCAAGGAGCTTCTTCAGTCTGAGCAAAGTTGGTAAGGGAATCCTAAATATGTTTCTAGGTAGCTGTGTGACCTTACACCTGGGGCTAGGTCATGGTTATATTGAGATGTTATTTTAAGTCCTTTTATCATCTAAAGGAGGATCAATATAACCATGACCTAGCCGCAGGTGTAAGGTCACACAGCTACCTAGAAACATATTTAGGATTCCCTTACCAACTTTGCTCAGACTGAAGAAGCTCCTTGGATAAGGAGCGAAACGTTTCCACTGAGAAAATAGAAATCCAGTTGACATGATTCAAGCTACAGATCTATGGCAATAGTTTTACTTGGCGACCATATATATTTCTTTATATTGTTTTAATTGTTTTATATTTTTATAATTGCACGCCGCCCAGAGTCACTTGTTGAGATGGGCAGCTATAGAAATCAAATAAATGAATAAATAAATAAAGTAGGTGTGAAAAAGAAAAAAGAAAGGAAGTGAAAAGGAAAAAAAACTGAGAGAAAAGGAGATATAGAAAAGAAGAAGAAAATTAAAAAACAGAAAGCATATATTAAGAAATGGTTTCTGATATCCTTCTTGGCAGTTATACATACTGTACAATTCTAATCAAACCACTCTCTCCAATTTCATCATAATTCCCTTCTTTCTGTAACCTATTCTTTCTAATCATCAAAACCATAAATCACAAAGTCATTTTCTTTCTCACACAAAAAGTCTGTAAGAGGTTTCCAGTCATTGATAAATGTCAATAATGACCTTTCTCTAATCAAAGAAATCAATTTGCCCATCTCAGCAAGTTCTATCAATTTCACCAACCATTCCTCCATGGTGGGTAATGCTGAATCTTTCCATCTTTGTGCATATAATAATCTCACCACAGTAATCATATATTGAAATAATCTTCCATGGCTCTTTTCTAACTCTTTATCCAACAATCGTAAAAAAAAAAATTGTAAAAAAAAGGGACTGCGGTGGCTCAGTGGTTAGGACGCTGAGTCAGAGGCCATTAAGGCTGACAGCTTGGCAGTTCGAAACCCAAGAGCGTGCCGGAGTGAGCTACCAGCAATTTGTCCCAGCTCCTGCCAACCTAGCAGTTATAAAAAGCATGCAAATGTGTTTAGATAAATAGATACCACTCCGGTGGGAAAAATCACAGGGACATGAAAGGAGCCTCCTCGGGCGTCCCCCGGGCAACAGTGATGTCACCGGCAAATCCTTTCACAAGCGCCTTGGTGCTTCTGACACGAAAAAAAAAATCAATCGTAAAAGGAAAAGTTCTGGCTTCAATTGAATCTTAATCTTTAAAATCCTTTGCATCAATGTATATATTTGAATAATTTTTAAAAGCTTTTTTACATGTCCACCAAGCATGATAAAATGTCCCTTCATGTTGTCCACATTTCCAACATACATTTGAAATGCCTTTATACATATATACTGTATATAATTTCTCTGGCATCATGTACCAATGATACATCATTTTATAAAAAATATCTTTAAGATCATAACATAATGTAAATTTTAACCCTTTTAACCACATATTTTCCCATTGATCCATCTGTATGTTATAACCAAAATTCTTAGCCCACTTTATTATACATTCTTTAACCTGTTCTTCCTCTGTTTCAAATTTCAACAAAAGTTTACACATTTTAGCAATTACATGTTCATCATCGGTACGCCATTGTACTTCCAATTTTGTCTTACTTTGCTCCATACCATAAGTCTTTTTATCCATTTTAAATCTTTTTGATAACTGTAAAAGGGAGAACCATTGACAACTATATCCTTCTGCCATTAATTGCACTCTTGATTTGATTTTGTATTCCCCTTGGTGATTTTCCAATAATTCCTGGTACGTTAACCATTTGTCTTTGTCTGCTGTTTCTCTTCTATAAAATGCTTCTTGTGCTGGAAAATGCACTTATTTTCTATCACTCATCCATCACAATTACTATTTCAGAATTGTCAGCCAAATAGGAAAAATAATTCAGCACAACTATCTAGCTTTCAGTCCATTTCCTAGAAAAACAAACTAGAAAGTCTCTTTCTCTCTCTCTCTCTCTCTCTCTCTCTCTCTCTCTCTTTCTTTCTTTCTTTCTTTCTTTCTTTCTTTCTTTCTTTCTTTCTTTCTTTCTTTCTTTCTTTCTTTCCAACTAAACATGGTTCCAGCCCCATATTTATCCCAGCCACGTATCATAAAAAAGCATTTTTGGCTTAAGAACAGAAGACTCTAGTGCCAATTCCAAGATGGGACAGCGATAATTGTATTTTGAAAGGAAAAGTTAAGGTCAAACTTTACCAAAAATAATAGGGGTGGGGATCCTTTCAGAGAAAATAAGAGATACTCAGTTAATATGTATACTCCAGGTCATGAAAAATAAATAAGAGGCCAGCACTATAGCGGATAAACAATGTCAGGGATGTATAGTCGAAGGCTTTCATGGCCGGAATCTGATGGTTGTTGTGGGTTTTCCGGGCCGTGTGGCCGTGTTCTGGCAGTTTTGGTTCCTAACGTTTCGCCAGTCGCTGTGGCTGGCATCTTCAGAGGACAGGGGCACAGCTAGAAGATTCTCTAGCTGTCTCTAGAATCTTTCCATCTTTGTGCATATAATAATCAAGACAGAGAAAGGGACAGTTTTGCTCATACAACATATATTTAAACCATCAGATTAGCTACCACCAATTCAACAGCCAATGACCTGAATAGTTTTAAAAGGGAAATAAATAAAATTATAGAGGTTAAAGCAATCAATGACCATTAATCATGATCGGTAGAGGTGCGAGGATTGGTTCTGATCCAATCTGAACTGTCAGTTTGATTTAGATCATCAGTTCAGTCCTATTTGATGATTGGAATCAATTTAGAATATTGAGTTGCTTTTGCAGTTTTATGAATCACCAAACCAGTTTGGAGGCATTAGATTTGATTCAATTGTCTGACTCAATTCAGAAAATCAATTTGGTAAGAAATAAATCAAATCAACTTTGAACTGAATCTCTGAACTGAATTTTCACACCGCCATAATGACTTTATAGCTTCACCATTACAACAAATATACTATCAATTCAGGGGCTTTTGTACAGCTTGTGGGCTTCTTATGAATAGCTTGTTGGCAACTGTAGGAAGAGAATATTCAACAAGGTAGGTTCTTAGACTGATCTAACAAGCTGTTTTATGTATCTGCTTCCTAAAAACCTACTGCATTGTAGAATGACAAAGCTGGGAGATACCAATCATTTTTCAAGCCCAGGCTCAAAGCAGAATCATTCAATTACCAGTCTCCTTCTAAGGTTAGGACCTAAAGAAAATACACAATGAGCAGACAGTACCCAAAGAGCAAGTTAAAGCAAGCTGCATTTACAGATTCTGACTATTTATATGCAAGAGACAAACTGAGGTGACACCAGTAAAGACATGGTTGCAGGCTGATCTGACTTCAAGAAAACTTTAAGAGAGTCATACAAAGCTTGAGTATAACATATAAATTTTAGCATTAGTTACACAGCTAATTCTTTTGCTTAATCATATTTCCTCTTTTCTATCATTCATTATTTTAGTGAACCAGTGCCTCAACTTTGCTGCAAATTTCATAGATGAAATGCAATATTTTCCCATCTCCCCTTGACTTCTTCTGTTTTGGTAGTCTTTCCAAACATTTTACAGCAGAATTTATTCATTCATTATTTCAAGTGTCAGTCATATCCTGCTGTGCTTCCTTGGCCGAATAATCTTTTATAGTAGTTTTTCCTTTGTTCCTTTTTTTTAGAAATTATAAATGTATGTTGTAGTCAGCGATTTGTACAATTAGCACCTAGGAATTTCGAGACCTCAAACTTATTTTTTAATAGTATTTTTGTTGGGTCCCATTCTTGCCTGTTTACCTTTTTTGCTTTCAGAGTCAAGTCCACTATATAGGAATTACATTTATCTTTCAGGAGAATTAATTAAAGAGTTTTATATTTTTCCTATTCAGCCAATAATAATAACAATTGGCAATTCACATATAACTTGCAAGTAGTTAGATTTAATCTTATTTTAATTGTTCTCAAACACAGGAGCACAACATTATGGTTTTCTATTCAGAAGTCTTAATAAGTTTAACAGAAACTAATTAAGATCATTTAACCAGTTAAATGAGTATTGGTGTGCACACTAAATGTTTCAGTCACTTCATATCAATTTCTGTTCGTTGAATTATGTTAATTTTAATCAGGGACTTTTTTTAAAAGCAGTTGTTTTTCTTCTTAAAGGCAAGTAATACATTAGATTATATTCTGATATCTCACAAGTTTTCTTTTCAATCTTTGGGCACTGAGTATCATTCTTGCAACTCAACCAAAATTATTTCCTCTCCAAGAATAAATTATAAACTTGCTGCAACTACAGGAGGTGTTTACTGGGGAATCACGTCTCATTCATGCAGGATGCAGATGACATTGTCTTCCCTTTGTAACCTCCTGACATTCTCCCATTTTTTTCTTTCAAACTTTTTTTTTTTACTTAAAAGGGAAAGAATGGGTTCTGGCTTAACAGTATACTGTTTCTGCCTGTTAATTTGTGGTTATAGACAGACAACATGAATGCACTTTTCCTTGTACCTATGTTGTTAATAAATGCTGTAATATACACTTAGAAGCCATTCCATTTCACTAAAAAATCTCAGAAAATAGCACGTCTGAAAACAAGCAAAGTTTGGGTTTTTTTTTAAAGAAGATTGTGCACTATACAGTACTTATTAAGCTGGCTAGGGGACTTTGGGAGAGATTATCTCAACCCAGCCCACCACACAGGTTTGTTTTTGTGCAGAACACAGGGAGACTTATATATGCTGCATTGGATTGTACAAAATAAAAGGTGGGGTATAAATCTAATAAGTAATAAATAATATCTAGAGGCAAGGTTTAACAGTGCTTTTATAAAGTTAATTTAAATACTTAGAACAAAAACACCAGTGAAGTGCCTATGACCGCCCCCCCCCCCCCCCAAAGGTAATGTTTCTGCCTCACCACCTACTTTCAGTTTGATGGACAAATATACCAACAAATCAAAGGAGCACCTATGGGATCACCACTCTCAGGGCTCATAGCAGAGATTGTAATGCAATGTCTAGAAAGGATAGCACTCCCACGCATACAACCCAAAGTACGGATCTGGTATGTAGATGACACCTTCGTCATAATAAAAAAGGATCAACTGGAGGAAACACATGAAACCATCAACATCTTCAAAGGAATAAAATTCACAAGGGAAGAAGAAAACAACAACACACTACCCTTCCTGGACATCCTCATCAGTAGAGGAAATAATGGCATTCAAGAAACACAAGTCTACCGGAAATCTACCCACACTAACCAAGTGCTCCACTACCAAAGCAATAACCCAACCTCACACAAGCGGAGTTGTGTAAGAACACTCTTCAGACGAGCACAAACACACTGCAGCAACCCAGAACACCAGAAAAAGGAAACAGGCCACTTATATAGCATCTTCCAGAAAAATGGATACCCACGCAACTTTATCAAAAAGTGCCTGACCACTCAACCCACCACAGCAAAACCAACAGAAGCTATGAAAAAGATTACACTGCCATACATCAGAAACATCTAAGAAACTACTAATAGACTGTTACAACCACACGGCATCACTGTAGCACACAAACCAACCAAAACCCTTCAGAACATCATAAGTAACCCAAAAGACCCAGTAGCCCAAGAAGAAAAAACAGGAGTTATCTACAACATACAGTGTAAGGACTGTAACAGCCACTATGTAGGACAGACGGGCAGAAGACTAGCAGAATGCATCCACAAACACCAACTAGTAGTCAGAAGACATGATGAAAACTCCTTAATCTCACAAGACATGGACAGACTCAACCATACTTTCAACTGAGAAACTGTGAGCATCTTAAACCAAGCCAAATCCAAAAATGCTAGAGAATTCCTGGAAGCTTGAAACTCAGACAAAGCAGCCATCAACAGACACATAGAGGTAAACAACATTTACATACCATTCATAAGAGACAATAGAAAAGCCAGAAGACCAGAACACCTCCTTGCCAGCAGTCAATACCCAGATATGCAAAGATTAACACCAGGATTAGCACCAGAGGAACAATAAAACAGCACAATATACCCTAATCAAGGAACTATTAACTCAGTCAATCAACCAAGTAACAAACAACAGCCCAATCAAGGAACTACTAAGGAGAGAACGACACCTCCACCAACATAAGCAGGACAAGCCAGGGTATATAAACAGAGAGCAAGTCCCACTCCCTTTTCGCACTGAAGATGTTGCCTAGCCTGGCAATGAAACATCTGCAAGAAAACAACAAGGCTCAGAGAGGACCAAGGACTCCACGGTAATGTTTCTGTTTTCCTGTAGGAACCTAGCAATATATTTAAAAGGCATATCATTGAAAGCTCTCTATTGGAGTGTTGGGGATGGAAGGGGAGGATTTTTTAGCTTCTCCTTCCTTAACCCACATATGCAACAGATATATAATTATTAAAATCTATATAAAATCAAATATTTGGAGTACAAATAGCCTGAAGACTAAGAATTGACAATGACTAAATGTTTAAATATAAGGCTGTTTAAAGTTTCTTCTGATTATCTGATGGATTCCCCATTTGGTAGAGCTAGTGAAATTGCCAGCACTAAGCAGATATGAAACCTAATTTTATTTGAAAAAAATTATAGAATTACAGACATTAGAAATTAGAAAAATATGTTAGCTAGACTTTTTGATATGGGTATTCCATATGAATTGGTGGCTGCACTTACAGTATATACAGTATTCACAGCTAAATATACATTGCGATAATGTTTTGCAAACTTCTTAAAAATTGTGCTTTTTAAATTAAATAAAAGTAGCATCTGTTTCTGACTGTATCTTCTAGATCAGGGGTCCCCAACCTGTGGGCCTGTTAGGAGGTGGGCCACACAGCAGATGAGCAGTGGTGGTCTGTGCGATTGGCTCCCACCTGCAAACCCCGCCCCCTGTCCATGTGATTGGCTCCTGCCTGCAAACCCCACCCCCATCTGCACGATTGGCTCCCACCTGCAAACCCCACCCCCTGGTCCACGATTGGTTCCCGCCTGCAAACCCCACCTGCAAAATTGTCTTCCACGACCAGTCCCTGGTGCCAAAAAGGTTGGGTACCCCTGTTCTAGATCTATAGAATATCAGGACATTCATTTATTTTTAGCTATTACTGCATTAATTTATTCCGGTAGCTTTGAGGTTGCATTTGTGAAAAGCATTTTAATTTTTACTGTGAATCTGCCCCATGTACACATTTTATTAGCATTTCATTATGCCAATATGGCTCAGATATCCACATGATGTTACTGTGAGGTTGTTTTATAAAACATACTTAAATTGTTTTAGGCATATCTGGATTAAACTCAGTGGGGCTTATATACACTGAATTTTATAATTACTGTTGAATAATTTAATTAACTAAATTAAACATTTATCCTTATTTTAGAAAAGTTGTTTGGACAAGTTTCAGAAATCCACAAAATGAAAAGCCAAAAATTCAAATATAGAAGTTTGGCTATTGTCAAGCAATAAAATGCTTTTATTCTACAATATTGATTTTAGTTCAGAAAAACTAGCTAAACACTCAATGCGCTTTATTCTTTTAAATCTGGAAATTCAGTAACATCTCCATCACTCCTACTAAACAATTACACCTATCAATTCTGATATCATGGGAGTATGGAGTTTTTACATGTTATATTAACCATAATATAACGTAATTTTCTATCCAAAATGCTAAACAAATTTTGAAGAGTAGACCTATATATTGTATGTGTTTATATGTCTATAGAGAAATTCTATACAGAAATTTTCAACTGAATTATACTTTCCATTTCTTATTTGACCTTCCATTTTATTAACTCTGTTAATTATGATCAAAATATCCCAATCAAAATAATGGACTAATAAATTGGATATTTATTTTATAATTGTTTAAAGGTCTAGATTCTTTGTAATTAGAGGAAAGGGCAGCTGCTTTGGAAATAAAAAAAAAGTTTCTTGGGAATACATTTCAATTCAGATAATAAAATACAATTAAACTGAAAAGTTAAATGAATTGTGATTACTACACTTATAAATTATTTCTCCTCCTCCTCCTCCTCACTAAACAAGCTGCTCCTCATTACAACCATCAAGTTCTGTTGATTCTTATTCTGGGCATGTATTTCTCAACAAAGTAGCCTCAAGGCTCAATCTAATGTTGCATGCACAGAAGATCAGCTCAAGTAATGACAGAATATAAAATCATAGAGTTGGAAGGGGATATTTAGACTTCTGAATCTAACCCTACCTCCACAAGCTTAACAAAAGCATGCACTACTTTTTCTTATCACTTTCTTCTTTTTGGCTGGCAGCTCATTGTCTGCTGTCTCCCCTTCTCAGGTAAACCTTTGAACTTCTTACGTTCTGATGTTCCATGCTCTTCTGGAACTGTCGGCCCTTCAGGAAGGCCACGTCAGGAAATAGGTCCCACAAAGATTACTGAAACTCTACTTCATTGTTACAGGGTATCATGACAGATTTCCCTTTTATATCTTTATATCCCCTCTTATATTAAAGAGAATAAAGGCAGAGCTATCTTAAGTTTCTTTCTCACCCTATCTTCCTTCTTAAGTGGAAGTTTACCTGAATGTTCTGGCATTCCTTCTAGGTTAGCTCTATACTCATCTACATCAATCCTGGTTCTCGGTTAGTTTGTCATTCTTGCTCAGCTTCTGGACCTCAGCACATTCATTGGATAGTGCTATATGGTTTTCTTCAGTAGTGCAAATGCTGCCTAATCCAACTCAGGTTGGCCAGTCTGCGTAGTCTTTTTTACTAAAACCAACACCAATCTTCGGCAGCCATTTGCTGTCTAAATCCATCAGTTGTCAATCACTACATCCATCCCCAAGCTTCTCCAGCATGCCATCTGACACCAATAGCAGCCCATCCACATCCCCTCCTTTTTTATGAGAATGATGTCCTATGATAATCTAAGCTAACACCTACTCTCAGGAACATATGAGCAAAAAAAGTAATTTGGTTGGTCATCTGTAGAGATAAGAGCCAGTTTGGTGTAGTGGTTAAAGGCCCTGGGCTATAAACCAGGAGACTGTGAGTTCTAGTTCTGCTTTAGGCACACAAGCGAGCTGGGTGACTTGGGACCAATCATTCCCTCTCAGGCCTAGGAAGAAGGCACTGGCAAAACACAAAAGTGAATGTTGCCAAGAAAACTTCAAAGACTTGGCCAGGCAGTCACCAGGAGTCAAGACTGACTTGAAGGGACAAAAATATATAAATGGATGCAGGGATATGATGAGAACCAGCAAGAAGGGATGCCTGTCACAGTCAGGCTGATGTAGCTGATGTCAGAAAACCTATTTCTCCAAAATTATTATGTTTCAAATCATCTCTGCCAAGCATCTGGAATGAGGAATTGTTTCCTCTCTATACTTGCAGTTGCTGGTAGCTTTCTAGATCCCTGAAAATAATTATTTTGATCTGGACAACTATACTATAGTATAACTCAGTCATAATAAGTCTCAGACTCTGTATAGATGGGCAGAAATACAAATATTACTCATATAAAATTCTGAAAAGCATTTAGCAACAATGCTTTCCAAATTCTGTAGAATTTGTGGAAGTTATACATTTGATTGACATTGAATCCAATTTGTCACTTGGCATCCAATATTTGTCTCACCACCCAAGTAATCACAATAGTTCATGTTTGAGGCTATGCCATTACAATTATCTTAAAATGCCAGCTTTTTCTCTTTTGACCTAGCTATTGCACTTATTCAAGATTGATGATTTGTGGGATCTGTTCAGAGCTTGGAAATGGGATAGTTTTCATAATAAAGCATAGTTATACCTAGAAGGTCAGCAAAAGGACAAAGAATATAGAACATGTAACAGGTATCATATATTCCCACTGTACAGAAATTAGAGTGGCTGTACTGTATAGATGCATGTTGTGTGACTATTTTGTTCTTATTGTAATTATTTATTTATATTTATTTATTTAGTCAATTTCCAAATCACCATGATTCTGGGTGGGTTACAAAGGCTTAGAAACAGTGAAAGAAAAAAACCCCAAATATTAAGAGCCCACCATGCTGAATTAGAAATAGCATACCTTACACAGTGATTAATGGGGCCACATACCATCCTAACCCAAAGCCTGCAGGATCAGCCAGGTCTTAAGTAACTTCCTAAAAGCCAGTAGGGACAAGGCTCTATGGATTTCAAGGGGGAGACTATTCCAAAGGGCAGGCAAGAGGGAAGACAGGTCTCCAGGGTCTCATAATATGCCATTGTTTAATTGATGGGACCCAGATCAATATTTCTATCCTCATAAAATAAGAATATAAAAGCCATTGATATAAAAGCTTTCTAGCATTTAGAGGAGAAAATCAAAGTAGAAAATAAATAGGGCCTAATTTAACAATTTTAAAATGTTTCTCCAGATCAGCTAATGAAGACAGAGCTCTTCAGAATAAACTGGTGCCATTGTTGTTGTTGTTTATTCGTTCAGTTGCTTCCGACTCTTCGTGACTTCATGGACCAGCCCACGCCAGAGCTTCCTGTCGGCCATCGCCATCCCCAGCTCCCCCACGGTTGAGTCCGTCACCTCCAGAATATCATCCATCCATCTTGCCCTTGGTCGGCCCCTCTTCCTTTTGCCTTCCACTTTCCATTGCCATTATTAGCTATTTAATTATTCTTTGTGATGGTTGCTCTGTCAATATGATGATGATGCTTTTAATTATATCAATTTTTATTTATTAGTATTAATTCTTGTGGCATTTTAGTGTTTCTGCTTAAATTAATTTACTGTGGATGTTTTCATTGTATTATTCATTAGTGTAAACCACAGGAGGCTGTGGTAGATTCAGCAGTGTACAAATGGAATAATAAATAAATAGTCTTTATATATTTCTTTGTTCATTTTACCTTGATGTCGACAATTTGCATTCAGTCATTGTATGTCCTTGTTACCAAAGGCTTTCATCCTTTCTCTTTGGCTATCAAGATAATTTGTTCTGAAAGTCATTAAATCTTTACCTCTTTGAAATTTTAAGGGAAAAAAACATTTTCATAATGTTTCTTATCTCTATTCATAGCTCCTCAGGTTCTTTTTGATATAAGTCAATGCACAAAACCTGTTCCTTACAGTGATTGTGTTTTTAATAAATATAATGCTGAGTTAATCAAGATTAGAGATACCCATCCCTCCCCACCACTTAATGAAATAATGTAACCTCAAACATAATAATCATAATTAAAAACAGAAGAAAAAAAGGAGGTGCCAAATTATGTTGTAAACAGACTCAAAATGATCCCATTGCTTGAAAGTCTTCTTCCTTTCTTTTTGAAAAAAAAAATCAGTGTTGACATGGAATATATTTCAGCAATTCAGCAAATCAGGTGTAGATTTTCTCCTTCCAGTGTTATATGATAATTCTCTTATCCAATTTCCATATCCCCAAAATTCACAGTTCTTGGGTTCCAAATCTGAGGATATAGTGAAGAAAATACACACAGAAACTAGTTCAAAGTCATATTAACAACACTACTAATTTTGGCCTGAAAAGTGAGAATAATAGGAAAAGACCAAACCATATGAGTTTATGTTACAGCTCTTGAGTTGCAATCTCCAACAGCAGATCAATTATATATATGCCCCAGGTTAAAATCTTACTAGTATACCTACTCTATTGGCTATATATTTAACACCAATTATTCATGGTCTGTTTGACAGCCTGTACCTGGAAATGTTCCAGCTTGAGTGGATTGTATTTCTGCATCTTCGGTTACTTTTTATGTAGTTGATTTGTTTCTTATGTTGTTCATCCTGTGAAATAAATATGTAAAGTCTCCATTTCTGCAGCTTGAAGCTAGTGTTGGCAATAAACAAAGACTTCTCTTGGAAAAATTCTATTAATGTATCTCCTACATAATTGCATTTAACCATTTCAACTCTTACTTTGATTCCAGGTTCTTCTAGTTTACAGCTTTTCCATTCCAATTACCCATTAGTAATGTTATGTCCTTTATTTATGTTGCATTTAGTGTCTCTTGCAATTTGTCATAACATTTCCACTATTGTGTCTATACTTCTCTGCCATTGTGTCACTAGTACAGGTATACTAAGGTTCATCCATGTAACACTTCTGCCTTTATTTTGTTTGGTACAAAATGGGACAGAGAGAAACTTGGACAGGCTTTCAAGATTCTGTTATTATACATTTCAAGAATAAAGTAGCATTCTGGAATCTCTGCAGTGTCTGTTTCTTGACCTGACTTACTTCAAAGGGCAGACATGATATTTGCTACTTGCTGGTACTTTTCCTTGGTAATTACACCCATCTTAAAATTCTTATACAAGTCCTTTTTAATTCTTAGCTTAGTCAAAAGCTCCCCATGCTTCCACAATGGATTTCTAAGGTGCTCCTTAGAAACCTACAGTTGAAATTGTTTCACTTGAAATCTAGTGGGCATGTCTGTCTGTGTTCCAATTTTTCTTTCTTTGTATCTTGAATTCCAAGACATATTGGGTTATAAAAGGTAAAGTTTCCCCCCGCACATTTGTGCAGTCGTGTCCAACTCTAGGGGCCATTGCTCATCTCCGTTTGTTAGCCGAAGAGCCAGCGTTGTCCGAAGATGCTTCCGCGGTCATGTGGCCACATGACGCGCGCGGAACGCTGTTACCTACCCACCGAAGTGGTACCTATTAATCTACTTGCATTTGCATGCTTTCGAATTGCTAGGTTGGCAAGAGCTGGAGCTACTGTGGGAGCTCACTCTGCAGGCAGGGCTAGGGATTCGAACCTCCAGACTTGCGATCTTCCGATCGACAAGCCTGGCGTCTTACCCGCTGAGCCACCACGCCCCTATATTGGGTTATAGTCAAGCATATTCTAGTGATGTCCTTTTTAGGTATCATTGTCATTCCATTTCTTTGTATGGTTTCATGTTCTGAATGGAATACCATGATTTTATCTGATTTAAAGTGGGCCATTCCAGTCCCCTAAATTTCCTTAGTTTGTGCTTCTCATGTTCCATATTCCAGTTGCATGTGTCTTTGTGATGCAAGCGACTCCTCTTTCAGTACTGATAGCATCAATTATCAGATTTCCTTGTGGCCTTGGTCTGGTTATATCACCACCTGCAGATCTACATACCTGTGAAAATTCAACACTCTTTCTCACTAACTAGAAGAATATTTTCTGACCTAGGGATCTCATCATCTGCTACACCCCTCTTATTTCATAGAGTTTTCTTGGCCACAGTACAGAAATGGTTTGCCATTGCCTTCTCTTCTGCAAAATTTGATTTTGGAGTTCCTTCTCCTAAATGGGGTTGCTACCCTCATGCCTGCACAGCCCCACATGTCTTATTTCCATCTCCTTCCTCTCAACCTTACTAGCAAAGATGACTCAACCACAATTTTGTACTTCCACTGGTATTGTTCTCAGAGTTACTGTATGTTGCCACTGAGCCCTCCCACCACATCAAAGTAATATCAAAGTAATGGTAGGCAGGTATATTGTATAATTTTCCCACTACAATTTAATGTTCTCCAGAATTTATATTTTATCATGCTTTGAAATATCTTTTTGATGGAATTCATTTGTTGTTATGTATATTGTTGGCCAATGAAACATATTTTACCTACATTGGGGGTGGGGGGAAGGTCTCCTTTATTTTGAGAGATTACTGGCATTATTATGAGCTGTTCAAAGCTGTTATGCAAATGTACTTCCTGAAAAAGATGATGTTTCAGGGGGGAAAATGTTAGTTTTTGTAGCTCCGTGGGCACTGGAAAGACAAATAGCATTCTGTGACAGTAAACCCATGGAAAATACTGTATGTTAGATGTCACATTAACTGCTCAGCGTAGGCCTTATCTAATCAGACCCAGGTCACATTCCTAACAAAATCTGAAAAGCACCCAATGTTTTAATTAGAAACAATTGCATAATTGTGCTTACTCAAAGAGGCTTATTTGTAAAATAATATAAAGTCTCCTTCAATTTCTGACACCATAAATAAAACTTCTTATGCCTCTCCTTATACTGTTCACGTTTGAGGAAACTATGTTCTAATTGATGTTGACAAATTTCCTGACTGATAGGCTGTGAAGGATATGTAAAAGAATCTCAGAAATGTGTTGACTTAACTTTTCTTTATACCTTCCTTACTGGTGAAGGGGAATGAATTAACTGCTCATCCAGGGCAAGTCATCAAGTCTAAAACATATTAAATGGAATTGCCAGATTGGATGGGGAGTATTAAAGAGAACCATCTGTTAGAGAAAGATCTGAGCTATATAGATGGTCCTTGCCAATATAGGGAGGGCTAAAAGATCAGCAGAAAGAACTGCAATGTCTAGGGGATTGTGTCTGGCATTTTCTGTATCCAGCTCATACATTTTTAAATTTATCACATGGCAGAAAAGCAAGTGCAACATGAATTGGAACTTTACAAAAAAAAATCACTGTATTTTCCATTATCTAGATAGAAAAAGGTTTTGACAATCATCTAGTTTCATAACGGGATAACTTTAAACTTTTTAAATTTTGGGTTCAAAGGGCTTTTCTTAGTTGAACTGAAAATGAAGGTTGAAGAAAAAATATTACAGTAGAACAGCAAATAATAGAATATTTAGCTCAATTAAGTATCCTTTAATATCAGACCAACCTTCTCCCGAAGGGCAGCAGGCTTCAGATGCTGGTTAGGAATTCTGGAAGTTGTAGTCAGATACATTTTCAGGGCAACATGTTCAAGGAAGGCTAGTCTAAACTCATTTATTCTTCTCCAGTTCTCCACTGAGAACTCTTTGAAGGTCAGATTAAAGAAAGTAAAGTAGTACAGCAGCCGTCCATACTGCCCCTGCTCTATTTTTGGGGATCCCAAAGATCCCTGGCTGCACAGTTGAATTGAGTGGCACAGTTGCCAAAAATTGGCTGTGCACTTTGAGGTGGGGGAAAAAAGAGCTAAAAAATTAGATCAATCCCATTAAAATGCAACAGTAGGACATCTCTATCTAAAACCAGGAAGAACAGAGAATCCCACTCTGAGAATCATCACTATCCATATTAGGTCTCAGTCACCCTGAAAATGTTGCATTTCATCTTTTACCTTCACAAGACGGTGCAGCCCTGCTGTACAGGGAGGCAGAGAAGCCTAAAAAATCTATTTACACAATTCAGGATCTGATCACATGTTCTCAGTGTAATTTCTTATAAAACTATGTACAGTTTAACAACATTTGAGAAACTCAATCTGCTATTGGAAATTTTAAAAAGAAATCACCAAAGAGTGTATAGACCAACACAGTTTTTTGACATTACTAACATTTAAAATGAGATGAATATGAAGCAATATGTAGACCAGGCATATCCAACCCGCAGCCCACGGGCCACATGCAGCCCTGAACAGCTAGTAATGCGGTCCCAAAAAATCGTAAACTTTTAACATTATTTTGCAAATTTTGGGTTGCTGTTCTCTCTTTCTTCTGTTTTGCAGCCAGGCCCACGCCAAAAATAGACAATCCCAGTACATTTGAGAAAGTAACAAAGCTCAGGGTAGTTACATCGCCTGTGTAGAGCATCGGCTTCTCCTCTCGGCTTCTCACGCAGGCAGGCAGCGTCCTTCTGCCGGTTTGCGAGCAGCCACCGAAGTCAGTTTTGCAACTTGACTCGCAAGCCAAGCAGAGTCCGCTGCTCTACCATTAATGTGTCTGTAGTTAGTAGGCGAAGATTGGCAAAAGCTACCGCTCATAGCAGAGCTGACGTGCTGAGTGGGAAGGGGAGGCCACCAGTGGCTCCAGCAGAAAAACGCGCCATTAGCAGCAGTCGCCAATGGGCGATGGTTCTCCCAGGTAAAAGTTGACGAGCACCTTGAGAACTCACTGAGAATTGCAACCACTTTCATCGAACCAGACATTGATGCATTAGTTTCACAAAAACAAGGTCAAATATCCCACTAGTTTTATGTTGCCCTCTTTTTTAAAATTTTATAATAAAAAAATATAAAAATAAATAAATGAAGTTTTATTACTTATATACATTGACTATATTATATATTTTATGTATGGCCCAAGACAATTCCTCTTCACTCAATGTGGCCCAGGGAAGCCAAAAGGTTGGACACCCATGATGTAGACTAAGAAATGTGCTGAAAATTATCTGAAAACTCTCCTTGCTTAACATTTTGCTAACAAAGGAAGGTTCTTTCTTTCTTTCTTTCTTTCTTTCTTTCTTTCTTTCTTTCTTTCTTTCTTTCTTTCTTTCTTTCTTTCTTTCTTTCGACAGGGGACAGTTCTGAAACAAAGTGATTGGTCAATGACCAAAATAAATATGAAAGTGAAAACTGGAACAAAGTGAGGGAAGGTTTAAACTTCCTAGTTGCATGCAGTAATTCTGATCTGAATTGGAATTCAACACATAGTAAGGGGGGGGGGGACACCAAAGGGTCAACCGTACATTATGCATTTAATGTAACATGAATTTTTGATCCCCAGACTACAAGATTTATTGTTGTTCAGTCACTCAGTTGTTTGCAGCTCCTCATGACCTGATGGATATCATTTGCCAGGACTGTCTGTCAGTAACCACTTCTTGTAAGTTCATACATGTGTCATCAGTGATAGAATCTAGCTACCTTTTCTTCCGTCAGCCTCTTTTTTTACCTTTTCTTCTGTCAGCCTCTTTTTTTACTGTCTTCAATTGTTCTAAGCATCAGAGTCTTCTGTGACTCTTGCCTTTGCATTATGTTTCTAAAATATTTCAGTTTTAACTTTATTATTACTGTTTCCCAGGAGCAATCTGTTTTTCCCCCTCTATATTGAATTACTTGTTTTCCTGAGATCCAAGGTATTCTCAACTATTTTCTCCAGCATCACAATTAAAAAGCATCAATTTTTCTTCATTTAGCCTTTCTGATGGTCCAGCTTTCAGAGCCAGAAGTTACAACTGGGAAAACTGTAGCCTTGACAGTATGTATATTTTTCTCCAGTATGATGTCTCTGAACATTAATATTTTGTCTAAATCTGTCATAGCCTTTTTCCCAGGTAAAATACATCTCTTCATTTCATGGCTACAGTTCCCATCCTTATGAGTTTCTGAGCCTAGGAATGTAAAGTTCATTGCCACTTTAACTTCTCTGCCTATTTGTATTGGATTGGTATTGCCTATTGACATAATCTTAGTTTTTTAAAACCAGACCAGATTTTGTACTCTAATCTTTCATCTGCAACAAAAAATTCCCATTTTGAACTATTTAGTTGCTTCATATTTCATGCTAACTATTACTTCCGGTTTTGATATAAGTTCTTTAATTAGCAGACAAGGTGGCCCAGTACACACACAAACATACATACATACATATATACATATCATATATATATATATACATACACATATAATACACACACACACACACACACACACACACACACTTACAGCATAGGCTACTCTAAATATATTAGAGATAAGAATATTAATATGCATTCCCAAGTATTATGCTGTAAATAAACTAAAGGTTCCCCCCGCACATTTGTGCCGTCGTGTCCAACTCTAGGGGCCTTTTTGTTAACTCTTCGTTAGCCGAAGAGCCGGCGCTGTCCGAAGATGCTTCCGCAGTCATGTGGCCGCATGACGCGCGCAGAACGCTGTTACCTACCCACCGAAGTGGTACCTATTAATCTACTTGCATTTGCATGCTTTCGAATTGCTAGGTTGGCAAGAGCTGGGGCAAGTTCGGGAGCTCACTCCATCACGCGGGGCTAGGGATTCAAACCTCCAAACTTGCGATCTTCCAATCGACAAGCCTGGTGTCTTACCCACTGAGCCACCACACCCCTTCCATCATATACAGTATCTGTCATCGTATCATCATACCACATCATATGCTGTGGTGTTATATAATTTTCTACTTCCTTATTTGGTGTTAATATTTCTGTCTCATACTGCAACAACAAATTTTTAGTATTATGTAATTCTGAGCTATAAAGTGGACTAGCTATAAAGTATTTCTAGGAAATAAACTTTATAGACTTAGGAAGTTACTTATGAAAGAGACAGAATAGATAATTAGACTGAGTATAAAAACTTCACCCCATCAAGTCCTGCTGTGCTGCTTCATCTTGGCAGGGGAGTGTTCCTGGGAGGGATGAGGGAAGAACTCCAGGAGTATATGCCAAGAGTATTTAATCATCTAAACCAGGAAAAATAGAGAATCGCACTTTGAGAAAATCACTTCCCATTTTGGGACTCAGTCACTCCCAATAGGTTGCATTTCATCTTTGGCCATCAAAAGGTGATGCAGCCCTGCAGGATAGAGAGGCACAGAAACCTGAAAATCTATTCACACAATTCAGGATCTGATCACGTGTTCCCAGTATAATTTCTTATAAAACTATGCACAGTTTAACAACATTTGAGAAACTCTTATAATGAATTCAATCTGCTATTAGAAATGCAAAGCCTACTTGATAAAACACAGGAGTAGATTACCATTGCCTTCCCCCATGCTGTATGAAATGGTGCCTTAGCTGTTGTTACTGAAGTTATCATCTGCATTCACTGGAAGGTACTTTACAGGCTGAGGATTTTTAGGAGTACTAATGCCACAGATAGACTAAAGACTTTGGGATGTCTACTTCCTGATGCTCCCTTCAGGAAAAGAAAATATAAGGCTGTAAAGACATAAGAACATGAACTCACATTGCTCTGCCCGCCTTTCCCACCTCCTTTCTCGCATGCTGATAGGCGGGGCCACTACTTCCTCTGGGCTGTCTCCAATCAGCGGCTCCGCCTCTGATTCAAATTTTGTGCCAACCTCACTCATTCCGGCTTCCTCTACTAACAATCTCTCTTCTTCTGAATCAGACTCAACCTCCATCGGATAAGCACATACTCAAGCAGCTCCTTTTTGGGGAACTCTCTGCTGGAAAATGTTTGCATGGAGGGCAGAAGAAACATTACAAAGATAAATTAAAGCCTTTCACTGAAGCCCTGAAGTCACTTGACACAGAAATAACCACCTGGGAAAAGCTGGCACAAAATTGCTCTACGTGGTGTGGCCTCATCCATAAGGGCTGTCAAGCTTATGGAGGCGCACTGAGGAAGCACATCCGAAGCGCAAGCTGCACAAGTCTAGAGCCATCAGGGCAACAATTGCAGTGTCTACACATGTTTGCCCAACATGTGCCAGGACATTCCGTGCCCAAATTGGCCTGACCAGTCATCTTCAGACACACTACACTTAGTTTTAACATGACTAATGGTGTTGAGGTCTTCATTGACGACGATGGATGAACAACATAATGAAGAAAATGGACCCTAAGTTATTCATGGTTTACCTCCACTGAAATCAATGGGATAAGAGCCACAACTAAGTTTAAAATCATTTGTCTGAGTACCTTCAATACTAACCTGCAGTGATATCCAATTGTACTTCGAAAAACCAGGGACTGTACTGGAGATACGCTGTATGCAAAACATGTGGCCCAGCCTATCACTCTAACTTGTCTACTGTCAGACTGCTTTTACTGTTAGGAATTTTGTTTTAAAAAATCAGTTGGAATTTGCCTTTCTGCAGGTCAGATCCATTATTACTCTACATGACCTGCAGTTTAAATGAGAGATAACATATCTTGACCTCTTGCCTCCTTGTCATCTTTTGTCAAAGCTACATTTTCTCAGTTCGTTCAATCGTTCTTCACAGAATTCAGTTTCTACTCTGCTGATCATGCCATGTTTGGGTGGTTTGCCCACCTTTGGTCCCCACCTGGTACTCAGCTCTTACCTGTGGCTTCCAGTAGCTGTTTGCACGTGATAGCAGCCACGCCCCCAGCAATGGCTTCTTCATTATACAGAAGAAAGAATGCCTCTTCTAACATGGCAACTGCCATGCATGCTTTTTAAATTAAAGTAGCCACTGAATTAATTAGAAGTACTTTCCTAATTTAGTAATATTTTAATCTAAATAATTCACTAATCAATTGACTATAGAAAAGTATACTAAGACAGCAAACCATACTTCTTAAAAGAGGAATTCCAGAGGATAGGCAAACATTTTCTTTGACCTACAGTACATGTTTCAAGAAATGAAGAGAGAGGGAACAGGGTTATGATGAAAGGAGTTGTTCTGATATCCTTAAAGCTCCAAGAGAAAACTTCCACATTTTGAATGAGTCAGTCAACTAAAATATAATTAATGCTAATAATTTAAAACTTTGTTGTTTATTCGTTCAGTCGTTTCCGACTCTTCGTGACTTCATGGGCCAGCCCACGCCAGAGCTTCTTGTCGGCCGTCACCATCCCCAGCTCCCCCATGGTTGAGTCTGTCACCTCCAGAATATCATCCATCCATCTTGCCCTTGGTCAGCCCCTCTTCCTTTTGCCTTCCACTTTCCCTAGCATCAGCATCTTCTCCAGGGTATCCTGTCTTCTCATTATGTGGCCAAAGTACTTCAGTTTTGCCTTTAATATCATTCCCTCAAGTGAGCAGTCTGGCTTTATTTCCTGGAGTATAGACTGGTTTGATCTTCTTGCAGTCCAAGGCACTCTCAGAATTTTCCTCCAACACCACAGTTCAAAAGCATCTATCTTCCTTCGCTCAGCCTTCCTTATGGTCCAGCTCTCACAGCCATAGCTTACTACAGGGAATACCATTGCTTTAACTATGCGGACCTTTGTTGTCAGTGTGATGTCTCTGCTCTTAACTATTTTATCAAGATTTGCCATTGCTCTCCTCCCAAGAAGTAGACGTCTTCTGATTTCTTGGCTGCAGTCAGCATCTGCAGTAATCTTTGCGCCTAGAAATACAAAGTCTGTCACTGCCTCCACTTTTTCTCCCTCTATTTGCCAGTTATCAATCAAGCTGGTTGCCATAATCTTGGTTTTTTTGAGGTTTAACTGCAACCCAGCTTTTGCACTTTCTTCTTTCACCTTCGTCATAAGGCTCCTCAGCAACTCCTCACTTTCAGCCATCAAAGTGGTATCATCTGCATATCTGAGATTGTTAATGTTTCTTCCAGCAATTTTAACTCCAGCCTTGGATTCCTCAAGCCCAGCACATCGCATGATGTGTTCTGCATACAGGTTGAATAGGTAGGGTGAGAGTATACAGCCCTGCCGTACTCCTTTCCCAATCTCCTTTCCCAATCCGTTGTTCCGTGCTCTGTTCTTACCGTTGCTACTTGGTTGTTATACAGATTCCTCAGGAGGCAGACAAGATGACTTGGTATCCCCATACCACCAAGAACTTGCCACAATTTGTTATGATCCACACAGTCAAAGGCTTTAGAATAGTCAATAAAACAAAAATAGATGTTTTTCTGAAACTCCCTGGCTTTCTCCATTATCCAGCGGATATTGGCAATTTGGTCTCTAGTTCCTCTGCCTTTTCTAAACCCAGCTTGTACATCTGGCAATTCTCGCTCCATGAATTGCTGGAGTCTACCTTGCAAGATCTTGAGCATTACCTTACTGGCATGTGAAATAAGTGCCACTGTTCGATAGTTTGAACATTCTTTAGTGCTTCCCTATATTCCTTAGGAATATTAGTGAGCTCATATCTAACTGATCTGTGGGTCTTCCCTATTCTCTTTAGTCTGATTCTAAATTTTGCAATAAGAAGTTCGTGATCTGAATTACATTTTAAAACTAGCATACTGAATTCACTGCAGCCTCAATGGTCAATAGACTGGTCCATGTATTCTGCCTCAATTAACACTTTCAGAACTCATCCCATCCCATCTTATATAAAATGTGATAAAATAGTCAAATTGAAAGATTATTTATTTATTTATTATTTGAATTTATCCCCGCCCATCTCTACCATGGTAGACTCTGGGCGGTTATTAGATTAGCACTTTTAGTGTTCCATCCACATTGAAAATAATAATATTCCTAATCTATATCTCACTGAAAATTCTGAGAATCACAGTCCATGACCATCTGGACAGTATCAATTTTGAAAAGGCTGAGCTGCAACCATTGTCCTTCAGGTGCTTCCTTTGTTTATAAAGTTATATTCTGTTGAATCCTTGCTGCTCTCTGAGCCTTGTTGTTTTCTTGCAGACGTTTCATTGCCAGGCTAGGCAACATCTTCAGTGAGAAAAGGGAGTGGGACTTGCTCTCTGTTTATATACCATGGCTTGTCCTGCTTGTGCTGGTGGAGGTGGTGTTCTCTCCTTAGTAGTTCCTTGATTGGGCTGTTGTTTGCTGCTTGGTTGATTGACTGAGTTAATAGTTCCTTGATTAGGGTATATTGTGCTGTTTTATTGTTCCTCTGGTGCTAATCTTGGTGTTAATCTTTGCATATCTGGGTGTTGATTGCTGGCAAGGAGGTGTTCTGGTCTTCTGGCTTTTCTATTGTCTCTTATGAATGGTATGTAAATGTTGTTTATGTGCCTGTTAATGGCTGCTTTGTCTGAGTGCCAAGCTTCCAGGAATTCTCTAGCATTTTTGGATTTGGCTTGGTTTAAGTTATATTCCTTTATGTATAACATCCAGACATTTAGTGGTTAGGTTCTCATGCAACCTAATTGTACTGCACTATTTAGAGATCCAGGAACCTTGTGGGGCCATCCAGGATTGCTGAACTTCATCCTCACCATTACCACTCTGTTCAATATTCATGGGAATTGCAATAAAGCAGTATCTGGACAGCCACTTCTTTATTTCTAATATAGACTGTAAAGAATAATAGCACAAACAAGAGCCAGATAGTTATTTTTTGATATCTTCATGTTACTTAATTTGCTTAAAAATGTGTTGGTTGATTTGTTAATTTATTTTCCAGTACTGATATCCCGAACCCTAACTGACTTTGGGTGGCTAACAGTAGAATAAAGCATACAATACAATACAATAGAAGGACCAAAAAAAACCACCCCTCAGTAAAATAACATATTGGATTGCAGCAGCATATAAATCCCAATAAGTAAGTAAGTAAATTAATAAAACATTTATTTTATTTGTATTGAGTGTACAATGTGGAATAAGCTTGTTAGCTCTCCATCTAGGCTTCCAATTCATATCATATAGAAAGACAGAACGACAGACATTCATTCATCAATTTGAATCATATGGTTGTATTTGTTCTGTGTATGAATGACCAAGTTAATGAGGAAATTAACTTAGCTTGGGGTGCTGCCAGGTTTTGTTAAAACAATTTGAGGGCAAGCCATCAACATGTTGGATAAACTGTGAGTTTGGATTTTCTCCCTTCCTTTATGACATACATGCCATCTGTTTTTCATTTCGGAACAGGTGAGAGATGCAAATATCCTACTGCCAATGTTTTTCAGCTATTGATTATATCTAATGAGTTTCCATGCAATTCTTAAGTGAACAATTCCTTGTGAGAACCAATTCTAGATTAGAACCGAGAGAGATGCTTAAGTACGGTTAATGAAACTATTCATATAAGCATCCATAGAAAAAATATGACATTTATAATTTCAAGGTTGGCTGATATATGAGAAAGGAATATATAAATGGATTAAACACCTAAATGCTATATGCATACACCTAGTGGTAAAATCAGTCCTCCAATTTTCCTGTAAAACAAACTTCTGTTTTTCTATCCAGTTTTCAGGATGTTTTAAAATACCTTTCACATTTTTAATTGGTGTTTCTTACATATGTGTAAATTAACTGAAATCTGATTCAGATTCAAAATTTAATTTTTATTTATTTATTAATCAAATTTCACCACCGCCCATCTCCCCTAAAGGAGGGACTCTGGGCAGTTTACAATAAAGCTAAAAGATTAAAATACAATAAAAACATTAAAAAATACAATAAAAACAAAATATGGTACATAAAATATAAATATAACATATAACATATAACATATAAAATATAAAATATAAAATATAAAATGGGATCAAGATGCCAGATAAAAATTCTAATTCAATTCATACATATATGAGGACCACTTTAAGGCACTAGCCACCCCCAAGATTGACTACCCCCCTTCCCACCCCAAGCGAGATGGCAGAGCCAGGTATTTAACTTTTTTCAGGAGGTCAGGAGAGAGGGGGCTTGCCTCACCTCTGGGGGAAGAGTGTTCCAAAGGGCGGGGGCCACAGCAGAAAAGGCCTGCTTCTCGACATTCTCTCATGGACAGGGTCCATAGCATGCCCTCTCTGCATGACCAGGTGGGACAGCTCGACGTAATTGGGATGAGATGGTCCCTCAGGTAACCTGGACCCATGCCATGTAGGGCTTTAAAGGTAATAACCAACACCTTTAATGTCCAAAGGTGGCAAGATTCAATTCAAATTTGAGATTTAAATGCAACAAGATTCAATATGATTAAAGATGCAACCATAAATTATCATAAGAAAGCATTACTATTTTCTTTTTTTCTTTTGGCAGAATGAATAAAAGCAACAGGGATGTGGACCCTTTTCACTAATCCTGCAAAGTTTCAGCCATATAGTTTCAAGGCTTTCACCACAATATTTGAAATATTTATCTTGCATCTCTTTTAAGGCAGATATATTCAGATATATCAGCCCAGAGTCTACTACTGTAGAGATGGGCGGTGATAAATCTGAATAATAAATAAATAAAATATCAGGGAATAGAAAAGGACAGCACAACAGCCTCTAAATGGTCCAGAAAAGAGCCACAGAGATCCTCTGTTGAACCATTGTGGAAAGTGCCCTTTTCTGGCTTAAAAATTAAAACTTTCAAAAATTGTTTAAAGAGTAAGCTCTTAGTAAAGATCAACGAGTTCACCATCCTCTGATGGCTTGCTTTTCTAGGCTGGCAGGCTTATTGGCATGGTTCACTGGCCAGCTATTCATGTCAATATCAGAAAGTTCATCACATCACTGATCTTCCCTCCAGCTTTATCCTTATATGGAAGGAAAGCTGCAATAATGTTTGAGACTCTACAAAGCTAGAAGCATCAGGAAATCCACTGAAGTTCTAAATCACCTTCAGATCTCTCCAAAGTTTTTTTGAAGGTACATGATATGATTAATCACATCAAATCATCCATTTGAAACTTCAAGGAGCCCTAGTGTTTAGGAGTTTATTTTCTTGATGCAAAGTGACAGAAGATGCTGGTATTCCAGCAACAGCACCTAATTCGTGGAATTCCCATATCTGAGATTTGTTCCTTTCTTCTGTTAGATATTATATTAGGGTAATTCTTTTCCAGAGTGGGTTTGGAGATCTCTGATTATTAGTTCTTCTACAAGGAATGGCAGAATAACTGTTTTACTAAATTATTTTGTAGACTGTTTAAATAAAAAAAATCTGACAAATAAATAAATAGCCCATATCATACTGAACATTTAAACATATAAAGCTCTTCATTTTATTCTTGCACTTAATTATACCTTACAAGAAATATGTAAAATGGTAGATAAATATTAATTCTCTCTAAATGACAGATGCTAAATAAACTCAGGAGGGGACAAATAAAACATTTGTAAGTGAATTAAATATATTCTAATACGTACATATTTTGTCAGGATTCAAATATCTTTAAACATGCCTGGATGGAATTTGCTCTTTTAGTGAAACCACCACTAATTTGTAAGATTGCTTCCAAAAGTTATCTTAATTTTGGAAGTAGTGCATTATAGTTATGGAGGAAAAAAAGTAAAGTTAATTTTAGACATGCAGAATTTGTTGTGTATCTAGTTTTGTCTAATTTCAATATATTTGAAATTGAGTCACCATGTGAGAGTTGGGCGGCCTTATAAATCTGTTTAATAAATAATAAAATATTTGAAGTTGCAGTGATTGACATTCATTATGAGCATCTTCAGTCTTATAGAAACATTACAGAAGTAGTTAATGTATTACCATCTTTATATTGCAAATGGTCCTGTATGCTGAGAAACATTAATTTACCAAAGGCCAACTATAAAAGAAATACTAAACCATGTAAATTCTGATTTATAAGTCAAAGTCAAAATTAACATTTCTTAGCTACTGACACTAGCCCTCAAATCTGTGTAATATAGTTTTACTTTAGCTATTTTAGCACAACCATTGACAACAATATTTAATATAAACCTATTATTATTTATATGAGCTTAGCCCTAGCATTAAAATGTGAAGATGCTTCTCCTGGAAGCACCTGCTTCTGGTTCTGATCTTTGGGAAAAAAGCAGAATTTTTCTAGAACAACCAGCCCAATTCTACATCTTATTAGGAATCATTTGGAGAAATGGGGCTGCAATCATGAAAGCCATCAGAGAAGGATGAGGTTCTCTCTTCCTCTTAGAGATACTTGAGTAGCTACTTGTCATGTCCATTCTCTTGAAGATTTTCCATGATGTAATTTAGTTGTTTCTGACAGGCAAATAAATGGCACAGATTTTATTAAAGCCTTTTCTAAAGAGATTATGCACATAAAGTATACTGCTAAATTTTACTAAACCCGTAAGTGCCAAGTATAATTTACATGACATGAACATTTTTGTAAATTGCTGCTGTAAACATGTTAGAATACATATTCAAGTGTTCATGTGTTTATGTATAGTAATAGAACATAATGTACAAAGTGTAAATTTAACTCAATACTCATCAATAAGTAAACCAGAGAACATATCACACATTTGGTTAAAGACCAAGGTTCAAGGTTCCTTTTTTACAGCAAGACACAAATCATACTCCAGAATTGATTTGTGCTGGATTTCCAAGGCCTTAACACCACCCATCAAAGAAGGACATATTCTTCCTATGACATATGTTAATCACAATCCAATCTTAATAACATGGTACCTTGGAGAAAAGTTACCCTTTAGATGGAAGATGAATGTGAGGTTGCTACTTCAGGAAAGCATGTTACAGAAATGCAAAGAGGAATTCAAACAAACAAATAAATAAAACCAAGAATTTCAGAGTCAACCATTTGGGAGTCAAGCAAAGCTCATACAAGAGAGCTTTTTATAAATCTTGTGGCAAAAGGGAAAAATGAATATAATAGACATAAAGCACAACTGGAAGAAAAAATAAGAAAATTCATAGGACCAATCCAAAGAGGTAAGTGATGAAAGAATTGCAAAAAGTTAAACAATAATTAGATTTACTTGAAATGGGAGAACTACAAAACTACAAAAAAAACTACAAACAATAACTACAAAAAAACCCTACAAAATATAACATTTGCTAAACAAAATAATTTTGGAATGAAAACAAACCAGGGAAATTTTTGGCATACAGATTAGAAAAGAAAAAGGAAGGTAGACAATAACAGCAATAAAGAAAGGAAATAAATTAGTATATAAAAGGTAAAAGTTCCCCCCGCACATTTGTGCAGTCGTGTCCAACTCTAGGGGCCGGTGCTCATCTCCGTTTGTTAGCCGAAGAGCCAGCACTGTCTGAAGAATTTTCCACAATCATGTGACCGGCATGACGCACGCGGAACGCTGTTACCTTCCCACCGAAGTGGTACCTATTCATCTACTTGCATTTGTATGCTTTTGAATTGCTAGGTTGGCAAGAGCTGGGGCAAGTGTGGGAGCTCACTCTGTCACACGGGGCTAGGGATTCAAACCTCCAAACCTGTGATCTTCCAATCAACAAGCCTGGCGTCTTACCCGCTGAGCCACCATGCCCCTAAATTAGTATATAGGAGACTGGAAATTATAGAAGAACTTGTAGAATATTTAAATACTTGTAGAGTATTTAAATAATTTCACCTGTTCAATGAGTCTGCCATTAACTGTCCAGATTGATGGATTATCAGAGCATCTTCCGGAAAAAACCAAAACTTTTGGGTTTTTGGTAGTTTTGAGGCATTTTCTAGCACAGTACCTTGAAAGTTCCTTAAGACCTCTACATAGCCCAATTTTTGAAAATGAAAGAATGGCTGCATTATCTGCGTGCAGAAGAATTGGGTTTGGACAATGAGAGAGGGATGGAGGATGGAGGTCTGAATTGCCAAAAGCTACAACAATATCGTTAATGTAAAGGTTAAGCAATAAGAGGGTTAATATACATCCTTGCTTAACCCTGTTATGAGTGTGGATAGGCTCCGTTAGATCACTAAAATTAGCACCTTTAACCTGCATAGGTGATCTAACGGAGCCTATCCCCACTCATATCATGCGTGTCCCCCCGTCACCCCAAGACATTTTTGTCACCCCTCTTGTCACTGAGACATTCATCAGCAGTAGCAATTGTGCACCTTTTGAAATGAAATAATTTCTCCAAGTAAAGCAATTGGCAAGCAGTTGAACTGATGAGTTATAGTTCTCAGGGTTTTTGAAGGCTAAATAGTCACTGGAATCATTGGGAATTAAACCATTGCTAATCCAGCAATCTCACTAGAGATGTGCCCACCGTGGATGCATCTGATTCATTCAGGTACTTGGGTGTTATTTAAAATAGTTGCTGCAACTTTGCCTTGCAGCAGTTTTCTGTTGTTGGAATTAGTTGGGCACTAGACTGTCCTCCATTCCTTATAAACATAACCGAAGCACTATTCCATAAGTTATATTGTCAGCATCTTCAGAGCTCAGCTGATTAGGTTTTAGGAAGGATCCTAATGTAATATTTATAAAATATTAAAATGGATGCAAAATGGGAAAGCTCCTTGCCCAGATGTATTTCCTGTAGAATGATGTAAGGAGTTCGAAGATCTTCTGGGTCCCTTTTATTGGATCTTTTTAAGACAGCATTTAAAATGGGAACACTACCAGATTAATTTGATGAAACTTATATAACGCTGGTTTTAAAACTGTGGAAAGATCCCAGCCAATATGCCAGTTATAGACCTATGTTATTAATTTATGTAGACACTAAAATCTTAACTGCTATTCTAGCTAGACGATTACAATAGGTTTTGTCACATATTATTGATCCATCTCAATCTGGCTTTCTACAATTTAGACAAGCTTCAGATAATACTTACTGATTTGTTAACAATAACACAAAATAATTCAAACTCCACAGTATTAATATAATTAGAGGTTGAAAAGGCCTTTGATACAGTTCATATTAATTTTTAGAAACAGGCCATGATTAGATATGGATTCCCTACATACTTTCTTAGATAGCTACCAATATATTATTCTTCACCTATTGTTAGAATTATTACAAATCACATGATGCCCGTTATCTCCTTTACTTTTTAATTTAGCCTTAGAACTGCCAGCGATACAAATTAGATCATCTTCAGATATAAATGGTATAAAGATTGGTTCTTCTGAATACAAGGTTTTTCTTCATGTCAATGATATGTTGGTTATGCTTAGTAATTGTACTTCCTCATTACCAGCCGTAATGAGTAAAATTCAGTCATATGGTTTATATTCTGGACATAAGATTAATTGGGTAAATCTATTGTACTTCCTTTAGGGTCAGATGTCTCACCAGAATGGTGTACATTGACGGATTTATGGACCCTACTAATTTTATTAAATATTTAGGGATTTATATTCCTAAAGATATTTCAACATTTGTCCAAGTTAATATGTCAACTTGTGCTGGAACAAATTACATTAGGTTTTGATAGATGGTATAAAATACCTTTGATTTGGTCAGGTAAAATAAATATAATTGAAATGAATCTAACTCCTAGGCTTGTATATTTTAAAAGCAATACCTATGTTTATTCCTCCCCCCCCCCCAATTGATCATATTGATAGGCTTTTGAGAATATTTATTTGGGAAGGTAAAACACCTAGAATCTCTCTTTCTAAGTTACGTTTGTCTATGACACATGGGGGATTTAATATTTCAGATTTTCAGAAATATCACTGGGCTTATTAGTTTATTGGGACTAATTTAGCATCCCCAACTCTGCTAGAAGTATTTGGGCCCTGTTAGGTGATAAACTTAATTTTGATACAGAATCTCATGAACACTTAACTCTCTGGCATAACTCTACTCTAAAAATCAGTGGTAAAACTTTTTACTGAAACTAATGGGCACAAAAGGGTATAAGTACACTAGATCAATTATTGTTTAATGATAACTTTAAATATTTTCAGTAACTGCAAACAGAATTTTCTTTACCATCAACACAAAAATGGAGATATATCCAGTTTAAACATGTATTGACAGCTCAATACAGACTGAATGCTTTAGCAGCTTCTAAAATACCTGATATGTTATTAATACTGAAGAATTCAATGTCAGAATCCAAACCTACTTTTTTTTTCCTGTTAAAAACTAAAGGAACAGTTTAAAATATCTATAAGAAATATACACAAAGAATTAGAAACTCTGGTTCTTTTCAACCAATGGACTCAAATTTTGAAGAATACTAAGTTTATGTCCTGTGATTTAAAGTCAAAATTAATCCATTGAAATATTGTTTTTCATATCTACTGGTCACCCTCTAGAATGTTTCATAAAGGATGGATTAATGATTATTTGTGTTGGTGTTGCAAGAAATTTGAGGGCACCTTAACTCATATGTTGAGGTCATGTTCTTCCTTACACCCTTTTTGAAGTAATGTTATACAATACATTGAAAAAAATTATTGAGAAAACCCTGGTTTTTAAAGATATGTATGTTGCACTGAATTAAATACTGACTACTTGCAATTTAACATGTTCAGAACAAAGATGGGTTTTTCACACTGACAATAGCAAAAAGAATAATCTTCAGGAAATGGAAAATATTATAATTCTAGGCATAAAAGGCTGGATTTCAGAGATGTGTGATTTAGCAAATTTTGAGGAAATTATATTTGGTTGATAAGAAAATGTCACATTATCTTTCCCTTTGGAAAACTTCTTGGCCAGGCTTGGTTAGCATTGAAAGCCTAGTTTTTCCTTTTGAATACTTGCAAAATCAGGTGAACTTGGGATCTAGTTGTAATTACCGGGGGGGGGGGGTGTCTTCTTTTATGTATTTACTTGTTGTGTAATTTTTCCCCCTTTTGTTTTTGTGTATGGTCAATTTTCATTCTTATTTTATATTATTTTATGTATGTCTATTTGAAAATGTATTAATAAACACTATTTGTTTTTGGAAAAAAAAGACAGGACCTTGATTCTCTCAGCTGATAAGGAAGCTCTACAGTTTAAGGAGTGAAGCTGTATTATGTATAACATTGCTCATCCTGAAACGGAAGAGCATGTTGAGTATTTACTGTATGTATGTATGCATATGCTATCAAACCCATTCATTGTTGATCAATTCTTATTCCTTATTCAATGCCTTATCTCAGTGTCTGGAGGCTGTGGGGGTCTGGATGGGGAACAACAGGCTTCAACTGAACCCTGGTAAGACGGAGTGGCTGTGGATTGATGGCCCCCCTAGATCCGGGAAGTTGTCATCCTTGGATCTGGGTGGGGTTGCATTACCTCACTCGGATCCAGTGTGGAATCTGGGGGTCCTCCTGGACTCACGACTCCTGCTCGAAGAGCAGGTGGCAGTCGTGGCCAGGAGGGCCTTTGCACAACTTTGAGTTGTGCGCCAGTTACGCCCTTTCCTGGGAGGCCCTCCGAACAGTCACTCACACCCTTTTCATCTCCCGTATAGACTACTGTAATGCGCTCTACATGGGGCTACCCTTGAAGAGTATCCAGAAGCTTCAGCTGGTACAGAATGCGGCGGCGCAAGCAGTTATGGATGCCATGAGATCGGCACATGTAACACCTCTGCTACGTGAGCTGCATTGGCTGCCAGTTTGCTCCGGGTCCAATTCAAGGTGTTGGTGATTACCTTTAAAGCCCTACATGGCATAGGGCCAGGGTACCTGAGGGACCATCTCATCCCGATAACATCGGCCTGCCCCACCCGTGCATGCAGGGAGGGCATGCTTCGGACCCCCTCAACAAGAGAATTCCATCTAGCGGGGTCCAGGAGGCGTGCCTTCTCTGCAATAGCGCCTGCCTTATGGAATATCTTGCCCCCGGAGGTGAGACTGGCCCCTTCACTCCTGGCCTTTCGGAAGGCCCTTAAGACCTGGCTCTGCCGGCTGGCCTGGGACGACAGAGGCGGTAGTGCCTCCTGGGGTTGGCTGGCCCCGTAGCAATACGATCTATGCTACGGTCCCCAATCCATCTTGGATTTTATTGATTTTATATTGGATATATATTTTAGATATCTTCTATTTTGTATGGTTTTTAAATTTTAATTATTGTAACCCGCCCAGAGTCCCTTGCATGGGAGATGGGCAGGGAATAAATTGAAATAATAAATAAATAATAAATAAAATTCCAGTCCTTCCAAGTTTATATTTTACCTTCTTACTGTCCTGTATAATCCTTTCCTAATTAAAGTAACACATGAGATTTTAGATCTGATAGAATATTACAATTGTGAACAAATTTGTCTCCCCTATATTGCAAAAAATCTCCTCTCCAGGGTACTAACTTGCACTAAATGTGTTCATGTGCCTTTAGCACAAAAATAAATATTCAGTCTGTGCTGCGCCTTCAGAGTGTTACTGATACTTGGAAATAAATCCATGCATTCAACTTAATACATTTTAATAGCATTGCACTTTTGCAACTTTTTACTGTACTGACACTCCCTGAGCTGATTTTACCAGGTTACTTACATTCCAGGACTTCTAAAAGCAGAATTCGTGAGGACTGGCAAGATTTCTTATCTGTTTTTTAAACTTAATCCTATTTCTGTTATGATTTTGTTCATATCATATAAAGTTTAAAAATCATATGTGGCTCAGTGGGTAAGACGCCAGGCTTGTCGATAGGAAGATCGCAAGTTCGGAGGTTCGAATCCCTAGCCCTGCGTGTGGAGTGAGCTCCCGCACTAGCTCCAGCTCTTGCCAACGTAGCAATTCGAAAGCATGCAAATGCAAGTAGATGAATAGGCACCACTTTGGTGGGTAAGTAACAGCGTTCTGCGTGCGTCATGCTGGCCACATGACTGTGGAAGCATCTTCAGACAGCACTGGCTCTTCGGCTAACAAATGCACAAATGTGCGGGGGGAACCTTTACACACACACACACACACATATATATATATATGGTAAAGGTTCCCCCCGCACATTTGTGCAGTCGTGTCCGACTCTAGGAATCTTGGAATATATATTGTTTAATGGCCCATGCAGGAACTTACAAGGGGTGATCCTGTTAGCTTTGAAACTCAGACTAGGTTTTCCACCTGTTGTTAGAGATAGACACATAGACATCCTTAGCAGGGAAAAGGGGACTCAAGTAATGAAATGTGTGTCAGAATATTCCAATGTAAACTCTGACCATTGCTTGTGATGTCATGATTGAAATATGAAAGCCTGGAGCTTGTGTTATGATGTCATGATTTATGGTTTATCATTTTGGTGTCATCATAGTTAGGAAGAGACACCTGGGGTGAGAGAGAGAGAGAGAGAGAGAGAGAGAGAGAGAGAGAGAGAGAGAGAGAGAGAGAATGCATGTACGTTCTATGCATATAAGTTAGAAGCAGAAATAGGATGCCATTTCTCCCTCAATACTTTGAATAAACAATGATTCCAAACATATGGGGGAAAAATCTAGTCCATCTGCTCTCATGTAGCTTTCTATTTAAAGGTTTTACTTTCATACATTGTAAAATTAAAATTCAGGGTTACAGCTTTCCATAAGATTTCTATTGGTACGATGTTATTCTTGTTACAAACATGGTTACTGACAGATAGGATAAGCAAATGCTGAATGGGAGGAAACATAAAAAGAAAAGGAGAAGGATATTATACACTATCTTAAAACAAAGGGTTTAAATCAGGGTACTAAAGTACTCACTGTAGCTGAGACAGACAAGGCTGGTTTATTATTATTTTTCTTGCTTAATGAATTCAGTTCCTATTCTCTTAATGACAGCATGCTTTTGTTGACACTTTGTTAACAAGCCTTTTAAACTAGAATGGTTTTATTAGCTTGTTTACTTCAGGATAGCTTGCCACCTTTGATTAAACTCCATGTGGATTTATAACTATGTTCTCCCTATGCTTCCTTGACCTTTAAGGCACAGCTGATAAAAATCAAAGGTCATGGATTCCAGAAGTACCAATTGTAGCAATAGCACCTGGCAGTTTCTCTGTAAAGAGAGGTTTCCCTTTTATATCTCTTTCCCTCCATTCCGTTTTTTCCTGCTGTTCCAGGCCTGGGTGAAAATTAACGTGAATAAAATTAATGGTTTAATTCTGCAGGAGAAAGAAGACGGCTTGCTAGCGCTCCGCTAGGGAAAAGAGCTTTTGCCTTTGTTGATGACCTAAACGTGCCTGCCAAGGAGAGAGATGGTGCCCAGCCTTCCATCGAGCTGCTGCAGCAATGGATTGACCACGGCTACAGGTATGACAGGTGCAATAAATATTAATTAGTGCGCTTGTCCACAGAGAAAGAATGGTATACACTCTTTCTGTGAAGCGTTAAATTGTGGTGTTAGTCTTTATTATTCTTCATTTTCTCCATCACAACAGGAAAACATTTTCAGTTACATGATTCCCTGTATAGGAACAGGAATAAAAGTTTATATGATGCAGCAAATTACAGCAATATGAAGGCACGCCTGAAGCCCAAAGTGCTACAATATATACCTGTATATTTATTGGAAAAATACAGCAATATTAAACAGGGGTGGAAGGGGCTTTGTGAACAATTCCAAACTGACTGTTAACTTCCAGTTAATAGGAACTGAAAATACATGAATTTGGTAACACACAATTCATCTGAAAGTGCGTTTCTAGCAAATAAATTAGGCTTAGAAATATAGGACGTATTTTTTGCTGCACAGCTTGGGTGTGAATGTTGCCTGCTGTAAGTGGAATAAAGGTATCTGTTAGGGTTGCAAAATCCAGTGGAGAAAAGCAAATATAAAGTATATAATAGGCACAGAAGCCTTGTTATGACTAACTAAGACAGTGTTTCTCAACCTTGACCACTTGAAGATGTGTGGACTTCAACTCCCAGGATTCCCCAGCCAGCATCTTCAAGTGGCCAAGGCTGAGAAACACTGAACTAAGATATGAGTGTAAGTAAGAGGGATGGAGAGAGCCAGTTTGGTGTAGTGGTTAAGGCATCAGGCTTAAGAGATGCTGCCTAGGGAATGGTCAGCAGGAGAATTGTACATTCAGATTTGCAAGATTGATGTCAGCCTTACTAGGTAGACCAGACAGGAAACATGGCCAGATAAACTAATTCTACTTTATTGTAAAGTTACATTAACAGAATCTTGCAAGTCTGAAATCCCCCACCGTCACCTTTACAGCCTGAGAACTTAGGGAGGGTCCCTTCTGAGCGTTTGCTCTGCCCACTATTTAGCTGCAGGCTATGCTTTCTCTTATCTGACCATTCCCTAGGCAGCATCTTTTTGCCCTGTCTCCCAAGGTCATTCCTGCATACCATTACATCCTATCAGTAGTAGTAGAATGTGAAGCTCCATTTTCTGCAAGAGATCAAGCATGTTGTAGTGATTCAGGTATTGAATTAGGACTGGAGAGACAGATTCATGTCCATCCTCAGCCACAGGTGACTTTGGGCTAGTCACTGTCTTTCAGCCCAACCTACATCCCAAGATAATTGTTGCAAGGATAAAATGAAAGAAAATCACCATGTGAACCACAGCAAGCTCCTGGAGAAAGGGCAGGATATCGACTGAACCCTAGTAAGACGGAGTGGCTGTGGATTAATGGCTCCTCGATATCTAGGAAATTGTCATCTTTAGTTCTGGATGGGGTAGCACTGCCTCAGACAGACCTGGTACATAACTTGGGGGTCCTCTTGGACTCGCGACTCCTGCTCGAAGAGCAGGTGGCAGTCGTGGCCAGGAGGGCCTTTGCACAACTTCGTGTTGTGCGCCAGTTACAACCTTTCCTGGAACGAGAGGCCCTTTGAATTGTCACTCATGCCCTGGTTATCTCACATATAGACTACTGTAATGCGCTCTACATGGGGCTACCCTTGAAGAGTATCTGGAAGCTTCAGCTGATCCAGAATGCGGCCGCACAAACCATCTTGGAGGTCCCATATCGGACACATGTAACACCATTGTTATGCAAGCTGCACTGGGTTCCAGTTTGCTTCCGGGTGCAATTCAAGGTATTGGTTATGGCCTTTAAAGCCCCTTCATGGCATGGGACAAGGTTACCTAAGGGACCGTCTTATCCCCATTACATCATCCCATCCCATCCGGTCATGCAGGGAGGGCATGCTACGGACCCCATCGGTTAAAGATTTCCATCTCACGGGGTCATGGAAGCATGCCTTCTCTGTAGTAGCGCCTGCTCTGTGGAATATCCTTCCCCCAGAGTTGAGACAGTCCACCTCGCTCCTGGACTTCCGGAAAAAACTCAAGACTTGGCTTTGCCAACAGGCCTGGGGCGGGAAGAATAGTATAAACTCTTGGGGATGGCTAACATCTTAGGATGGCCCTAGAATTGCCCTTCCAATGCTTTACGAAGATATCTCCATCTTGATTTTATCATATTTATTGTATTTTTAAATAGTCTATTTTAATGTTAATGTTTATTCAATTTTATACTGAGTTGTAAACCGCCCAGAGTCCCCTTGAGGGAGTTGGGCGGTAATAAATCGAATAAATAAATAAATAAATAAATAAATATCAATTTAGCAAATACAATTTCATATCTGATTCTATTAATATCTTCACACACACAAAAAGTTTCCTAATAAACTTCCCGAACCATTTATCTAGCTATCATCTTCCTTATGATTTTAACTTCTGTGCTACAAAATAAAATGGTAAACAGAATTGAAAACTTCTACAGGTCACCAACTGGGGACTGTGCTCAACCTGACTCCAAAACCTGAGGGAACAGCCAGGTATTAACCACCTTCCTAAGGACCCATAGGGTTGGGCCCAACAGTATGGGGGAAGATCGTTTCAAAGGCAGGGGCTGCCACAGAGAAGGCACACCTCCTGGGTCCCATAAAATGGCATTGTTTCAATGAAGGGACCCAGAATGCACCTTCCCTTTAGGACAGGCAGGTACTTTTGGGAGCAGGCAGTTCTGCAGGTAACCCGTTCCTATGCCATGTAGGGCTTTAATTTGGAGCAAAAAAGAAACTGCAAGCAATAAGCAAACATTGCTTAATCTAAGCAGGTTCCACATGTGCAAATGAAGAAATTAGCCTGCAACGGATTTTCTCATATCCCTAAATTCTTTGTAGATTGATCTTAACAATTGATAGCAGATCTGTCAACTATGTAGAAGGTGATATGAAAGTAAGCTTAAAAATACTTTATCAGATGAGCATGGACATCCTTTCCTACAGAAGAGCTGTTAAAAACAAAGATGTCAAGGTGTGCTCAAGAAGAGCAGGAAGTGTTAAGTGTTTGGTGACATAAGGGAATAAACTGGTGATGCTTTTCTTAAAGAGGAACAGATTCTTCTTTCGGAAGCAAAATCTAGCTCTTTGAGGTAGTTTCAAACACAATAGGAATCTTTTTATATACTGCTAGAACAAACCCAAGACATTCTGTATGCCTTTTTGGAGAAGCAACAATGACGCCCACAAAATATGACAAAATGCTGACAGGTAAAGAGGCTTTTATGGCCTCAGAACAGATCTCACAATGTATAGCATCTTCTTAAAAAAGGCAAATATTAAAAAAAAAAAAAAAAAACCTGCTATTTGATATGCAGCCTTTGTTTTGTACAGGTGGTCCTCGCTTAACAACCATTTGTTTAGTGATGGTTCAGACTTACAATGGTGCTGAACAAACTGACTTACAACCGGTCCTCACACTTACAACTGTTGCAGCGTCCCCGTGGTCACGTGATCATGATTTGGGTGCTTGACAACTGGTTTGCATTTGCAGCATCCCATGGTCACATGATCGCCATTTTCGACCTTCCCAGCCGGCTTCTGGCAAGCAAAATCAATGGGGAACTGTGTGATTCACTTAACAACCATGTGGTTTGCTTAACACCTGAGGTGATTCGCTTAATGTCCTGTCTCAGGCCAGGCACACGCAAATACACAAGAGGCAGTTGCAAACTTTTACTTATAACGAGCAGCAAAAAAAAGCAATGTGCAAACACACGCATGTAAAGGCAACCAAGTAAAGGCCAGCAACTTGCCTACAGAAAGAGTTCAAAGTCTATGGAGCAGGCACAAGAATGGTCAGGCAGTCCAGGAGTCCAAAGTGTTGGGGAGGTTGGCAGCCGGTCCAGGTTCAGAGTCAAGGGCAAGGCGCAGTGAGTCGGAATTAACAAACAGTTGTTTCCAACAGCCGTCTTGGACTCATAGCTCTCCTTAAATAGGAGCAGCCCAGGTGGGGCTCATTTAGGAGGGCGAGACTGCTTCCTTGCGAGTAACCTCGCTGACTTCCTCTGTTCTGCTCTCTGTGCTCTCGCATTGGGAGGGGGTGGCAATTCCGAGTCCTCATCTTCCCTGAGCAGCAGCAGCTGTCCCCACTGATTGCTGGCTGGCCCTTCCTCCTCTGCCTGCTCAGGTGGCTGTTCATTTGGTGCCCCTAGAGCTGACTGCTCGTCCTCCAAGGCCGCTTCAGGAGCTGGCTGCTCTTCTTCGTCTTCTCACTCTGAATCCGAGCCCCCAATGACACTTAACAACTGCCGCAAAAAAGACTGTAAAATTGGGTTGGATTCGCTTAATGACTGCTTCACTTAACAACCAAAATTATGGTCCCAATTGTGGTCATTAAGTGAGGACTAACTGTATGTTGATCTTATTTGTCAAAAATTAATGACAATCATTCAGAAAGCTAAGTAAACTCTTGCCAAAAATCAGAAAGCAATTCCCATTACACAATTTGCTTGTCATTTGCTTCTACATATGAGTTATAATCCAAACCATCTAGTATTAAACTAGAGTCAAGCCAGGGTTTGACATTTTGCTTTGTTAACTAACTTGCACAGATCACAGCTTCCCAGATTTGGTTGAACTGAAGAAACTGCTATTTATTTCAAATCAAAACCAAGTTTTATCTCCTCCTTTTTTCACAAAGGAGATGGAGTACAGAGGAATCAAGTACATTTATGTTGCTTTCCTATCTTTTTTGGGGTCCCTTAACCCACTCTGACACTACTGTTGAAAATTGGAAGCATGTTTTCCCACTATTTTGAAGCAGGTCTCACAAAAATTGTAGTGTAAATTGTAAAATAGGCTTTTAAAATATAGATATGCTAAACTGAGTTTGATTCCTGGGTAACAGCTTTCATGCGGTTTTCTTGGCAGAGTTATGGAAGTTATTGCCTTCTTTCAGAATTTTTTTTTCCAATTTCTCATTCTAGTGTTCAGTGCTGGAATTCCCAGGGAGTCTCCCATCCAAATACTAACTGGAGTCAAACCTGCTTAGCTGCAAGATAAGCCCAGATTGGCTAGGTGCTGCTTGGGCAAAAACAGCATTATCTGCTCTCAAAAACAATAAAAGCTCTCCTCAACCAAAACCAGGCATCACCATCATGGTCATACCCACCTACATGGCACAGCTGTACCCACTTTGCATTATTTCTCTACCTAGAAATATTCTCTGCCCACAAATGTTAAGTGTAGCCCCATCCATCAAAATATTTCCCATCCCAATATATGAAATCTACCATATGACAACTTCAATTATGATAAAGGATTCAAAATAGACACTTTACAAACAGCCCAGTTCTATAAGTATTTATACAGAGGTAAGTACCACTAGATTCATTTATACAGAGGTAAGTACAACTAGATTCAATGAGGCTTAGAGAATGGTATTAAGGTTTCAGGTTATGGGACTTTTTTTGTTTTTTGTTTTTTGAGAGCCAGTCTGGTGTAGTGGTTAAGGCTCCAGGCTAGAAACCAGGAGACTGTGAATTCTAGTCCCACCTTAGGCATGAAAGCCGGCTGGGTGACTTTGGGCCAGTCACTCTCTCTCAGCCTATGACATCACACCTGGGCGACAAGCTGGTGCATCAATTCCTGTCACAACCAATGGATTAACATTCGGCTGATCCGAAAAAGTGGACCCTGCACCCACGAGAAAAACGCTAGGAAGGAAAAAAAAAGTGACAGTGGTTTTTTTTAAATCAACTTTACCCAGTCTGCTTTCTTCTTACATTGAGACGGAAGCAAGAGATTCTTCCCGGAATCAACCTGAGGATATTCAATAAATAAAGATAAATAGGTGTGTCAGGAAGAAACATATCACAGCATGGTGTGAGGCTTGTGGCTGCCTTGTAGGCTTATAAAACCAAAAGTGACACTGATAAGCCCCATCCATGTATCCCTATCCATGTGTGACAAATCAATCAAATATCTGCACAGCAGCTACGCATTCCAGCAGCATATAAAGCAGCACAACAGAACTTGATTTATTATTTTCCCCATGGTGGCACTGATCACAAGATTATAAAGTTAAATGTATGTATATCATATTTTGAAAATTACCAGAGCCAACTGTGTGGGCTGTTTATAGTTGATTTGTTAAAGAGAGAATCCATAACTCAGGCATGAAATCAAAAGTGTTGCTGGGCTACAGTCTGCTTACTTTGATGACAAGGAAAATGTTTAACAGTTTCCTTTGACTTCAGGGCTTTCATCCCCCACCCCTACCCTCTTAGTCTCTCTCATTCAACATACTCAACAAAAATGATGAATGTCAAAATGATGTGATTTCTCCAATAAGGTTAAAGTTGTTGTTCTCAGAGATGAATTGTGGCAAAGACATATTGTGATATCTCACACTGAACAATGGGAGAAGTAGAAGTGCAAATGTTGCACTTATAGAGAAGAAAAAGCAGCCAGCTAGGAACATGCTTTATCTTTGCATGATTTTATTGTCATTGTGACAGTGTAACATTCATTGTTTATATAAACTTTTTCAAAATTTCTCTTGGTTTTTATGCAACATGTAGACCAACATGACATTAGTCAAGGACACAGACTTGATTGTAACAATGGTCCCTCCAGCAGGGGAAGATAGGAAATGGTTTATTTATTTCTGAATATAGTGTGACTTATAAAAGACTGGGAGGGAATTTGTAGCCCAACATATACAGTATAGTTGAAGCTTATTCTCCTATAAGTTCTTGCCAGCATGGCCAATGATGAGAGACGGTGGGAGCTATTTAATGTAACATCTGGAAGGTCAGTTTCTCCACCCTTACCTTAGAAGTACAAAGATGTGAACAATTTCCTAATGTATTTGAGGGATAATACTAACAATGTGGAGAAGTATTTTTATTCAAAACTTTAAATAAAAAGTTTAAAGAAAGGGCTTTTACAAAATTAAGATGAATTTATGTTTCTTAGATGCTGTATCTTAGGTGTTTCTTCCAGAGACTGAATATTTACATGGCTTTTCAAAATTATAGATTGAATGGAACTTGTAATCACAGTGCTTAGGCAAAATATACTTTCTTTGAAGTGTGTAAGAGAGGATCAGGAAACTTGCAAGTAAAAACAAATATAAAAGGAATGGATTAAAGATTGTCTTGACTTTGCATAAGACAGAACACCATTAAGGCTGGTTGAGGAATAATGAGGAGCTGTATACGTGACACTGAATACTTTATTTGAAGGAGTGTTACTGGGAGCAAGGGAATGGTACGATAAAACCACTGCTCACAAGATGACTTCATAAAAGTAAAAGATTTAGTCAGCACAGCTTATTCCCTACATTAATGTGAACAATGAAAAACAATGAGAACAGAAACATGGTGAACAAAAGAGGAGGAGGAAAATGTGGAACTCTGGGGGCAGAGAACTATGGGGAAATTATTTATGGATGGCTTCACTGAATGTATCTTCTGTTGTAAGTAATCAGCCCAACTGCTGAGTTTGTCCCCCACCCTTGTTTGTGCCTGCACCAAAAACAGACCGCTCATTCCCTTTGAGGAGTAACATCCAGGTTCATTTACTTATTTATTAATTATAATATCAACTTATACAGCTGCCCATCTCACAAATTGCAATCCTGAGTGGTGAACATAGGATTAAAAAACCAACACAACAAGAAAAATATGCAAATAATAACAATAATAATAATAATACAATAGTAACACACTGGCACTTGAGGACAATCTAACCCAACTGATATAACAACAATCACACTAAAAAAAACCACACATCCAAAGCTCACCCAACCTCCAGATCCATGCCCCCTGGAACATCCAGGTCTTCAAGAATTTATGATATGCCAAGAGGGTCAGGGCCAAGCAAATCTTGGGGGCGGGGGCGTTTGTTCCAAAAGGCACTGTGGTGGAGAAGGCATGCTTCTTAGATCTTGCCAGATGGCACTGTTTAATATATGGGACTCTCAGCATGCTTATCCCGCCTGACCTAGTAAGACAGGCAGAAACAATTGAAAAAAAGTGGTCCCGCAAATAACGCAGCCCCATGCCATGAAGGGCTGGTAACCAGCATCTTGAATTGCACCCAGAAGCCTATTGGGAGCCAGTGCAGCTTGAGGAGCAATGGTGTAACATGGGTATACTGAGGTGCACGCATAACTGCACACAGCACTGCATTCTGAATGAATTGAGCTCCAAGTAGTCTTCAAAGGCAGCCCATGTAGAGTGTATTGCAATAATCCATTCGAGAGGTCTGAACCATGAGTGACTGTGAGTAGCACCTCCCAATCAAGGAATGGCTGCAATTGATTCACAAGATGAATCTGTGCAAAGGCCCTCCTGGTCACTGCTGCCACCTGTTCCTCAGACAGGAGCTACAAGTGCAGGAGGACCTCCAAATTGCATACCAGTTCGGTCTGGGGCAGTGGAACCCCATGAAGAACCAAGAATGGAAAATCTCCTGATCCAGGGGGACTTAAAACCCAAAGCCACCTGGTTTTGCTAGGGTTGAGCTGAGGCCAATTTTATTCCATCTAGATTACCCCAGCCTCCAGGCACTGAGGAAGAACCTCCACAGCATCATTTGTTTGGCTGGGGATAAAGAGGTATAACTGAATATCATCAATGTACTGATGATACTTAACCCCATACCAGAAAATGATCTCACCTAGCGGCTTCATATAGATTTTAAAACAGGAACAAGGAGAGAACAGAGCCCTGAGGGACCCCTCCTTTCACCACTGACTGAAACCAGCATCCTGGAGGAAGGACAACTTCTGAAATACCATGCTCCTCACTCTCAACCCCCTGAACCAGTTGAGAGCAATACCATGATTAATGGTATCAAAAGCCACTGAGAGAGCAAGGAGAGCAAGGAAGGATGAACCACTCCTCATTCCACCTGGTCTTTGTTTTTATGGCTTTTATGGTTTTGTGGTTTTATTGTTGTTGTGAGCTGCCAAGAGTTGTGCTCTAAGAAGGGTGTCCATACAAATATTTTAAATAAATAAAATAAATATATTCCACTCCTGCCAGAGCTCCTTATGTGGCTATTAGAACTATTTCAATGTCCACACACATGGGGTAATAAAACCCTGGGTCCAAACATATCTAGGAAAGTGTAATGGTATGTGGGAATGTCCTTAGGAAACAGGCAGAAGAGCCGCAGACTAGACAACAGTCAGACAAGCAGCAGCTGAGTCCGCAGAAGGAATGTGGGCATGGCAAACATCTCAGAAGGGACCCTCCCTAGTTTCTTGGATGTAAAGTCAAGGGGGGAGAGATGTGCTTTCAGACTTGCAAGATTCTATTAATGTAACCTTATAGTAAAGTTAGAGCTAGTACTTCTGCATATGCTTCTTGTCTGGACTACCTCACAAGGCTGACAGAAAGGCTTTTTGGCTACAAGAATCTCCCCCTTTGCACACAGTTTGCACAGTGATGGCTGTGAATGTTGCATATATATTTTTTATGTCTTGAAATATGGAAGGCTAGTTTTTAAAAAAGCCAAGCCTCAAACTTTTTTCCTGTTTGGGCTCAGGAGCACATGTTCACCCCCCTTTCTCAGGAATGTTAATTTACTTGGAGCCTAGTAGTCTGGCTTATTTGAGCCAATCAGAATTACCTGTTTGAGCTTTGCCCATATTGGGAATCTGTTGCCTAGGTGTTTTGGTCACATGCCAGATCCTGTCCACTTAGGTATGGCCAGGTTGCAATTGTAAAAAGCTTTAAAAGGTGTTATCTCTGCTTTTGTTCTCTCTCTACTCTGCTCTGCTATCTCATTGTGTTTCTAAAATGTGAGTAGCTTATGTTAATCAGCCATGTGGCTTACTGGCTGAATCTTTTCTGTTCTTTTGTTTTAAATAAAGCAACGTTTTACTGCAAGCTTTCAGTTTGCTTGTCTCAATATTTTTCCATAACTCTGATCACAAATTTTATAAAACAACAATAGTGAATAGTTCTAATCCCTGTACGTGTCTAAAGGTATCAAAGGTGCTATTTGAAAATAGTCTTAGTCAGCTAGTATGTGTCATGGACTGGTCCAACACCATGGGTTATGTGTTTCTCGGAGATACTGGCCCAGCATAGACTGTTTTACTGATCAGGCTGGGTTGTTTTATGCTGCCCTATCAGTTAAAATACAATACCGTATCCTGGATGATACGGATTATCTGGACCCCTTTCAGTCAGGTTTCAGGCCGGGATATGGGGTGGAAACTGCATTGGTTGCGCTTACAGATGATCTCTGGCGGGAACAGGATGGAGGGAGTGCATCCATCCTAGCTCTTCTTGACCTCTTGGCGGCATTCGATACCATCGACCATAGTATCCTTTTGGGACGGCTCAGGGAGTTGGGGGTGGGAGGCGTAGTTCTGCGCTGGTTCACCTCCTTCCTCCAGGGCCGTTCCCAATCAGTGGTAATAGGAGAGGAAAGATCCAACCCTCGCCCCATCGTCTGTGGGGTACCGCAGGGTTCGGTTCTCTCCCCTCTCCTATTTAACATCTACATGAAACCGCTGGGTGAGATCATCCGTCACCATGGGATGAGATACCATCAATATGCAGACGATACTCAATTATATATTTCCATCCCTGGTGAGATAAGTGATGCAGTGGCTACCCTTTCTCAGTGCCTGGAGGCTGTGGGGGTCTGGATGGGGAACAACAGGCTTCGACTGAACCCTGGTAAGACAGAGTGGCTGTGGATTGATGGCTCCCGTGGATCCAGGAAATTGTCATCTCTAGTTCTGGATGGGGTTGCATTACCCCATTCAGACCAAGTGCGTAATTTGGGGGTTCTTCTGGACTCACGGCTCCTGCTCGAAGAGCAGGTGGTAGCCGTGGCCAGAAGGGCTTTTGCACAACTTCGTGTTGTGCGTCAGTTACGCCCTTTCCTGGATCGGGAAGCCCTCCGTACAGTCACTCATGCCCTGTTCATCTCCCATATAGACTATTGCAACGCGCTGTACATGGGGCTACCCTTGAAGAGTATCCGGAAGCTTCAATTGGTCCAGAATGCTGCTGCTCGCGCAGTTATTGGTGCGCCTAGATCAGCACATGTGACACCTCTGCTGCGACAGCTGCACTGGGTGCCTGTGTGCTTCCGGGTCCAATTCAAGGTGTTGGTTATCACCTTTAAAGCCCTACATGGCATGGGGCCAGGTTACCTGAGGGACCGTCTCATCCCCATAACGTCGAACCGTCCCACTCGGTCATTCAGAGAGGGCATGCTGCGGATCCCGTCCGTAAAGGAATGTCACCTGACGGGGTCTAGGAGGCGTGCCTTCTCGGTAACAGCGCCCACCCTTTGGAATATGCTACCCCCGGAGGTGAGGCAGGCCTCATCGCTCCCGGCCTTCAGAAAGAACTTAAAGACCTGGCTCTGCCGCCTTGCGTGGGGGGAGGGGGGAATAGTTCCTCTTGGGGATGGCTGGTGCCATAGGGCCCTTTTAAACATCTAAATATCAAACCATCACATCTTGGATTTTTATACTTAATTTTATTATATGAGAGTATTTTATTAGGTTGTTTTAATTGTCGGATTTTAATTGTTCTGTTTTGTAAACCGCCCAGAGTTCCCTTGTGGGGAGATGGAGCGGTATATAAATTGAAACATACATACATACATACATACATACATACATACATACATACATACATACATACATAAATACATACATACATACATACATACATACATACATACATACATACATACAGGATGAGTGGAAAGAGAGGTTGGTAATCTTCCTGGCATTACCACCCCCTCCCTATCCTTTAGAGTTACATCAGTATACTAAAAACAGAGGGGAATGTGGTGAGCTGGACTAAAAGCTCAGGTGGAATCAATTGTGCAGCCATGCTGATATTTGCCTTTATTAATATTACATATATATTTCTTTCAATTCATAGATAGCCTTCACTGGAACTCTTATGTAACATCCTTAAGAATGAAATGTTATTATGGTATCAATCTGTGCCTGGTAATGACTAATTGATTGTAGAGTTCAAGGATTTATGTTACTGTGACTCCTTATCTCTTCCCGCTGTAAATGCAGGGTCAATCAGTTAGGTAGGCCTTGGTTCAACTTACATATTAAAGCTACTACGTTTCCTTTCTAGGAATCTGTCTGTAGTGATTTCACACCATGAAGGATACTCCTTTCTCCCTGTGTAGTTGTCTTGTTTCTTTGTCTGTTGTAAAGCAATTCTTTTTGCAATTAGGTTCCTCCTCTAATGCATATTCATGTTCAAACTGTCTTCGATCATCATTCTATTTAAGATCTATTTAACCTTGTGGCTTTTGCTCTTTGCTGGGATGCAAGAGACCAGGGACTCAATGTAACTCTCTAGCTGTAGGCAATAAAAAAATCGTTTGACCCTCTCCAGTTGTTTGGCATTTCTTAGTGAGCTCACAGGTAAATAAGATAATTCTCATATCAGCTTTCCAGTCAACAGATAAGCCAATGTTAGATTTTTTCCTTATACTTTATTTTTCTTTGTTATATAAACACAAGGTTGTGCAACACTAGCTCATGTCCTCAGGCAGAGTAAGCTCTCACTATTGCAACAGATACTATAATTTATTTTTAAAAAGTAATGGACAAGGCTCATTATACTACAGAACAATATTTTCTTTGGGGTGCAATTCAAGGTACTGGCTATTACCTTCAAAGTCCTACATGGCTCAGGGGCTGGGAATCTTTCAATTTGAGTTGTATCTATCTGCCCTGTGAGATCTGGCAGAGGGGCTTGCCAAACATCCCAACCCAAATCTGAGGGAATGCCCTCTGCTCAGAGACTTCTCAATGATGACTCACTATCTCTGAAACTGCCCTCCTCTAATAAGGCTCTAATAAGTTTGCGTTGTTTTTTGTAAACTGCTTGGAGTCTTCAGAAATGGGGTGTCATATAAGCAGAAGGAAGGAAGGAAGGAAGGAAGGAAGGAAGGAAGGAAGGAAGGAAGGAAGGAAGGAAGGAAGGAAGGAAGGAAGGAAGGAAGGAAGGAAGGAAGGAAGGAAGGGTTGGTTTAAACCATAGCTTTCCAAACTGTGTGTCGTGACACAGTACTGTGTCTCCTGCGGGGCCCAGGTGTGCTGTGCAAAAACCCAGAAGCGCTGATGGTGCGCCGCCGCTGCGTGCAGCAGTGCGCGTGGCGGCGGCGGGCCATCAGCACTTCTGGGTTTTCGTGCAGCACACCAGGACACCTCCGCTTCCGCCGCCGCGCATGAAAACCCAGAAGCACCGCCGCTATGGCGGCGTGCAAAAACCCAAAAGCACCGGAGCGGCAGTGCACAAAAACCCAGAAGTGCCGCAGTGGCAGCGCTTCCGGGTTTTCATCCACCGCCGCCACAGCGCTTCCGGGTTTTCACCTACCGCCGCCGCGGCGCTTCCGGGTTTTCGCGCGCTTCCGTTGGTGTGTCGCCAACTGAAAAGTTTGGAAAGCCCTGCTTTAAACAATCATCAATTCAGCAGGTATAATACATTGTTATACAGTAGAAGCACCCAGTGTCGCTGGGAGTCAGGCAGCATATATATTTAATAAATTATTATTATTATTATTAACAATGTAATCTTTGTTGTTAGCAAACATCTTCCTTCCTTCCTTCCTTCCTTCCTTCCTTCCTTCCTTCCTTCCTTCCTTCCTTCCTTCAAAATAGCTTAATTATGAGATATGAAATCATCAAGTCAAAGTACAATAAAAAGGGCAAATCAACTTTGTTATTACTTGGCCTGTGCAGTATCAGCCTGAATATAAGAGATAAGACAATTCAACTCTTTTATCAATATGAGAAAGTTTTAGTTGAGTTGTTCCATGACTCAATGCTATTCTCTAAGGCATATTAAAAACCATTCCAAATAAGGCTTGCATGGAAAAATGCAAATAAGCATAAATGGTTGCCACTCAGTTTTGCATTATGAATATTGTCTTCCACAAAAAACAGAGACAGCTGAATATTTTACACATTTTAAACTCCATTTTTTGCATATGGAATCTTTCATAAGTTGTCAGATATGAGAAATATTAAACTCCATTAAAGCTCCTAGTGAATTCCATGCAAGTTCTATGTATATCTGAAGCAAAATAATAAAATAAAATAAATAAAATAATAAAATAAAATAAAATAAAATAAAATAAAATAAAATAAAATAAAATAAAATAAAATAAAATAAAATAAAATAAAATAAAATAAAATAAAATAAAATAAAATAGTGTTTTGTGCTACCTCAGTATATCAGTAAAAGGGAGATCACAAATATCAGGGGGGGGGGACTGGGTATCTCCTCTTTTTAATATAATTATTTTCAGTTGGGGGAAGGAATTACATTTATCAGGTGTGTATGAGTCAAGTATTTTATAACAACAAAAACTTCCTTAACAAGATTTTTTACTTTCCAACATTCAAAGCCAACATTCTGCCTTTCCTTGCTTATTCTCCCTCAGTCAAACATCTTCCAAAAAGAGACACATTGCATTTGTATAGGCAGAAGAAATAAAGCAAATAATGATCTAAATGGCCACAAAGACAATGACAGCAAGTTTTCTGCTTTGCTGTGCGAGTGACTAATCTTGGGTCTTATTTCTATATTACATCTTTCACACTTTATACTGGCCTTATTTCCTGCCACTTCCTGGCTAACTATCCCCTCTCCAAAATGTAGGCTCCTGCATTTCAAGATCTCAGATCTCCAACTCCAGGATTATCACTGAAAAGGGACAAGTAAAATTAAAGAAAAAATTAAAGATGAACAGAGATATTAAACAATGCAATACCCCCCCACACACAATGAGTACAGTGTCACCCTGTCCCCATTTTTTTTAATCCAGTGTTTAGAACAATAGAAGACTCCCAGGGTAAAATTTCCTCTTAAGGTTCAGCTGCTGCTCGTAAACAAGCAGATCCCCTGGAGTCTCTTCGAGACTTATATTCAATCTAGACCCATCTGCTATTGTATTTATTAGAGCTGGTATTCCCAAACAATGTTTGCAAATAATATTACTTTTCATTACTGGCACTTCTTCATACAATAATGATTTGCAAATATTAATTCCCCATATTCTGTGATCAGGCGTGCTATTTGTCTGAATAACAATATGATAATGCACACACCCACACATACACAAATCCTTTGAATCTTTTGGATTTTCTTCTGCAATTAGCATCTGTGCTGAAATAAACTGTATTGACAGGGATTTCAATCCCATGATAATTTAGGTTTTCATATTTTGTAATTTATCAGTGCATTAAAAACTAATTTCTTGTCCTGTTGATAAGATAGATTAAAATTATACAAAACATTATATTTGAAGGATACACACACACACACACACACACACACACACACACACAAACACACACCTGGTATGGTACTATATCTTGTTTAGAATAGAATAGAAACCAGGAGACTGTGAGTTCTAGTCCCGCCTTAGGCATGAAAGCCGGCTGGGTGACCTTAGGCCAGTCACTCTCTCAGCCCAACTCACCTCACAGGGTGGTTGTTGTGGGGAAAATAGGAGGAGGAAGGAGTATTTGGTATGTTCGCCACCTTGAGTTATTTATAAAAAATAATAAGGCGGGATAAAAAATAAAATAAATAAATAAATATTCTATTTTTTAAGACTATACCTGCATCAATAATCTTCAAGGTGAGATAAGAACTAGCCCACCATTAAACAAAATAAAGTAGCCTGTAAAATGTGACTGGTCTAAAAGATACCTAAATGCCTATTATTATAATTTTTATCAGTATATTTTTACCATTGTGGGGTGGAGGATTACAATGGGAACATGGAACATAAGAAGCATATAGTCCATGAGAAAGCTCAACACAGTGCAAGATGAAATGAAACAGCTACAAATTGACATCTTAGGCATCAGTGAATTGAGATGGACTGGGATTGGACACTCAGTCAGAAGATCACACTGTGTATTACTCAGGGCGTGAAAAACAAAGAAGGAATGGCATTGCTTTTATAGTTAGGAAGGGTATAGCAAGAACAGTACTTGGTTCCAATGCAAACAATGACTGATTAATATAAATTAGACTTCTTGGACAACCCTCTAATACAGAGCTTTCCAAACTGTGTGTCGCGACACAAAAGTGTGTCGCCACACACAGCGTGGTGTGTCACCACACCACCCGGAAGCGGCGGCGCACGTGTGCACGGTGGCAGTGGCAGCTGCTGCCGCTGTGCACGCGTGCGCGCCGCCGCACATCCCCCCATGCCGCCGCACGCACGCCCGCGCTGCTGCCGTGCGCGCCGCCGCCGTGCACATGCGCCGCTGCCGCTCGCTCTCCTGCGTCGCCGCCGCGCGCACGTGCCCCCGTGCCGCCCCCGTGCCGCCGCCGCCGCTGCACCACCGCCACCATGTCGCCAGCGGCAGCGCTTTGGAAAGCCCTGCTCTAATATGATGATCACTCAAATTTATGCTCCAACCACCGATGAAGAAGAAGAAGAGGAAATTGATGAGTTTTATGATCAAGTTCAATTTGAAATTGATAGAACATGCAAACAAGATGTGCTGCTTGCGATTGGAGACCAGAATGCCAAATTTGAAAATGGTAAAGAGGAAAATGTAATTGGATTGTATGGCTTAGGAAACCAAAATGAAGAAGATCAATGTATCAATTTCTGCCACTCTAATGATTTCTTCATAGCTAATACTGCCTTCAAGCAACCAGAACAATGCCTCTATACATGGACATCACCAGATGGAGTGCATAGAAATCAAATTGACTATTGCTAAAAGGAGGTGGAGGAACTCAATTATAACATCAAAGAGATAGCCAGGTGCTGACTGTGGAAGAGATCATGAACTGCTTATGTGCAAGTTCCAAATTAAACTAAAGAAGAATAAAGCTGACGAGTTTCCATGATATGATCTTGAGCATGTACCCACCATTTTCAGGAATCACTTTGAAGTCCTGAACCTTATTGATAGAGAACCAGAGGACCTGTGGAATGCACTTAAAGAAGTCGTTAAGGATGAATGTGAAATGAGACGGGAAAAAATGAAGAAAGAGAAGAAAGCAAACTGTATGTCAGAACAAACTGTGGAAATTGCCAGGAAGAGAAGAAAAGCCAAAGCAAAGAAAAACAAAAATTACAGAAAGGAATTCAACAAAGAGTTTCAGAGAGCTCCTCAGAAAAGACAAGAAGCAATATTACAACAACATCTGTAAAGACACTGAGGATGGAAACAGACATGGAAAAACAAGGAAAGTCTTTCAAAGATCTCTGAACTTAGAAGGAGGTTCCAATCTCAAATTGGTAAGGTAAAGGACTCCAAGGGACAGATAGTAATTGATTCAAAGGAGATCAAACAAAGATGGAAGGAGTATACTGAAATACTGTACAGTAGAGATGTCAACATCTAAGATACCTTAGAAGATATTCCCTACTTATAAGAACCTCTAGTACTAGAAGATGAGTTTAGATCAGCACTCCGGTTATTACCAAGGTGAAAGGCTACAGGAACTGATGGAATGAATACCTACTGATATATGGCAAGCAACAGAAGAAGAATCAGTAAAAGCTTCTTTTATGCACTGATAAAAGAAGCTATGCCAGCAAATCTGGAGAACACCACAGTGGCCAACAGATTGGAGGAGGTCAATCTACCTTCCAATACCAAAAAAAGGAGACTTGACAGAATGTTCACGCTATTGTACAATATCCTTAATTTCACATGCTAGCAAAATAATGCTTAGGATCATCTGATGCAGATTAGAGTTCTACATGGAAAAAGATATGCCAGATGTTCAAGCTGGCTTTAGAAAGGCTGGGGCTGAGGCACATGATACATTACTGCTGATGCATGCTGTATAATTGAGAAAGCCAAAGAATATAAAAAAGAAGTCACCATGGGCTTCATTGATTATTTAAAAAAGCCTTTAATTGTATTGATCACATCAAGATTGGAATTTATTCAGAAAAATGCCAATCCCAGAACATCTCATTGTCCTCATGAGGAACTTATATACAGGTCAGGTAGCCATAGTATGGATAGGACATGGTGAAACAGACTGGCTCCAGGTTGGCAAAAGAGTGCGATAAGGCTGTATAACCTACCCTTATTTATTCAACCTATATACCGAATATATAGTAAGCCAACCTGGACTGGAAGAAGATGAGTATGGTTCTAAAACTGGAGGAAGAAACATTAATAACCTGCACTATGCTGATGATACTACCCTGATAGCTGAAAATACAAAGGATCTGCAAGTTCTAGTAATAAAAGTCAAGGAGCACAGTGAAAAACTGGGACTAAAATTAAATATAAAGAAGACCAAACTGATGACAACCTATCTCAGAATTGGCAATGAAGATATTGAACTGGTGGATAATTATTGCCTTTTAGGATTAACCATAAACAATAAAGGAACAAGCACTTAAGAAATATGCTGCAGACTAGCAGCCATGAAGATCTTGGAAAAGAGATTCAAATGCTGTGATGAGTCTATACCTACAAAGATCAGAATTTTGCAAACCATGTTCCCTGTGCTACTCTATGGAAGTGAAAGTTGGACTTTGAAAAAGCAATATAGGAAGAGTATTGATGCTTGTGAACTTTAGTGTTGGAAAAGACTCCTGGGAATTCTGTGGACAGCCAAGAAAGCAAACCAATGGATCATCAAACAGATCAACCCAGAGTTCTCACCTGAGGCACAAATGGCCAGCCTCAAATTATCCTACTTCTGACACATTATGTGAAGACCTAACTCTCTTGAGAAGGCTCTAATGCTAGGGAAGGTGGTAAGAAACAGAAGAAGAGGATGACCAGCAGCAAGGTGGATAGACTCAGTTACAGTGGCTCTGAGTGCACCATTGGAAGACCTGAAAGAACAGGCTAGGGACAGATCATCATGGGGAAAATCTATCTATGTGGTCGCTAGGAGTCGACAGTGAATTGATGGCACATACTCAATCAGAGTGGAGGATAAATTTAGCATTGTTTTTAACCTTCAGTATAAGATTCCCCACAGAACAGCTGAAAAAACAAAAAACAAAACAAAAATAGTTATGGCATTAGTCTCTTAAAGAAGGATTCAAGTCCATTTATTTATTTATTTTTATTTAATTAAATTTATATAACCGCCCATCTCCCCCAACGGGGAACTCTGGGCGGTTTACAATAAAATAGTTAAAATAAAATATAAAACATCAATGTACAGTATATAAAATAATAAATAATTATAAATCCAGATGGATGGTGGAATTAAAAACGAAGGACATTATGAAGTTAAGGAATTAGCCACCCCCATGAGGAACTATCCTTTCCTCCTTCCCATGCCAGGCGGCAAAACCAAGTCTTCAGCTCTTTCCTAAAGGTCGGGAGGGAGGAGATCTGCCTCAACTCTGGGGGCAAGATGTTCCACAGTGTGGGTGCTACCACAGAGAAGGCCCGTCTCCTAGACCCCATCAGATGACATTCTTTGATTGATGGGGTTCGTAGCAGGCCCTCTCTGAATGACCTGGTGGGGCGGGTCAATAAAATGGGGATAAGACGGTCCTTCAGGTATTCTGGCCCCATGCCATGTAGGGCTTTAAAGGTAATAACCAACACCTTGAATTGTACCCGGAAGCAAACCGACACCCAATGCAGCTCGCGGAGCAAAGGTGTTATATGTGCAGATTTTGGTGCACCCAAAATTGCTCGCGCAGCCGCATTCTGCACCAGCTGAAGCTTCCGGATAGTCTTCAAGGGTAGCCCCATGTAGAGCGCATTGCAATAATCTACATGGGAGATGACGAGAGCATGAGTGACTGTTCGGAGGGCATCTCGATCCAGGAATGGGCGTAACTGGCGCACCAACCAAAGTTGTGCGAAAGCCCTCCTAGCCACGACTGCCACCCGCTCTTCGAGCAGGAGTTGTGAGTCTAGAAGGACCCCCAAGTTCCGCACCGGTTCCAAATGGGGAAGTGCTACCCCATCAAGAACCAAAGATGATAATTTCCCAGAAGACGCTAGGCCATCAATCCACAGCCACTCGGTCTTGCTAGGGTTCAATTGTAGCCTGTTGTTCCCCATCCAGGCCCTCATTTACCTTTCCATAAATTCCAGCCAATCCCTGATGCATTCCCATGGAGATAGATCATGCACCAATGGTGAGGTGAACTCTTACCTCAGCAAGGTAATCCATTTTTCCTCCGGCACAAAAGGACAGTACACTTCTCTGCTCTCATCAACTCAGAACTTAACACTTTTTTTTACAAATCTATTACTAATTTTCTATCTTCAGTTTAATTAATTATTTTTTTTCAAAAGTTATTCTCTAAATCTTATGTATGACTCTAGCACACTTGTCTCACAGATAGTCATTGAATCACAATAGAGATTATACTTATTGACATATATTTTCTTTAGGCCTAAATATATATTAAATATTGTCCTGTTCCGACTAAGACTCGAAGCGGGAAGGGGTGGAGTAACGTTCTTTATTTACAAATAAGACACACACAGAGATACGGAGGACACGGGCTGCTTACGGGATATGAGGCACCACGTGGCTAGCTCCCAAATGGTGCACACGCTGCTGCTCCCGGGCTCCGCCGCTCGGGACCCCCGCCTCTCCTGGCCAAGCGCAGCTGCTCGCTGGAACGCAGCCTGCAGGGAAGAGCAGGAGGACGAGCACGGGGCGGCGTACTGCATTGGGTCCCGTCGCTCCATGGAGAAACACGGGGAGGGGGAGCGAGCTCCGTTCCCTCGGAGCAGCCTTGGGAAGGGAGGGGGCAAAATGCAGTGGCTCCACGACGGGCTCCAAAGTCACCCACAACACTCAACGGGCGCCTCACTTCCCCTCCCCTCCCCTCCCCTTCCCTTCCCCTCCCAGCCACGCTTTCAATGGAGCGGGGCCCCAGAATTGGCTGCGTTTCCTACCAGGCTTCCCTTTCCCCAACCGCTGCTCTTGCTGCCGCTTTTAGCGTCGCTGGTGCCGCTCAGCAAACTACCTTTTTCCCCGACGAGGGCAGCCCCTCCGCCTAAACTGGATGGCGGAGCTGGGTCCCACCAGGTGCCCCTGCAATGGCGGGACCCTCACAGCACCCTGAGTGCAAACTGCGCAACCCCCGCTGCGGCCTGGCCGAGCCCGTTCTCACGGCCCACCTGCGACCGAAGCCAACAGCCCTGGTTATAAAGCAGAGACGCCGCTTTGAACGATGGGGGAGGGGGAGGGGGAGGGGTGGCTCGCTCTCCCTCCAGCTTTAGGGACGGGCCAGCGCTGCCCAGACACCCACCTGTGCCTGGGGAGAAATTCCCAGGATCTACCGACGGAGCTCCCCGTTTTAGGATGCGTATCCTTCGCCCCATTTTTAAAAGGACGCCTGTGAATTTGAGACGGGTGAGTTCAGGGAGAATGGACAGGGAGGCCGCCTGCCCGGCGCTACTTTGAGAAGGAACCATGGCCTCTGCCGTCGCGGGAAAGCCCAGCGGCGGCCGGCGAAGGAGGCGCTCCGAGCCACCTCCGCTGGGAGGCTGCGGCTGCCTGGGCGCTCCCGCCCTGCCTGGCCTCCCCTGACGGGCCCTGGAGCGGCTCCCAAGGCTCTCTGCCTTGCACGCTCCCAGCGGGGCAAAGGCGGCTGGCAGGCAGCCGGTGGCCCGCTCCAGCCGGGCACTTTCCGAGGGACGCGCCGCGCCACCGTGGCCGGCTGGAGAACCCCCACCCTGGGTTGCGGGAGGGCAGTTTGCCCGTTGCAACTGCGGGTGGCTTCTTCCGGGCTTCTTCCGGGTGGCCTACTTTTCGGGCGCCCCCGGTGGGTGCGGGAGGCTCCTATCAGTCCCGCCACAGCCTCCCTGCCACAGCCATCTGACCGCTGCCCACCTTGCCAATCAGCTGGCGGGGGAGGGTCCCGGCCTCCGCGCACTACCGGCAAAATGCGGCTGCACCCGAAGGGGCGCAGGGACGGTGCGCCTCCCGAGCGGAGCAGGAGAACCTGCAGCGACCGGACGCCGCAGCCCTCGCCTGCTCCGGCCGTGGAAGGGGCAGCCCCACCTCGCTCCCTCAGCCCCTGCCGGCCTTTCCGTTTCCCATCTGGCGGCTCCCTGGCCTCCGCTTGCGCCTCCTGCTCCGCGGCCCCATGCGCTTTCCTCAGACGAGGTCCAGGGCAGCGAGGCTCGGGGCTGGCGAAGGCGGAGCAGCCCTGCGGATGGGAGCTGGGGGACGCCCGACCCGTGGCCTTCTCGGCATTCAGGGGGCCCGGCTCCGGCTGGTGGGTGCCCAAACACGGGCACGCACACGCAAAAACGTGCGCGGGACAGCCGCAGGCAGACGAGACGCCCCGGACTAGAGAGGTTGGAAGAGCCACACTCAAGGGGCCAAAGACCCGCATCTGGCTCGCGAGCCGCCATTTCCGACCCTTGTACTAAACCTAGTCCCTTAAATCTATTCTTCACCTCCACTTCATATTCTTTAGGAATATTAGTGAACTCATATCTAACTGCTCTGTGGGTCTTCCCTATTCTCTTTAGTCTGATTCTAAATTGTGCAATAAGAAGATTGTGATCTGAACTACAGTTAGCTCCAGGTCTTGTTTCTACCAACTGTATAGATGTCCGCCACCTTTGGCTGCAAAGGATATAGTCAATCTGATTTCGGTGTCGACCATCTGGTGAAGTCCATGTATAAAGACATCTTTTAGGTTGTTGGAAGAGAGTGTTTATTATGCACCGTGAGTTGTCTTGGCAAAATTCTATCAGCCTATGTCCCACTTCATTTTGTTCTCCCAGACCATGCTTACCTCTAATTCCAGGTGTCATTTGACAACCCACCTTAGCATTCCAGTCTCCTGCAATGAAAATAACATCTCTTTTTGGCGTATTATCCAGTAGGTGCTGCAGATCCTCATAGAACTGATCTACTTCTGCTTCTTCAGCATCTGTGGTCGGGGCGTATATTTGGATCGCTGTGATGTTAAATGGCTTACCCTGAATTCGAATTGAGATCATTCTATCGTTTTTTGGATTGTATCCAAGCACTGCTTTAGCCACTTTATTATTAATTATGAAGGCTACTCCATTTCTTCTGTGGTCCTCTTGTCCACAGTAGTAGATCTGGTGGTCATCTGATGTGAAGTGGCCCATTCCAGTCCATTTCAGTTCACTGACACCCAAAATGTCTATATTTAATCTTGACATCTCACCAATAACCACATCCAAATTGCCCTGGCTCATAGATCTTACATTCCAGGTTCCTGTGGTGTGTTGGTCTTTAGAACATCGGATTAGTCGTTCACAACCAACACCGTTGGCTGCTAGCTGTCCTTTCGGCTTTGAGCTAGCTGCGTCATCACATCTGGGGCTAGTTGAACTTATCCTCTGTTCCTCCCCAGTAACATTTTGACCATCTTCTGACCTGGGAGTCCCATCTTCCAATGGTATACAGACATATATGTATGTTGTACTGATCCATTTAGTTTTCACGGCAAGAATGCTGGGGTGGGTTGCCATTACCTTCCCCAGGGATTGTATTTGTCTGGCCTCTCTGCCATCACCTTCGCATCTTGGGTGGTCCTTCATGGTTTAGCTCATGGCGTCATTGAGGTGCTCAAGCTCCAGTGCCATGACAAGGTAACAATCTCCTTTGCTGGAGAAAAATATGTTTACTAAATAGTTAAGTACTGCAATATTCTCTTTTCATTGTTGTTTTTGTTGTTCTTGCATGTTTCTTTGCTTTTAAGTGCTATCCTTGTAGGGTTATAGCAATGTGGAGGGAAATAACAAAATTACAGAGACATATATAAATATTACTCATTTCCTTCTAAATGATTGTATTTCTTCTGAGGAGCCCAAGGACACAGAAATGTAAGTATATTCACTTTACCTGAAAAGGGATTTTTTTCCTTTCCTTTTTTCTTTCCCAAGAAACACATCTTTCTGTGAACAAGGTACTGTCAAAGTCCTGAATAACTCATTTTCTTCAGCATTTGAAATCTAAATATGAAGGCTCCTGCTGATAAAACTAACTTTCAATGTGACACTTTGAAATGTTAATATTAAAAGAAAAATCATTGTCACTGTCTTCTTTTCCTAATTTGAATTTTGTTTATAGTCCCCTAACTGGCTTTGAAATTGGCCACAACAACATACATAGCTAAGTTTCAAGGGCAATTTCTTCCTACACTTTTTACATCTCATTAACCTCTGACCTAATGGATTCTTCAAATATCATTTAGGAAACAGTAATATTGTGAAAAATCTGCACTGAGTATAGATTGCTGGAGGTTTTGTGTAAAAGAGACATATATCTAAGGAAATACAGACTAAGAGAGACCTATGTCAATAGCAGAGGAAAATAAAAGGTGGAAAGCTTGATGTGTTCAAACTAAAGATTATTATGTAGGTACAATTGCTCAATAGCCAAAGACAGGCCATGGTATACTCAGCAAATGGAAATAAAGTTATAAAAAAATCAAATATCCTTAACCTAATTCAGATGTTGGTGGCTGTGGAAGAATGAAATACAGAACACCCTGCCTCCTTCCCCGGGGTTTTTAAAGTCGCCTTTGGTGTGCTGCTTACCACCTTTTAGTGGCACTGCCATCCATCCCCATAAAGACTTTCAGAAAAGCTGATAAGACCAGAGGAAAAGCATTAGGAGAGATGACCTAAACACTGCAAGTATACCTATAGAATTGACTGTTAAAATGGATTGACAACCTCTTATTTGGTTACAGCAAGTGAAAAATAGTAATAATCTTATTTTACAGTATATTGATATTCAGCTGCCCAACTCTACAAGTTTATGGTAATCCACTAAGGAGGAAAACAAAATATAGCAATGGATTTTTTGTCCCAACATGGCAAAGACACTATTTTTTAAGAAAGAAAAGTGTAAAAAATGAGAGAGAGAGCACAAATCAAGGATAGAAAGTATTCTTCAGCCCTAAAGAAAAGGTAGGAAGATGTATGGAAAGAGGAAATGGCATGCCACCTCCTCCCTTGAGATCTTTAAAGTGGCCCCAACTTTGGGCATACAATTCCTACCTTTTGGTGGCCCATCCTTTGGCATATAGCCACCAGCCCATTAAAAGAAGCTGAAGAGGTTTGGTGGACAGTGATGGAAGAAAACAGAGAAGATGGATGGTGATGAAAGAAGCTGAACTGCAGTGGAGAAGGTGACCAAACGTGGCAAGAAGTGGCAATACCATTCACAATGCTGGAATGGCAACTTATCCCATCAACTAGAAGAGAGTTGATGCCTAGGACAATGCCAGTCAGGCTGAAACTTGAGAGGGTGGCATGGCTAGAAGGCAATAAGCCTGGGCAGAACAAACAGACCCAGACTCAGATAAGAGACCGAGGCTGAGGAACCAGTAGGCAAGATTTTAGCCCTTCCCTGACCAGCTAATTGAGATTAGCAAAACTGATTGCTTTGCTGGTGAATTAGCACCAATAGAAAAGCCATAGTTTTACTCTTGAATAAAGAGTAAAGAACAATGGGAAAGTGGCCAAAAGAGGTTTATAGGCTGAACTGGATTTTGCTTTTGTTCATCATGAACAGAAAGATCAAAGTGACAAAGACAATAGCTCTTAAATGGCAGATCTTTATTTATGTAGACCAAATAAAAAGATCTTTTAGTGAGGTGGTTAAACAATATTGTTTCTGGGTTGTGCTATCCTCACCAGATCCTAGGATAGTGATCCTCCTCCCCATGCAATTGCCATGGATTATCTCTATCTAATTGAATTCTGCCTTTCCCTTTCATTTTCCAATTGTGATATTTGCTTTTTTGGGTGGTCAATGTAAACATTGTTTTATGGCCTGAGCATTTGTTTGCATTCTGAGGTAAAAGACATTCACAAATGATTTCAAAAGAACAGGATGGGACAATTTAACAAAAGCAATTCTTCATAGCACAGACATGCAGCAGTGAACAGAATCTGCTAGCATCTGTCATATTCAGCTCAATGTCTTCACAAAGAAGAATATATTAGGGCCACAGTATTTCAAAATGGATACACTGGGGAAAACTGAGTACAAAACTCTTTATTTGTGGTTATATATAAAATTCTGCATCTTAGAGAAAGTTGAGATGAATAAATAAATGAACAATGAATGTGGATTTCCTCAATATTTAAAAAAACGCAAAAACATTGATAGAACACAATACATTGACACAGACAAAATTTAATATGGTTATGCAATTCTTCAGATTCAAAGGGGAAAAGGTGCTTCAGAGTGGGTGGGGGCACTCACATAGCACCTGCTGGCAACTCCCTAAAGTATCTGCATCTTTTATCAGGATTACAAAACTGCCCTCTACTGCACAATCCTAGGAAAAGATGTATTTGATTTAAAGGGTTGCTGATAGGTGTTATATGTGCACCAATGCCTGTTCCAAACAACCTTTTTTTCCCCCCCTTTGAATCCAAAGCATTGCACAGCTCTAGAATGTAGAATAACCCTAATAATTCTGCAAAGCATGTTAGCAATATCCTAGACTGCTGTCCAGATTACTGGTAAATTCACTTATCCAAAATACCTTGCATACAGTACATGAATATCTGGATGAGTAAATTTGCACTTGTGCTGAAATTGTGAGTTATTCTGAAACACTGTTATAGTTAAATTATCCTGATATTGTGAACCTTTTTCTGAGTAGCATACTGTACACAGAAAAACAGCAGCATAAACAGGCTGATGGTGAGGAGAGATGAGGATGCTTTGATTGTGTCAGAAGGCACCTAATAGGTGGTGACACCCAGATCAGACACATGGCTTCAGGCGTTGCAAGAGGCACTAGCAAAGGAGGGTATTATGTTTCTCCATTTGCATTTCCACCTTAATGTTCAAATCAGAAACAGCATGGGAGAATGTGAACAGTGAGCATATTCCTCTTCAGCCATTATACTGGAAGAGCAGGCAGTAGAAATGCCAAGTCCTTTTTTAAAAAAGCTACCTATTGGAACTTTCTGAAACATCTGAAGCTGATGAAATCCAATATTTCATTGAGCTGTCTCTTTGATAAAGCATTTGACAAACTTTACTGGAGATTTGTCAAAGAAATGTGTTATCAAAGACTGTAATTACACCAAATCCATGGTTTCCACACTGAGTTATTTTCGAGCTATGTCACTTGCCACCAAAGTCCCTTAAAGGTTGGTAGTTGAAACCTCATAATAAAATGTAAACAATCACCCAGGGGGCCTCACATATACTCATTTTGTATCAAATTAATATTTTGCCCATAAAAAATTTCTTAGCGCTTGTAGAAATGGATTAAAACTTTATTTTTAATCTAGCTATATAATATGTAACCTTGATATTGCCTCATAAATATAAAAAGTAAACATGGGTAAGGGTGCATGTCTTTCTCCTAGTTTGTAAAATCTGTATTGTTTTCCCTGACCAAACTTTTCAGCCATCACTCATGTAATTATATGCACCATCGATTCTGAAAGATTCATATTCTCTGTTTATACTTTTATTGATTGGATAGGGGCAATTTTCTTGAAAGTAGAACAAGTACCTCAAGGTATTAAAAGAGCAGAAAGAAATTAATGTGACTTATAGACATACTAAATCCATTGGGTCTTTTGAGGCTGACTTTCAGACAGCTAAGAAAAGAAACTTTTCTTCCATACCATACATGAAATGATAAAACAAGCAAGCCATTGATTTAGGCATTTTTTGTACTTGTATAATGATGTCATGGAAGAAATATTTCTTATGTTAACTATTTTTTCCTAATGAATCCAATATATAATCATGTTAATGAAATTCTGCCTTCAAAGTTACAGTTTATACCTCTGACTCTGAGATAAAACTGTTAATCTTAAATTAGAAATGAGGATTCCAGAACTGAAGTCTGAAAACCTAATTATACTTTCTAGGTCCATAAGTGATTATCATATAACCTGCTCAGAGGCAGAAATAATATTCCCTTCATTTATTCTGTAATGATATAGTATTGTATAACTGGGATACTATATTGAACTTTACAAAACATGCATTAATTCTATTAACATGTATTTGGCCCTCTATATAAATGAACATTCTGTTCCAACAGTGATTCCACACAAGAAGACGACAGCATCCTGAACTTATTCTCAGCCCACTTTGCTAATCTATGAAGATAATTTTGTAGGCACTTGCAAAACTTGCTGTTTGATCCAGAATATCATGTCTGGGATATTTTGATCTACTTTTGATTCAGAGGATTTACTTTTGGCATCTGCCAAACGATCTCCTCAGAGAAGCATGGAGTTTTAGCATGGTCTAGGGGAGATATGGAACATTCCACATTTCTCTGGAACATTCTGCATTCTATTCTGAAATCAATGAATTTTGCACATCTTTATTATTTTGCTTTCTCCCCAAATTCTAGAGAAAAAAGACAAATTGGTAGTGAAATATATAATGGAGAAGCTTCCTTTCCAGCTACTTTTTCTGTCTAACTCTTTTTTTCTTGGAGGACTAGATATGCAAAATCAGTCAACTGAGCATGCTGAGATGTTCCCACAACATGACTGGTAAACACTTTAACCATAACATGATTGGACCTGTTTTGGATTAAATTTAACCCCTTTTGGTATTCCTACAACACCCTAAACCAGTTAAGTGTGTTGTGGGTAGAGGGCCTTTGAGTATAGTTTTCAAGCCAGCTGTGGATCCATCTAATACATCACCCAGACTTTACTTAACTAGCTTTCTAAACAATATGCCATGGAGTTTTTGTCAAATTTTGTTGTTGTTTATTCGTTCAGTCGCTTCCGACTCTTCGTGACTTCTTTACTGAAATCATAGAATATTATATCCTCAACATTTCCACAAACTACTAAGGAACTGGAGTGGGACAAGATAGTGAAAGTTTAATATGCCATTTTATGTTTTCCTCTCTGTCTAAAAGAGATAATGTTTTCTGAAGAATTTCATTTTTATATTTTTATATCATATTTCAGTCATTATAAATCACATTTCAGTCATTTAATTATTATTTTTGTTGTTTATTTGTTCAGTCACTTCCGACTCTTTGTGGCTTCATGGACCAGCCCACGCCAGAGCTTCCTGTCGGCCGTTGCCACCCCCAGCTCCCCCAAGATTGAGTCCATCAGCTCCAGAATATCATCCATCCATCTTGCCCTTGGTCGGCCCCTCTTCCTTTTGCCTTCCACTTTCCCTAGCATCAGCATCTTCTCCAGGGTATCCTGTCTTCTCATTATGTGGCCAAAGTACTTCAGTTTTGCCTTTAATATCATTCCCTCAAGTGAGCAGTCTGGCTTTATTTCCTGGAGTACGGACTGGTTTGATCTTCTTGCAGTCCAAGGCACTCTCAGAATTTTCCTCCCAACACCACAGTTCAAAAGCATCTATCTTCCTTTGCTCAGCCTTCCTTATGGTCCAGCTCTCGCAGCCATAGGTTACTATGGGGAATACCATTGCTTTAACTATGGGGACCTTTGTTGTCAGTGTGATGTCTCTGCTCTTAACTATTTTATCAAAATTTGTCATTGCTCTCCTCCCAAGAAGTAGACATCTTCTGATTTCCTGGCTGCAGTCAGCATCTGCAGTAATCTTTGTGCCTAGAAATACAAAGTCTGTCACTGCCTCCACTTTTTCTCCCTCTATTTGCCAGTTATCAGTCAAGCTGGTTGCCATAATGTGCCGAGAGCGAGTGCCGAAAGCGAGAGCTGGTGCACTGTGGGGTCTTGTCACTGCCCAAGGTTGTTTGGTATCGGATGATGGATGGGTGGGATAAGGGACCCTTGGTTAACCCCAGAAATTCCGGAGGCCTGGGAGTGGAGGCTACTAGGCCAGAGCCAGGAATCTCTGGGGGCTGTATGGTGGGCTATGTGATTCAAGTGGTGACGGGCAGGGGACGGTATGACGGGAACCGGAGGGCAAGCCATCGTCGGGGAAGGTGCCCCCGGTGTTTGTTACCGGTGGTGCGTTCCGGCCCTCCGTGTTCACACCCAGGCCCTGGTAAGCAGATCCTCGAGGGCTCCAGTCTCCGACTGCTGCTGCTGAACGCCAGGTCGGTGAACAACAAGGCCCCCCTTATAGGTGACTTGATCACAGAGGAGGGGGCCGACCTGGTGTGTATTACCGAGACCTGGCTGGGTCCAGAGGAGGGAGTAGCCCTCTCGGAAATGTGCCCAGCTGGGTTTCAGGTGTGGCATCAGCCGAGACACCGGGGCAGGGGAGGAGGGGTGGCAGTTGTCATCCGAGAGTCCCTTGTGGCCTTCAGGGGCGCTGCTCCACAAGTGGCCGGGTGCGAGACCTTGTTTTTCAAGTTGGGTTCACGAGAACAGTTGGGAGTGTTGCTGCTGTACCAGCCTCCCTGCTGCATGGCAACCTCCCTGCCTGAGCTGCTTGAGGCTGTCTCGGGGTTGGCGGTGGAGTTCCCCAGACTTATGGTTCTGAGGGACTTCAATCTGCCATCTCTGGGATGAGCCTCGGAGGCAGCCCAGGAGTTCATGGCTACCATGGCAGCCATGGGCCTGTCTCAGATTATTTGTGACCCGACTCGTGACAGTGGTCTCACCGCGGACTTAGTTTTCTTGTCTGAGCAGTGGCAATGTGATCTGAGGGGAGAGCTACATCTTTCCCCATTGTCATGGTCAGACCACGCCTTGGTGACCCTGAGACTCTCTTGTGCTGCCCCACTCTGCAGGGAGGCGGGACCCATGCGATTGGTCCGCCCCCGGCGACTGATGGACCCATTGAGGTTTCAAAAGGAGCTGGGGGTTATTCCCGAGGACTTGCTTCATGGTCCAGTGGAGGTCCTGGCCGAAGCCTGGAATAGGGCAGTGGCCGGAGCCCTGGACAAGATCGCGCCTATGCGACCTCTCCTGCCCTGCTCAGCCCGCCACTCTCCGTGGTTTACGGAAGAGCTAAGGACTTTGAAGAGGGTTAAGAGACATCTAGAGCGCCGCTGGAGAAAGACGAAGACTGAATCTGACCGAACACAATCTAGAGCCGCAGTTAAGGCCTACCTTGTGGCGGTAAGAGCGGCGAAACATGGATATTTCTCCGTTCTTATTGCGTCCGCAGAATGCCGCCCGACAGCCCTTTTTAAGATTACAAGATCGCTCTTGGGTCAGGAGGAGGTGGTGACCCATTTACAGGGCCAGTCGGAAGAGTTTTCTGAGCATCTGCAGGACAAAATCGCTCAGATTCATTCCAAGTTGGACTCCAAGCATGAGACAAGATCTGGGGAGATGCCAGAGGACCGTACTTACCATGTTATCTGGGAACAGTTTGATCCTGTTGGACCTGATGAAGTAGACAGGATCCTCCGGATTGTAAACGCCACCACATGTCAGCTTGACCCGTGTCCCTCCTGGCTGGTGAAATCAGCTAGAGAGGTGACATGCGGCTGAGTCCAGGCGATGATTAATTCTTCCTTGAGTGAGGGGGTGTTCCCGGCTGCCTTTAAGGAGGCGCTGGTGCACCCGCTCCTCAAGAAACCATCCCAGGACCCCACCATCTTGGGCAATTTTCGCCCAGTCTCCCACCTTCCCTTTTTGGGAAAGGTGGTTGAGAAGGTGGTGGCGTTGCAACTCCAGAGAATCCCGGAGGAAACGGATTATCTGGACCCCTTTCAGTCTGGTTTCAGGCCGGGATATGGGACGGAGACCGCATTGGTCGCGCTTATGGATGATCTCTGGCGGGAGTGGGATGGAGGGAGTGCGTCCATCCTAGCTCTCTTAGATCTCTCAGCGGCTTTCGATACCGTCGACCACGGTATACTTTTGGGGCGGCTCAGGGAGTTGGGGGTGGGCGGCGTGGTTTTACGCTGGTTCACCTCCTTCCTCCAGGGCCGTTCCCAGTCGGTGTTGATAGGGGAGGAGAGATCTGACCCGCGACCCCTGACTTGTGGGGTGCCGCAGGGGTCGGTTCTCTCTCCTCTCCTATTCAACATCTACATGAAGCCACTGGGCGAGATCATCCGTCACCATGGGATGAGGTATCACCAATATGCTGATGATACCCAGTTATACATCTCCATCCCGGGTGAAGTAAGTGATGCGGTCGATGCCTTATCTCAGTGCCTGGAGGCTGTGGGGGTCTGGATGGGGAACAACAGGCTTCAACTGAACCCTGGTAAGACGGAGTGGCCGTGGATTGATGGCCCCCCTGTATCCGTATCCGGGAAGTTATCATCTTTGGTTCTGGATGGGGTTGCACTACCCCACTCGGATCCAGTGCAGAATCTGGGGGTCCTCCTGGACTCATGACTCCTGCTCGAAGAGCAGGTGGCAGTCGTGGCCAGGAGGGCCTTTGCACAGCTTCGAGTTGTGCACCAGTTACACCCTTTCCTGGATCGGGAGGCCCTCCGAACAGTCACTCACGCCCTTGTCATCTCCCACATAGATTATTGTAATGCGCTCTACATGGGGCTACCCTTGGAAGAGTATCCGGAAGCTTCAGCTGGTGCAGAATGCAGCAGTGCGGGCAGTTATGGGTGCTACGAGATCAGCACATGTGACACCTCTGCTGCGCGAGCTGCATTGGGTTCCAGTTTGCTTCCGGGTCCAATTCAAGGTGTTGGTGATTACCTTTAAAGCCCTACATGGCATAGGGCCAGGGTATCTGAGGGACCGTCTCGTCCCGATAACATCGGCCCGCCCCACCCGTTCATGCAGAGAGGGCATGCTTCAGACCCCTTCAACAAGAGAATTCCATCTAACAGGGTCCAGGAGGCGTGCCTTCTCTGCGATAGCGCCCGCTTTATGGAACATCTTGCCCCTGGAGGTGAGGCTGGCTCCCTCACTCCTGACCTTTTGGAAGGCTCTTAAGACCTGGCTCTGCTGCCTGGCCTGGGACGACGGAGGTGGTAGTGCCTCTTGGGGTTGGTTGGCCCCGTAGCATTATGATCTACACTATGGTTTTTAACCATCTTGGATTTTATTTATTTTTGTACTTGTTTTTTAGAAATTTTGTATAGATTTTAAATTTTTATGTGTTGTAACTTGCCCAGAGTCCCCTGTTCGGGGAGATGGGTGGGGATAAATTGAATAAATCATCATCATCATCATCATCATCATCATCATCATCATCTTGGTTTTTTTGAGGTTTAACTGCAACCCAGCTTTTGCACTTTCTTAATTATTGTTACTTTGGATTATTTTCATAGCTTAAAATCATAAAAATAGAAGGAGTATATAAACACAGATCAGTTGTCTGACCAACGTAAACAAAATGAAAAAATGAAGCAGATAGAGCCTGTACATCTCTTGACTAGAATACTGAGGGTATGTGTGCTGGCCTGGCAAATTAAATAGTGGTACTGAACAGATTATTTTTCCAAAGATGGAGAAACTTTCTCAACTCTCTGATCATTCTTTAGTGCAGGGATGCGCAAACCTTTTAGGCTAAGGGGTGCAGGTAGCCTTTGAGTGGTATATGAGGGATCTCATCCTAAAACGTAGCTGTGCGCAGACAAGAAAGTGGGGATGGGGACCAGAGAAAACACTGTGTAATTCAATTTAAAATTTAATTTAATTAAAGATCAATTAAATCTACTTACAGTGATCACTCTTCATGTATTTTAAGGCTTTTCTCTTTTATTGAATTTAAATGTCCAGTTCCAAGGCAACATTTGGAGGGCTTCTAGGCCATAACCAAGGCTTTGAAGGGGGGGTAGGTAGCCATGGAACCATAAGCTTTGCATCCCTTCTATTGTATAAGAAAGGCCTGAGCGAGCAAGCAAGCACTGTGAAACACACAGTACAGAACATCAGACACAGCTATTTTAAGCTTCTTGCTTAAGGCCTTGTTGTGCTCCTTGAGTCCCAGTGATAATGTTAATGATGTAGATGACCTGTGGCAGAGCTGGGATGGCGGTGGTGCATCCATCCTTATTTTTGTTGTTTATTCGTTCAGTCGCTTCTGACTCTTTGTGACTTCATGGACCAGCCCACGCCAGAGCTTCCTGTCGGCCGTCACCATCCCCAGCTACCCCATGGTTGAGTCCTTCACCTCCAGAATATCATCCATCCATCTTGCCCTTGGTCGGCCCCTCTTCCTTTTGCCTTCCACTTTCCCTAGCATCAGCTTCTTCTCCAGGGTATCCTGTCTTCTCATTATGTGGCCAAAGTACTTCAGTTTTGCCTTTAATATCATTCCCTCAAGTGAGCAGTCTGGCTTTATTTCCTGGATCCTTATACTCCTTTGCTTATGTAACAGTTCTTTCTGTCAAAGTCATCTCCCTTATTACTATCTCCCTCTAGCATCCAATCTTCTCATGGTTGCATCAGAGACAAAAATGGGTTTACTACTATATCCAAACCAGCCCACAGCATTTGGGTTTTTTGTCATAGCAATGACAGAAGTAGAATTTCCAATGATATCCTCAGAGTCAATCGATCAGGAAAACCTTGAATTCAATGCTTAAGCCCCAATAGAGACTCCAATGAGGAAATTAGGTTACAGCAGGAGCATACACAACTAGGCATTCCCTCAGTTTTTTGAACTTGACATTTCACTCTGAGACACTCAAAGCTCTTCAAAAGCAGGTTGGGGTGTTTGCAGGGTATGGTCAAAAAAAGCCAAGATGGTGGCCACACATAAAAAACAAGCAAAGCTTCAATCACATAATTGCAACTGCCATCTTGACGTTTTTTACCATACCCTTCAGGCATCCATGAAAGCAGACAGCCAGTACAAATTCCATTCTTTCTTTTGAATGCTAATTTTCTACCAAGTGCAATCTCAAACATATTTTCCTTTCACTTTTCTAGCTTCAAGCTTGGAATGAGAGGTAAGTAAGAAATCTGATTCCTGCACTGTTCTGGAGTTTCAAACGATGAGGAAGGGTCTTGGCAAACACAGACTATCTTGACCATCAAAGCAATCTCTGAAATTAATATGATGTGTTATAACTGTTATGTATCATATTTTCTTTTTATTACATTATTTTAAAAATCCATTCAGAAATTCTTTTCAGTAAAAAAAAAAGGCGAAATTAATTTAGTGTACAAGGGTCAATTGAAAAATTCTGCTACCAACTAATTGTATACTGGGTGATGACATTCTTGGCTAAACGTTGAATTTGTAGTTATTAGTATTGGCAAAAATTTCCATATTCCATTACGCCAACTGGATAAGAATCCCTCATAATTGTTCCTTCAGGATTGTGGTTGGCAAGGAAGCAATTTCATTGTATAATATTTGCAAAGATATTGTAAAGCCACTGCTTCAGCTCTTTATTAGGTATATGTGAAAGAGAATATCTGGCAACTTCTCAGAACATTATATATGACAACAACAGCAGTTTATAAATATACTATTGTATATTTCAGCAAATGTTTTAAGTATTGAATAACAAATTTTGGTTGAATTATGCAACTAAGTGCAGCCCCCAAAATAATATTTGGCCTTTCCAATCAGCATACTAACATATACTTATATGTACCATACAAATATATAGGGCATCCTCACCAATAAATTTCAGGTCACCATCTTTGTGAACCTTATTTCTATCATTACTTTATATAAGCTCACTAAGGATTTGCTAAATGTCAGGCAAAGTAATTAAAATGTCAATGTAAAGTACAGAGACCAGAATAGACTGGATAGCAGACATGTACCCTGTTCCATGATTATTCTTACATTTTTCTTTATTCAGTGGGAAATTAAGCAGAAATGAAGATTAATTTCTGGAGTTAATGCCCTTGGTGCATAAAGTTCATATGGCTCCTAAAGGGCCCTTCCATGGAACAGGCCAACCGTGCTCATTAAAAGAAGATTGCGCCTCCTTATATGAAATGGGTTGGTTGAAATTTTTTTTGCAGTAATGAAACTGAGTAGATAGAGACCTTTTTGTTGGGGAAGATTGACTAGGATACAAACTACAGTGAATCTTATTCCATTAAAGCTGTAGACTTGCATCCCCCATTCCATTCAATATAGAAATAGGATGAATTTCAAAATGATCACAAGATTAGGGTACCTCACAAAATTTGGGTACTAATCTTGTGAAGTAGGTTGGATTGAGAGACAGAACTATAAGTTTCTAAGGTTAAGGGTGCAGTTAAACCTATGTCTTCCTGGTATTAATCCAACAATTTAATGACTACATGACAATAGATCTCTAAAGTATTTTACACTTATGCTCTGGTTTAATCCTTGGAATAAAATACTAATTATTAGTATTTTGTTAGATATTAGACTGCACCAAGTTCCAAAGTTTGCTGAGAAGAAGTAATCAGGTAATTGATGGTCCTCATTTAAACTAATATGGAGAAAATGGAACAGAGATCAGTTAAGCCAAGGGTCGGAAATGGCGACTCTTGAGCCAGATGCGGCTCTTTGGCCCCTTGAGTGTGGCTCTTCCGCAGCTGAACTCACCCCCGCCCCTTCCACGCGATTGGATCCCGCCCCCAAACTCTGATGGCCGGCGCTGGAGGAGGGCGATTGATTCTTCCTCCGCCCTCGGGAGCCTTCCAACTTTCGCCCGAGTCGGGCCGCAAGCGCCTCTTCCTCCGCCCGCGTTGCAACGGCCGCCACCGCTGCCCCCCCAAAGCGCTCGCCAGGCAGGCAGGAGAGCGTCACCATGCCGGGCGCGCTGCGAGAGGAGACGGCGCAGCTGCTGGGCGACTACCTGCAGCACCGGCTGGGGGACGCGGTGCTGCCCCCCCGCCGCACGGCCGAGACGCTGCGGCGAGTGGCCGACAAGCTGGAGAGCCGCAAACACCTCTTCTTCCGCAACGCCTGCAGCGCGGCGGCCTTACCAGAGATGGGAAGCGGAAAGGCCGGCAGGGGCTGCAGGAGCGAAGTGGGGTGCCTCTTCCGCGGCCGGAGCAGGCGAGGGAGAGAAGAAGGAAGGCAGTAAGGAGCGGCGGCGGGAGCAGCGAGGATGGAGAAGGTCTTCACGAAGGACCCCGGGGGAGGAGGCGGGGCGACGCTTCACTCGCCGCCCGCCTGTCGCGGTTTACTCAGACCCCGGGGAGGATGCGGGGCGACGCTTCGCTCGCCGCCCGCCTGTCGCAGCTTACTCGGACCCCGGGGGAGGAGGCGGGGCGACGCTTCGGTTGCCGCCCGCCTGTCGCGGCTTACTCGGACCCCGGGGGAGGAGGCGGGATGACGCTTCGGAAAGGCCGGCAGGGGCTGCGGGAGCGAGGTGGAGAAGCGGCCGCAGGAGGCCCTCCGGGTGCACCCTCCCGCCCCATCAATCCCCCCACCCCGCTGTTCGGCGTCCTCTCCCCCTGGTAACCCGAGCCCTGCGGCCACCTCCCTGCCGCGCTGGGCCTCGCTCAGCTGCGCGCGGAAGTGCTCCAGGTCCGGCGGCTCATCCAGCTTCACAGCCTAAACCCCGCCCCCTTCCACTCGATTGGCTCCCGCTCGCAAACCCCGCCCCCTTCCACGCGATTGGCCCCCGCCCGCAAACCCCGCCCCCTGGCTCTCAAGCATTTCAAAATGTCCTCGAGCATGTCAAAATGGCTCCCGGCATAAAAAAGTTTGCCGACCCCTGAGTTAAGCAATGTATGTAAGATCAAATCTGATTATCCAGTATATTCAGTTTCCAGAAGTCCATAAAATCCTTTCTTCTATCTTTCAAGGAGTTACTGATTGTTAGACATCTTACTTTAGAAAACATTATCTAAAATTTTGTTGTGAAACCATACAATTTTAAATAAGGTTTCTGAATTTCAGTTATTTCTAAAGCCTGAGCATTTTAAGGATTTCCATCTCCCCTTTGTATTTCCTTTTCTTTTTTACTTGTTTCTATTACCATTTGGATATTTCAAAGCAGTATGCTGTGTTTTGATTCTGCTGTAATCTATTCAGTACTTCCTTTCAGGGTACATACTGTAGAAATATAATCATAATGTGAACATTAAAAAAATATGGGCATTCTAGCAGTCCTTTGGATTTCTGCCTGCCTGTTTAACATTTAAATATTCTTTAGCTATATCAAGTCATGATATGTTATGTTTGTAAGTGATATGTAGGAAGCAAAGATATCTGTGAGGTTACAGGAAGTTTTTCTTCAAAAAGTAAAATATTTTTTTTGTTTTTGTTTTTGGAAGTTGGGAGATTGGAGAAGCTGAGGCGATCCACACATTCCCTAATCCCTGTTCAAGCCTGCATTGCACCTTAAAGGTCACATAGTTTTCCCTCTCTTGTCAACTAGGGAGAGAGTTTTTGCAGCTGTGAGCTTGGTATCTTGGTAGCATGACATCAGCCTTTGAAGCTGTTCATATGCAGGCCATTACTGGAGAAGCAATCTACATAATCAGAAAAAGATGGGAGAAATATAAATGATGAGAGGTAGCTAATAATATATTGGCTAAATGAAAATTTCCAAAGTTAAAGTCGTTCATTGTTGTTTTATTTTTCAGAAATGGGGACTTATTTGCTTGTTTCTTCATCACAAGCAACCTGAGACATTATTAATACCAACAGATCCTAGTTAATATGTCTTTTGTAAACTAACTGAATGCAGACCTCCAAAGCTGGAAGATTTTCACTGGCCATTACATCACTAGCTTTTATTTATTAAAATGACTTATGGAAAGTCCTTGAGAACTCAAAACTGTTTACATTATTTGGTGATGTTGGGTTGGTCTAAATAAAGTTACTGACTTACTTGATTTTGAAGAAAAAAACTGAGATGCTTTCTCTTTGTTTCTCATTTTCTCATTCTCATTCTCATGTCAAATAGTAGCATGAGCCATTCTGGCCAGGACAGTACTGAAATCAAACACATTTGGATGGCACCAGGAGAAATATTGCACAAGCTTTTGGGCACAACCCTTGTAGCTTCTTTGAAAATAATTTGAATGAAGATTTTTATCCTGTTAGTATACTTTCCAACAGTCTGGAGGAGAAGAATTAGCTACCTTCATTTTTATTTCTCACATTATTTTCTGATTATGTATATTAGTTCTTCAGTGGTAGCCTGTATATTAACATCTTCAGAAGTTATGACATGCTACCAAGATATCAAGCTCATGGACTGCAAAAAACCCTCCCTTCTTTATTGCGAAAGAGGGAAACTAAACATGGTAATTTAACAATCCCAGATCCTGATTATTTCACTAGCCTGTTCCTACACTCCAAACCACCGCTCTTTTTATATTTATTTTAATGAAACTGTGTCCAAAACGCACAGGATATTCTGCTTTGTTCATTATTTATGCTGTTTATTCATTCAGTTTATAACTTTTCAATATAAAAAATATTCAAGCTTGTTTACAATGTGAGCAAAAACAATGGAGCTATGCAGAAGTTTGGATTCAAAGGTTCTTCAGAGCATATGGGACACACGCATACCACTATCAGCAATTCCTTAAAGCAGCTGTGTTCTTTCCTAGGATTGCATAGCTTCCCTCTGCTGTTGTAATGTTATCCTGAGAAAAGGCATGCTTGTTAGAGACAGATATTATGTGCATGCCTTCTTCATGCTCCAGAGCATCTTTAACCTGATGAGCTGCACAATCCATAAAAGCAATAGCAAATAACAGCTAAAAAGAATATCAGAGAATACAGTAGCTGAAAAAATATAACAGTATCTAGGAATCTACATTGAACAGTAAGACCTACTTAGGAAATCCTTAAGAATCAGGAGATGTTGGACTTCTGGTGGGGAATATGGCCAACTGACAGCCTTGTCCACAAGCTCCGTGTGGACAGAACTGGCAACGTGGTTTTTTTTTCGGGCTCAGGCTTTTACCTGAAGCCCAGAGCTTTTTCATGAGTTAAGAAAAAGCTCGGAATTATCCCATTTCATCCTCCAAAATGTCGCCTTGCAGCCTGAGAATCACAACAGAGAAGACCTGGTAAGAGACGACGGGAGGCTGGGGAAGCCATCATTTCCAGCCCACATTTGTAGCCTTAAGGGACATTAGGTCGAGCCCCCCCATTTCTAAATCACTCAATTTATATTTTTAAGTTTTCTTACCCTAAGAGAGGCTTTCTACAACAAGAAAAAGCGGACTCTCTTGGTGCCTATCGTTATTTCTGGATTAACTTTAAAAAACTTTTTTGTTTTAGCCTTTGGCTTACTTCACGTTTAATTTTAAGGTGGACTGAGGATAATTAATCTTCTCCCTGTTACTATTTTTGTATTTAATTTGAAGGACTTAACTTTTTCCTACACGTTGAATTTGCTACTTAGACTTTTCATTTTTCTGTTCACTCTTTGTAGCTGCTAGTTAGTACATTTTTTCTTTGTCAATTTTACTTAATAACTTCGCAAGCCTTTCATTAGCTCCTATCTTCATTAGTCAAGTATCCAGCAGGAGACATAATCTAGTGCCTGAATTATGGACGACCTTAAGGAAAACTTCGCAGAGCTCCGTGCTGGGCTCTGTTCTGATTTCAAAGAGATTCTTTACCACACTTGCCAAGCCATTATGCAAGATATTCGGGATATTGCAGAAAATATCAGTGCTAAAATGTGTCAACTGGCTGAAGATGTCCTCTGGAGGAAGAAGTTTATCAAGAGGGGGATTTTTTTCCTGACAGGGAAAATGGGCCCTTTGAAGAGCCAGAAGATGAACATACTTTGGTGAAGAAGGAGTTAAAGTTTGACTTGCAAGATACTGATAATGGCATGGCATCACTGTAGCATATAAACCAACCAAAACCCTTCAGAACATCTTAAGTAACCCAAAAGACCCAGTAGCCCAAGAAGAAAAAACAGGAGTTATCTACAACAGCGGTCCCCAACCTTTCTGGCACCAGGGACCGGTTGTGGAAGAAAATTTTTCCACGGACCGGGGGGCAGGGTTTGCAGGCGGGAGCCAATCGCGTGCACCGGGGGCGGGGTTTGCAGGTGGGAGCCAATTGTTCACACCAGGGGGTGGGGTTTGCAGGCAGGAGCCAATCTCGCTCACCAGGGGCGGGGTTTGCAGGCGGGAGCCAATCGCGTGCACCGGGGCGGGTAATCGTGCGCACCGGGGGGGGTTTGCAGGAGGCAGCCCCGCAGCCCACTTCCTAACAGGCCGCGGCCCACTAGTGGGCCGTGGCCCACAGGTTGGGGACCCCTGATCTACAACATACAGTGTAAGGACTGTAGCAGCCACTATGTAGGACAGATGGGCAGAAGACTAGCAGAGCACATCCATGAACACCAACTAGCAGTCAGAAGACACGATGAAAACTCCTTAATCTCACAACACATGGACAGACTCAACCATACTTTCAAATGGGAAACTGTGAGCATCTTAAACCAAACCAAATCCAAAAACGCTAGAGAATTCCTGGAAGCTTGGCACTCAGACAAAGCAGCCATCAACAGACACATAGAGGTAAACAACATTTACATACCATTCATAAGAGACAATAGAAAAGCCAGAAGACCAGAAGACTGCCTTGCCAGCAATCATCACCCAGATATGCAAAGATTAACACCAAGATTAGCACCAGAGGAACAATCAAACAGCACAATATACCCTAATCAAGGAACTATTAACTCAGTCAATCAACCAAGTAGTAAACAACAGCCCAATCAAGGAACTGCTAAGGAGAGAACAACACCCCCACCAACACAAGCAGGACAAGCCGTGGTATATAAACAGAGCAAGTCCCACTCCCTTTTCGCACTGAAGATGTTGCCTAGCCTGGCAATGAAACGTCTGCAAGAAAACAACAAGGCTCAGAGAGCACCAAGAACTCCACAGTTCAACCCTGAGCTACAAATATTCTCTTCTATTGATAGTCATTCTTTATTTGATAATGAACAAAAAATTGATAATAAACTGTATGCATTTTTCTTATGATTTATAGACAGCAATTTTGCTTTCTATACATGGCACAATTTCAGATTAGCTTGTAAATCACAGTTGATAAATGTAAATCCCTTTATCTTTAAAATTGCAATAGGAATTCAAGAGTTCTTTATGTGGAAAAGCAGTTGTAGGAGAAATCATTTTGAGAACTGCTGTATCTAAAATAGCATTGTATTAAGAACAGCTTATCTCCTAACCCAAATTTCTTTTGTTGTTTGCAACAATTTTTGTTGCATTTATGAAGTTTGCAAAAGCAAACTTTATTCCTGAGTTCTTACTGACTACAGTACAATGAAAAACAATACAGCTATCCATTCAATTTGCATTTCCTTGGCATTTCTCTAAATCTTTAGTTTTTAAAGAAAGGGATTTAAATTCATACCTCATCAGTTATATTTCAATATTTGAGAATTAATCAAAAGTGCAAATATAGCAGTAAGCATTTAATGAGATGCATCTGGCACATTTTCTTCTCATTAACTTTCATACAGAGATTCCCCTAACATCACCAATATGTTGAGATTCCCTTCCAAATATTACTTCATTGTATTAAAATCTGCCATCATATAGTATTTGTTAGTTATAAGAGTCTCTCTTGCAAGTCTAAGTCTTTTAGCAAAGACTGTATGCTGGTCTTATCCAACATACAAGATTCAAAAAGAAACTAAGTAGGGTTTTGTCACGGCCAGGGACAAGCCTAACTGTAATCATTATGAACTTATGAAAGATATTTAATTTAAATAATTCCTAGCTACCCAAACCAAATCCAGAGATTAAATTTCTATACTGCTGGGAGTCCTTAGTATAGAAATTAAATAAATATACCACCGGGTTCTTTTCATCTAATCATACCATGTCCCTTCCCCTGTGTCTAGAAATAAGTTAAATAAATAATATTTTATTTATTGAGGGGCTAATGACAAACATCTTTATTACGGTCAAAGACCAGCATAAGGAGGGTGGGGTACAGTCAGTTAAAAGCATAGAAGGTACATTAAAATCTAATATAAGAAGCTAAAACACAAAAGTACATTAAAATCTGATATACAGGAAGTTAGCACTTAGATATTATCATTTTGTGAAATAAATATATATTATTCCCTATACATTTCTGAAGTCCTCCAACCTATTGCTTCCTAGTAATAAACAGCCTATTAAAATGCAACAGTAAAGATTTTAAATTTTATCTCAGAACATTTACTTATTAGGATTGCTATAATAGATAGATAATTGTGCCTCTTAAAGGCAATCAGATTTGCTAATCTTTATAGTGACAACAAAATTAGCTGTCCTTTTTCAACAAACTAACATGACTATTCCTATGAAAACTATAGATTATACAATTGTTTTACCCACAGCCTATATGATTTGTCAACACCTGATCCAACAAAATAGAATATAGGAAACGAGTCAGGGATACCAGGCATGGGGGTTGGGATGTATGACAGAGCCCCTGGGGATGGTTCTGCTGATGGTTGTGGCTGCCAATTATGTATTTATTGTGGTGTTGTTGCTATATGTGTTTTGAACTGTTATTAGCTGCCCAGAGTCATGATGTTGAGATGGGCAGCCCTATGAATTTAAATAAATACCTAGACTAGACACCTAAGATGATGTGACCTCAATCTGGAGTATAATATGTAATATCACTTGTATTATATGTGTTATACCTCGAAATAAGGAATTTGGTAGCACTTTTTCCAACTAAATTTTTTTATTAAAAGACATACTGTAAGCTTTCATGAGCTGCAACTCACTTGATCAGATCCATAGAATGGCTATCAAAGACTAACACAATTCTCCTCCTGTAGTGCTATACCTTGGAATATTTCATTTTAATAGATTCTGTAACTATCAGATTGACTGCTGCAGCTTATTCCAGAGCAAATGAAGATGACAGAAGCCAAAAAATTTTTATTTATTTATTTATTTATTTATTTATTTATTTATCACATTTCTTCACTATATTCACTATATTCACAGTATTTTCTTAATATTCTCCTTTAGGCCTTGTTTATTTGCTTGCTTGCTTTTTCTTTCCATGCTATCTTTGTATCCATCCATCAATTCATCCTATTTATACCCTGCCCACTAACCAGAGGATCCTGTAGTGAGTTTCAATCCATAGAAGCAAGTTAAAACAATTAAACTATGTGAATTAATTAATACATTAATTTAAGAACTACAATAATAAGCATAGCAATGTTGACAGAGAAGAACTGAAGGAACGAAAAGCATGGTCAGACTGTGGAGTCAAGTTCAAAATACAAACATTTAAAAAGTAAGGGCTTCACCCAAAGTCTACAGAGCATCCAAAGCACAACAGAGAAAGTCCTGTCACATATTCTCACATAATGCTGAGGAGAGACCTCGCTGTAGATCATAATGTTTGGACAGGAGAGGCACTTTCTCATGCATAGGGGTTATTATTAAGGGTCTTAAATATGATTATTAAAACCTTTTAGTCTTACCAGTAAAGTATAGAAAGCCAGTGTAATCATGTTAGGCTAAGTGATCTCTGAAGAGTATTCTGGATAATTGTCATGCTGCCACATTCTGCACTAGCTGCAACTTTCAATTCATATCAAAGGGCAGGCCAACATAAAGCTTGTTGCAGTTAGCTCAGTGGGAGGTCACCAGATCTTTTTGACATCTCTGTCCCAGAAAGTTCACAGCTACTGGAATAGATACAACAGACAAGTGCAGTCTGAGTCACAGGGGCTACCTGGCCTTCAGGCAACAGAGCTAAATCCAGGAGCATACCAAGGCTATCCATTTACTCCTTTAGGGGGAATATAATACCATCCAGTGTTACATCCAATTCTCAAACCCATTTTGTTAAGGCTATAATGGGAGAGTGGGAATAGAGTTTGACAGCAAACATCAAAGTACTAACTGGCGGGGAAATGTTGGGAGGCTGCAACTTGGCCATTGCAAAAGGTTTTAGTAATTATACTTAAGACCCATTTTGTTGGGATTCAGCTTCAGTTTACTGGCCTTCATCTTTTGATAATAGGGAGATAAAAGTCTGATATAATCTATATTAGTGGCACCCAATCCTAAATCCCCTGATAAGTCACTCAGCAGTTTTGTATAGGTAGTAAACTATAGGTGTGAAAAAAATAAATCCCTGCATGACCAGAAAACCTTGGGCTTAGGGCCAAGAGAAGTTCGTTTGTTTGTTTGTTTTTCTATGCCGCCTTTATTATTTTTATAAGTAACTCAAGGCGGTGAACTCCTTGTTTGCCGCCTTGAGTTATTTAAGGATTTAATACTCCTTCCTCCTCCTATTTAAGTTATTTAATACTCCTTCCTCCTCATATTTTCCCCACAACCACCACCCTGTGAGGTGAGTTGGGCTGAGAGAGAGTGACTGGCCCAAGGTCACCCAGCCGGCTGTCATGCCCAAGGCGGGACTAGAACTCTCAGTCTCCTGTTTTCTAGCCCGTGAGGTCACCTTGTAGAGCTGACTCAGGAGGTGACAGCAGAATTAGCGAAGAACAATCTTTTTTCTAAGCCAGGTAGTTGACTCAGCTGAATACCATGCTCAAAGCTATCAAAAGTCATTGAGAGATTCAAGAGGAGGATCAATAGGGTGAACTCTCTGTTCTCCGCCTCTCCTGGGCCCCATGGAGCAGCTTAGCTGTCAGAATGATCAAGCAAGTTTCAGGGAAAAAAACTAAGCCTAAAAAACTGTTTGGATTGGATCTAATTCACATCCTCCATGAAAACATAATCAACTACCATCCTCTCAAGTACCTTGCCTCCAAAAGGATATTTGCATCAGAGTGGTGGTTTCCACCCAGACCTCATTAGACTTCCTTGCACTGGATCCCAGCCACCAGTCTAGCCCCTTTTCCTTGCAATGGCCAAGTTGCAGCTTCCCAACATCATTTCCCCACCAGTTAGCATTTTGATGTTTGCTGTCAAACTCTATCCCCACCCACCCCCATTATAACAAATCCCATAAAGACAAGCAACAGGAATAAAAACAGGAAAGAGTCCTAGCGCTTGCCCAATGTTTATTTATAAGGACAAACAGGTTGGGCCAATCCAAGCTCTCCCAGGGTGGTATGTGTTTTAGCTGAAGAAGAGGATGATGAAATCCTTGTGCTCCACCTGAGGAGATTTTCAGCGACTTGATACTGCAAATGGAGCTGGAAGCAGGTATTATTTTCTGCAGCTTCTCCCTCAGTGGCTATTGGAATTGGGCAAGCACAGGGCAACAACAATATCAGAATTTCCAGATGAATTCTGAAGAATATTCATTTATTTATTTAATTTTTATCCTGCATTTATTATTTTTATGAATAACTCAAGGCGGTGAACATACCTCATACTGCAATGCAGAGATACCAGGACCATTCCAGCCTTTCTCAGAACAAAAAGGACCTTCAAATCATCACAAGCCAGCCACATTTACGACCGCCTTGAACAAGCCCTCCTGCGCGAGAGAATTCACACAACCCGCAGAAATCTTGCCATCACAGAAAAAGATCTATCCGCCACACATATGAGCCTCAGTCACAAAATGAGAAGCCAGGATTGGGACAAGATTGATACCATATCCTACAGAAAAATGGAAAAGGACATCATTGACTACACAAACAGACAAAAGCAAAAATTCAACAAATGCCAAAACAGTCAACCAAAACCGGCACTGGATACTTCACACATTGTCATCAATTTGACAGAGCGCCTACTCTCTCCTGAAGAAACCTCCATCCTAAGCAAAGGAGGAAACTTTGCAATTACACCCACCAGAATTCCGGTGGAAGATATCATTGCCAATGTGGAATCAGCCATTCACCAACGGCCGGAGGAAGAAGCAGAAGAAATAAGGGGTGAAGTGGCAAGAATCCTAAGGAAAGCAAAGCCCCCTACCAGCAACATTACTAAGAAGGAGAGAAACTCCATAGAGACCCTCAATTCGGACCCAGACATCATCATCCTTCCAGCGGACAAAGGCAATGCCACAGTAATTATGAACACAGATGAATACAAAGACAAAATCAGAGAACTACTAGACCCCACCACATACAGAACAATAAGATGGGATCCGACCAACAAAATCATGAAGCAAACCAACACACTGATAAAGAGCTCCTCCCTGCATCCCAACGTACTACAACGTATTTGCAAGACAGAAGCTCTCTCACCAAGACTATACGGACTCCCCAAAATCCACAAAGACTCGATCCCACTCAGACCCACTGTAAGTGCCATTGGCTCCCCGACATATGAATTATCCAAACATTTGGCAACCCTTTTACAGACCCACATCGGACAGACTCCATCACACATCAAAGACTCAGGACACTTCATCAACAAAATCAGCACCCTAAAACTCAACCATACAGACAAACTGGTCAGCTTTGACGTGGTATCCCTGTTTACCAAGGTACCAGTAAGGGACACGCTGGCACTCATCAAGCAAATCTTCCCAGAAGACATTACAGCTTTATTTCAACACTGCCTAACAACTAGTTACTTTCAATGGGAGAATGAGTTCTACAAACAGATGGATGGCGTTGCCATGGGAAGCCCCCTGAGCCCAGTCATAGCAAACTTTTCCATGGAACATTTTGAAAAACAGGCTTTGGAATTGGCTCCCATTATACCAACAGTCTGGTTCCGGTTCGTGGATGACACTTTCGCAATTTGGAGTCATACTGAAGAAGAACTGGAGAAATTTCTGGACCACCTAAACGGCATCCACCCCAATATACAATTCACTATGGAAAAAGAAACTGACGGCAAACTTCCATTTTTAGATACGCTGGTCATACGCAAACCAGACCTCAAACTAGGACACAAAGTATACAGAAAACCCACCCATACAGACTGGTATCTGCACAAAAATTCCAATCAACACCCACGACAAAAGAGAGGCATGATCAAAACCTTGGTGGATCGTGCTAATCGAAACTGTGAAACCCAATTTCTCAACAATGAACTTAACCATCTGAATTGGGTCCTACAGGCGAATGGCTATTCCAAGAATGAAATAAAAGGAGCCATCAAACCAAGAAAACAACATCCAACTGAAGAAAAACAGCCCCACACAAACAAAGTATTCCTGCCCTACATCAAAGGAGTCACTGACTGCATGGGAAAACTGATGGAAAAACACAACTTTCAAACAGTCTTCAGACCCACCAGGAAAATACAACAAATGCTAAAATCAGCAAAAGACAAAAGGGACCCCCGCACCGCTGCAGGAGTATACCGAATACCATGCAGCTGCGGACAAGTATACATCGGAACCACAAAACGAAGCATTCACACCAGGATAAAAGAACACGAAAGACACTGCAGACTACAGCAACCGGGAAAATCTTCAGTAGCTGAACATGCTCTCAAGCAAACGGGACACAAAATCCTATTTGAAAACACAGAAATACTGGACAACACCAAAAGCCACTACACCAGATTATACAGAGAAGCCATTGAAATTCACAAACACCAGCACAATTACAATAAAAAAGAAGAAAGTCTAAAAATTAGCAAAACCTGGCTACCAGTCCTGAAAAACACAGCCTGCAAAAGGTCAATGAACTCAGTCCAACCACCAGGACATGGGAATACTGCTCACAATGAACATGCTAATCACGCTCATCAGCCACTCGTTAACATTTCAACACAACAAAAAACCCCACCTAATCTCCTATAACTTAGCTCTATAAATAGAAAACAAACAAAACATTGCCACTCTACCTGGGCACAGAGATTTCACTTCTGTCTGTGCTCCTGCCCTCTGAAGATGCTGGCCACAGATGCTGGCGAAACGTTAGGAACCACAACTTCCAGAACACGGCCACACAGCCCGGAAGACCCACAACAGCCATACCTCATACTCCTTCCTCCTCCTATTTTCCCCACAACAGCAACCCTGTGAGGTGAGTTGGGCTGAGAGTGTGTGACTGGCCCAAGGTCACCCAGCCGGCTTTCATGCCTAAGGCGGGACTAGAACTCTCAGTCTCCTGGTTTCTAGCCCAGCACCTTAACCACTAGTGTCAGTAACTAGTCTGTACGGTTTTGAGGCCTTTCTTCTCCTGCCTCATTTACCTTGAAGAGATGGTATAAAGCACCTGCCAATGAACTGCTTCCCTGTCAACAACTTTTATTAAGCAAAGCAATTTATATTTTCTGGATTATAGGCTTAGAAGAGCAGTTCAAAATATTGCAAACTGATCCTACAACCTGAAGGGCAGCTGTTTCCCAGAGTTCGTTAAATAAAATGTCCATATTGTTGAGAACCAAAAATCTCTTCTAGAGATCGCATAGGAGAAGTAAACAAACAAACAAACAAACAAGAAAACAAATAATTTTTTTAGGAACCCCATGTTCTGACAAACAAACTAAAACCCTGAAGAAGTGATGGGAAAGACTTATTTTCAAAAGCAGCAGAAAATTCTAAGAGCTACAGTGACAAGATCAGATAAAGACAACTTTACAAATGAGAGTAAATATTTATATTTTAGATATTGCAGTAATTGATTACAAGTAGGATAGATTAAGAAAATAAATTTAAAATGATGGTATTGAAAGTTATAAACAATTGCCCTGGGAACTGAAGAGTGGTTGTTATTGCTTTTGTTGTTTCTGTTTAAATATGTGGCACTTCTGTAAAAGATAAAGCTGCACTGTTGTATCTGGTTTTAACCAGATAGTTTTTCAGGTTTGTTTTTCTTTTCTTTTCGTTTTTAAAATGGACAGGGGGAAAAATTAATAGCAATGCTTTCCTGTTACATTTTTAGACATAAGTGAATTCATTTTACCAAGATTTCTGAACTTACTTCAGAAAATAGGATTTTTAGATTTTGTTTTAAAATACAAAATATTTCAGTATATTTTCCACAGAAAGACCGTTAGAAAACGTGCTTCCTTATTTTCAATTAATGTCTTTCTGATGCTGTTTCACAATTACCTGTCAATTGCACATCCCAAATATACAACAGAGGAGGTTAATTTTTTTATTTTGTGAATCTCTGCAGGTTTTGTATAGTTTATTCAAAACTATACGTCAATACAATGTCGATGCACAAAAATTCACTCTTCTGTGCAATCATTTATAAAAATCTTCAGGCTAAACACTTAGCCAATGCTGTCATATATTTTTAAGGCTTCTTGAGTCCCTAAGCTTTTTAACAGGGATGTGACAGTCTCAAATTCATTAAGTGAAGCTTTTCCCATTACAGGGATGCAACGAGTACAAAAGCTTCCTATCTCCATTCAGACAGAAAACCATGTACTGATTGTGAACCAATTTCTATTCTCAGTTCAACTTGCCTTATAGGCTGGGTGGATGAGGAGACAAAGAACAAGAAAAAAATAATGAATGACATCCTTCTATAAAAGGAAAGACATAAATGAAATAAAATGAATCAATATGCAAACCAGTCAAATAGTTATATGTGGGTGTGATAATTAGAATCTACAGAGCATATTGACAACATCTCAATCTAAAAACAAACGAACACTTCTAGCTACAAATTAAATTTATATCTGCCTACCCATCTATCTGGCCTTTAGGACATTCTTAAGTGAGATTTAATGTATTCAAGATCTCTGAATGAGATTGTCAAATCTCACGAAATCAAATCTCATGAAATTTCAATAATCTCAGGATTTTGATTATTTTTTTAAGGACTATATCCAAAGTCTGAAACTGTGCTGTAGTGCCCAAGGGTTAAAAAGGTTGCCAACTCTTTCTGTAAAGAGGTTAGAAGTCTCCTAGAAAAATATCACTTTTGTACTGTTGCCAAGAAAAGGGATGTCCATGAAATCACCAGAAGTTGGACTTGATTTCAAGGAGACTATTTTCGTATCTCAGAAAGAAATGTTGTCATTGTTGGAGACTGATTATCTGTCCCCCTCTGAATCATTAATACATCTTAGAGGGACAATACAGATGCAGAAAGGTTTTATTTGAATATTTCCCAAAACTGTTCAAATAATTTCACTGTTGTATTTGGTTAAGGATTTGGTTTACAGGTAATTGTCAGGATGGAGGCTGAGGCTGAGGCTGAGTCAGAGGAGGACGGGCCGGTAGTGGAAAAAGCGGGAAAGAGCTCGGAAGGTGCAAAATTCAAACCAGGGGGTGGATCAGAATTGGAGCCGCTGATTGGGGACAGCCAGGAGGAAGAACCACCTCCACCTATCAGCGCGAGAGAAAGGAGGTTGGAAAGGCAGGCCAAGCAGTGCACACAAACGGTGGGAAAACCAAAAGAATAAAAAGCGTACAAAGCCTGCACAGGTTGCCGGAGACAACCATTCTAGCTGCCCAACACCGATGCCTCGAGACTCCGCGCCAGACCCTGCTCCTGAGCCCTGCCTTGCCGCCACTCCAGACCTCGACCTCGAGCTCTGCCTTGCTGCCGCCCCAGGCCTCGTTGCTGAGTCCAGCCCTGCCGTCACGCCTGAACCGGACTCCCCGCCTTGCCTTGCTGCCTTGCTGGATTCGGGACTCAAGCCTTGCCTTGCTGCCGCGCCGGTCCTGGACTCCAAGCTGTGCCTTGCCACTGTGTCGGACCTTGATTTCGAGCCTTGTCTTATTGCTGCACCAGTCCTTACTGCCAAGTCTTGCCACGTGGACACGCCGGATTCCAATCTCGAGCCCCGCCTCGCTGCTGTGCCTGTCCCTGATTCCAAGCCCTGACTCGCTGCCACGCTAGACCCTGAGCTCAAACCTTGCCTAGTCGCCGCGCCCGGCTCTGGGTTCAAGTCCTGCCTTGCAGCTACACCGGACTGTGTTCCAAGGACTTATCTTGCCACCACGTGGTGGCTTCCTGCGCATGTGCCAGACTTGGGCTAGTACAACCTGTGTGTATGGATCATCTGCTTATTTAAAGCATTATTGTGTATATTATTGTAAATAAAGATTGTTATACCACCTCTTCCTGCATTGGGCTTTAGTTGGAATAGGACAGTAGTCCTCACTTAACTACAATAATTGGGATTGGAACTTCCATCGCTAAGCAATGCGGTCGTAAAGCATAATATCACATGACCACATTGCTTACCGATGATAATCCTGGCAGTACCTATTGCCATTGTTAAGTAAAAATCATGAGTCATTAAGTGAGGACCTCAGGTGACTGCGACTTGCATCTTCCTGCCGGCTTCCCCATTGACTTTGCTTGGCGATCACAAGACTGCGGGATGCTTCAATTGTCTAAGTGTGAGCTGGTTGCCAAGTGCCTAGATCGCGATCATGTGCCTGCAGAGGTGGTGTGATGGCCAGAACTTCAAGGACTGGTCATAAGTACCACTCATTCAGCACCATCACAACTTTGAATGGTCACTGAATGAGTGGTCATTAACCAAAAATTACGTGTACTGTTAGTGCACTTCTAATAGAACACTCCTAGTGAAAAAGCTATTTCTTGAAGGTACAATAGAGATGTCTAATTAATATGTCAGAACTGAGGTGTAGCATAAAACATAATCTATTTTGATGATTTATTTACTGTATCAAGGACTAAACAAACATGTCTAAAGAAGCTCATTCATCCACTTCTGCAGAAATACAATTTATTTAAAAAATAGATGCAATTTAATCACAGATTCCCCAAGTATAGCTATTAAAAACACCCTCTTGTTGTACAATCAACGAAGGTGATTTGTTTGTTGTTTGTGGAACCTAACGCAGAGATTTGACTCCTTCCAATAAACCCTTCTACTAAGAAACCAAATTAGCACAACTTTTTAATTGCTGCAGTTCCATGGGGAAGCATAAAGAAATTGTGAAGCTGCTAATTCATTAAAGCCAATCATGGTACTACACAGCATCGGGTTTTTGTAAAAAAATCTAATGCTTATGGTGTTGATATAAGTTTGAAAACATTTCTAACGTTTATATTTTACAACAGAAAATAGCAAGATTCTTAGAAAACCTTATCTGTTCTCTCTTTCCATCCCTTTTTTCTCTTTCCATATTAGAGTAATCCTGGGATTCTTCAAAACCCACCCCGAAGCTCCCATGATAAAGTCAATTCAGGGCTTCATGGTCACCATGACACCATAGTGTTCTTTCAATTCATCATTAACATATGGTAGATTGTTCCTGGAACCAAATTTTCGCAACTAGGCAGAAAGAGGTCTGGTTTATGGAAGGGTTCTGTGACTGTTTTGTCACTGATAGATCCCTTTCCCATTTAGACTGGTAGTAGCAGACCCTTGCCATAAAGGTTCTTTGAATCATCCTCCCCTGGGACTTATGGAATCCAAGGGATTCCTGAATTCTCTGGAGATTTCCTGGCTATCAGAGCAAGTGATCTTGTCAGGGACTGTCATTGACTGATGATATGAAAGAAGTCATCTCAAACAAGAAATAACGGAAATAGTTTGCGTGTGCTAAGCACCAAATTTCTTACGACAGCAAACGAAGAGTATCACTTCCTTCCCAAAACTATTTGCCAGAAACTGAATGGATGGAATTGTATAAGGAAATGTTCTTTATTTATTCAGTAGCAAAAAATATAGAGATTTGGAATGATCAGAAAAATTAATCCCAAGCATGATGGGAGCAATAAATATGAAAAAACTTAAACAGCTATCTTATTTTCTCCTTATCTCTTATAGCATCACAGGGTTAAATGTCAAAATCTCAGACTCACTTCTTCTATAGTTATGTACTGTATAGAAATGTTAATAAATTATGCTCAAAAAGTAGCCTTTCTTAAAACAGTTTGATGTATTCTGTACAGTTTCCTGTAACTGTTAGAAATTCTCTTGATAGCATTTGAGACAAGTTTAGAATATAGCTTTGTCAGTGTTGTTTCTGTTCTTGACAGGAAGAAAAACGTTTACCGCAGTAAATTCTACAGGCATCCTTCAAAAACAACATAGGAGAGCAAATACAGTATATACAGTATCTACATCTATATGGCTTTTAAAAAAAGACTTTTTCCTGTGAGATTTGGAATGCTGTTTTGTGTAGGTGTGAACAGCTAGAGGAACATTTATTAGAGACCAGAAGACAAATCCTGTAAGTTCCAAATGGTCAACATCTTTTTAAAAATGTTTTATTTTTAACCATCCCCTGTGGCTATTGCAGTGGCAAATAAATTCACTCTTTTGCAGGAGAACAACTGTTGAGGGATCTTTTTTAAAATATGAAAGAGAGTTCACAAATGGTATTAGGATTAGAAACTGAGTATAACAAAGAGAAGATTTTCATTTTCTTTTAGGACAAGCATGATTCCCCAGCTGTTAGCTCTGAGTTTATTCAGTCACACAAAGCAGCCATTTTGTGTGCATACCAATTAAAATCAAAGGACCTGATGGCTGTCACTGATATCACTTACTGAAATGTAGCTTAGCATCAATTTATTTAATCTCTCTTCTAAGAAGAGAAAAACTATATGTTGGCAAAGGGATTTTGTTTATTCCAATTACCAGATTCTTTTAAAGAAAAGATAAGAACTATTTGAACCTTTTCTATTTCTGACAATGAAGAGTTGTCAATAATAGACAAGAAAACAGCTTTTTGTAAAATTAAGGATCAGATATCCCTATCCCAAGCACAGGGAATGCTGAATAAAATAATTTTTTAACTGTACGTATCAATCAAATCTAAAATGCACTGTACTTACATTGGTTACTGATATACTAAATAGCTGAATTGGTTCATAGAACATTCCAGCTACTAAGGGAAGAAAGCTGTTAGACATTTTACAGGTAGTCCTCATTTAGTGACCACAATTGGGACCGGCAACTTGGTTGTTAAGTGAAGCAGTTGCTAAGTGAAACTGCAACTGTGCTTATGATGTTACTTCAGCTTTTCTTTGCTTTAAAGACATGTGAAGGTTGTTGGAATCTGGCAAATCAAGCATGCCTCATTAGCATATGGGTGATTGCTCTAGGAAGCAAACTCTGTGCTACTAGAGGAAGCTGCTTGTTGCCCCTCCTACTTCCTCTTCTCTCTCTCCGATTCTTTCACCGATGGGGTAGGACGCACGTGCCTGAGCTCCTCCATGGAGAGGCCATGCCTAGGCCTCAAGCCCCTTTCTCCACGCAGCCTCTGGCAGCAAACAGGGCCAGAGTTATACAGTTTAGGGAACAGAAAGAAGAACTGAAACATCATTTTTCTACCGAAAATGGCTGTACCTGGACAAAAAAGAACTCTTTTGTACTTACATTTTGTACCTGCAATGTCTAAGTGTGTGTTTCTTTATGCTTGGGTGGGCTAAACGTGTAAGAATAAGAACCTGAATCTCTCTAACATGCTCACAGGGTGTGATTTTAAACAATATTCTTTTTCTGCACATGAGTTTACACAACGTTAAGCTCTGCTCCATTCACTGGTCCTAACAGGCCACTGCTAAATGATCTTCAGTTGTAAATGCAAGGATTGGTGTAAAGTTACTTTTTCATCACCGTTGTAACTGCGAACAGTCACTAAACAAGGCAGTCACTAAACAAGGACTACCTGTATAGCCTTTCCAGCTATTCTAAAGTAAGGGGAAATGGACAAGTTGCTTAATATGTAAGGCTTTGTAAAGCAAATTGAAGAATATGAAATGGACAAAGAAGTCAATGACCAGCAGCGCAAATGGTGTTGACTAGTGGGATAAATAATTGAAGACAGAGGAGATCACCATCTTGGGGCCCTCAAGTCAAGAGGCTCACTGGGCTCCCCCTTCCTCCCCACTTCTAGCCATTCTGTCATTGGTGATATGGAAGGAGGAAATGCAGCATGGAGGAAAAAATGCCCACATTGTCTCCTTCCTCTTTTCAAGGACCTCTCACCTGTCTACATTGAGTCAAGCTCCTTCCTCCCTGTCTATATGAAGTTGGGCTGCTGGTTCCTGAGCATAAAGCAGAGGCATGAAGCAGAGGATAAATCTGAGCACTGAGCACTGAGTATAAAGCAGAGCACTGAGCATAAAGCAGAGGCATGAAGAGCATGGTGGTTAGCAGGAGATCCAAATTGCAGACTGGCAAGAGGCAGAAGTGTCAGCAGATAAGCAGCTTTCATTAAGGAGGTGACATGGAAGTTGTGAGTCAGCCGAGATAATTGGGTACTTGGATGACAGAGGGGAGAAATGCTGTGAGCAATGCCAGGCTGACAGTGGGCAGTTCTCCCCAGCTTCCTACAAGAGCCACTACCAGCCACATTAGTCCAGTCCTTGCGCTGACAAAGCACAACCAGCTTTAACAGTGCCTCAAATCCCCAATGGGCTTAGCAGATTACCAGGCCACCATTACAGAGGAGAGGCCTAGCAAAGCTTAGACCAAAAGCAGCAGCACCCTGGCTGGGGTCAGCTACTGAAGCCACAGGGAGCAGGACCAAGCATTTTGCAGAGGCTGTAGTTAAAAGATAACACAGTGAGAAAGAAAATGATATAAAAGGGGTCTGGGATATAGAGCCACAAAACACGAGTACAACAGGTGTTTGTCCAAAAGATAAGTAGATGTACAAAATTAGTGTAGATATGTATGGTTAAGAAAATAGGTATAGAAATATTGGATTAAGGAAATAAGTATAAAACAATATTATAGAAACTAGGTTTAATCAAATTAGAAGAGAAACAATAGTAAATGGATTTAAGTTAACTGTCTAGGACAGGGCTTTCCAAAGTGCCGCTGCTGGCGACACACCCGGCGGCGGCGACACGTGCGAGCACGGAGACGGCGTGGGGGCGCGCGCGCACGGCGGCGGCGCGGGGGGGCGTGCGGCGGCGCACGGCGGCGGCGCGGGGGGGCGTGCGGCCGCGTGCGCGCATGGCAGCGGTGCGGGGGGCATGCGGCCGCACGCGCGCACGGCGGCGCACGGGGGGCATGCGGCAGCACGGGGGGCGTGCGGCGGCGCGGGGGCGTGCGGCGGCGCGCACGTGCATGGCGGCCGCCGTGCACGCGCGCGCCGCCGCTTCCGGGTGGTGTGGCGACACACCACGCTGTGTGTGGCGACACACTTTTGTGTCGCGACACACAGTTTGGAAAGCTCTGGTCTAGGATAAGAATAAGGAATCTACTATATAAACTATAGAAAATAAAAACATTCAGAGGGTAATGAATGCACAATAGGTTCAGCTGTCCTTGAACCTGTATTAATCAACCAGAAATACTTAGATGAGGAAGTGGAAGTACCAAGAACATTAGTGGAAGTTGCCATACAATGCTGGAGTTCTTGATTTTAAGCCAACTAAAATTGAGTATGGTCCAACACTGAGTTTTGTATTTTTTTTAAAAAAGGATTTTAATAAACTAAGAGGATCCCATGACAGGATACCCAAATGTGTGGGAGTTCCTAAATAAGGATATATTCAAAGCACAACTGCAAAGAATTTCAATAAGAATGAAAAATGGAGGGGAGAAAAAAAAGCTTAGCCAAAATCTGAAAACAAAAAAGGACACATACAGAAAATGGAAAAAGGGCCAGGTCCCAAGAGAAGAATACAGATAGATAGCCTGAAACAGTAGAGCTGGTGTCAGGAAAGCCAAAACTCAGATGAGCTGAAGTTAGTGAAGCTTACTAAGAGTAAGAAAAAGGGATTATTTTGATATGTTCAAAATAAAAGGGAAAGAAAAGAATCAGTCTATCAGCTGCTCAGTGAAGATGGTGAAATGTTAACAGGTAACAAAGAAAAGGCAGACCTCCAACTCCTATTTTTTGTTTCAGTCTTCTCCAACAAAACACTGTGTGTTTCACAAGGAAATTGCAGTGCCCAAATGAAGGGACAGGATTGAATCTTAAGACTGATAGAAACATGGTCATGTAATATCTCTCTCCCTCTCCCTCTCTCCCCCTTCTCCCCCCTCCCTCCCTCCCTCTCTCTCTCTCCATTTAAAGATCTAGAACCAGATGAACTAACTAACTTGTTTTCATTGGGAAATTCTGGAAGTTTCATATAAGTGGACAATGGGAGGAAGATTATTCCAACTAAAGACCAAACAAATTACAAATTATTAATTGGGAAAGTCAATTCTTGTCATAGTTGAAGATCATTCAGTGGCCTGTTAGAACCAGTGAATGGAGCAGAGCTTAACATTGTGTAAACTTGTGTGCAGAAAAAGAATATTGTTTAAAAACACAGCCTGTGAGCATGTTATTCTTACACTCTTAGCCCACCCAAGCATAAAGAAACATGCTTAGACATTGCAGGTACAAAAAGTAAGTACAAAAGAGTTCTTACATTTATTTTGTCCAGTTACAGCCATTTCAGTAGAAAATTTGTTTCAGTTCTTCTTTCTTTTCCCTAAACTGCATAACTCTGGCCCTGTTTGCTGCCAGAGGCTGTGTGAAGAAAGGGGCTTGAGGCCTAGGCATGGCCTCTCCATGGAGGAGCTCAGGCATGTGCGTCCTACCCCATTGGTGGAAGAATCAGAGAGAGAGGAAGTGGGAGGGGCAACAAGCAGCTTCCTCTAGTAGCACAGAGTTTACCTCCTAGAACAATCACCCATATGCTAATGAGGCATGCTTGATTTGCTGAATTCCAACAATAGTAACATTTTATTCATTTATTTTATTAAATTTAGAGACTAAAAAACTCTTGGTTGCTTAAAATTAAAAATAAAAAAGGGCTATAAAACTGAGCAAAAATAACCATGCACATTCAGAAAACATACACCAAAACAAAAACAAAACAAAACAAAACAAAACTCACCCTCCCATCCAGGCCTGGGAAAACAGTCAGGTCTTCAAAGACTTTCAGAACATCATCAAGGTGGGAGCCCTACAGATCTCTGAAAGGGATGGTGTTCCAGAGGGCAGGTGCTGACAGAGAACACATGCTACTTAGGTGCCAAAATGGATGTATTAATCATTCAGCTGTAGCTTCAAATGTAGCCCCATGTAGAGTGCATTGCAATAGTTCATTTTGCTTTTTGATGGGGAGAATTCCTTGATAGAGTCACAGTCTCTCATATCTACCTTTCGGGGGGAGATGAGCAGTGGTAGAAATTGGAAAAATAAATAAATAAATAAATAAATATCTGCTCCTATGCAATGCATTAAGTGTGAATATCTGCAGGAAGAAAATATACATACCGAGATCTCATTGCACATTATCTTTATTCATAGCAAAATCCTCTACAAAAATCCTCTCAATCTAGACTTCCTCACTGAGACATCCATGCCCAGCACATAGACATAGGAAGCCCTGCCACTTGGCAGAGGGACTAAGAGCAGGGCCCCATAGATTCTTTCTATGGATGATGCTTCTTTAAAAAGGTACGATATAAAAGAGGCTGTAATCTGCACTGGAAGTATACCAAAGTTGATATTGTTGTAAAGATGTCAAAACAAACAAATATATTTAACATATACAGAAGTTTTTAATGAAGTTTGAGGTACTATATTACAGAGAGAAATATACTAGCAATTTTCTATTTTCTTCTCACAGAATACTACACTGTGATTCCAGAGCAAGTCCTTCCATATGCTATTGTACATCTTTAGAAAGAGTGACCTGATAGACGATTTTTAAGAGAGATTAGCTGTGGGTTGGGTGGGGGGTTGACTAAACAGTAATTACATTCATGACCATCATTTTCATTATGTTTAATATAAAGTTTTATGTCCCAGTTCATAAAATATTCAAAGCAATTGCATTTTTCAAATCCTGATCTGCCTATCCAGCTGCTCAAGTGGAAATTAGATAATTTTTCCCATCCTGTTAACTTGATGAAACTCAGTACACTTGCTGGATTTCTGGAGAGGTAGAAAAGTAATTCTGTAGGATTAATCATAGCAACATACATTCTTCTTTGAGATGGAATGGAGGCAGTGAGTGACAGCAAGAAACAGAGTACCCTCTTGTGGATAACTGCCATTCCACGGCCAGGTTTTGACTGATCTTGTATCAGGAATTGATAGGCAGGTGCCCTGAAACTCTGCTGAGATGAGTTTGTCTTCCCTACATCTTATCTCAAATGGAAGCTGCTCACCAGGAGGAACAAGGACATGACTAGACTGGTAATCTTAGCTACTGCCGTGTATGAGGAAGAGAAATTATTTTTAAAACTGTGACTTGTAAATTTGCTATCTTGTAAGGAAATAAGCTTCTGTTCATTTGCATTATACAGTGTGTGTGTGTGTGTGTGTATACACACATATACATACAGTATACCCTATGCATTACATTCAAGTATTAAATTGTCCATTACATATTAATAAAAATATTTAATTGCAAACAAAACATATGATTGAGTGTGCATTAGAACATTAGTATTATCCTTTGACAGTAAATTACACATAACGGCACACACAGAAACATACACACCATTTTCGGTATACAGAGAAGATGATAGTATAATTTCCTAGTATAACATCAATCAGAATTTTCAAAATAAAGCATAACAAGAAATACTAATATAATTAAAGATGCCAAGGTTTTTTTAAACATTAATAAGCAAGCTAGATTTAAAATTCCTTCAATAATCAGATTAAAATTAACCTATATGCAGTGTTCTACAAATTGGACTTCACATTTCATTCTATAGCTTAGCAGAAATGTGTATTAATTGATACTTCTTTTTAGATAAATCATTCCAGTAGTTGGTGCAAAAGTTGTGAAGGCCTTGTTCTTGCTCCAGAAGTTCGAATTTCACAACAAAGATTTTCTCCATGAATAGGAATTTTATAACCCAAAGTACTGATAGCGTACTTGGAGAAGACATAAAACTAATTTGCTTTTAGACTGGAGATAGTCTTGTTGAATTCTATTGAATTCCTGTTTTCAAGTCTGCCAGAGACGATCAGGTTTGTCCTGCAGACAGTAAATTCACATATAAATTAAATAGAATGGTAATAATGTAACATTATGGAAGAATGCAAGCCATTTAGACTCCTGCAGAGAACTAATCTGTGCATTCTTTCTAAAATAGCTTTATAGAAGTGTTTATTATGTTTTCCATGATTAAAGGAGACTAACAGATATTGCTTTCTTTGGTTCAGCATTGAGAAAAAGATTGGTCTTTCCATATTGGATATGTTGGAAAGTTGCTTTTGTTTTCAAAGTATTATTTTTCTATTTGAAAGAAATGAAGCATTATCTGGCAAAATAAAATGTAAAACCATTTTGTAGATGTGTTTTTTGTTTACTTAACTATTCCCACATACCCCTCAGGCCATAATGGAAAGAGTATTTAATATGTTTTTACCACATTGATGCTCTCAACAATCTTGCTTTGCAGATCATCTTTACATCCCTTTTCCAAATGAGGAAATGCAGTTTTGAGAGAATATCTTGCTTGAGGCCACACAGAGTATCCATGGCTAATGGGCCTGACTTATTCTTGCAAATGAAATTACAAAAGTAAGCGTAGGTAAGCGAAAAGGGAATGCCTTCATCAGACTGATGAACAAAGTTGAGATAAGGAACGTTGCAATAACATTTCTTTGCAATTGCATAAGAGAAGCAACTGTCAAGTGGGTTTAATATGGATCAGGTAGTTCACCATAAGAAATAGAGAAAATTGGATATTGTGAACTTGATACCCACGATTTCAGAGGGATTCTAATTAATACAGAAAGCCTAAGTTTAGGTATCTTTAAGTATCATGAATGTTTCTTTAATGGTATTTAACACACAATCACACAAACAGAATATACATCCATGCAATATTGGGTGATCCCAACACCAGAGGTTTCTTTATCCAACGAAAGAAGTTGATATTCTAAAGTTTTCTATAATTTTTAGAATACTAGCACAAAATCAGCATTCCTATGTAGTTAATTCCATTCTTTACTTGGTATCTTCACAGCTAGAATGGAATTATCTTTGGAGGTTTATCCAGAAAGTAGATAAACTTAAATATACAATTTAAGTTCTAGTTTCTACCATAGTAACCAAATTGTTAACTCTAAATATACTCACCAAAGTTTTTTTTTTAAAACCAAACTCACTCCCGGTATGATCAAATATTCATCAGGGTCTGGTAAACAGTTCTCTCAAGGTTTGGTAACATAATAATGAAAGTTTCAAATGTTCAATGGGGTAATTTGCACCTTTTGTTTTTTGATGTCATGCTGTAACTATCCCTGAGTGTACCTGCTCTGTAGCTGTAAAGTTCTGATTACTAGATGACATCATTTTATCAGAATTTAGCCACCTGTGGTTAATTTGGCTAGCAAAATATGCTTTACTCCCTTGTCTAAGTCACTGCATAGAAGATAAAATGGCTTCCAAGAATAGAAAAATTGGCTATCCTGGATAAGTCATATAGACCAAAGAGATATTTTTGTGGATATTCACATATAATTTTGAAATTTATGACTTTGTAATGTAATGCAAAGGAGATCGTTACCTTGTTGTGGTGCTTGAGCTTGAGCACCTCAATGACGCCATGAGCTAAACCATGAAGGGACACCCAAGACGGGAAGGTCATGGCAGAGAGGTCAGACTAAATATGATCCATGGGGAAGGTAACGGCAACTCACCCTAGTATTCTTGCCGTGAAAACTAAATGGATCGGTACAACCAGAGATATGTCGGTATACCATCAGAAGATGGGACTCCCAGGTCGGAAGATGGTCAAAATGCTACTGGGGAGGAACAGAGGATAAGTTCAACTAGCCCCAGATGTGATGACGCAGCTAGCTCAAAGCCAAAAGGACAGCTAGTGGCCGACGGTGCTGCTGGTGAACGAGGAATCCGATGTTCTAAAGATCAACACACCACAGGAACCTGGAATGTAAGATCTATGAGCCAGGACAAATTGGATGTGGTTATTGGTGAGATGTGGTTATTGGTGAGATGTCAAGATTAAATATAGACATTTTGGGTGTCAGTGAACTGAAATGGACTGGAATGGGTCACTTCACATCAGATGACCACCAGATCTACTACTGTGGACAAGAGGACCACAGAAGAAATGGAGTAGCCTTCATAATTAATAATAAAGTGGCTAAAGCAGTGCTTGGATACAATCCAAAAAATGATAGAATGATCTCAATTCGAATTCAGGGTAAGCCATTTAACATCACAGTGATCCAAATATACGCCCCAACCACAGATGCTGAAGAAGCAGAAGTAGATCAGTTCTATGAGGATCTGCAGCACCTACTGGATAATATGCCAAAAAGAGATTCTATTTTCATTACAGGAGACTGGAATGCTAAGGTAGGTAGTCAAACGACACCTGGAATTAGAGGTAAGCATGGTCTGGGAGAACAAAATGAAGCAGGACATAGGCTGATAGAATTTTGCCAAGACAATTCACTGTGCATAACAAACACTCTCTTCCAGCAACCTAAAAGACAACTTTATACATGGACGTCACCAGATGGTAAACACCGAAATCAGATTGACTACATCCTTTGTAGCCAAAGGTGGCGGACATCTATACAGTCGGTAGAAACAAGACTTGGAGCTGACTGTAGTTCAGATCACGAACTTCTTATTGCATAATTTAGAATCAGACTAAAGAGAATAGGGAAGACCCACAGATCAGTTAGATATGAGCTCACTAATATTCCTAATGAATATGCAGTGGAGGTGAAGAATAGATTTAAGGGACTAGATTTAGTAGATAGGGCCCCGGAAGAGCTATGGACAGAAGTTCGCAACATTGTTCAGGAGGCGGCAACAAAAAACGTCCCAAAGAAAAAGAAATCCAAGAAGGCAAGATGGCTGTCTGCTGAGACACTGGAAGTAGCCCAAGAAAGAAGGAAAGCAAAAGGCAACAGTGATAGGGGGAGATTTGCCCAATTATCAACAACAAAATGTAATGCTTACCTGACTTTCACCAATTTCAGGCAAGCATTACAATTACAATCCTACCAACATGAAATAGTATTTAAAATTTTGGATTGGAACTGATAAGATCCAGCTTCAAGTGTCCATTTGGTAATGGAACTCACTAGATGACCTTGGACTTTCATTCAGTGTAACCTATCTCACAGATTATCTGAATAAAATCTCATGTGCATTGCTTTAATCTCCAGGATGAAAGATAAGCACTATATACTGTATGTCATAAATTAAAAGTATAATTAAGGAAAGGTGGTGGTGGGTTGTTTTTTTTTTCCATTTTGGATCAAACTTAATCAATTTGTATCTCCTGAAGTAGTGTTTGAATCAAAATTTAGATTTGCAAAAACAATCTTCTGCAATTGTACAGATCTTTTAAAAATAATTGACAGAACAGTCTAAGGACTGATTCTTTCTTTCAAATTGAATATGATTCTGATTAGCTAGGAAGAGTAATCATGGAAAATATATAGCTGCTCTCATTAATATATAGGGTGGCCATTATTCTTGTCAGCAATTACACAGGAAGATTTCCTGCAAGATTTTCAAATGCATTTTTAACTTGTACTGTTAATATACTTTCTAGGTGTTCCAAACAACTTAAATTGTTAAAAAAAAGGGGGTAGGATTTTTTTAAAAAGTCAAATTAATCAAAAAAAGTACTAATTTGTTTAGGATTTTCCTCTAAAAGTACACAGAAATCACATGGGGAACACATGTAAAATGATACAAAAGGAATATTAAGTATTTTCTATCCATTTGTCATAAGGATGTGGATGAGAGAGTTAAATGAAAGCTTCCAGAAGCGATGTAGGATTTGAAGAAGCAATTGACTAAGTGTTTAAAAGACCTTGGGGCAACTGAGGGTGAAGAATGAAGGTTTCATGCAGGTAGGTAGCAAAGATAAAGGACAAAAGATAAGGTGGAGATGAGTCAGGGGATGAAGAGAGTTCGAAGTAGGAGAGTTCCTATTGGTTGTGTAGGCGAAAGACTACATTGTCACTGATGACAGTAGGGTGGCAGTTTGAAATGGTGAACAAAGACATTCTGAGTACTGTGGTCTCTAGCAATGAAGGAAATTGTACCATTTTTTCCTGAGGAAACAAGATTGCAGGACTACATCCCAAAGCCACAGAGATTAATTATTGTTAAACTACGTTCTGAATCAGCGGGCGAGTCAGGGGACAAAGACTACTCTTGGAACTAGCTACCACAGGGGCTCTGTAAGAAGCCGTGAGCTCTAATTGTTCCACCGTGGAAACTTACAGTGAAATGGCAGCATTTAAGGAAAAATGTGAAAAAATAAGCTCTTTAAGAGAGATTGTTCATGATTTTACTGTCTCTTTCTTTTATCTACCGCATGTCAGATAAGAACTGTACTGGCCTATAAATGGACCTTAAATCTGAAATACTTCACATTAAACACATTGGCAAGTGCTTCTGGATGAAATAAATATAAAACTATGGAACTCGAAAAGACTTCTTTATTGCTTTTAAAGGTCTTTTTCACAGCATGCATGACTGGTAGCTTGCACAAAAATTCAGCACTGTGTGCCGATAAAAATGGAAAGGAAAGATGGAGCAAAATAAATCAGCACAAACAAAGCTTTAATTACCATAGTTATTTACCAAGTAATGTCTTTCACATTTTGCTTAACAGGTGTCTTGTTCAAAATTTCCTTCGTAATTACCTTCTTACTGGAAAACTGAGCTAAATGTCAAAACATCTCTCCAGACTCATAAAAATGTAGCCGATGTGAGGAACATCTTTATACATAACAGATTAAAACCTGCACAGCTCCCCTCAACAATTTGCTAATGTATCAAACAATATTCACAAAGTTTTTAACTGAAGAGACAAACTGTCAACCACAGCATATTTAAGCCTAAATAACCCACAGTAGGTTTTGGTCCTGTTTGCTAACCTGAATGAAGACCAAAAAAGCACCTATATATTTAAATGGAACAAAATAATAAAATAAAATGCAAAAAAATGAGTTTGGCTGGAATTTAGAAACAGGTCCTATTTATGGGAAATAACTACCAGATGAATGGGGAAGAGGGTCACTATCTCTTTGTTAATAATTTTAGCCTTGCCTTTAAGCTCCTAAGGCAGCTTGCACAATGAAAGTAGCATTTAATAAATAATAAAACCAACACAATAACTGGAGACTCAAGAAAAGCAATGAATTTCAAGGGAAAGTTGGGGTCTTTTAGACTTTCTAAATTGGTAGCAATGAGCCTGACAGTTGGCAAGGCATTTCAGAAAAGTGGGCCACCATGAGGAAGGCCTTCAGTCTTGTTTTAAATGAATAGGAAATGGGCTCTTCCTTCTCTTTCACTACCCCTGAGGCCTTTCCCAGGCCAATTCTGGGAAGCAGCTTGGGCCTTGTTGTTCTACTATCCCTCCAGATTCTCTCCTCTGCCAGTCTATTGCAGAAAAAGAGATAGCTGTCTTTCATGAAACCAAAAGAAACCCATCCATTCAGTTTCTGTATGGAATAATAAGGGGAGTAATATCACTAATTTGGTGCCCAGTATTTTGGCCTGTCTTTGTCAGAAACACAGTTTGAAAATAATGCCTTAAAATAAAGGATAATTGTTGTACTTTATGTTACTCTATGCATAATATGTTGAAAGCCACAATTAGCTGAGTTTACACATCACATTAAGCATTAAACCAAGGTTTCAATCCCCTGTTGTTTATTTGTTCAGTCCCTTCCGACTCTTCGTGACTTCATGGACCAGCCCATGCCAGAGCTTCCTGTCGGCCGTCGCCATCCCCAGCAACCCCACGGTCGAGTCCGTCACCTCCAGAATATCATCCATCCATCTTGCTCTTGGTCAGCCCCTCTTCCATTTGCCTTCCACTTTCCGCATCTTCTCCAGGGTATCCTGTCTTCTCATTATGTGGCCAAAGTACTTCAGTTTTGCCTTTAATATCATTCCCTCAAGTGAGCAGTCTGGCTTTATTTCCTGGAGTATGGACTGGTTTGATCTTATTGCAGTCCAAGGCACTCTCAGAATTTTCCTCCAACACCACAGTTCAAAAGCATCGATCTTCCTTCGCTCAGCCTTCCTTATGGTCCAGCTCTCGCAGCCATAGGTTACTACGGGGGATACCATTGCTTTAACTATGCGGACCTTTGTTGTCAGTGTGATGTCTCTGCTCTTAACTATTTTATCAAGATTTGCCATTGCTCTCCTCCCAAGAAGTAGACGTCTTCCAATTTCCTGGCTGCAGTCAGCATCTGCAGTAATCTTTGCGCTTAGAAATACGAAGTCTGTCACTGCCTCCACGTTTTCTCCCTCTATTTGCCAGTTATCAATCAAGCTGGTTGCCATAATCTTGGGGTTTTTTGAGGTTTAACTGCAACCCAGCTTTTGCACTTTCTTCTTTCACCTTCGTCATAAGGCTCCTCAGCACCTCCTCGCTTTCAGCCATCAAAGTTGTAAAGGTAAAGTTTTCCCCTGCACAGTCATGTCCGACTCTAGGGGGCAGTGCTCATCTCCATTTCTTAGCCTAAGAGATAGCACTGCCAAAGACGCTTCCACAGTCATGTGGCCGGCATGACGCGTGCGGAACGCTGTTACCATCCCACCGAAGTGGTAACTATTTATCTACTTGCATTTGCATGCTTTCGAATTGCTAGGTTGTCAAGACCCGCCCAGAGTCCCTTGCAAGGGAGATGGGCGGGGAATAAATTGAAATAATAAATAATAAATAAAATAAGACCTGAGGCGAGGGCGGGAGCTCACTCCATCATGCAGTGCTCAGGTCTCGAACCGCTGACCTTCCGATCGACAAGCCTGGCATCTTAACCACTGAGCCATCGCGCCCCTTACCATTATCAAAGTGGTATCATCTCCATATCTGAGATTGTTAATGTTTCTTCCAGCGATTTTAACTACAGACTTGGATTCATCAAGCCCAGCACATCGCATGATGTGTTCTGCATACAAGTTGAATAGGTAGGGTGAGAGTATACAACCCTGCCGTACTCCTTTCCCAATCTTAAACCAGTCCGTTGTTCTGTGGTCTGTTCTTACCTTTGCTACTTGGTCGTTATACAGATTCCTCAGGAGGCAGACAAGATGACTTGGTATCCCCATACCACCAAGAACTTGCCACAATTTGTTATGATCCACACAGTCAAAGGCTTTAGAATAGTCAATAAAACAGAAATAGATGTTTTTCTGAAACTCCCTGGCTTTCTCCATTATCCAGCGGATATTGGCAATCTGGTCTCTAGTTCCTCTGCCTTTTCTCAACCCAGCTTGTACATCTGGCAATTCTCGCTCCATGAATTGCTGGAGTCTACCTTGCAGGATCTTGAGCATTACCTTACTGGCATGTGAAATAAGTGCCACTGTTTGATAGTTTGAACATTCTTTGGTGTTTCCCTTTTTTGGTATGGGGATATAAGTTGATTTTTTCCAATCTGATGGCCATTCTTGTGTTTTCCAAATTTGCTGGCATATGGCATGCATCACCTTGACAGCATCATCTTGCAAAAATTTAAACGGTTCAGCTGGGATACAGTCATCTCCTGCTGCCTTGTTATTAGCAATGCTTCTTAAGGCCCATTCAACCTCACTCTTCAGGATGTCTGGTTCTAACTCACTGACCACACCGTCAAATCTATCCCCGATATTATTATCTTTCCTATACAGATCTTCCGTATATTCTTGCCACCTTTTCTTGATCTCTTCTGCTTCTGTTAGGTCCTTGCCATCTTTGTTTTTGATCACACCCATTTTTGCCTGGAATTTACTTCCGATGTTTCTAATTTTCTGGAAGAGGTCTCTTGTCCTTCCTATTCTATTATCTTCTTCCACTTCCATGCATTGCTTTTTTAAAAATAATTCCTTCTCTCTTCTGGATAACCTCTGGAACAGTGCTTTCCAAAGTCCTGCCATTGACGACACACGAACAGCGGCAGTGGCGCAGCAGCGTGCACGGCGGCGGCAGCAGCAGCCTCGTGTTTCGCGCTAAAACCCGGAAGCGTTGATTGCGTGCCGCTGCCGTCGTCGCTACCATCGTCGCTGCTGCCGCTGCACACACCACCACCATTGCCGCGCTTGCTGCCGCAGGAGCGGCAGTGACGCACCATCAGCACTTCCGGGTTTTGTTGCGACACACTAATGTGTCGCGTCACACAGTTTGGAAAAGCTATACTCTGGAATTTTGCATTTAATTGGGCATATCTCCCCCTATCACTGTTGCCTTTTGCTTTCCTTCTTTCTTGGGCTACTTCCAGTGTCTCAGCAGACAGCCATCTTGCCTTCTATGTTTTCTTTTTCTTTGGGACGTTTTTTGTTGCCGCCTCCTGAACAATGTTGCGAACTTCTGTCCATAGTTCTTCCGGGACCCTATCTACTAAATCTAGTCCCCTAAATCTATTCTTCACCTCCACTGCATATTCATTAGGAATATTAGTGAGCTCATATCTAACTGATCTGTGGGTCTTCCCTATTCTCTTTAGTCTGATTCTAAATTGTGCAATAAGAAGATCGTGATCTGAACTACAGTCAGCTCCAGGTCTTGTTTTTACTGACTGTATAGATGTCCGCCACCTTTGGCTACAAAGGATGTAGTCAATCTGATTTCGGTGTTTAACATCTGGTGACGTCCATGTATAAAGTTGTCTTTTAGGTTGCTGGAAGAGAGTGTTTGTTATGCACAGTGAATTGTCTTGGCAAAATTCTATCAGCCTATGTCCCACTTCATTTTGTTCTCCCAGACCATGCTTACCTGTAATTCCAGGTGTCGTTTGACTACCTACCTTAGCATTCCAGTCTCCTGTAATGAAAATAACATCCCTTTTTGGCATATTATCCAGTAGGTGCTGCAGATCCTCATAGAACTGATCTACTTCTGCTTCTTCAGCATCTGTGGTTGGGGTGTATATTTGGATCACTGTGATGTTAAATGGCTTACCCTGAATTTGAATTGAGATCATTCTATCGTTTTTTGGATTGTATCCAAGCACTGCTTTAGTCACTTTATTATTAATTATGAAGGCTACTCCATTTCTTCTGTGGTCCTCTTGTCCACAGTAGTAGATCTGGTGGTCATCTGATGTGAAGTGACCCATTCCAATCCATTTCAGTTCACTGACACCCAAAATATCTATATTTAATCTTAACATCTCACCAATAACCACATCCAATTTGCCCTGGCTCATAGATCTTACATTCCAGGTTCAATCCCCTATAGCTGGGTTTATACAACAGGCTGGGTCAAAGAAATTACATTATGGCATAGAGTAATGTATGAATTGTCAATATAGATAAATTTATTAATGATTGCTGTATGTTGCCTTTTTCCTTGCCATGCTTATTTAAAATCTCATTGCATAGCATACTTTAAAGATTATCTTTAAGGGAAGAAAGGTACATTAACAATGAATTTTCAGCTTCATTTAACTTGACATAATACATTAGCTAAAATTATAGTAGATCCATTCTCATCTTCTTTATGCTGCCCTTAATAGTAACTCTTCAGGAATATCAGGGGACAGATAAAATCTTAATTCAAACATACTGAAATTAGTATGGCTATCAGTTAAAGACAGTAAAAAGAGAGAGAGAAATAGAGCGATTAAGTTAAGTTAGCAAGGTTTGGCGGGAATCCGCATTCAGATCTTTCTGTAATGACCCCAACTACAATGCCCTAATAAACACTTCTCAATGCAATTCATTGAAATGCAGATTAAGCTTTATTCAGGATACATGTAAATTGAAGCACTTCTAAAGATCTGAATGCGGATTCCCGCCAAACCTTGCTAACTTAACTTTCCCCCTTGCGTGCCAATTCCAGGCTCAATGATGCCAGTGTCCAAAACTTTCGCTCTCCGTTCCCAGCCTCCATCTCCTGCAGGTGGTTGACCTTGACGCTGCATTCTCCAGTCTCCGCAAGCCATAACACTCCATGCCCATCCCCTCCTCCCTTCAGTTCACACACCAACTACTTTCCTATTCCTAATGGCAGGATTCATGGCGATGAACCCTGACAGGTCAGGAATTGTTTAAAAAACCGGACTGTCCCGTTCAAAACAGGATGTATGGTCAGCCTAATAATGAACCAAAAAAACACTTCAAGTAATCAACTAAAAACTAGGAGAGAGAAACTACATCCTGACAACTAACTGTATAAGAAGATCCCAAGAACTAAATTCTTCACATTTATTAAGGTCATTCTGACCTGGTTCATACATAAAGCTAAACCAAGATTTTTAACTCCTGAGCATGCCATAGAATCATGGTTCCCCATAATGGATAGAATCACATTGTACTAAGTAAAAACAAAAACACATACCTGCATTATTGTGTTTGAACCATGACACTGTATGATGCTTCCAGAGTTATTTATTTGCATGTAATTAAACTGGATGCTGACACAAGGCCTTCTATTGTATGGAATGCATATAAGGATCTCCCTATCTCCCTACTTGGTAGTTGACCAACTTGAAGAACTTTGCAAAGCTGAGGTAAGACTCCCCTTTTCAGGTTATGTGATTGTTTACAATTTTTGTTTCAATAAACCATCTCATCACTTTGTGGGAGTCAGATATAGACATTGAATATAGGTGTTGCTTATAGTGGCTTACCAGATTACCAACCTACCCATATTGTCTAAGTTGAGGATTGTTGAAGGGAAGTGGATGGGACCTAAGGGATAACTCTCAGATGCCTCTGTGATAAACAGGGACATGACAGAAAGGGGGGCTTTGGGAGAATCCAGAGAAATAGTCAAAGATGGCAGAAACACCATGTGGTGACAGGTAGGAAAAGATATAACTTGAGGTGCTAGGCAAGCCATTCCAGGAGAAGGATTGCTCCCGAGAGGATTCTTCCCATCCACAGATTCCGAGGAACTCCTTGGTTTACTAAGAAACTGTGGGAGAAGCAGCAGAGAAAAAGATTCCTAGTGTGCAGTAAGAATACAGTAGAAGACCTGATGTCAACTTGACCAAACACAGTATAAGCTCTTGTTTGAGCCAACATAATTATGATAAGGGTGGCAAAGGTTTTGTACTTCTCCTCCCATATTGCGCCAGTGGACTGTGCCCCAGGGAACCTATTTAGGGTGACCTGCTCCCTGTTGGAGAGCAAAGAGCAGCAATAGCTGCCCCTAGGTTGCTGTAAGATATTTGGGTACTATCTCACTGATAAAAAATAACTTAAATTTGGTCTTAAGTCATATGGACAGGATCTGAAGAGATGATAGAGGCAGAGTCTTGCAATGTTATTTGGGATTCTTATTTGCTTTGGGATTCTTATTTGCTTTCCTGAGCACTCACCACTTGCTTGTCAAGTGCGAGCCATGAACTCACAAGTTCCCCACTGTGACCTTATTAAGTTAATTGCTTACCCCAGAGCTTTCCAAACTGTGTGTCGCGACACTTTAGTGTGTCGCGACAAATTCCGGAAGTGGACATGCACGGAGGCGGTATGGGGGCGTGCTTAGCAGCGGCGTGCACAGTGGCGGCGGAAGTGGCGATGGCAGCAGTGTGCCATCAGCGCTTCCGGGTTTTAGTGGAAAACACGAGGCCGCAGCCACTGCCGCCGCCGTGCACACCACCGCCACCGCGCACGCCCCCGTGCCGCCGCTGTTGGTGTGTCACCAATGGCGGCAGTTTGGAAAGCACTGGCTTACCGCTTTCACCTCCAGCATGGCTCATGTCTTGCCTCTAGAAGCTAAATGAGGCAAACAGCCTACGCTAATCTGTAACTTTCTTTGAGGATTCCCAATTGTCCGACTATATGTTCTTTTCTTCTTCTTTACTCATGGAATCTAATAAAATAAACTATGTAATTTTCATATGGTTAATCTTCTCCAGACTGGGGTGAGTGTTCCTAAGAGTGGGGGAAGGAGTGTGGAGTTATAAGGTCTGCCCCATAAAGGCAACCCCTTTCGGTGTGCTGTAGTGTATTTGTGCTCACAGTGGCTGATTGGGGGAGTTACACTTCAATGAAATTCCTCATGTTTATTTATTATTTTATTATTTAAATTTATATGACCGCCCATCTTCCCCAATGGGGAGTTCACGTTCCATGAAACCAACCTAGAGAAAAAAATATGAAACATCAAAAAAAAAACCCACCAGAGATTGACTTTTATAGGTGAAAATCCAGTTTGAAGATTAGAAATTCTAATCCCTTCCTACCTAATGCTTTTCTTTAGAAATGTAGACATTTTTTCTTATTTCATATTGCTAATCTCTTAACATTTTGAATGTCCTCTATCATATGAACATGAAAAATAGGTATAAGTTTTTATTATGATACAGATTAGGCTCTTGTACTGTTCTTAAAATATGCTCAGAAAATCATTACTTGTTATTATGAAAAACCTGCTCTTCTCAAAGTTCTGGCCAGTTGATTCAGGTGGAAACTGAATGTTGTCTCCAACAAAGTTAAGTTTCCAGATTTTTGGTTTCTGATTTAGTTAGAGGTCAATTTGCTTGTTGTTTCTGTCCTTCATTAATATTCAACTTCTGGCCTGGATAATGGGGATGTTGTTAATTTTCCAAGCATTGATGCAAAGCAATTGATGCAAAGCATCTGTGGACTTATATTCATAATAGTGCTTCTAGTGTAATGCCATTAAACCTGAAAAAAATCTGGATTTAAATATAAACAACTATATTATTTATAGACCACTAATAGTGCTTTGGGGGAAAATATGTTTTGGGATGCAACATTCTCGAAACACAAAACATTATTTTCATTAGTGCCCACCCTCTGAAACATCATTCCCCTGGAGATCAGACCCACCCCAACTCTGCTGGCCTTTCGCAAGGCTTGAAGGTCTGGTTTTGTTGTCGAGCTTGGGGCCCTGGAAGTGTGGAGGAGCCCAATGTATGGTTATATTAGTTCTTGTGATAGGTTGGTTCTTTCTCAGCTGCCATTTCTGTTATTTATAATTTTGTTATATTGTTTTTATTTTTTTAAGTACTGTTAGGCACCCAAAATAATGTATTTTGAGATGAGTGACCATATAAGTTAAATAAATAAACAGATGAATGCTATTTCCCACAGCATGTTGACAATAATTTTAGTGAAACATCAGTGATATTCCTCTATATAATGAGGAAGATCTCTTGTATCAATGGGACAATTTAGTCCTATTGCTGATAGAACTGGGCCCCAATAACTCAGTGCTAGGAGATCTATTTTGTACAGGGAGCTCGGAGGGCAGTGCTAGATTTCCAGATACACAGTGAGCTTTCCCACCCAGACTGACAATTGAAAGGGTTATATAGACTGGATTTTCCCTAGACAAGTTTGCTCTTCAGTGTCACTGACTTAGCTACGGACTTATATAATGGCTTGGGTAAATAATCTTGCCAGGTTTAAAGAGCTCTGTCCCTGGAATAGATAAAAGTAATGTGTGATTTTAAGACAAGGCTGGGAAACCTTTTTTTCTGCTGAAGTTTATAACTTCTCAGGACTAATGTGTCAGGGACTACATGCCAGCTTAAAAGTGAGGCCACAAAAGCAATAGGTAGCTCTAGCCAGAAATCTGAATGGATTGCTCAGATAAGGTTTTACATTAGGCCACTGATTGCTTACCCCTCCCAAGAGATGAAATAGAAACTGGTTCAGTGACATAAAAGAACCATGTTTTTCATTAATCATACATCATACATCACATTACAACACTTCCACATCACAACTGGTTCCACCCATCTCTACCTCTTAAAACTGAAAAGGGTATCCTGTGCTGATCTTCTGCCGGCCTTTGAATGCTGAGAAGATGCAAAGTTCACTAAAGAAGAATCAATCCGTATTCCTTCCGACTAACCAATAACAGGGTGCAAACACCAATCACTGCCTCACAGCCACTGCCCATCGTCAGTAACAGACCTTTCTACACACACACACACACACACACACACAGATAAAAGAGAAAGAACAGAAATTATGACTCACAAGACAGTCATTCCAAAAAACCTGCTCGTAGCCTGGCAGTGCACAGAATCATGCACAGTTGTAAGATCTATAAGCAAACAAATAAAAAATCCCCCTCCTCCACTCCACACAAAAAGGAAATGAGATAATTACTAGGTTGCCTGCCCCATTTGCAATACATTTATGACTTATCACATATGCGAAGAACTTTGTTTTTGCCCCTAAAGACGTCCACAGGTGCTCTCACACCAACAATTCCAAAGTGGTGCAACAAAGGAGGAAAAGAAATCTGCCTGCTCAGCAAATGCTGAAAATGAGGTTTCTGAGCCCTCATACACTTTTCTATTTACGTGTGAGTCTCCTGGCGTTTTCTAGGTTGGAGAGGCTAACTCCCCACTGCAGTCTTGCCTCTCTCCTCACATACTGCAGACTCAGCACTGTTAATGACATGGGGAATCAAGAGACTGGGCTTGCAAATTCACTAAGTTAAAGTTTGCTAGAGTTCAACATGTGCATTTATGTGTATGACTGGTGAAAAATATGAGTAGTGATAATCAAGGCATAAAACTATTACCTGTGGCTTCACATAACTATCCAGGAGCCATAAAATAATGTCTCAGGTCTCAAAGTTAGCTGATATCATGCAATTGCACCAATCCAAAACTGGTCTGAAGCAGCAGAAAATCCTTGTGTAGAGGTATCCTAAGCCAAAAACAAATGAAGCAGATTGTGGCTTTGCATGCTGAGGTTACTTCACTATAGACACCCAGTTGCACTCAAAATGCTTCAGCTATGTACAGGTAGTCTTCATTTAGCGACCACAATTGGGACCGGCAACCCAGTCGTTAAATGAAGCAGTCGCTAAGTGAAACTGCATCTGTGCTTATGATCTTACTTCAGCTTTCCTTTGCTTCACAGACCTGCAAAGGTCGTAAATGCAAGGATTGGTCACAAAATCTTTTTCATCACCATCGTATTTGGCAAACACCACATACCTGTATATTTCAAACCCACCAACACACTGAGACAGAGGCTTGTACACCCCAAAGATCAAACTCCAAAACACAAGAAAAGCAATGTAGTTTATGCAATCCAGTGCAGTGAGGAGTGCTCTGAACTCTACATTGGAGAAACCAAACAACCTTTGTACAGGAGGATGGCCCAACACAGGAGAAGTAACACCACAGAACCAGAGTCAGCAGTTTATCTTCATCTAAAGGAAAAAGGACACTCATTTGAGGACATTAATGTTCACATTTTAGACAGAGAAGATAGATGGTTTGAGAGAGGGGTCAAGGAATCCATTTATGCCAACTTGGAAAATCCTTCCTTGAATAGAGGTGGGGGCCTCAGGCACAATCTTTCCCCTATTTTCCTCCCTGCTTTGTCTTCTGTGCCTAGGAAGATTAAGACCATTTCGCAAGCTCAAAAGCAGCATGGTGATCTTAATGATCCTCCTTTAGATGATAAAGGGACTTAGAAATAACATCTCAAAATAACCATGACCTAGCCCCAGGTGTAAGGTCACACAGCCACCTAGAAACATATTTAAGGATTCCCTTACTAACTTTGCTCAGACTGAAGAAGCTCCTTGGATAAGGAGCGAAACGTTTCCACTGAGAAAATAGAAATCCAGTTGACATGATTCAAGCTACAGACAATTCCACCTGGATGACTGAGAACCTTCATAGACATAAACCAGTATATCATTCTTTAAAAATTTAATTTAAAAAACCTAGGGCTTAATACATTGTGTGAATTCAGTGTTTGAGAAGCATTATATAATCAGAGAAGTCACATACTAAACTCCTAAAGAAAAACTCAGCAGAAAGACTTTGAGTAAGGAAGTGGCAGTTGCTATCCAGTCAGAAATTGCTATACTCTGAAAATTAATAAAGTTTAAACCAAAAAAAAAAAATTGCCTTTCCCTCACAGATATTATAGCCACTCGTTTAGCAGCTACCTCATTTAGCGACCATTTGCAAATATGATGATAATTTTTAAAAAATAATTTTCCAAACAATACGAGGACTTACGACCAAATTTCTGCACCTGACAACAATGCATACCGGAGTGAAATAAATAAACAGTTATACCCTGGCATAGCTGCACGAGAGAACTTTATCTAAATAAGACACCAGCAATCAGCGATCTTTGCAGCGTCTTTATCTCTCTCTCTCTCTCTCTCTCTCTCTCTCTCACATGTTCACTTAGTGACCATTTTGCTTAGTGACCATTTTGCTTCCAATTTAAGAAACGGATTGCAGTCACTAAATGAGGAGAGGGTGGGTATTCAGAAGAATAAACATTCATCTGGACTCCTAACATCAGCAGAAAGCAACATAGAGGAGATGGATATTTGGCTTTCTTCTTCCCTCTTCTTTTGCTAGTTTATCTGCTTAAAAGTGTTTCCTAAATTCTTGTTGTACACATTTGTGTATAATCTGAAGTTGCTGCAAAAAATGTACAAGAGGAAAGCTTGAAGCACTTAAATTACTGTAAGCCTGATGTGGTTTTCCCCACCTCTTTGACTAAAGTCCTTGCTGGCTTTTGGAAATTATGAAGGTTGAAATCCAACAGGCCTGAGAGAAAGCAGGTACCATGATGATTTTCAACTTGTCTTCAAAATTATTTGCAAAAGGCATTCTTATCCTATATTAGAAATGAATTTGAAATACGTTTTATAGTATTTTTATATTTCCATGTACTCCTATGCACTTTATTGATATGTTAATTTCAATATACTATATCTGGCTTCCTTAAAAACTATGCCCTCATTAGCCTACATAAAAGTACCCCCTGTATTTTTAAAAAGATTAATATTTTATTTGAAAGGGTTTGAATTAAATTATTTATCATTTCTAAAAATATTACATTAATAAAAAGGTAAAGGTACCCCACACACATTTGTGCAGTTTTGTCCAACTCTAGGGGCCGGTACTCATCTCCATTTGTTAGCCGAAGAGCCAGCGTTGTCCGAAGATGCTTCCGTGGTCATGTGGCCGGCATGACAGGCACGGAACGCTGTTACCATCCCACCGAAGTGGTACCTATTTATCTACTTGCTTTTGCATGCTTTCAAATTGCTAGGTTGGCAAGAGCTGGGGCAAGTGCCGGAGCTCACTCCGTCATGCGGGACTAGGGATTTGAACTTGCGATCTGCCAATCGACAAGCCTGGCGTCTTTACCCGCTGAGCCACCACGCCCCCCCTATTACATTAATACTTTTTGCTTAATTGAATCTACTTTTCAGTGGTAGCCTTTGCATTGGCTCCATTTTTACTCTTTTAAGTTTTTTAAGTCCTCTCTTTCGTTCCTTCCTTCCTAACAGCTTGTATTGTCATTTTTTTTCTATGTTGGCTTTACCAATCGATAGGAATTACGACAATTATAAAACTTTGAAAATATATGAATCACAATAGGGGAAAATAAGCATTTTTGTAAAGAGAGAAAGGTGTCATGTTGCAGCCTTTTTCAGGCCTCTAATGTCATGTACTAAAAAGACATTTTGATTGTTTCTTTAAAAAAACCATGTAGAAATAGATTTCTAGAATAATAAAAATACAGTGCAAAATGGACTGCTTCTTATAATGAGGTGAGTGTGTTAAAATCTTCTTCTGTTGTATATAAGAATGTATTATTTAAGATCCAGGAGGAGGGCAAGCCCACTCACCTCAAGATGGAAAGCCACAGAACTTCAGTATCTAATCCAATTTGTTTTCTTGGAGCTGAGTCACTGTTATATAACATGAAACTATCATCTAGATTTGTTAATGCTGATTTATAGATACACTGACTGTTTTGTATAAAGATGCTTAAAAGCTGCTATCACCTTTATAAATCAGCGTTACCTGAGGGAGTCTGTTTTCAACTGAGGAGACAGATGTAGCCAATCAATATGAAGTGTTTGACTGATGGTTGTTCCTGTCACCATTAACCAAGCATATCTATAAAAATGCCATCTCACTCCCTAACTTTCTTTTTCCCTCTTGCAGCTAAGGATTTGAATTAGAGGCTCTAAACTATGAAATCGATCTTTCCCAGGTATTAGCAATTTATTTTCTTAAGGATCAATCCTGCAAAGTTTTCTATGTCCTTACTGATGCTGAGTATCTGTAGACAGGCTTTGTGAAAAGGCTTCTCTATAAGAACTCGTTACCTGTAAAAGGCTCTACAAATGCATTCAGATGTACTTTTCTAAAAGTGTTAAAAAGTGTTTGTGTTTTGGTTAAATTAAAAAATTTACAACTTATAGATACTTGATCAAATCCAGCAATTTAATAGGATAGAACCTCATCTATAAGTCAGGCATGGGGTTAATCATGATCTCCAAATGTTGCTAAACTATCTCCCAGCATCCTCTACCACTGATCATGCTGGCTGGGGCAGATAAGAGTTTTAGATCATCAATACCAGGAGGACTACAAATCCCCAAAATCTTGTTATAAACACTGTTGGTGTAAGGAAGGGGAGCCATATGGCTCTGCAAATTATAACCGCCCAGAGTCCCCCTAGGGGGAGATGGAGCGGTGATATAAATCGAATTATAAATAAATAAATAAATAAATAAATAAATAAATAAATAAATAAATAAATAAATAAACAAACAGAAAAAGGGCTTGATGGAAAGTTATCTGGAAAATAAAAACATACATGATGACTAGGTATTGACATACTGTACCTATGTTGTCTCTTTAAATTGCCAATCAATCAAGATATTAAAATACATTTTATGATCACCAGTAAATCTTTTTAAGTATAGACTATTGATAACATGAACAGTTCTGTAAATAAAGCTCCATGAGATCTTTCAGAGTTCAGATGTGCTGATTCATTCCTTCTGGCCTCCTTAAAACCACAGAATACATGCAATTTTCCCCTATGGATTCTGTTTTTCTACTTAGAATTCCTATTGCTACTATTTAATATGGGGACTTTAGCAGCTACATAATAGGCAAATAACAAGAGGTACAATTTGTCCTGGTGAACTCTGTTGTGAGCTTCTTTAGGTGCACAGAGAATTTGTCAGTAAAGGCTGATCAGTTTTAGAGAGAAGTTCATGGAGCCATCCAAAATGCCAGTGTCAACAAAATTATGTAAATATCAACACTGCAGATGGAAATGTAAACTTTGGGGAATGGCAAGGCACAACGTATTGTGTTTCCTGTTAACACAATCTCTCTGCCGAGGAAACAGTGTACGAGGTGTGCCTTTCGTGTGCCAGCTGAAAATTCCTACATGGTGAAGCCCTCTGCCATGCTTTCTAGTTACTCTTCATTCCTTTACCAGCCAAAAGGGGGTCTCAACACATAAGTGAAACTGGCCCCTTGTCTTATTTTTGCCAAATGCTGAACTGCTTTTGGCTTTTCCATTGATGGTAACAGCTGTTTTAGCTTCCAACAATTATCCTGAAATTTCTTTTACATCTGTGCTGCTTGTGTTAGCATTTCCCGTTCATAGAAGAAGCCACTTACACCTGTTCTTATTCTCCGTATAACCTGTTCTTTATGCCAGCTGTTCTTTTCTCCTCTCTACTCAGCATTTTCATTTTGAAGTTCTTATTCTGAAGACTTTTTCTTAAAAAGTCTGAAAGGAGGTGGTATGCTGATAAAACCTTTAAGATAATTTTGATATCATCCCAGGTAGGGTTCCAGTAAAACTGTTTAGTAAATAAAAAGAGGCATTTGGACAATGATTTTGGAAAAAAGTGTGTTGTCTTCATGCAGTGTCATTTACTACCTTTTGCCTTTAAGCCAGGGTTGTATGCCATACCTGGAACTGAAATTATTTGTGTCCAGTCTTAGTCATAAGGCATTTCCACAATCTCAGGTTGCCCTGCAAGAGTCACCAACAAGTTCTGGGGGGCTGGATGCCATCTTTTACTCACTTCCAGCCCATTGTGGAATGCAGCTTCAGCCAGCACCTTTCTGCTCTGCATTTCAAGCAGCATTTTCTGGCTTGTGCTGGCCCAAGTGTTATCTGGTTTACCAGCTGTACTTTGCTATCTTCTGTGCAAACCCCTGAACTGATTGGCTACTACGCCAAGGCAGGAGTGCTCCCTTCTCTAGGTCAATGGGGGTTGTCCTGTACATCTCTAATCTCTTTCATTACTATTTTCTTTCACTGAGCTACCTGTTTTTCCACTGAGCTTTTTTTTAAAAAATAAGTCTACCAGTGTGGTGTTTTATCATTTTTCCAGGCACTTCAGGGAGAACAGTTTCATCCCAGCTCCCCAAAAGTCCCAATTCATAAAAAAACAAAACAAAAAGGAAGGTGGATCAAGGAAACAAAAATAGTAATAAAAAGGTTTCTTTTGGGCTTCAGAACAGTGATGTTCTGCATGCCAGCCAAATGTTAAAATCAGTGCCCTACTGATGGGTTCCTATAAAATAAATTTGTATTATAAAGCTGGTTATTGTGCCTGCATATATGTTTAATTTTATGCTTTTGCTTTCTGTACTTTAATTTTGTATACATAAGTGTTTATCTGTGCATATTTATCTACACACACACACACACACACATACATATAAAAGTATATTATTTCCAGTAAGACCAGCCCTCATAAAGGAAAGTACTTGGGATGTCACTGTAGTGGCAACCTGCGGAAGACCTTTGTATTTCGAGGAGTTAGGTGGCATGCTTTGATTTTCCTTCCCCACACCTAGGAGATTAGAGTTTATTTTGAGTTATACTGATGTTTAAATGGCTTGTTTTTATTTCTGCTTGGCATGGGAGGGGGAGAAGAAGAAGAATATACCCACTCCTCCAACAGCCCTCTAGAACATATCTTTGTGGGAAGTGGGGGGAGAGAAAACCCCCAGCTTGTTAAGTTTAAGCAGCTCCAGCTGCCCCTCTAGCGGCTTGGAATGGGAGGGGGGGGATGATAAGAAATTGTTTTGGTTAAGCACTTGCTTATCTGATAGCTTCCCAGGCTCTGGGGATGATGTCATGGACAGGTGCCCAGCCCCAGAAGGAATCCCAGTCAAGGTCAGTCTGGGCATAGTCACGGGGTTTGGAAGCCAGGCTTTGATAAAAGCCTTAGTATTGTCTTTGGAGTTTTGGGAGTCCACACAGGCCTGAGTGCTGGGTGCTGTGAAAATTGCCACCTTGGGGTATCTCCGCTGTCCTTATTAGGGGGCTCCTGGCAGCCTATAGGAGATTAGGTATCACCTTGCTTGGTATGTATGTATTTCTTTCTGTATGCTATGCTTGTTCTGCTTTGTAAACTGTGCTTAGACTGTGTTTAACTTTGTTTGTCTATAATAAAGCTTTAAGTTTCGTTATCCACTGGTGTGCTATTATCTCTGGATCTAAAAGAATCAATTGCCGTGGCCCCTGATCAAAGAGGGTTGGACTCTTGGCAACACAGTCACAACAGGAGGGGAACTAACCAATGGAGGGTTGCAGTAACTGGTAGTCCAGACTGAACATCTGGCAGGTCACTACCAAAATATTCCAATGCAAAGAGAGGTTTTTTTAAACCAGCTTAGAGTCCAGTCAGCACCAGCACAGAACAGGAACAGCTTAAGGGTACAGTAAGGATATGCAGATAGTCACGGTCTTCTCTTATAAAGTTGCACAGTTACACAATGGAGACTTAGGGCTGATTCAGCTTGATACAAGGTTAATAATAAGGGGGCGCGGTAGCTCAGCGGGTTAAACCGCTGAGCCGGAAGACTGCCTGTAAAGATCTGATGGTCAGCAGTTCTAATCCCCGCGTGGCGAGGTGAGCTCTCGTCATTCACCCCAGCTTCTGCCAACCCAGCAATTCGAAAGCTAAGGCGAGTAGATAAATGGGTACCACGTTAAAGTGGGAGAATTTGCCGGCGTCCTGTGATCGGGGGTCGCCCTCGGAGTGAAGAAGATCCCGGGAATCCCATTAAATGGTGGCGGAGGACGACGGAGCCCGATCAGCAAACATCCAGGACGTCAGCAGCCGACTTGGAAGCGAGGCATGCTGGGACATGTAGTCCAATGCCTACGGAAGAAGAGTCGGTTCCCCTACCTCCTTCCTGTGTGCGCGGTTAAATGATATGTATATGAATTGTTAAATATATATTGAAATGCTGTAAGCTGCCTAGAGTCCTCCAATAGGGAGGGGATAGGCAGGGTATAAATATGATAGATAAATAAATAAATAAATAAAATGACATTTATTTATTCATGAAGCATTTTGAAAAATATCAGTATAGGAGTGATCTATGCAAAACACAGCTTAAAACCCTAATCATAACAACTCTAATATATTTATCCTGATATTATATACAGTAATTCCCCTTTCTATCTCATTTGGTCTAACTACCGAACCTGGAAAGCCTTCCAACATACCAGTCACATTTACCAGCTCCTAGTCTACATCTGTATTATATAGCAGAAATGCTGCATCTGGATGTTGACCTGCTGGTGTGTTCCAACAACATAAAGCAGCTGTTTGGCAGTAAAATCAGAGCAAAGGCACTAAATCTCTCATTCCAAATGACTCATACTTATGCATAGAAAAGTTACCAGAATCCCATACCTCTCATATCTCTGCGTGCAGAGAGGGCATGCTTCGGACCCCCTCAACAAGAGAATTCCATCTAGCGGGGTCCAGGAGGCGTGCTTTCTCTGCGACAGCCCCCGCCTTATGGAACATCTTGCCCCCGGAGGTGAGACTGGCCCCTTCACTCCTGGCCTTTCGGAAGGCCATTAAGACCTGGCTCTGCCGCCTGGCCTGGGACAATGGAGGTGGTAGTGCCTCCTGGGGTTGGCTGGCCCCGTAGCAATAAGACCTATGCTAAGGTCTCCAATCCATCTTGGATTCTATTTTATTTTATTTTATATTTGGATTTATTTTTATACATTTTCTACTTTGTATGGTTTTAAATATTTTAAATTTTTAAGTCTTAATTATTGTAACCCGCCCAGAGTCCCTTGTATGGGAGATGGGCGGGGAATAAATTAAATAAATAAATAAATAAATAAATACCAATAGAGAGAGATATACCGAAGAACTACTTCTGTATATCATCCCAACTTGGAGTCAAGAGAGGCAGTATATAATAGGCATGAATGCTTTCAATGATTGAAAAGTCATGAGGAACACCAAAAGAAAGCTAGCCCACAGCAGGTTTGAGGTGGGTTATATTTTATTTCTCTGGTAAAAATAGAATATAGGTTCTCTTTTGCTTTAAAAGCAACTTCAAGTACAGAAAATGGAATTCTTTTGCAAATGCATAATATCGCTCCTCTTGTAAGTCTAGAATCTCTTGCTCCAACTGATAACTGGGAATGAAAGAAATATCAGAGGACCAAATAGTTGTATCCCCTGCTTGCCCTTTTTATTCATACTGCTATGTCAGTGCCTTCAAAATATGGCCTCTCAAAAGAAAAAAGGACATTATCATCTAGGATATTCTATTTAGTTAGAATAGAGAAGGTGAATGGTAGTGACATATGCTTTTAGAAAAACATAATCAGAAGTGATTACTTTTCAAGATTTGATGATTATTAAAGTGTTTTTTGGGGCCCAGTGATTCTATAACAGATGATACAAAAAACCCGATTTATTTCCAATAATGTTGCATATAACTAGAATGTTTTTTTTAAAAAAATCTTTATGGGTTTCTAACCTTCTGAAACCTTTCTTCATATCTGAATTGGTAGTGTAGTGCTCGAAGATACTGAACAATATTTGGGAATCAGTAGCTGCCTATTTTATAGTGATAGTTCAGTTACCAATATATACTGCTAATAACAGCAGTCAGTAGGACTGGTACATTTAATTTTAAAAAGTAGATATAAAAGATTATATAATACTGTATATCTATTGTACACATAGATCCAGATTAAAAAGCTGATTCTATAAGAGTCATGGAGAAAAAGCAATGAGCATTTTATAAGAGTCATGGGGAAAAAGCAATGAGGTCAGTTTGTTATCATTCTATGGTGAACATCTTTATCTGGCTATTCAGGAAGAAGGAAGATGCTATCCAAAGAAAGATTTTGCTACCTCAGTACTGCAATTATTGAGGTGGGAGGTGAAGATAATATTCTTCCTAGGATTTTAATCAGATGAATTGGCAATTCACTAGCAACTTTCAAATTTCCTGGAGTTGCAATTATACATTCCTTAGTCCAGGAATAGGGCTACCAGAACTGGGCTGCAATAATCTGTACAACCACTAGATAACAGCAAGACGTTTTTGCATCTATTTGCTGAAATTGATCGGTTGTCCACATTTATGCAGCTCAGGTCTGATAGCCCTATGCAGAAGGGTTTTTGAAGTTAAGTCCAAGACTATGTCAAGGTTGCTAAGGTAACAGCTATGACCTAAGATTCTTTTTATGCATCAAACGTTCATCTTTCTACATTTTTATAGGCATGGCCTAGTGAGATGAATAGTAAGATGCAGCAGCAAATAAAAGATACCTGCAAACAACAGCTATTACTAATTTAAATACTGATTTAAAAAAACACAAATCACTATTTCATAAGCAATTATTCTGGAGTCTCAAGACCCCACAATCGTTTCTTAAAATTTGAGGTCTACAGGTTTTTTTTAACATTACTGATATAAATAAGATAATTTGAAGACAATTTCTCTGTGTTAAGCCATCCTCTATTTTTTTTAATTTAATTTTTTTATAAGTTTCAACATGCAGATGTGCCAGAATGGCATCATCACATTGATCAATTGAGATGTTCTTCAAATAGTGAATTGGCAACAACATACTCACCAGAAGAATCATTTTCAAAGCAGTCTGGATTTGATATGTCTGCTATATACTTCCTGAAGAATCACTAGAGGTAGTTCAGGATGATACCAATCATTGTTTCCCTTCCCCCAAGTTCCCTGAAACTTCTACATCCACCAATCAAAGCCAGAGACCATGTTGTGAAAAGGTTACTCCTCAGTAGATGAAGAACTATGTTAACTAAGAAAGAAATAGTGTTTTATTTGCTAGGGGCACTATGTATTAGTAATACTTTTTGGCCCACTGCAACTCATGTAATTTAGAAAGAGCTGTAGCTGTTGGGCAGGGTTTTTGTCAGCAGTCTCAACAGTTGTTCACAATAACAGCTATGTTTGAGTCTCTGTGTGTGTTGCTTCATTTCCACTACAACACAGCAACAGCCACTAGTCTGCTTCCATCTCAGTTATTCATCTTCTTCTGTCAGCTCTGCAGTGGATTTAAAAGAGGCCCTAAATTAGGTAAAACAATGAATACATCAGAAATTGGTTACCAATGTCTTCCAGTTAATTCCCAACTGTCAAAACAGTGGAGGCCACTACTATACACTTTCTCTAAATGCTTTCTCCTCATCTTCTGCCACCTAACCTACAACTACTATAGATGCTACCAGAATTTGAATTTCTACCATGCATGCTCTCTTGTTCTGAACTTACTTTATTTTATTGGTATTAAAGCACCTATTTATTTAGGTGCTTTAAAACAAGGAAGGTAATCTTACAAATCATAATGTCTAATTAATATATTAGGGATCCATATGGCATGAATCTGTAATGAAACCCTAACCTTATTCCCCATTATTGTCTAGGAAAAATCTCTTAAGAAGTAAAGAATAGAATAGGTCCATAATACATTTTTACAAATACTGCTTAGAAACCATCTGTCAGAAAAAAATCTTGATAATCTTTAAGATGTGAAGATCTATCTTGAAACCAAGAAAATGTTTCTGAAGTCTGGCAAACTAATTTTAGATCATGGTTGTTAAAATAGATCTATAAGCTTCCTTGAAAGGAGATTATCAACTATTTTAGCAAATAAGTTATATTTTATATATTACTGACTTGGGTTATTTTTTATGTGTTAAAAATAAGCAATTGTTGGTTTTGGCTTCTTGTGTTGTGTGAACCTAGCCATTGTATTATATTATGCCTTTCAGGATGTGTAAACAAACAGAAGATAAACAGATTAGGTGTGAAACTAGCCCGTTTGTTTGTTTTTCAATAAACCAAGAATATACAAATTTTGTCTTAGTGCAAAGTATAAGCTCAGCCAATAAAAAAGCTCAACATGAAACTATCAGTGAGGTCCATTTAAGAGGAAACTCTATAAATCCAAGGACATTGCTGGATTTTTTTAAAAGCAACTGGAGTCATGCTGACCCATCAGGAAAAAAAAATCTGAAATCCATAGCTGGATATTTCCTTTATTAGGCTCAACCAAATGGCACAAAAGAGTGTGAAAGATATCAAGTTTCAAGAACTCTTTATCACAAGCAAAGGTGTTAAGGAGAAATTTACACAGAGATCCTGCCAGTCTTACAAGTACCATTTTAATTCAGAAAGTCTCATGAGTAATATGAATTTGATTTGTTTTACAATTAGATTTTTAGGATTTACAATTGGTGCAACTATTAACAGTCATTGCCTATCTGCTAAATATTACCCATTGAAAGCTTGCTGTAGACATCAAGCAGATTAAACGATTTAAAAAGACTAGTTCAGAATAACATTAAAGGCATCATTCAGAAGAATATAGCAGTTGGGAAGGGAATGATGCCTTTAAAGTTATTCTGAAGTGGTCTTTTTAAATTGTTTAATCTGCTTGATGTCTACAGAAAGCTTTCACTGAGTAATTGATACAACTCTTCACTCACATCCTATAGTCTCAGTCCAGATTCCATACTACTGCTTTATTAAACAGAGGAACAAACATGAGAGATCACACTGATTTCTCATGTTTGGGCTTGTTTAGTATGATGTGTGAATCCAGCCAATGTGGTTGTAAACCAGGTTTTATGGCTTAGACTATTCATAAGCCATGATTTCTACAAAGTCAGCTAAGTGTTTAATGCCACATCTACTCTGGCCCAATATTAATTTGTGCTACAACAAAATCACTGTTGCCATTTGCTTAAAACACACAGAAAAAAGAATAACACAATTAGAGATAAATATTAGATTTACTATGTCCTTGACATAAAATTAGTCACTTACAATACAATCATAATTTATTCATAGGAGTTGTCAAATACACATGTGCAAGAGGGCAGCCTTAAAATCAGAAACTGAAGGTCTTTTAGAAAGATAATACCTTGGTCAAGGGCACTCATGAAAATGGCAAACATTTTTTCTTTGAAATGTCCCCAGTAAGGTCAGAACATTAGTAGAATGCTTACTGTGAGAACATAAAAGCTGCATCATTTGAAACAGGGAATCCTAAGCACAAGCCTTTTCATATTTAAAATATTTTACATATGCCCGATAGTGAGTCACCAACCGCTAGGTCTCAGTTTTATATTCTTACAGGTTACAGCAAGTCCTCCCTTCTCTTTCACAACACCTTTTTCATCCCCGAAAGCTCTGTGAGGGCATGAAAGCTGTTCTTGAGTTTGAACAATAAAAAATACCTTAATTCTTGTCCACTGACTTACTCCTTTGATTATCTTCCTTTCAGATAATTGTTTAGTCTGTCAGCTCCTGTTATAGCACCTTCCTTATTTGTTCTAACTCTTCATCAACTTTTATAAGGTGAAGTATGGCTACTCACTGCTCTGGCTTTTTCTTTAAGCACTGCTACAAGCCTGAAGTAAGAATACAAACATGCTGCAAGCACTGTCAGTCACAGAGTCTTCTCCATTAATCTTCATGTGTGTTTGTTTTTTTAAGTACTACAGGTAGAAGGCTTTTATTTCTTCTGGTTCCTGTATCAGCTTAACCAAGTACAAACTGTCAGCTTAACACCTGAAATTCGTTAGGCAGTTCTCTTGGCAAATTTCTGTTACCAGACTCCTCCTGATTTTTAGTTCTCCCAGGTGAGCTTGCTTCATAATATTCCTTGTATAGTCTCTGCAGTCACTCAGTTACCCACAATGTGCAATCAGCAACTCTAAGGGTATATACCTCTTGCAATCAGCAGCTATATGAGTGATGATCTTTTCATCTTTCATAGCTAAGCATACCCATCTATAGAATATACAGTCAATCTCCCCTCATCCTTTTGCTGAACTCCACTGGCAATCTCCTCTTTGCTCTCTTAGTACACTTATTCAGTTGGCTTGTTCTTTGAAACTTGGCCATCTGATATTCCTCCTAGTCTCCACTTACTCAAGAAGAAGTAATCACCCTGTCACCCACAACTAGTTGCTGTACTGTTACCTAAAACGTATGTGACTTCTGAACCTATTAAGTCATGCTGACATTAAATTTGCAAATATTTATCCAGAATCTCAAAGACAATCAAGTCAATTCATCAATAGGTTTATTTTGGTCTTTGATCAGCATAAGGTAAAAGCCTAAAGGATACCAAATTAGAGTAATAAAATTAAGAAATAATAATGTAAGATAGCATAATAACCTGGAAAGTATAAATTATTGTACAGTAGAATTCTAATCAATAAGATAATATGCATATTATATTTATTGCATATTTATAAATAAAACTAATATTTAATTAAAATAATAGCTATAAAATGTAGTATATGTAGTTAAAAAAGGCAAACTGTAACATTATAAACTGTAAAATTAAAATGGCAAAAAATTGGAGCCAAGAGACAATAATACTTTGTGTCAGACCAGATTCGTGCTTCCTATCAGTCAATTCCCACTGAATTTTACATGCTGCTGCACAGAACCTGGCAAAATAGGTGATGGAAGAACCATTGTCAGAAAGTAGTAATGAAATTTAGACTTGAACTGAACACCCTTGCAGTCTAGAGAGTAAAGGAGGAATAACAATGCTGCAAGTGTCCGGTAGAATGAACAGCTGATCAAGTTATGCTTGATGGTTTCAACTTGTCTGCTATCGCAAAGACACAGATAGAAAGGTATGTTCCTATATCATCTGTCTAGCACTGCCAAAAAGAGAGAGCTGCATTGAGGCAAGGTGAAAACCCTTTTATGGTAGGTACTTTTAGTTGTATAAGAAAAGCAGCAGGCTTTGTAATCAACTTTAAGCTTTCATCAATGGGAAGATTTGGCATTCTGCCTAAATCACTTTGGTACTCCACATTCATTATATGCTGTTTAAATAGTGTCATTGCCTGCTTATAACCTAAAGAGAGGTTGTAAATGGGAAGAGAGAAGCCTCAATAATGTCACTTTTTCCAGTGAAGTTAGCTTCCATATGGATTGATCTCCATCCTCTAATAGTGTAAAGGGATCTAAGAGGGATAGCCTTAATCAGAAATTTAGTATGGATAATTGTGTTTTATTTAACCATATAATTGTATTGCAGAACTGTGCAAATCCTTCAGAGGAGGTGATTTGCAATACAGTATGTGGGAACAGATACAAAGCACTTCTGTTCCTTGAAACAGCCATTGGAGAGAAAAGTTAATCTGCATTGCCTCCCTGCCTCCATATGGTGAATTGAACCACCTCACCTCCTATCAATGGTGCAAAGGACCCAACTGAGGTGAATCACAATCACTCTCCATTCCTCCAGTTTATGTGCTTAATTTCTTTTTTCTATTACTGGGTGACTTAATTCCAGCTACATGTAGGTAGGGTTAGCTTTTTGCTTAATACATAAAATATGCATCTTTTTGTGTGGAATGGGTTTTCCTTTGCCACACACACACACACTTTTCCCTTTCATGTGTAATATAATAAAAATGAATAGGGATATAGCCCCTTAAAAGTGATTAAATGTCGCATGTAGTGTAGCAGGTTCTGCTTATGAATATATTGTTATGTAAAGGGTTTTATAAAGACTTACAGAAATCCCAGCATAAAGTAACAATCTTCAAGGTAATTATATTTAGGACACTTGCTCAAACCACATTGTTTTATATCATTCCAAGGATATAAAGCAAGTTCACTATCAGGTGGTATGTAGGGGTATGCAAAATAGTTTGAATTTAGTCTGTGGCTTGAATCATGTCAACTGGATTTCTATTTTCTCAGTAGAAACGTTTCACTCCTTATCCAAGGAGCTTCTTCAGCCTTCTTCAGACTGAAGAAGCTCCTTGGATAAGGAGTGAAACGTTTCTACTGAGAAAATAGAAATCCAGTTGACATGATTCAAGCCACAGACTGTTCCACCTGGATGACTGAGAACCTTCATCGACAGTTTGAATTTAGGTTCTTCCAAAGTTATTAAAAGTGTCCCAAAACTGTTACAAACATTCCAGAAGAATTTCAAGTTTGCAATGGAGCCCTGTGAATTTCAGAATACTTCTAGAATGGTCAGAATAGCATCAGAAGACTCCTGGTAAGATAGGAATAGCTGTTCAAATGTGGAACAGAGTATGTCTAACCTAAATGGTGCTCTTTGAGTTTGGAATATTTTGAACTTGAAACTTAATTCTGATGTATAACTTGTATCCTGCCCTTTTGGTAGGGTCAATGTCCTCAGTTGTATAGCTCAATCAATGAGACAACTTGCAGGTACTTTCACAATGGTTACTTTATGTCCCTTTTTACCCCTTTATATAAAATGTGTATGGATGTATATAATGGAAAATAATAGTTTGGCATTTTTGTCAAATATTTCTAAAGTGATTTAAGAAGTTTTGGGTATCAGCATCCTTGCTGAACTCCATCTCACCTTTAAGTTAGAGAGGAGCTGCCTATCTGGCAGAGCTCTTCATAAAACTCACAATTTTAGAAGAATGGAAAACTTGGATGAAACTTTCAAAGAAAAATACCCTGTTCTTCAGAAAGGTGCTCCAATGTCTTCAGAGTCAAATGCTTTTCTCTTTTAAAGTTCTCCCACTATCAAAATGGTCTGTACATAGTAACATGCACCAGAAATGCATTTATCTCCTCCAAAACATTGAGCTATACCTGCTGGGATTTCAACCTTTGTTTCTAGGAATTGAAGGTATTTCAAAGCTGACTCTTGGCTCACTCAACCTTCCCCTCTGGCTTAGTTCATTGTACAATAGAACCAGCGGTAGTGAACTCTACCTTATAATGACTCTTTTCTAGTGATGAAAAACACTGTTCCTGAATTTCTTCAATGCGGGTGCAAATTATAGTGTAATTGACCTTCACATATATTTTAACTGCTACCTACAATGGCAAGTTAAAAGAAATATAACCCTTTTCCTTCTTTTTTTCCAGTTTGCATAGTTACTGCTTTCTTATAAGAAGTATTGCCTTATACATATTCAATGTCACAAATCTTCTTCAACAGATGACATTTTTAAAAACTGAGTGAGTTTTCTTCTTTAATAAATCTACTGAAAATCTAAATTATAATTTGGAATAAAACTTTTTCAGCAACAAGGTTCTGTACTAAAATGCCTCAAGAGCAGGCTGTTACAAATTGTTCCACTGCCTTTCCTGAGAGTAGGATAAAATATGTGGTGCACAGTCAAGTGTGTTTTTAGAGATGGGATAATGGATGTTGCTTCTAAAGTCATTAATCATTACATACAAAGGGTGACTGATTCATTAATGGTTTGGTTACCCAGGAGGCTGCATAGAAAATAGAGTTTCAAGCAAGTAAACATTTATATTTCAAGTGTCAGACCTGCAGAACAATCTACCACTTTTCCTCGAGTTAATTAAGAGAAATAACACCTTGCTTCATCATTAAAAGTTAGTTCTAAAGACAGAAAGAGAGAGAGAGAGAGAATTGCAGGAATGATTTGAGCGCTCACAGACATCACTGCGTTGTCTGAGGAATAGAGTGGTATATCTCTCTTTTTTTTTTTAAGATTCTTGGGAAATATTTTTCATAGAGAATGATGGTGAAAATGTAAACAGCTAAGTCTCTGCATTTGTACTGCTAACAGTACTTGGCTCAACTATTTAAGAGGAAAGTTATATAAAATCTGGAAGTTAAACAATCACATGATACATTGTTTTTTAGTACGTTCTCTGACTCTTTAATTAGTTTAATATTCTTTGGGGCAACTTCTAAGGCTATTATAAATTATTAAAACACCTATTATATATCTGTATGTATTTAATACAAAATGAAAATAGGGTAAAATTATCTTAGGAATCATCTAAAAGGTGACTGTAACAATCACAAAACCTTTTCGGATTCTCCTAAAGCAATGAAAAGAACAGACACACAAACCTGGGGGGAAAGAGCCCAAATAGCAGAGGTCTTTCCAAATGGGCTTGTAGTGCTACCCATGAAAAGGCACTTTTTTCTCTCTTGGTTGACTTCATAGTCTGATGTGGCAAGAAAAAAATCAGTAGTAGTGGCAGTGGAAAATATAGTCTAGTTTTTCTACTGTGTATTGGGCAAAAGACAGTTGCATGTCTGTCAAATATCCCAATATGGTTGGGACAAATATCGTTTGTTAAAAGTTAATTTTGCTTTGAAAAAAATTCCTCAGTGAAACCCTGAGCTGGCACCTTTTCCCCAGTTGGCTGTTCTTAAGGCCCCCATGGTGTAAGTAACATAATTGAAGGATGAAAAGGACAGTATTTTCCAGCCATAGCCTCCTTTTGGAATGCTCAGCAATGGTACCATGCCCTTGCCGCTTGTGGCTGGAGACATCGCCACTTGTTATCATGTGGACACAACAAATCTAAATGGAGAAAGGGAGGGTGGCCAGCAGGTTATACTGTGGAAGGCACCCGACACTGTGATAAGATTCAGGTTTTGGGTGTTATTGGTTGCCAAGGAATCAACACAAGGGACTTTGTGTTCAAGCATTGTATGTTGCTCTAGACAAGGCTCTTTTTGATACAGAATACAGTTTTTATTTATATAGCTTATTGTTGTGTTATGCCTAAATGGAAAGCAAAAATAGAATGAAACTGTGCTCTCCCCCCCCCTCTCTCTCTCTCTCTCTCTATATATATATATATATATATATATGTATGTATGTATATATGTGTGTGTGTGTGTATATATATATATATATATAGTAAAGGTAAAGGTTCCCCCCGCACATTTGTGCAGTCGTGTCCGACTCTAGGGGCCGGTGCTCATCTCCGCTTCTTAGCTGAAGAGCCAGCATTGTCCGAAGACGTTTCCACGGTCATGTGGCCGCATGACGCACGCAGAACGCTGTTACCATCCCACCGAAGTGGTACCTATTCATTTACTTGCATTTGCATGCTTTCGAATTGCTAGGTTGGCAAGAGCTGGAGCTAGTGCGGGAGCTCACTCTGCACGCAGGGCTAGGGATTTGAACCTCCGAACTTGCGATCTTCCGATCGACAAGCCTGGAGTCTTACCCGCTGAGCCACCACACATACATATATATATATATATATATATATATATATATATATATATATATATATATATATATATATTGTGTGTGTGTGTGCATGTGTGAGCGTGAGTGTGAATGTGAATGTATATATCCATCCCTCATATTCTACAGAGGGCAAGAAATATATAAATTCATCCATAAAAAGAAATATGTATGCTTTTCACAGAACATGTGCTTGTGACTTCTCAATATCCCAGTGCAGAAACTCTTGTAAAGAGACATATAGCATAGGACAAATGTGGAAAGATAACAATTTTAAATTCTTCCAAGCACTGATGAAGTCTTGGTTTTATCCACATAGCTCATAGATACACAGAGCAATGAATACATAACTAATTTTTCCAAGAATAGTTATGTATTTATTTGCTGCTTCATTTGCAATTTGCAGTGAATAACAGTTCCAGTCAACTGGTAAGGATTAGCAATGTATTTCTTAGTTTCAGCTTGGGGAAGACTTCTCCAATAGTTGGAAATACTGTTTCAGGCCCAGTTACAGATACCATGTTCAATTTAGATTTAGAGATAGAATGCAGGCTGGAGAGATGGAGAAGGGCATAAATAGATGAATAAAGTTCTGTGCCCCACTTACAGTGCAACACATTGAATAAATTATTTCTCTGCCTCTCATTTTAACATGCTGGTAAGTATACAGTTGTGGATGGTTTCATTATGGTTTCAAATGAATGGTAGCATCATTGAGTGCAATTCACTTCACATTAACAAATTTGAATTTAGATCTTAATAGCCCCTAACAAAAATATATTAGTCAATGTTTCTGGATAGAATGTCAAAAGAAAAAAAGCCAGTTTGACAATGGAAAGAGGATCAGCTGATACCAGAAATGGTTGAAAGCAGGGAAAAACTGCATCCATTCATACACAGGCAGACACCCTGAATAAAATTATTTAAGTAGCACTTTACTGAAGTATTTTTGTAAGAATGCCAACATTTGCCCCCAAATCTACATGCTAAATATAAAACAAAACATTTCATATAAAATATTGCATTAACTATTTTCTATTCGACATATTTGTATTAGCAATTTGAGATTACTTTAAATTGTTATTTATTGTGTATTTTAATATATTTAATTGTATGTTAATGATTTTAATTTTGTGGTAAACTACCCAGAGTCCCCCGTGGGGGAGTTGGGCGGTGATAAATTTGATAAAATAAAAATATATAAATTACATCATACTACAATTATATAACGAAATAATGCTGGCATAAATATCAGATGGTTGGAATCTGTTGATATAAACTTAAAGATTCTGGGGAAGCATTAAATTAAAGGATGGAGAGAGGCAACATTCTGAAAAGTCAGGAGCAGACAGGTGGGTCCTACTGGACCAGCTGTGTTAGAATGAGAAAAGCATTGAAGTGACGAAGCAAATGATTTATAATCTCTCATTCCCATAAAACGACTGTCATTGTTTTTCAGAGCTCTGAACCTGGAGCTGGCTGCAATGGACTGCTGGTCTAAAATGTACTTCAGATTTATTTCCATAATCACAGGCACAAATCCTTTCAATAGAGAACAACAGTTTGCCTCTGATAGGTAGAAGGACATTTTTAAAATAGGTAGGATTTAACAGTCGGTTGCATTTCTTTTTTCCTGGAAATTGCTTTAGAAAATAAATGATTAGATTTGTACATTGGCAAAAGCACTGGGCATGATCATTCAGTATTATTTAAGAAATGTTGCATCTGGTTTGGATATGCATATGTTCACTCACTCCAAAAAAAATTAGTCTGAATATATACCATTTATCATAACTCCTATCAATTATACAATGGTTGAGTTTCAGAGCACTTCTAATATGAAATTTCAGCCAATCCATATATAAGTCTAATAATTCAGGTCAGTATTTTGGATGGCAAAGTAATTTAATATTTGGTGGAAATGCTCAGTGCCATTTCACATGGTGGTTGTGGGCATTACTAATATAACTAAATAAACATGAATCTACCCCAACATTCTAATACAATGGACTTCCTCCCTTCCTTCCACCAGAATCCAGTCCATGGGAATTTTAGCCTAGGCATTTAATACAGAAGGCCAATGGGCACCATGTGAACTATACTGAGAGAATGGGGAACAAGGAGTATAGAAGAAAGGGACCTTCAACAAGCTTGTTAGAAAGCAGCTGAATGGCCTGACTCAGACTGGATTCACATGTTGTGCTATTCCAAGGATTTCTTCACCATGGAGTTTTCAATAAGCTACAATTGGCTGTAAGTACAACGCATATAAAACATTATTAACAAGCACAAAAACTGAGTTTACATGTCATACTAAACCAGAACCAAACAAACACATTATGAGTTAACATAATATGTGAACTTAAGCAACAACAATAACAACAACAAAAAACATAATATAAGGAAAAGGCATTTCCTTTTATGGTTGTTGTGGGTTTTCCGGGCTGTGTGGCCGTGTTCTGGCAGTTTTGGTTCCTAATGTTTCGCCAGTCGCTGTGGCTGGCATCTTCAGAGGACAGGAGCACAGCTAGAAGATTCTGTCTGTGCCCAAGTGGAGGGGGTGTGTTCCTGCTGATGTTTATAGCTGCTGAGAGGGTGTGTGTCTTCTGTGGGTCATTTACAAGAGATTAGGAGAGGGTTTATTGTGGTGATTAGGGGGTGTGGTGCTGTCGTGTGTGGGATTAGCACATCTATTGTGTGAGTTGTTTGTATATTTCTGTGGTTAAGTAGAGTTCATTGACCTTTTGCAAACTGTGTTTTTCAGGACTGGCAGTCCTGAACAACAACCATCCTGAACAGTCCTGAACAACAACCATCCTGAACAGTCCTGAACAACAACCATCCTGAACAGTCCTGAACAACAACCATCGGATTCCGGCCGTGAAAGCCTTCGACTATACATTTCCTTTTATGTTTCACTTTTTATTTATTTTCATCTAAAATATTCTGTCCTTTCAGGAAGAAAAAAGCCAAGACAGTTAACATGTAGCATCAAATCTCAAGTATATATGAGGATATTTCTCTGTGGAAAAGCTCTCATATAGATCTTTACAGATTATAAAAGTATTTTGAATATGCTCAGACACAAACAAGGTAACACTTGAGCATTCAGGGACTTCAATTTAGCCTCTTTTTTTAATAAGGATTTTATTAAGTTTCAAGTAAAGATAAAAGCTACAGAAAAACAAAAAACTACAAAGAAAAAAAGAAAAAACTAAAAAAGTGTAGAAACACAAGAGAATTTTTTTCAAAATTACAAAAAGAGGTGACTTCTGACTTTTAACAGCAAGGATGTACAACAATTTTCCATAATCAATCCCTTACTCTATATTAAACCAAAATCACATTATTTCTATAAATCATTCCATTGGCACATTATAAAAATCACTAAATACAGTTGCTCCCTCCCCTTATATTAAAAGAATATATACATATACATATACATACACACACACACACATCCTAATCAACTTCCTCCCCAAAGATAACATTTATTTAGTTGTTTCCTTCCTACCACTATTCTATACATTCCTGTCTACTATAATAAAGATCAAACTAAAAAACATATAAATTGTTTGCCATTGTACTTGATAATACAACAATTTTAATAATCTTAATCATATTAAACCCAAAACCAGACATTTATAATTTTTATTATACTTAATAAACTTAATCCAAATTGTTAAAGATAAATGAAATCAGCCAAACCCTAAAAGCAATCCAGATAAATATTCTTAAACCCTTATCCCACCTCAAAATAAACCAGAGCATTTACATATCCCCACAATGTGCACAGAGCTTTTTTCTTAAAAAAATTGAACAGCCCAACTGACCCCCTCAAAAACTCCAACTTCTCTTCAGGAGACCTCCCATACATAATAACCCCTTCCTTTCCATGGTGTTCCACCAGAAGATCGATTTCACTTATGGCTTGCAACTCAATCTCTCCCTTTAATTTCTTCAACTCAACTATCCAATCTTCATCCAACATTTCAACAGAAGTCCCAATCTCACACTTAGAAGAGACATTTCTTTCGCTGTTAAATTCCTCAGTTTCATCCATGACATCCCCAACCAGATGACGCATTTTATTTTATTTTTAATAAATTTTTATTAAATTTTAAAATACATATTAAAATGTAGAACAAGAAATAAAGAAAGAAATACAAAGTAAGAAAAAAGAAAAAGAAAAGTGAAGTTAAGAAAAATAATATACAAAAGAAGTATAGAAAAAAGATGGCCTCCAATCTGTCTTTGGTCTTTAAGTACAATATTTGCTTTAAATGTTGGTCTTTCATACAATACACAGGAACTTTTCTTTGTCATATACATTTCAATTTATATAGTCCAATCTTCTAATCTTCATGTAGATTTCATCTTTCTATCAATTCTCCATTAGTCCATCTGTAATTTCCACTCCTTGAGGTAATATCAATTTAAATATTCTTTACTACATCAAATTCCATTTTGACATGTTCATATCCTTAATAAAATCCAATTAGTCTTAAAACATATATATAGCAAGTAAAGGCCTTATTTTATCTCTACGGTAATTTGTATTTTATTCTAATTATTCTAGAATTATTATTCTAATTCTAGTAAAGTAAAATATATTCTATTCATACATATCCATAAAAACAACCTTAATTTAAACTTAATCTATATTTAGATTATAATTATACCATAATCTACATCCTCCTACATATTTACCTATTTAACAAATTTTTATATCTATTTATTCCCCTAATACATAACCTAACAACAGTTCTCAATAGTATTCATACTAGTAATTATAAAAATAAGTCATCCTATAATAATATTAATTCTAATTCAAACTTAACATCCCATCCTTCATATATCTCCCTAATTTTTTTCTATTTTCCAAGTACTCTATAACAACCATTTATATTTGTATCACTAATTTTATAACCTTTTATCTATGAGTAAAATATCATATTTTTATACATCCATACAGTTTCACATATTAATTTTTAACATTTAATATTCCCAACAGTTATATTACTAATAATTAATACTTTTACAAACTCAATATCCAGTTAAAATCCATGGTTTCAATACCTTTATTATCCCACCTAATGTTAAATCTCTTATTCAAGTTATACCAAAGTCATAATGTGTAACCTTTTTTGTTCTGTATCTCTTATAGTGTGTCAGAACCCATGTTTCACAATATCTATCAAATTGCATATTCAGCCTTTGTCCTAACCACAACTGTCCCAATATGTTTGTACCAAAGTTATATTGTTTTGTTGTCTGTCTCATATAGGGTGTAAGAATGGTTTTTTGAATCAATGTGTTTGAAATCCCCCCTTCTTGCCCTTCTTCTATCTCAAAGTTTTTTAATTCTGCTTCCATTTCTATTTTTTGTTCTTTTTGTTCCTGATCTTGCGAAAATAAAATTAAAATTTCCAGTGATTTTTTAATTTCTGAGAGGGCTTCACAAATCTCCACCTTAAATTCTTGAATTGCTTGAGTTATTGCTGCGGTTACTGTTGAGAAACCCATTCTTCTCCACCCCCTCTTGTTTTCAGGCTTCAACAACGGCCGTTCTAGCCAAAACAAATAAATGGTCAGCTGATCTATTCATGGAAAATTACCGGCATAGTCCATTAAGTAAAAAGTTTTTTTTTTTAAATAAAGGAAGATGAAAAGTTTCAATAATCAAAAATAGGCAAGAAGGTAATACCTCAAACAGTTCATAAAAAGAGAAAGAGAAACTAAATTTCTACCATTATAAAAAGAAAAGAAAAAGAAAAAGAAAAATCCAGTTCAAATGTTAATCCAACCAAGTATATTCACAAGCTATTTAATATCAACTCTTATACTTCCAACTGGGATTGAGTCTTCTGGTAAATTAGAAAGATAAAAATAAAAAAATAAAAAATGTAAGCATTATTATACTTCAGACATAAAATCCATTATATTTCCATCTTAATTGTTATAGCAAAGAAAGTACAACATTGCCAACATTTTGTGCAATGTCCAAAGAAAGACCCTAGATGGTAAAACAGTCCAATTTAAATGAAAAAATAAAATAAAGTGATCTAAAAGCCAGCTTAGCTCTAACTTACGATTCCCTGTAAGAGCTTGTTGTTTCTCTCCGATCGCTTCACTGTCTCCAGCCCCTGCTCTCTCCGTAGCAAAAAAACACAGAAAAAAAGCAGGAGGGGGCAGTTCCAATGACCCCGTGAGTAATCTTCTGCTTCTCCCCTCTCCAGGGAGAACTTCAGTGGTCCTATAATTTCCATAGACCACCGCAAAACAGGGAAAAGTTAGCCAGGCTTTGAAAAACCTGACTTGTCGAGCTGGCAGCTGACTCGGAGTCCCAGATGACACATTTTAGACCTCATATTTTCCACCATGTCCTGAATGCCTTGCATAAAAACTTGGTAGAAATCAGAAAGAATCTGTTCAAAATCTTGTTGGAAGTCAGAGAAAGTCTGTTTAAAATCCTCCATGTCTCAAGCAGTAGATTATGAGGCCCACTAGGAGCTTAACCAGCAAAAGTTGAAGATATGAAAGAATTCCAAAATGTGTTTACATAAGCAAAAGTGAGATATGCAGACAGTTCCCCAGGGAAAGTAGAAGCAGAAAACTGAAAGTTCAAAACAGCCCATTCAATGTGTAGGAAAATGCTAATATCTTCAAATTTAGTACAAAAATAATAACAGGGAGACAATTATTTACTCTCAATCCCCCTTAATATTTGGATGGAAAAAGGAAAGGAAGGTTCCCCTGTGCAAGCACCGAGTCATGTGACCCCTGGGGAGACACCACTTTCGCGACATTTTCCTGGCAGACTATAGAGTAGGGTGGTTTGCCATTGCCTTCCCCAGTCATAATTACCTTTCCCTCAGCAAGCTGGGTACTCATTTTACTGACCTCGGAAGGATGGAAGGCTGAGTCGACCTGAGCCGGCTAATGGAAAACAAAGTCCAAAACTTAAAAAGAATTTTTTAAAAAATTGATCCCAAAAATAACGATAAGCACCAAGAGAACCCACTTCTCCTTGCTGTAGAAAGCCTCTCTTAGGGTACGCGTACTTAAAAGAAATATAAATTGGGTGATTTAGAAATGGGGTGGTCGGTCTTAGTGTCCCTTTAAGGCTACAGTGCAGCTTGGAAAATGGTGATGTCCCAGCCTCCTGGCTGCTCTTACCAGTCGAGCACAAATGCTGTTTGCAATCTTCTGGCTGAAAGCAGCCATCCGGAGGCCAGATGGGGTGATTCTAGGTGTTTTCCTTTTTCCAGAAAAACACTCCTGGGCCTCATGAAAAACCTTCCTGAGCCCGAAAAATCTGCCACGTTGTTAGTTCTGCCCACTGAGCCCGCGGGCACAGCTGTTCAGTCCACCATGTCCCCATCGGAAGTCCACAGGGACTTTTAATTCAGCTTCTTGACCTTCCAAAGGGCTACAGAAGGTCATTGATATCACTGGAAGGAGTGATATCAATAACTTTCGGAAGGAAAACTTTCTTTCCCCATGATACAGCTTTTTCAGATACAGGATAAACTTTTTCTTTCCACAAAAGCATTAAAAGAACAAATTTCATATTGTCAATGGATGCCTGCAATAATAACTGCCACTATTCTTTTTGTGATGAAATCTCAAAGAGCTCACAGAGTTCATTTGATTTTGCACACTAAGCTACCTTGAAATATAGTTTTTTTTACTATAAATTAGATTTCCATAAACCAGAAATTGATGTTCAACTATGTAGTATAAGCAGTTTTTTGGGACACACTATTTATTTATTTATTTATTTATTTATTTATTTATTTATTTATTTATCATATCATATTTATATCCTGCCCATCTCCCTCACAAGGAGGGACCATGGGCGGTTCACAATAAAACAGCTTAAAATCAATAAAAACCATAAATAACATCAATAATCAACCATTTACAATTTATTTCTCCCCTACCCTACCATCCTTATTTTAATTTTCAGTATCACACATTCTGCAAGATGTTTGAGGGTATTCTGAATTAATAGCTTAAATAATGTATTTTATTAAATAATTCTGATTGGTATTTAGGTGAAAGTGCAAGGATTTAGAACAATTATGTTGCCCAAAATAAACATGTAACAAATGCTGTCAGAATTCTACAAAAACATTACATCTTAAGTTTTGTTTCGGTTTTTTGCCTCTGACGGTTTCAGGGATGACTTAAAATCTAGGAAGTTCAATATGCTAAGAACAAAAGAGCATTTTAAAATGAAGTGTTTATTAATTGCCACTTGCAAGTATAAACTTTCTGAAATTATGTCACAAGAGACTAAGAATGCACAGATATGTAAATTTTGGATGTTATTGTTGTTTACAAATTGACAGAATTTGCAGTTGTGTAGCCGAGACTTTGGAGCAATTCGTCCTTCTAGTCCTGATAGTAGAAACGACTCAAACACAATATCAGTTATTAAGAGTCAATTTAGGATACATACAGCGATTTACAGCAGTCAGTAGTCCATATTCAGTAGATTCACATCATAGTCCAGAGAGACAGAGTAACATCATCAAGAGGCAAGGTGAAGAAGAAAATACATCAGTACAACTGTATATTTATATATCCAGTGGCCAATTGGAAGATACAATTCATTATCTGATTGCATCAGCCATTACATCCCTATTGCATCAGCTTCTCTGCTGTCAGAATGACACAGCAGTTTCTCAATCTTTCCTAATATATTACCTTTCTAGTTTTATTCTGTTCTTCTTGTAAATTCATAGGTTATTTTATTTCCAAACCTTAACACAAATGCATATAAAAATGCATTTGATCAGTTCAGGTGTTTGCACATCTCTTATGAGGTTTACAGGTGTTTGCACATCTCTTATGAGGTTTAAGAGATAGCCAAGGTATCTTTAAAGTTCTGTTTTACATATAAGCAAAGTGGGCTGCTGTAAATGAGTTTTCTTCACATCTGGCTATGTAGCTCAATGGTAGAGCTCCTGCTTTGTATGCAGAAAGTTCCTGACCTGAAACCTAGTGATTAAAAAGAAGATTTTTAAAATCTTGGCAAGCGCATAAATATCATAAAATAAATGGAATCCACTTCTGGCAATTCTGTTTTACTAGAAAAAAAATGTCAGACTGACTTTGCTTGATGTCCAGTGAGAGAGGTAACTAAATTCATTCCCACCAAATGTTCTGGTAGAGATCTTTATTAAAAAAGAAAATAATTGGGACTTCTGGGGAAGAAATGGTGTACTGAAGACACCTCCGTGAAAAGCGGAATCGACTATTGCGGCTAATAATCCTTCAACCCTCTCTGAAGAAAAAGAGGAGGTGACATTGCCCACGTTGTGCTCCATACAGTTGCTCCTCATGAGGAGACTGCAAAGCAGCAGTCTCTGTAGGGTGGGAGAACCAGGAGACAACAGAATTTGTCATTCTTGCTCCAGTCGCAGTCGGAACCTTCAAAAGACACTAGGTTCACACTTCCTTTGCTAACCATCTTCAGAAATTGCATATTAACTGCTTTAAAGAAGTTAGACACGTTCAGAATGACAAGGCTGGAAACACCGGCTGAGTGCTTTCAATCCTTAATATAAGAAAATAAAACTGTATCTATATAAGCTTCAAGAATTCAAAATAAGCAACAAAAAGTAAGGCAAGGTTTTGGCTATAGAAAGTTTTAAATGGATTAAGGGCTCAGAAAATGTTGGAATATTTGATTTGGAATAGTAAGACTTTGAAATTAATTTTAAAGAATGCATTTTTGTGGGAAAGAAAAAATAATTTTTGATATTGGAGACTTAAGAAGATAAGCAACTTATAATGGCATTCAGATATATTTTTGAGAAATGGCACTGGGACCTTGAATCAACAATGTCAGCTGTGTTGTGTGTTCTTATGAACAGTCTGTAGCCAGAAGAAGCTATTACAGAAAAAGATTTGGAACAAAATTAACTGACATGATTGTGGAGAAAAACGTGAACAAGAATTTGTCACTGGATATACCAAAAAAAAAATATCGGATGAAGCTTTAAAAATTAAGAAGGAAATAAAAATGCCAATTCAAGAGAGTAATTGGGATAATTTCTTCCTGCTGGACTTACAAAAGAGGCTTGTTAAAGTTTTGAAGAATTTGAGACAAGGGACAAAGAGCAAGATTGTTTTATGTAAAAGGAAGGAACATAAAGTTGGCTTACTTGATCAGGGTTAAAATGGGATATGTTGTTATTTTGTGTGGTTCTTTCTGTATTTGCTGACATCTGGACTGGAAAAGATATTGGATTTGCTTACAGTTAAGAGTTGAGATATGGAATGATGAGTTTTATATTTGTTAACTAAAGTTATTATGTTAGGGCTCTGTTTGGACTTTGTGCTGACACCTGTCTGAGTTGTTATGATAGTGAAGCCATTCCAATCTAATCCAAAGGATGTATTTCTCTCCTTTGGCGTTTTCCCTAACAATGAAAGGTCTTTTTTTTTTTGGTAAAGTTATTGGCATTGCTATAATTTTAGGAACATTTGTGGCAAACAATGGGAATGGTCTGTTTCCTGAGAGGGAGTTTTCTTGCTATACTTGGCTTTCAGCTCCCATGCTCGATTTCAGCATTTGATTTCTATGTAAAACTGGAGCCAATGCAGTATTTGCAGTTAGTTCCTCCACCCAATAAATGCACACCTGTATACCACTGTGTCCCTGGAGCTACTGTATCCTAGTGTTTGTGCAGCATTTTAACTGATCTTCCTTCACTCCTCCCTCCAACACTTAGAACAACTTCTGTTTCCAGTTGTGATGCCATGCAACCATGGTTGCAGCCCCATAATTTTTTGTTGCACACCACCAATCCAATGAAGACAGTAGATCTATGCAATCTTGTGAGGGCATGATCACTTTATGCTCATGCAAAATGTCTTTCCAGAGCTGATTTATAAGACAGTGTGGCCTACCTATTTCTAAAGTGAACCAGTGATGTTTTGTTTCACATTTGAGGCCTCTTCTATCCGTTCCAGTAGCTCAAAGAGAGTTCTGTGCACATTCTGTGCATGTGCAGAAGCCCATTCCAGCTAAGGAACTGCCAGGGGAAGGTTAGATTGACACAAGGCAGTGGGATCTGCAAGAGGCCAAAGAGGACGTGTAGCTGGCAGATATCAACGATTGGCTGACATTCTCCACAAGATCCATACTCACAAAAACATAGCCATGCCCGTGATGAGAGTGCTATGAATGCCAGCATGAATCTGAAAATGATAATGACAACTTGAAAGCATTCTGATTTCATTGAAATGTGCAGTGTAAAAGCATGGGAAATGGATGGCCTCAGTTTAATTCATAATGGAAAACCTCAATTTAATTCATCATGTACTAGTCTATACTTCCTCATGTTCACTGAATCTAAAGATGGATTTGTGGCTATTGTCTGTAACACTCTTGAGTGCATATTATTTTGTCTATCTTATCTGGAAAATATTAAATATCTCTCTTGCTTGTTCACTTGTCACATGGATAAGCAATGCTGATAAGACACCGGACCTTTATATTATTAACTTCATCTACAGCAGAGCTTTCCAAACCGTGTGTCGGGACACGTTAGTGTGTCGGCTGCAGTGTCTGGGTGTGTCGCGGCTGCTGCTGCCTCCTGGCTTCCAGCAGGTTCTAGTGCCTGCCTTGTGCCTTGCTGCCTCCAAACCTGCTGTGATTCTGCACAGGTCCTAGTGCCTGCCTTGTGCCCTGCTGTAAGAGTGTGTCGCGAAATGATGCATGTCTAAAAAGTGTGTCACCAACATGAAAAGTTTGGAAAGCTCTGATCTACAGCTTAATACAAGTCCTTCCCCCCCCCCCTCACTCTTGCCTATCAGACTAGAGGTTTTGTGGAGATTATAGGTCGTCCATTATTTTACTTCTGTTTCATTTTCAGTTTGTCTCCTGTCACTACAAAATATTTACTGTCTCAAATGTACCATAGGAAGTTAAAGAACTGAGTGAATACCATGCAATTTTCATTTCCAAGCTGGGCCTTTCCAACATGTTTTCAGTGATGCGGCTCCTTAAACAGCACTCCTGTGCCAAGCATTGACTGTAATTTCCTACAGCCTTGCGGGAGGGGTGTCTTCCAGTGGCTTTTCCTCTATATTTAGATTGGCTATAAGTCATGTAGCCTAACCTATAGAATAGGCACAATCTTCCACAGCTGGATGCCTTGCAAATGGGTTGTTCTACAGTTCCCAGAATTCCCAACCAGCATGAGCAGTTAATTTTTCCCTTTCTAAGGTTTCTATTAAATCTGTATATTCTCATACCAGTGCTAGAAGACAACGAGTTCATTAGTCTCAAGACTAAACCATTATTTTCCACCACCAACTCTGCACCAACTTTACTTAAATTTAAAAGTGAAAGAAAAAAATATTTTTGTGCTAACTATTCCTATTTATTCAGGTTGTATCCCAGGATACAAGGATACAAGGATAAAAGGATAGGGGCGTGGTGGCTCAGCGGGTAAGATGCCAGGCTTGTTGATCGGAAGATTGCAAGTTTGGAGGTTCGAATCCCTAGCCCTGCGTGCAGAGTGAGCTCCTGCACTAGCTCCAGCCCTTGCCAACCTAGCAATTCGAAAGCATGCAAATGCAAGTAGATTAATAGGTACCACTTCGGTGGGTAGGTAACAGCGTTCCGCGCGTGTCATGCGGCCACATGACCGTGGAAGCGTCTTTGGACAACGCTGGCTCTTTGGCTAACAAACGGAGATGAGCACCGGCCCCTAGAGTCGGACACGACTGCACAAATGTGCGGGGGGTACCTTTACCTTTACCTTATCCCAGGATACTTGCTCACAGCAAATAGTTCTGGTTCAGTGATTAGGTCTAGCACAACAGTTATCTAGCAGTAATTCCATAAAAATCTTGCTAGTTTGATCCTGCTGGACTACGAGGACATTATCAGAAATATATACAGCAGAATAAATATTTAAAGAATGGATGCCAAAGATGTGCACATTTCTGAACTAGATGAGATTTAGAGGTTGCTATGGAGGCCAATCTTTGGCATCTCGTTTACACCATCCATATAATCAAGCTATTCTGCAGCCACGGTCTGAAAAGCAAAACATCTATTACAGACAAAAAGGGCTTGTGGTTCTATTAGCAGATGTAACAGTGCAAATAAGACCAAGTCGTATTCCATTAGGGCAGAAAAAGGTTTTTTAAATCATTTGTTACAGAAAGATTGTTTATTGCATTCTTGTAAGTGAAACAAATCAGCCTGAGATTTCGGCTAAGGCATGTTGTTTATTTTACCTCTCTGGTAGCAATATTCCCGAAAACTGGATAATGTTCTTTCTCCAACTTGTGGAGATGAGGAAACAGGTGTGTAGGTCTCCATCCCTACCTTCACTGTTTCAGGGCATTTCCACATCATTCAGTTTTTACTCTGTTTCCATCCCTCAATATTTCACAAACCAATTTGAACCTGATTTTTAATCATCTTCATTTTTGCTAGCTTTGAAATAGGCTGGGAATATGAATAAATCAGTTCTCCCTCCAGTTGACCAACAGCACACAAAAAAAACCCACCCCTCCTTGTTCCCAGTCCATCCAAAAGAAGAAAATAAATTGTTAACATACTCTCCTCTATCCAAGTTTCCTTTATAAATGTTTAGCTGTGAAGGCACCATTCATTTGATTTTCAATAAAAAGCTTCTGCTTGGTGCCATCCTGAATAAGATGGTGTCATTCTTTATACTTTTCCTCAATAGCTGTAGTCATGGCTGTAGTGGGAGGGAGGAGGGGAGAAATAGTTGTCAAGTGAGCACACCAAATGAGGGGCAGGGTGGGGCAATTGGGTGCACACTAATTACATAAGCAAGCCAGTTTGGTGTAGAGGTTTAAGGCACCAGGCTAGAAACCAGGAGACTGTGAGTTCTAGTCCCAACTTAGGCACAAAGCCAGCTGGCTCACCTTGGGCCAGTCACTCTCCCTTAGCCCTAGGAAGGAGGCAATGGCAAACCACTTCTGAAATCTTGCCAAGAAAACTGCAGGGACTTGTCCAGGCAGTCGCGAAGAATTGGACACGATTGAAGGGCAAAAAAAAAATTACATAAGCAGAGAAAATTAAATTATGGCTTTGCTTTGGTTTGGTTTGACAAGGACTGCAAAGCTGACTAGGATTAGTATCAGGCCGATAGCTGAGTAAGAGTTCATTTGCCCCTGTGAACTAGAAACACACTAAAACAAGAAAAACAGACTAACCACAAGCATGAGCATTGCAAAAAACCAAATCCAACTTCAGATAATTTGGCAAGGATGCAGTAAAAGACTCCCTGAGCCCTCAAAATAATTATGTCATGGGGATGGGCAGGTCCAGAGCAAAACCAGGAGGAAGAGTGTGTGTGTGTGTGCGCGCACACACACACACACATACATACATACATACATACACTCTAAACCTCATTTTTCTCATAGCAGGAAAGAGAGAAAAAAAACTGATAGAAAGCAGGAGACAGCTAATCACTGCTGCAAGAAAATATTTCCACAAATCCCATCTTTCTACAAATAAATCCACTTTGTTAAAGGCCACACTATTCAAGCATAAAGCAATACTAAACAATGGGAATATCAAAGAAATACTTGTTCCCAACATATGAAATAATATACTTAGGTATAATATTGATTAAAGGCTATTTTAGCAGGTACCAAAATAAAACTTTATATTCTACATTATTTCCCTCCTAAATTCACTTTAGAATTATCTAACATGTATATATCTTTATTCATATCCTTGGAAAAATATTACAATTTCACAGCATAGTTTGATACAAACAATAACGAAAAATAATCATAAAGCATAAATGTATTCCTAAAAAGAAAATCAAATTAGACTGTATAATAAATACAGTTTCGGCTGGATGTCTTAAAAGTATTCATTTAAAAAAAGCCTTCCATCTCCCTGCAGTATCTAGAAATTGTTCAGCATCTAAAACATTCCTGCATAGTAATAACAGGCTTCTGAATTCAAATAGAAAGCTAATGAATTTGGTTATTTTTTTCAATCATATTCCTATACAGCTTGTTATATTGTTACACAAAAGCCCTACTATGCTATTGTTACATTTCAGTTTTCTTTAGATTATTTTGTTTTTGCTTGTTTTTCTTTCTACATTAAAAAAATGTTATTGTATACAAGGGAGATAATGTAAATAGGATAAGATTCAAATGTGAGAGTATTGCATGTTGTCACTAGGAAACATCCTGAAGAACAAACAAGTTATTGATATTCTTCCTCCTAAAGCAAGAAACAGTCCAGGGAGATTCATGAGAAGTGAGTAATGACAACAGAGAGGAGAAAATAAATTGATAGAATCAGAAATGGCTGCAGACCTGTAAATAACTTTTCACACTTTCGCAGTTACATTTAGAATTGAATAGTTTGCTTTTGTAAATTGATAGAGAAATCCAAGTTTATTTAATTCTATCTCTAGTAATTCTTTCACAGATTGTTAACCCATTCTGCCTGCCAATTCTTTGTTTCTCTTTCTTTCACTGTTTGTTCTTTTTTTAAAAAAACTATTGGGGATTAATGTATGCATCCTATATGTATGCCTATCAAAATGTAGGCATTAGTAATATATGCTTCCAAGGGGGAAATGTAGTTATGGAATTGTCTGAGAACATTCCACTTCTTGAGGAGTTAACTTCCATCTAGACTTCCCATTTCTTGTGTGTTTTATCTAATGTTTTGTATTTAACAATGATATAAAAGCAGCACCAAAAGTTCACCATTAAAGGATTTTGGCATTATGGGTAGCATTGTTGTTGTGGGGAAAATAGGAGGAGGAAGGAGTATTAGGTATGTTCGCTGCCTTGAGTTATTTATAAAAATAATAAAGGTGGGATAAAAATTAAATAAATAAATAAATAAATAAATAATATAGCTGTTTTGAAATCTCTGCAAAAACTGTAAGTGGAGTTCATTCTTATATGAATTTAAAGCCTTGTTTGTACAAGCACTGGGACAATGTATGTATTTCCTAAAGCAGCATCTCCTAGGTAGTAATTTTTTATTTGGTACAGCTTTTATTTTAAAAAAAAGTGGAAAAGTTAAAAGCCTTTGAGGGCTTGCTAGCATAAAAGCCTTCGTGGATTGAGTCTGGAGGCAGTAAGAGTCATGGATGAATGGATCCATCAGAATAACTCCTGCAATTAGACCAGAAGAATTTGTCCCAATCACATTCTTCGTGTAGGTGGCAGAATCATGGTGGAAAAGAGACAGAGCTAGCCAGCTGGAGAGATTAAGGGTTAGCACCCGTCTCAGCCAAATTATATTCACAAAGGAACATTGAACGTACTGTAGAAATTGCCTGCTAAAAAGAAGTACAATATTACATCTGCAAATAAAAGACAAACACAAATATCTCTCCATCTTAATGAAGGAAGATACTTGTCTTCCTAGATGTTACCACCACAGATTTTTTTAAAATCTGGGAATGCATAATCTCCAAAGCAAACTAGTTTAGTTGTGCAAGAGATTAAGTTTAAATGATACAGAAGACTTGCAAAGCACTGTACTTCTATCCTTATGGCTAGATACAGATTTTCTGTTACTTTCAAAAAAACATTTGTGTTCCTGATACAATTGGTCCATAGACCGGCAGAATTAGGGTTGTCTTTAAGTGTAATCAACTTCCAAATGTCGTTCTGAGGATCAAATAAGGAATATGTCATACAATAGTTATATCCCAAGTCAGGCCTGAAGACATATAGATAAAACACTACTCCAAATTGCCACCAGATATAATTGTTACATGAAATGGTTGTTTTTCACTGTCACTTCCTATAAAATTTTTATTTCAAGAAAACTTGAGAGCAGGAAGATTTCAATTTCAGATTTGTATTGCCACACCTTCTTCCTTACCCAGATTAATGTCTTATTTTCTCAGTTCCATCACTCTTGGATTGACCTCAGTTCCATTAGTTGGATTGGCTTTTATTTCATTATTTACTAGTTTAGATAGATAGCATTATATTTATGTTTCATTAACTACATATAACTTTTTCTAACATATAATTTCTAACATATTGAATTTTTGCTTTCTTTCACATCTGGTTTGTAATTGGACTTTAATTTTAAGGAACCAAGATTCAGTGACTGAGATGTGATAAACCCCAGGAGAAAGTGATAAACCTCTTGGGAAAGTGATAAAGTCACTGCTAGCCTGTAAGTGGGCTGCTATCAGATTTAAAATATTTATTTATTTATTTATTTATTTATTTATTTATTTATTTTTCAATTTATATCACCGCCCATCTCCTCCCACAAGGGGACTCTGGGCGGTTTACAACAAAATTGATTAATTAAAAACATATAAAATTCAATACATCATTCTAAATAAATTAGATATAAATATATAAATATGGGGGCTTCCGGGTGAGCTGTGATGGCGAGCAGACGCAGAGAAGGAGAGCTCTGCTAAAAAAGGAAAGGGGGAGAAACTGCACCGTTGTTTTTGCTGATTTTGTGTCTGGAAGAGAGACGAAATAGCACAGAGGAGAGAAGTAAATCTTCTCTGAGGAGAAACCCTGCTGTCACGAAGGGGAGCGAGTTAGTAATTGTTTGTCTGGTCTGCTGTGGATGTGAGTCAGCGTTGGTGATTAATGGAGACTCGTGGATCCAAGTGACAAGGGAGGAAAAACAGACAACGGGCGGAGTTGGGCAAAAGATCCCAAAGAAAGGTTTGCCATCCTAGCCACAAACAATAGTGAATAAAGTAAAAAGAAAAAGCGGAAATTTCTTAATGAAGGACAATATAAGGATTGTAAAAACTGATATGCTTTCGGAATTCTAAAGACTTAATTAATTATTAAATAACTGTGGCCATTTTGAAGATACCTTGCAACAGTACAACTTTTGGAGGAATTGAAAACTATATAACTATAATTATAAGTTTATATTTGTAAGCTATAAACCCAAAATAGTATTAAGTATTAAATATATGTATTAATATATATATATATATATATATATATATATATATATATATATATATATATATATATTATTGGAAAAAGTTTAGATATAATAGAAAAGAGATCTTTGAAACAGATTTTGTGTGGGGGGGGGAAATACTGCATGTATATTTGCTCTTGATACCTGTTAAAATATGGCTGTTAAAAGAACACTAAGAAAAGGTTCAGACTCGTTAGAGGGTGAAGGATTTAAGTCTTTATTCGATGAATTTACAGCTAAGACAACAGAGACTATTACATTGACTGTTAAAAAAGTTTTAGAAGAAAAACTTTCTTCTTTAGAAAGAAAATTGCAACAAAAACTGGACATTATAGAGGAAAAACTAAAGACTGAAATACAAGGTGTTAAGCTACAGACTGAAGAATGTGAAAAAAGAAGAGAAGAGGATGAAGAGCGCATAATATTATTAGAGATAAAGGAAAAAGAACACTATATTAGAATAAGAGGTGTGGAGGAAGACAAAGAAGAGAATATAAGGGAAACATTAATACAAATGATTGCTGACTTGATTGAATGGGAGGGTGAAAAAGTAGAGGAAGAAATTGAAAAAATTTATAGGGTAAATTCTCAATATGCAAAGGTGAACAAGAAACCAAGGGACATATTAATAGAATTTTCAAAAAAAAAATATAGAGATGCGGTAATACAAGCTGCATTTAATAAAAAAATTGAGGTGGAAGGTAAAACTGTGACTATATTCAAAGAGGTACCAGGGAGAATCTTAAAAAAAAGAAAAGAATATAAATTTCTCACAGACTTATTAAAGAAAAATGAAATAAATTTCAGGTGGGAGGCAGTGGAAGGGGTAAATCTCCAGTACAAGGGACAAAGATACCGGTTAACCTCTGTACTTAAGGCAAAAGAATTTCACAAGAAACTAGAAAAAGAATTGGGAAGTAAGAAAGAACAAGTAAAAGAACAGGAGTAAGACGTTAAAGACCATAAGGTGTGAAAAATAGCTAGAAGTGGGCTTGTATAAAAATGAATAAATTAAACATTATAACATGGAATATTAATGGATTCAATTCACCTGTTAAAAGACATAGAATATTTCAACTGTTAAAGAAACAAGAACTGGATATTATATGCTTGCAAGAGACACATATTAAAAATAAAGATGAAAAATATTTGGAAAATAAAAGATTGGGAATAGCCTTTGTAACATCAAATGAAAAAAAGAAAAATGGGATTGTAATATATATTAAGCCAGCGTTAAAACCTCAACTAGTAGAAAAAGATCAAGAAGGTAGATTTATATTAGTAGAAATAGAATGTCAAAATATAAAAATGATGATAATAGGAATCTACGCTCCAAATAACGAGCAAAAAAATTTCTTTAAAAAAATTTCAGAAATAATTTCAGAAAAGAGGATTGAAAATTGTATGTTAATGGGTGATTTAAACGGGGTAGTAGAACCAGAGATTGATAGAAAATCAGAAAACCATATTAATAAAAATCAAGGGAAACTACCCAAGGAATTTTTTAATATGGCAAAAAACCTAATGCTAATAGATGGATGGAGATACAAAAATGGAAACAAGAAAGAATATACCTATTATTCAAATAGATTTAATTCCTTTTCCAGAATAGACATGATTTGGGTTACAAAAAATTTGGAAAATAAAATTAGAGCTATGACAATTAATGCAAAAACGCTGTCTGACCATAATCCTGTTTGTATGACCTTAAACATAAATAAAAAAATATATAGATGGAAAATGAATGAAAATATACTCAAAGATAATAAAAATGTAGAAGACCTAGAGAAGAAATTACAAGAATTTCTAAAATGGAACATGAATAATGAAGTAAGTATAGAAAAGGTTTGGGAAACAAGCAAAGCATTCATGAGAGGCAACTTGATTTCGAAAAACAAATATATTAAAAATAGATTTAAAAAAAAATTAGAAACATTAATGAATCAGATAAAAGAAAAAGAACTAGAATTGCAAAAAAATAAAAAAAGAAAGAAAGAAAAGGAAGAGATTATGAACCAGATAAAATGGCTACAATCTCACCTTAAGATTGAGTTAACAGAAGAATTAGATAAAAAATTAAAATTTATAAAACAAAGAAACTTTGAGCAGGCAAATAAACCAGGAAAATGGTTAATGTACAAACTGAGAAAAGAAAAAGAGAAAAGAATTATAAATAAAATAAAAAATAAAAATATGGAGTTCACATATAATGAAGACATTAAGAGAGTTTTTTTTGATTATTATACAAATCTATATCAGGAGCAGAAAACCCCAGCAGATAAAGTAGAAGAATATATTAAAAATTGTAACATTGAAAAATTAACAGAAGAAGATAAGGAACTTACAAACCACAATATTACAACCCAAGAAATCAGAGAAGCAATTAAAAAATTGAAAGTAAATAAGGCACCAGGGACAGACAGACTCACAGCAGATTATTATAAAAAACTACAAGAACAATTAATTAAACCATTAGAAGAAATGTTTAATTCAATACTTCAAGGGTCAGAAATACCTGAATCATGGAAAGAGGCTAACATTACACTAATCCCAAAGGAAAATCAGGATCCAACAGATTGTAAAAATTATAGGCCAATTTCATTATTAAATAACGATTATAAAATTTTTACTATTATTCTTGCGGAAAGACTCAAAAAAATTTTACAGAAAACTATTAAGCAAGATCAAAATGGATTTCTGCCGACTAGACAAATAAAAGATAATATTAGAAATGTAATTGATTTAATAGAATATGCTAAAGTACATAATGAAAAACAAATAACACTATTATTTTTAGACGCAGAAAAAGCTTTTGACAACGTAAATTGGAATTTTATGTTCAAAGTATTAGAAAAAAAAGATTTTGGAAATAAATTCATAAATGCAATAAAAGCAATATATAGGATACAAAAAGCAAGAATAATAGTAAACGATGAACTAACACAGGAATGCAAAATAATGAAAGGTACTAGGCAAGGATGCCCTATTTCCCCATTATTATTTATACTGGTACTAGAGGTTTTATTAGATGAAATAAGGAAAGATCAAGAAATAGAGGGGATTAAGATCAAGAAAGAGGAATACAAATTAAAGGCGTTCGCTGATGATCTAGTAATAACATTACAAAATCCAATAAACTCAATAACAAAATTGATCTCTAAACTACAAGAATATGGTGAAGTATCAGGATTTAAAATAAATAAGGAAAAAACCAAAATGATAAATTTAAATATGCCTAAAGTAGAAATAGACAAAATAGAACAAATATCAGGTTTCCAAAATGTTAAAAAAATTAAGTACTTAGGAATTCAAATAACAAACAATAACTTGGATTTATATAAAAATAATTATGAAAGCTTATGGAAAGAAATCAAAAAGGATTTGGAGAAATGGGCAAACTTGCAAATATCCCTATTAGGCAGAATTGCCACAATAAAAATGAATATTTTACCAAGATTTCTATACCTGTTTCAAACAATCCCAATTACAATAAAAGATCAAATTTTTACAAAATGGCAAAGAGAAATAACAAAATTTATTTGGCAAAAAAAAAACCCTAGAATTAAACTTAAATACCTACAAGATACTAAAAATAGAGGGGGTTTAGCAATGCCTGATTTAAAATTGTATTATGAAACATGCGGGCTAATTTGGATTAGAGACTGGATTAAATTAGAAGATGGAAAAACAATAAACTTGGAAGGACACGACAACAGGTATGGTTGGCATGGCTATATGTGGCATAATAGATGCAAAGTACATAAGTTATTTAACAATCATATAATTAGGAAGTCACTATTAAAAATTTGGAACAAATATAAAAAAACATTACTACCTGGCTTGCCATTATGGGTATCGCCACAGGAGGCAGGCGCCAGAATGGGGAATCAAACAGATAAGGATTTTATAAAATATCAAAACTTGTTAAAAATGGAAGGAAATAATTATAGACTAAAAACACGGGAGGAACTAGAAAACGAAAATATAATGTGCCACTGGTTTACGTACTTTCAATTAAAAGAACAATATAAAATCGACAATAAAAATTTTCAATTCATAAAAGATCAAAATAATTGGGATAATATATTAGAACGAGATAATGACCACTTGATATCAAAAATTTACAAGATATTATTGGAAATGAAAACTAAAGATATAAAAATTAAAAATTATATGAAGAAATGGGAAGAAGATTTAGGTATAGAAATTACATATGAGCAGTGGCAAAAAATTTGGTCAAAAAATATAAAATTCACCCTAAGTAATAGTTTAAGGGAAAACATATATAAAATGATATATAGATGGTACCTATCACCTGAGGTGCTATTTAAATCAAAAATTAGAAATACGAATGTCTGTTGGAAATGCAAAAAAAAAAGAGGATCTTTTTACCACATTTGGTGGCAATGTGACAAAGCAAGAAAATATTGGACTAAAATAAATACATATATAAAAGAAATGCTAGGTAAAGACATACAAATGAAACCAGAAATCTATTTACTAGGCAAAACTGATGATATCATGAATAAAAGACAAAAGACATTATTTTTATATTTAAGTACAGCAGCAAGAGTAAAATATGCGCAATTATGGAAGGAAGAAAATATACCAACAAAAGAAGATTGGATTATGAAATTAATGGAATTAATGCAAGCAGACAGATTAACTAACCTAATAAAAGGGAAAGAAATAGGGAAGCATAAAGAGATATGGGACCCTTTTACAGAGTATCTTAAAAAGGAATACAATATTAAATAGATATATATGTAATTATACAACTATAAGTAAAAATATAGTAAGGGGGGGGGGAAATAAGGAAATATAGAAAGTAAGAGAGAAAATGTATACAAATTAGTTACATTTAATGTTCTGAGTTAAGAAAGCCGGAAGTAATTTTAAATGTGTATGAATATGTAGTATGTATGTGTAGGTAGAAGAGGTTAAGTCTTTAAAAATTAAGAAAGGAAAAATGCATAAGAGAATAATAGAATATATATATATATATAGAAACATAAAAATGAAAGAAAGGAACTAATGAACTAAAAATAGATAAAAAAGCTAAGGGAGGGATTTTGTGGATTAAGAGATATGTAGTAGTGGGAGAGGAGTATGGGAGGTAAGAAGTTAGGAAGGAAAAAGAAAGTAGAAATAGATAAATAGAATTGAAAGATCGGATTATACAAAAGACTAGAAAATAAAAATTTATAAGTTATAAGACTATGAAAATATGCAATTGATGAAATGCCTAAGTGTAAATGGGATATGTTTTATGTAAAATGTAAATGTCTGTGTTATATGTTAAATGTAAATAAAGTTTATTTTTTAATATTAAAAAAATAAAAATAAAAAAAAATAAATAAATATATAAATATATAAAATCCAAGAGGCAATGTTGTTGTTTAAAGGAACTCTATGGTGCCAGCCACCCCCAAGAGGAGCTATTACCCCTCCCATCCCAGGCGAAGTGGGATAAATAAAATATCATATTTTATTGGCTAATTTTAATTTATGTTTTATTCTTATACCTTCATTTTATGAAAGGATTTGGTACTTATTTGTTAAATGCAATACACATAGACACAGACGCCCCTTGTGGATGTTTATTGTTTTCTAGAGTAGTTCATTCTTACCTCAAGAAAGAATAAGACTTTATAGAATCTATCTGTTCTTCACTTATTGAGCTGTCTACTTTTCGATCATTTTCAAACAGATTAACTAATCATTTCCTTAATGTGAATGCTCCAACACCATTTACATTCCATTTTGCGGTGCAAAACAAAGGATTAACACTTTCTTGTTTGTTTCAGTTATTTATTTCCTTAAATGAGAATCTGAAGTATGAGTCTTTATTCAGATCTCCAGGGGGCGCGATGGCTCAGCGGTTACGATGCCAGGCTTGTTGATTGGAAGGTCGGTGGTTCGAGACCCGAGCGCCGCGTGACGGAGTGAGCTCCCGCACTCGCCCCAGCTCTTGCCAACCTAGCAATTTGAAAGCATGCAAATGCAAGTAGATGAATAGGTACCACTTCGGTGAGATGGTAACAGCGTTCCACGCGCATCATGCCGGCCACATGACCACGGAAGCGTCTTCGGACAATGCTGGCTCTTCAGCTAACAAACGGAGATGAGCACCGGCCCCTAGAGTCAGACATGACTGTGTGGGGAAATCTTCACCTTTACCTATTCAGACCTCCATCAACACAGAAAGAACAAAACTATTATGTTTATTTATTGGGGATGCTTGACCTCCTCCCCATAACGTTTTACCTTCCTGTAAAGCAGATGAATACTTGCATTAAGCTAATGTCAATTATCTATTGTTGATACTGCTGTGCCTGGTTAATTTAAATTAATACTGTACCTTGATTATAAATGAACTGTGTCTGAGAAAGTGGGGGGAAGTTCATCTAGATTTCAGATGAGGACCCCACGTTTTCCCAGGTAGGTGCTCAAAACAGAAGCTGAATGTACTGCAAAAGAGAAAAAGTAATCCCCAATTACTGAACCTGGTTTTATATGGCAATCCAAGGGTTAAATTCATGAGCCATTGGCCAAAATATTATTTGAGCCTTTAATCATACCCAATTATTTGTAGTGCCAGATGGAGTGTGTGCTGCACAGATGCTAAATGTAGGTAATAATGATTTTAAGATGACAAGAACTTGGTTATTTCAGCAGAGTAATTTAGCGGAGACTATGTAGTTATACATACAATAGATATACTCTCTCTCTCTCTCTTGCTCTAGAGTGCCAATGAAAAAGCCAACGAAAAGCTTTTTGCTTCAAAAACTTTAAAATATATGCTATCCAAAGAAACAAGTTTTACCAAATAGTGAAGCAAAGTATTCATCTGCTTAATATACCTTATGGGGGGGAAAAATCCTCTTTTGGTATTTCATAAATTGGGTGGTCTCTGACAGTTGGGTTCAATAGGGAATACATTTTAAATCTTCACATGAAACCAACATTATATTCTCCATCATACTGTACATCATAAATCATTGCAGTTTAGCTGAGATAATATAGGAATTCAAGGTTTCATATAGTTAAAATATTTAGTATCAGTAAGTCACACGAGTAAGATGGTCTTAGTGCACTTTTTAGAAAGGGTTCAGGCTATTATGGTCTTTATAAAACCATAAATTTAGGAGGATATCAGCTTAATTATTTCATCAAGTTTCTTGTTACTCAAGTTGCATTCCACATGAGATATGTTTTATCATTCAGATTTCAAGGTTAATTTTATTATTTACTGTAGATCCACAGTCCTTCAAACCAACCAGATATGACAATAATCCCAGAAACAAAAGATACTTATTTAAAAATGTATTCTGAATGAAGAATTGAAAATCCTATGAGGCATCAAATGGAAGACATTAACATTCACTCTTGTGCTTTTTTCAGTTCCTACGTATGAAAAAGAAAAGAGGGAAGATTTGTTTCCTTGTATTATCTTTGAGACCATGTGTCAGTCTTATTTTGAAAAGTAGAAATTGCTCTTTTCATTTCAGATCTGTGTGGGTTTTCAGAAGGACAAAGGACTCGTAAACAATGACAAATGATACATCTGGCTCACTGTGGGCAGGAGTGGGGAGAAAGAAAATGCTTGATGCTCATCCTGCCCTTACCTGCAGGAAAGATGGACAGGAAGGTGACTTCTACTCACTATGCCTCCAATTCCTACAACTTCAATTCTCTCTTTTGTTTCACATATATGTTGTTAATGAAAAATTGAATTTTTTATGCTTTCAATTTCTGCCTGCAACAGAGTAAATTACCAAGGCTTGCTATGAAGACCTGAAGTGAAAAAGCTTTAGATTAAAAATTGTACAAACATTCAAGTATCATTTCAGTAAGCTCCATTTAAAGGGCAATGGAGCACTTCTATATTTCTGACTTGCTTCATTACTTAAAATTAGTTATAACATTGCCATTTTGAGACTAGAAGTTTTCAGCTAGTGCTGGAATTTAGTACTCCTTCAAATAATTTTCTCCTTGACATTCTGCTCTATTTGTTTAATATTGATCAGCAGAGATATACTGCAGTCCCTGTTTTCTATAGGCTCCAGCAAAGGAAGAAAGCGGAAAAAAAGCACAGTGTGTAGACAGTCCTACTGTGCTGCCCTTTATTGTCAAACGAGAGTTTCCTTAGAGGCCACAATGTCCCTGAAGGTTTATTTTAGTCAATTTCCCCTAAATGGATTACTTAAAAATCAGCTGAAAATCTCTACTAAAAGATACAATAGTGATTAAACAGTTTGGCCAAAAGAGTAGCCTCAGTTCTAAATATATTTATCTCTGATAAAATGTCATTACTGCCCCTAGCTGTAATATTAACATATGTGAGCCTGGCTATGAATGAAGAGGCCAGTGTTTTCACCTATTTCAGTGTTTGAACTTAAATAAAAACTAATGCTATTTGGTATATGGTCTCTTTTGGTCTGCTGTGCCTTTGCATTATATTTATTTTTTGCATCGGTTAACTTTGCTTGCTAACAACAGAGCTTCAAAGCCAAGGAAAAGGATTTGGAATCATATTAATTCTATAAGGCACTGCACTTTGGTCATTTCAGAATCATCTTTTTCCTTGCCCAGAAAAATGTGAAAAGAAATATTCAGTTCCAGAATAATGTAGTCTTTCCAACTATCATGATGGTTCTGAATTCATCTTACTGCTGTTCATTTTAAGCCCATCTATCTGTAAAATGGTGATCTAGGAAATCTAGTATGACTCATTGGTTTAAGCTTCAGGCTAGAGGACAGATCTTGTGCATTTAGTGCCTCATAATACACAAACCAACCTGGCATCAAGAAGACTTGGTATAGAAGCATGGAAAATTTCCTTGAAAAAAATAAATATCTTTTACAACAAGACAAAATTCAGAGTAGCCTGCTTGTCATATTTACCAGTCCAAAGACAGCTAAGTGATCAGTTTTGCTTTTTTTAAGCCCAAAAGCTTGTGGACTATGGAGGATCTGAACATACAGGGATCCATTGACCTGAACTGTTGATTCTGTGATCCTTTACAAGGCATTTTACAGAAAGCTATGGAACACAGGAACAGCAAGTCATTAACCATTTGAATTTGATTTACAAGATAACATGTCTGAGCCGGCTTCACTATTACCACGATTATTTCCATGACAGTGTTTTTTTTCTCACTCCATCTTCCCCTTCAGTATTATGTACTTCCAGCTTTTCTTCAGTTCTTTTTCTAAAAAATAAATCTATTCTGTGCTAAAGGTACATTACATTTATGCTTTTACATTTAGTAAACAAAACTTGAATATCACCTACTGAGCTCTATCCCAAATCTCATTTCTTTTATCTCCCTTTTGCACTGCTAAGTGCCCCTTGGTCATTTTGTGGAGGTTTGAATTTCCAAGCATTGAAATTCATTTCTCTTCTTCACTCTGCTAAGAACCCCTGTTGCCATTTTTCTCCAAGAATTCATTGTTTGGCTGTTAAAAGGTTTCCCTCGCAGTGACTGTTCTGCCTGAGAGTTTTGTTTGAAACTGACCCCAATCTTCAGTCACAACAGAGCAACAGCAAGCATTTTAAGGTCTGCAGACTGGGGAATATGAGAGATAACAACCTGAAACTAGAAAAGAATCATAAGGAGATGCACATTTCAAGACACATTTCCCTGACAATGTTTCCCAGACTGGTGATTTGCTGTTTCTTGTTTGGCTGCAATGACCTTTTCCTTCTGTGACCTATGTGATAGTTGTGTCCATCATTATGTCAGTTATGATGCACGTATCTGCCCACTGGAAAAGAAGATAGGCCAAGAAAATATGCCTTGTGCCAAATGGATCTCTTTGACAGAAGTATGCAGCAGACTTTATTCCCACCTGTGCAGAGACCACATCGAACAAGCTGCCATTGTTATTCAATCCAACTGTTTTTCTCAGTCCCTCACAAGAATGTTGGCATCTCTAAATGAAAGACAACAGTAATAAATGGTTAGCCTTTAAATTACAGGTAGTTTTAACCTAAACAGAATCTAATAAACTTACTTTCTACTGTATTCAGTAAGGATTGAAGCCCTAATTTTAAAATGGACCTATTAACCAAATAAGTTATGGGACTATAGCATTATGTTTCATGATAGAAAATGAAACTAAACGTGAGAGTCCATGAGGGTGGGAGGTTCAAAATGTGTAAGATGCTGAATGTAGAATTGCAATTGAAACCCCACCCCTTTGTGTGTGTGTGTGTGATGTGAACAAAAGGGGTGGGGCTTTAATTGCAACACTGCACCTACAGTATATATTATCTTGCAAATTTTGCACCACTGAAACTAAATTGGTGTATAACCTAAAAAGCTATGAACAGAAATTAAGCACAAAGTTACTCATTTGTATCACCCTTAGAGGCACTATTGATCACTTTGTATTAATTATTGCTTTGCATTGCTTAACAGATATTATAATGAGGGACTGCCTCTCCCCGATTATATCAGTCTGTCCCATTAGATCTGGCGGGGGAGGCATGTTATGGGTTCCATCAGCCTTGCATTTGGTGGGTCCCAGGAGGTGGGCCTTCTCTGCCATGGCACCCTCCTTGTGGAACATTCTCCCCCCTGAAGTTAGGCTTGCTGCTTCCCTGCTATAGTTTAGGAAGTCCCTCAAGACCTGGTTATGTCATCAGGCCTGGGGGTCTTTGGGAACCAGAGACATTTTTAGATGGCTCCACTGTGATTGATATTCTTGCTCTGTCCATGTGGTTTGTATATTTTAAAATTTTATGATAATATTCTTATTTTAATAATTACTTTTTATTCTTTTATAATGATTTTTAAATCTATTTGCTGTTTTATTCAATTGTTGTACACCACCCAGAGTTGCCTTGTGAGATGGGCAGCCATATAAATGTGACAAATAAATAAATTATGGAAATTTTGAAACAAAGATGCAGGATTTGCATATTGTTTCAAGCTTCAGCAAATGTATAGCCTATAGAGCTTAATTATATAACTTGTTTACTCAATAAGCTTAGCAAGAGTTATTTGTATTCATGCAAATTTGGGAATTAGGTGAAAGACAGTTCAAATACTGTATGCAAAAGAGAATCAAAAACAAGTGTTTATCAGAACCCAAAAGAAAGACCAGAGTGATGGACAGGACTGATAAGAGACTAGATTTTCAGGGGTATACCTAAAGAATGGACAACACAATATACCTAGAAAACTACACATGACTGATAAGAAAGGACCAATCACAAGCCATACCTTGAAATTCTTGACCAATGAGAAGTGATAGCATACCTTGAGAGTTTTGATCAATCAGGTTGAGTAGGCAGGATACATTAGAAATGTATAAAAAGGTATTTTATACCTGAAAAAGGTATAAAAGATCCAACTCAAGGGAATTAGGTCTTTAGAGGAACTTCTGCTGCTGAATTTGGGCTCTGTTCCTCTCACTGCCTCTATGATCTTCAGGTGTCTGTCTAGGCTAGTGTCATGGTATCTCCAAGTTGGAGGACAGACATGGAAAACCTCTTCTGAACAAATATCCACATCAGCAATTGGGAGCAATCAAGTACCAGAGGCTAACTTTGCCAGCAATCATCAGGAACAGGTGCAGAACTAGTCAGATGATAGAGGCCCTGATGCTGAGCAGCTGCCCAGCACAAGAATGTGCCATGAATTCTAGAGAGCCAAGCAGAAGTGGTCTGCAAAAGAGGCAATAGCCTTAATTGGGCCTCACCCACATCAGCCTATATCAGTGCAACTGCCAGCAGCAGCTTCTCTGTTAGAAACAGTGCTCCAATTTTGTTCCATACTTCTGTGTCTCAGGATCCTGCGTGCTGCCTGACCCTTGGCTTTTCTACCCTGCACTGACTGCCACTTTTTGTGATGCCTAGATCTTTGGACCGCTTCTGGATTATATTTACTTGTGCTCTGTTTTGGCTTTGGATTCATAAAGGTAAGACTTCTTTTCCTGTTAGCATTGCTGGTACATGTATACTTGCACATACCAGCACTCTGCCTGCTGAAGCCTATAAACACTTGCAGACTTGAAAGTAAACTGCTTATAACCCAACTTGACCTGAGTGCTCAGGCTGAAATAGAGCAACCAGCCATCTGGTTAGAAGTTACAATGATTGTGTAAAGATTCTTTTTAACACATAAGAATACTTGTTCTGTAATATGTTTGATTGAAAGCTTTGTCTAGCTTGTCCCTCTTTTGCCTCCTTGGTCTTCTCTGATTCATGAATTAAAATACATATACCTTTGAAGATTTTGATTTCTCTTTCCTATAGATTACCAAAGACCAACTAAGATGTATGCCTTGAGATTTGTGGATGCCTCTGAAACAAGCAGCTGCTAGTTTTAATTAGGGAAGTTTTAGTGAGTGTTTCTCATAGATAAGACTTTCATTAGACTATATTTCTGTAAAGTCTGCTAAAAGGAACCAAGACTTCAGTCCTTCTGTTAGCATGTTCTGAGAATGCTCTGCAGACTAGAGTAAGGATTGTCTGTGCTTCTGGAGAAAGGTAATTCCCAGAGAATCTTCCAAGGCTTTGCATACAGTTCATTTCTGGCCACTGAATGTCCATGTTGGCTGAGTGGGATGAAAAGTACCCAAAGAGGTGGTCAGTCTATAGGTAACTGATCCTAGAAGTTGTGGCTAAAGCAGTATACATGAGCCAACTGTGCCCATTCTGCTAGATTTCCCTGGGAACTTTGACCAGTAGGTAACAGAGAATTTCCATTCAGTATAGAACACATAGCAAACTTGCTAATGTCCATAATTTCTTAAGTATGTGTTTGTATGCTCATGTCAGTAAAAGAGGAAATGTCTATTAGCATCCATATTCTTAAAAGCCAATTAAGAATCATGTTCATTAATGTCTCCTTGCTGGAGAGAAAACCATTATTAGGGCCAAAGTTGCAAGAAAGAAGTTTAGAGATGTAGTAAACCTGATGTGACAAGAGTGCATTTACTAGCCTACACTTTTATATTTCATATCTAGGTTTGGCAGTAAATCTCAGTTCTGCATTCATTTAATTCTTTATCTAGTACTTGACTTAGCTGAAGACTTTCAGATATGACTGAACTTGATTATTTCTTATTTTTATTTTACACTATTTGTATACCACTGTTATGGACTACTCTAATTCTGAGGCTGAAGAAGAGAAGCTAGCAGAAACTCGGTCTGCGATTTATAAGGCAACTATTTAATTTATGAGCCTGCAATTCAGTCAGCCACCTGTGAATCTGACTTAATGCAGATGGCTGCTGACTCATATTGTGAGGAGCCAGAGTCTGACCTTGGGAGAAATTGTACTACCAGTAAAGAGGTCCAGGCAGTAGAGAACAGAATGATTCCTAGAGAGGAGGGGGCAAAGTCCAGAACTCTGGCTATAAAATAATGTGCTCCAGATCCCCTCCCCTTGTTGAAAACAATTTGCCACTATCAGATCTGCATTCCTTTAGCCTCTCTTTTCTGATTTTTCATGATTCCTTGCTTTACAAATGGATCCTCAGCTCATGAACCTTGGACTGGATATTGTGGAAGCTATAGATTACCAGACTGCCATAGATTGATATTTCTTGGCTATATGAAGGTTCCAGCTATGTGTTACAGGCCAGAGATTCTTTATCTGCAGATCTACTGTATATAACAACCAGCCACTAATAGTTTCAACACTAAAGAGATTTGGACAGGCTGAGTGGGCAGAGAACATTTGTGTGCAATGGAGGATTTAATGAAGTTGCCTATAGCACCAAATGACCAAGTTTTGATATGTACTTCCGCATGTCTGGATTTCACTTAATTTCTAGTTGCCCCAGCTCCTGAGATTTATTATTTTATTTATTTTATTATTTAAATTTATATGACCGCCGATCTCCCCCAAACGATCTTGGAGACCAGGCCACTTATTTCCAGCCATGCCAGATTTGGAGTGTTTAGGGGAACTGCTTGCAAAATGCCACCCTTCCCCACAAGTCCAACACCTTGTTGATGGTTTAAAAGGAGGAAGGTTAATAGGGTATTCATGTGTAAATTAGCTAGGGTCTCCACAATATAAACATAGGTCTGATATATGTTAATACAACTTTTCTTGGGCACTTAGTGGAAAATCACATGGGGGTGAAGGGGTAGGAGTGAAAGAAAGAGAATAGCAGTATTCTCACGCATAGTCTGCCACAATTCCATGATATCCCCGTGATAGCCATGATATCCCCGTGAAATTAACAACTGTTGAAGGTTTCTTATTAGACCTTCAGCTTAACAACAAGAGGAAGCCCCCATCTACACCCACACCTATTATAGGCAGCAGAGACTTTTAGGGTCCCCGTAGTGTGAATCTGGCCCTCCCCCTGGATGTGTGAGAGTCAGGAGGGGAGACCTAGATTGTGTGATTGTATGTATGACTGCCCACACCTGAGTGAGAGACAGGTGGTGGGCAGGAGTGGATGATGCCCCTCTGCGACAAGTGAGAGTGGTTGTGGGGGGACATAGTAGGTGTGTCTGTGGTGGTTAGGCCCCATCAGCGGCGAGAGCTTAGGCTGGTGCGCTGGAGGGGGCCTACCATTGCTAGAAGCTGATTGAGTTTGAGAGATGTGTGCGTGGGGGCGGGGACCCGTGTTTCAACCCAGGGTCTTTGAAGGTCCGGGAGTGGAGGCATCTGGACCTGAAAACTCTGGGGGTTATGGAGTGGGCTGCTCTATCGAAGTGGTGATGGGCCGGGGATGTTATGATGGGAACCGGAGGGTGGGCCATCATTGGGGAAGACGCCCCCGGTGTTTGTTACCGGTGGCGTGTTCCGGCCCTCCAGGTTCATACCCAGGTCCTGGTCAGCAGATCCGTGAGGGCCCTGGTTTCCGGCTGCTGCTCCTTAATGCCAGGTCTGTTAACAACAAGGGCCCCCTCATAAGTGATTTGATCACGGAGGAGGGGGCAGACCTGGCATGTATCACTGAGACCTGGCTGAGCTCGGAGGGGGGGTAGCCCTCTCTGAAATATGCCCAGCCGGGTTTCAGGTGTGGCATCAGCTGAGACTCCAGGGGAGGAGGGGTGGCGGTTGTAATTAGAGAGTCTCTAGTGGCCTTCAGGGGCGCTGCTCCGCAAGTGGCCGGTTGTGAGACCCTGTTTTTCAAGTTGGGTTCTCGAGAACAGTTGGGAGTGTTGCTGCTGTACCAGCCTCCCTGCTGCGTAGCGACATCCCTGCCTGAGCTGCTGGAGGCCGTCTCGGGGCTGGTGGTGGAATTCCCTAGGCTTATGGTTCTGGGGGATTTCAATCTGCCGTCCCTGGGACGTGCCTCTGAGGCGGCTCGGGAGTTCATGACTACCATGGCAGCCATGGGCCTGTTCCAGATTATTCGAGACCCAACTCGAGACAGTGGACTCACCCCAGACTTATGTCTATGAAGGTTCTCAGTCATCCAGGTGGAATTGTCTGTAGCTTGAATCATGTCAACTGGATTTCTATTTTCTCAGTGGAAACGTTTCGCTCCTTATCCAAGGAGCTTCTTCAGTCTGAGCAAAGTTAGTAAGGGAATCATAAATATGTTTCCAATATGTCAGAAACATATTTAGGATTCCCTTACTAACTTTGCTCAGACTGAAGAAGCTCCTTGGATAAGGAGCGAAACGTTTCCACTGAGAAAATAGAAATCCAGTTGACATGATTCAAGCTACAGACACCCCGGACTTAGTTTTCTTGTCGGAGCAGTGGCAGTATGCTCTGAGGGGAGAGCTACATCTTTCCCCTTTGTCATGGTCAGATCATGCCCTGGTGACCTTGAGATTCTCTTATGCCACCCCACTCCGCAGGGAGGCAGGACCCAGTCGATTGGTCTGCCCCCGGCGACTAATGGACCCAATGGGGTTTCAGAGGGAGCTGGGGGTTGTACCTCAGGATCTACTGCACGCTCCAGCGGAGGTCCTGGCCACATCCTGGAATAGGGAGGCAGCCGGGGCCTTGGACAGGATCGCGCCTATGCGGCCTCTCTTGCCACACCTGACCCGATACGCCCCTTGGTTTACGGAGGAGTTGAGGGTCTTGAAGAGGGTTAAGAGACGCCTAGAGCGCCGCTGGAGAAAGACAAAGACTGAATCTGACCGAACACAAGCTAGAGTCACTGTTAAGACCTACCTTGTGGTGGTAAGAGCGGAGAAACGTCAATATTTCTCCGCTCTTATTGAGTCCGCAGAATGCCATCCGACAGCCCTGTTTAAGATAACAAGATCTCTTTTGGGTAAGGTGGAGTTTGTCACCCACCTGCAGGGCCGTGCGGAAGAATTTTCTGAGCATCTGCAGGATAAAATTGCTCAGATTCGGTATAAGTTGGACTCTAAGCGTGTGGCACAGTCTGGGGAGATGCCGAGGGAACGTCCTTGCCCGGTTATCTGGGAACAGTTCGATCCTGTTGGACCTAAGGAAGTGGACAGGATCCTTCGGGTTGTAAGGGCCACCACATGTCATCTAGACCCGGGAGGTGACATGTGGATGGGTCCAGGTGATGGTTAATACATCTCTGGGGGAGGGGGTGTTCCCAGGTGCTTTTAAAGAGGCTCTGGTGCACCCCCTCCTCAAGAAACCATCACTGGATCCTACTATATTGGACAATTTTCGTCCTGTCTCCCACCTCCCTTTTTTAGGGAAGGTGGTTGAGAAAGTGGTGGCATTACAACTCCAGAGGATCCTGGATGATACAGATTATCTGCACCCCTTTCAGTCAGGTTTCAGGCCGGGATATGGGGTGGAAACTGCATTGGTCGCGCTTACAGATGATCTCTGGTGGGAGCGGGATGGAGGGAGTGCATCCATCCCAGCTCTTCTTGACCTCTCAGCGGCATTCGATACCATCGATCATGGTATCCTTTTGGGACGGCTCAGGGAGTTGGGGGTGGGAGGTGTAGTTTTGCGCTGGTTCACCTCCTTCCTCCGGGGCCGGTCCCAATCGGTGGTAATAGGAGATGAGAGATCCGACCCTCGCCCCCTCGTTTGTGGGGTGCCGCAGGGTTCAATGCTCTCCCCTCTCCTATTTAATATCTACATGAAACCGCTGGGTGAGATCATCTGTCACCATGGGATGAGATACCATCAATATGTGGACGATACCCAATTATACATCTCCATCCCTGGTGAGGTAAGTGATGCAGTGGCTACCCTTTCTCAGTGCCTGGAGGCTGTGGGGGTCTGGATGGGGAACAACAGGCTTCGACTGAACCCTGGTAAGATGGAGTGGCTGTGGATTGATGGCTCCTGTGGATCCAGGGAGTTATCATGCTTAGTTCTGGATGGGGTTGCACTACCCCATTCAGACCAAGTGTGGAATCTGGGGGTTCTTCTGGACTCACGGCTCCTGCTCGAAGAGCAGGTGGCAGCCGTGGCCAGAAGGGCTTTTGCACAGCTTCGTGTTGTGCGCCAGTTACGCCCTTTCCTGGATCAGGATGCCCTCCGTACAGTCACTCATGCCCTGGTCATCTCCCATATAGACGATTGCAATGCATTCTACATGGGGCTACCCTTGAAGAGTATCCGGAAGCTTCAACTGGTCCAGAATGCGGCTAGTCACGCAGTTATTGGTGCGCCAAGATCAGCACATGTGACACCTCTGCTGCGACGGCTGCACTGGGTACCTGTGTGCTTCCGGGTCCAATTCAAGGTGTTGGTTATCACCTTTAAAGCCCTACATGGCATGGGACCAGGTTACCTGAGGGACCATCTCATCCCCATAACATCGAACCGTCCCACTCGGTCATTTAGAGAGGGCATGCTGCGGATCCCGTCGGTAAGGGAGTTTCACCTGACGGGGTCTAGAAAGCTGGCCTTCTCGATAGTAGCGCCCACCCTTTGGAATATGCTGCCCCCGGAGGTGAGGCAGGCCCCATCACTCCCGGCCTTCAGAAAGAACTTAAAGACCTGGTTCTGCCGCCTTGTGTGGGACGGGGGGGAACAGCTCCTCTTGGGGATGGCTGGTGCCATAGAGCCCTTTTAAACATCGGCCCATCAAATCTTGGATTTTGTATTTAAATTTTATTGTATTGGAGAGTATTTATATATGCTGTTTTAATTGTTGAATTTTAACTGTCGATTTTTTGTAAACCGCCCAGAGTTCCCTTGCGGGGAGATGGAGTGGTAAATACAAGTCGAAATATAAATAAATAAATAAATAAATAAATAAATAAATAAATAAATTCCTTTAGTCTTCCATCAATTCCCAAGTAGACCTGGTTTAATGCTGTCATGGTGCCTGAATTTGTCTGATAATATCAAAGTTCTGTAGCCACAAATTGAACTGGAAATGAACAACCAAGGAAACGGGTCTCTCTGAATTCTGATTAGTTAGACTTATTAAGAGCAGTTTAAGCACAAGAATTCTAACTAGTACCTTTGATTTCAGATATGGTATATAGATAGAGATGTAATCATTCAAAATAGTTCACCTTTATTTCTCCCATACTTTTAGTGCAGGGGGAATGCAATCTATTGCTTCTAGGAATGTCAGCTGCCCTGCACCTAGGCAATGAATACGCAAATGTTATCAGCCTCTTTACCAGTGTGAGAATTCACTGCCACCCTCTTTCATTATAGCCCTCATCTCAAGCTAACAATTGCCTATATTTCTTCTTGCCATACTTGTCGTCATACCAAGCCGCGCACTAACCAAGTCAGCTGGACCTTAACCCTCCCTTCATCACAGGAGCCTTAGGACACAATTGTATTAGGGATTTTTACTGGCTTACCACTATAAAGAGCCTGGATATTGGTGATGCTTGCTCTTTTTTTCTAAGATGGCCCATTTCATTACGAATTAATAAGCAGCTCATCTGTTTACTCAAGTTTTCAAAACATGGCTTGCCCAGGCATCTGTTTTCTGACAAAGGCATGAGATACATAGCACATTTCCTATGTTGGGGTTTGTATATACCCAGGAATTTACAGATAGATAAATTATACAAGAGAGGCTTGATATCTAGGTGAGAGGGGAATTATTCTGCAAGTCATCCACTTAGCAGCCATTGTTGAAGGTATGCTGTGGCAGTGATGACTCATACTTCAGGTGCTACAGTTTAGTTGGGTGTGGCAGATGATGAGAGTGACCTGTAACGTGATAGGTCAGTATTTGTATAAAGGAAGAGAAGTTCTTGTGTTCTTTCTTCTCCTTGCTGTTAAACTTCTCGTCGCTGTATTCCATCTCGTTGCTGTTATCATTTGTTACTGCTGTTGGATGTATTTTGGACTACTTTACGTATATAAAGTAAATAGGCTATTTTATCTAATCTCTGCTTGAGTGTCTATTTACTGCATAGAACGTGGATCACTGGAGTCTTGGAAATAGGCAGCAGGCCGCCCCACGGTGCGCACTCTGACATCCTATTTCATAGCACATTTCCTATTTCAACTATTGAACGTTAAGATCAGCCTGCCCTCTGCCCATTCCTTAAATTCAGGTGGAATACTTTCATTGCTCTTTAATAGTAGAGTTAACTACTATCAAGACAATTGGCTTGATCTTTTACCCGTGGCTGAGTTCAGTTATAACAAGTCAGTTTATGTCTCCACTCAATGTCACCATTTCAAGCCACCTGTAGTTGCCACATACACACACCTGCTGCCCTTCTCCATTCCAAAGGCTTTCTGCTTTCTCCAGGAGCCTCAGCACCTCCTCAAGAATCAACTGGATTGTCCCAAGGCCTCATATGTGCACTTTGCTAACCATCATTGCCATTGGAAACCAAAGCTGATTTTTCTACCAGATTTCTCCTTTCTACATGACCAGTTAAGAGGATGGGTGTGATTTTTAAAATCAATTTTCTGTACTTGCACAGATAAATCCTCTAACCTTTCCTCTATACTGAACCATACTGAAAATACATCCATTTTTCTCCCATTCCCTTCTGTCATAAAACATACCCCTTGCACACACTGCCCTACCGCCACCTCCTGTCTTGGTCAGGGGAAACAAATTGAGGTGGAATATTTTTTTTTTACTCTCAGCATAAGAAGAGTAGCGTGGAGTGGAGAAATAGAAATTCCCCTCCCCACAAAGCACGGGCGAAAGGAAAATGTGAAAGGGGGAGAATTTGACATTTCCAGCTAATGAAGAATGGAAATGGAAGAAGGGGCACAAACTTGTGGTCCAGAGGGGGGAGCAATATACTTGGCTCTTCAAAGTCCAAAGTTAGAAGGGAAGAATAAATAGAGAGGGAGTTGCAAGGGTTGAAACCAGTGAGGAAGGTAGCTATAATTCTCCGTCTAGGAAATTATAGAGCTATAAACCAGCACAGCAATTTTTTTTTTTTGGTACTTTTAAGAGGTTGCGTATTGGCCTCTGGTAATAAGCAACAGTTATTGCTGAGTTTTATAACTACCTTTGTTGGATGGCCTATTATCAGCCATATTAGCTGTCTGTCTTACATTACCTAGCTAAGATAATGTAAGAACTGAAGCTACTGAGGTGGGAAAATGATTCTCAGGCAAGGCAGAATGGTTATGTAAACTTAGAAAGGGTGTCTCAGATGTTCAAGGCCAGTAAAAGAATGACCAAAAGTCAGTTGACACTAAATGGGTAGAAAAAACTATCTATGATTTAAATGCTGACTTATATATGCTTAAGATTTTCACTCTGCCTAGGATATATGCATAGGATTCAAATCCTGATTCCTTTTAACTCTGGTAGCAAAACCTTTACATAAATACATATTTTTTCTTGTCTGCAGTAAAGCAATTTAGCTAGCCATGTTAAGTCTGTTGTTCGATGCTTTTGCAGAATACAGATTGAATGTCTGAATGGTAGATATCTGTTGCCATGCCTGGTAAAGTCTGAAACACAAATAGCTAAGCTTTTAATTTGTCCAGTTAGATTTTAGTAGCTAATTCAATCATGTTTCTTTGTTTTTATCTGTCATATATTTTACTGTTGTTTAATTTCACTTTTATAATATATTGTTATTTTGAGTTTTAAATGATATAAGCTGCCTGATACTTGCTATGGAAAGGATAGTACATAAATTTCCAAAATTAAATAAACAAATACCATCTTCTGTCCCACTTCCAACATTTTACACAAGTAACTTTTTATAGTTTGCTACCAACAGATATCTAATACTCAGCATTAGATTAAAATAGCTCATTATATCTAATGAGCTTTTAAAAAATATTTAACTTACTGCTTTTCCACTGAAACCTCTCTCTTTGGATCTTAACAACAGGGATATAAAACATAGTACCAGGAGACAGAGAGGGATGATCACAAGTTTGTAATAGATATTACACAGTCCTGTATACTACTTGTTTAAAAATTGTGGCTGCAATCCAAGCTAAATTTTTTAACACAGTAGGTGACTTTATTACTCTATGACATGTTCCATTAGCAGGCAAATCAAATATCTTTCATGTAGAGTTCCAGATAACAAAAATTACAAGTGCACAAATGCCCTGCTGAATTTTCAGTAGTTTATAGATTGAATTGTTTGGAAATAAATGCCAAGTACTTAACGTCTTGCCGAATTATAGATTACAGAAGACTGGTCAGTAATGAAAAAAACATTTATGGCAATTGCTGCTGGATTTTCAATACACACAAGCTTCAAAGAATGGAAGGGCATGCACTTTGAAAGAGTAAAATGATTTGTGAAACCTCTATAAGCAGATGTTATATTTCTTACCAAGTTACACATGCATTGAACCAAAAGGGCATCAATCCACAAATCGGCTATCATGCTGTAATCATGATATAGTTATCAGCACAATACTATATCTATATTTTTAAATGGTGCAGTAAAGCAGATTTAAGTAAGATGTGAGGAACTGAAAGGCTGTGATTCATTTTCCTTATTCTGATGACACTTCCAAATAAATAAACATCTAATCTATCGTCATCCCATTAAAAAAATACTACCAACCTGGCTATCAATGAAGCAAACTGAATCAACTGGGTGAATTTCATAGTTGTGTGTGAGAGAGTGTGTGATTGAAATTGTTATTAGACTGTGACCAATGAACCACCAGTGATATTTCTGATTATCTGGCCCTGGGAAAATGATGAACGTAGTAAGGAAAATTCTACAGAGAAGGAGCTTACCTAGATTGAAGTATTTTGTTATGTGCTGAAAAAATAGGTTTCTTTTTAGATGAAATATAAAACTTGAGCTTGTAATTTTTAACAATGCAGTAGCAGAACTCCTTTCATCCTGGAAGAAATTTGTTCAATGGAAAAGGAGACAGTTCCTAATATGTTGCAAGATAGCCCTTCCATACTACAGTAGTGGATCGCAATGTTTTTTTCCCAAGGAGCTCTCAGAGTAATTTGGATTTAGTTACTGTCTCTCACTACAGCTTCCCTTCAATGTACTGCTGTTTGAGGATAAAATAGAAAAGACCCTACATAGGCCATTTTGAGCTCCCAGAGAAAAGGGATGTTATAAATGTAACAATACATGGAAATAAATCAAACACATATCATAACAAATGGAACAAAGTGAAGCAAATGTTGTTCAGAGTAGAATTAACTATTGTACAGAGCCTCTTTTTGACTTTGTTTTACAGTAAATGGCTTTTCTATCACTCCCAACTGCTGATTATATTCAGAGATGTTTAATGGATTGTGCATTTGCTTCCCATCATGCCCCAGAGTCATAGCATGGATTTTTTTTAATGTGCTAAAGCACTTCACTCACACACACACTTAAAGCTTGACCTGCAAAAGCTGTATTTTGATTATGGCAGCTGATATAAAAAATGAGTATAAAGAGCATGAAACGTGCATCGTCTGGTCTTCTCGAGGTTGATCTAGCCTAGCCATTTCTCATCATCTTGTGCCAAAGGAGCAGTTTCTACTGCTACTATCAATAACATTTCAAAGGTGAAGGAAGCCATTCTAGAACATAAACATGTTTTCCCCTGGCAAGTTATATGAAATTTTCTCCATTAGCACAAGGTGAGTGTGATCTCAAAAAAATACTCAGTACTATCATAAAGATTTTATTTGAGCAGTAACTAGTCAAATGTCACACACATGCATAAAAACGCAGAGAAAGAGAGCTATTTTGCTTTCTATCTGCACAGTCTTCCAGTCAATAGTGTAGCTCACTCAGACAATCTTGCAGACACACTAAAAGCTCTCGGAAAGATTGTCCTATCAAGGCTGCTGTGCTTCTTAAGGCTAGAGAAGCCTTTTTTCTGCCTTCAAGAAGAAAAGCTTCTCATTGCTTGCTCCCCCAGTTGCTTGTGGTCTACTTTTAGTAGGGGATGGAGTCAAGATGGTAAAGTGAAAGCACCTTTTTATTAATGCTTCCTTGTATCTTTTAAAACTAAACTACTTTTAGTAATATAGTCACTTTCAATCTACCAGAAGAAAGAAGATGCAAGTTAAACAGGAATGAACAACAATGCTATTGCATTTTCCCTTTGCTTGAGATACTTTTTTCTATTTCTGCTACACTTTTAAGATACTACTAGACAATGCTTAAAGTACTACTACTTTTTCCTCTTTGTGGTACAGGCAATAAAACTATTATTATTTATAAGAGTTGACCTGTATACTCCTATCTGTACTAATATTCTTCCCTGTAAAAAGGAGCCTGAATCATATGCACTCAGTTTTAATGCCAACATTAAAGTGGATGGGTTAATTTGAAGAGCTAAAGCACCATGTATCATCCTGCTCCATTATATTCACTATAACACATGGAAAGGAACATTCTGAAGGCATAACCACACTATAAATTTGCAACTTCCCATGTCCCTGAAATGGTAATATGTGGATTTCCACTATATTTGACAATATTCCCAAACTTGTGGTGAAGGGAAGAAACATTACAATAACTTTTCCACATCCTAAATAGTTTAGGTATTAAATTTCATTCAGCTTAGCTTTAGGAAACATAGTAGCAAATTTCCAAATATTAACCGACATCTCTAAATCTCAGATGGGTTTTTGGTAGTTCACTAAACAAAAATATTCAACACAATTCCTTAGTGAGAAAGGAAATTTAAAAAACCCAAAAACATTGTTAGAAGGAATCTTACCAAGGTTCGTCCCAAGCCAGGAATGAATAGACACAGGCAGTTGCTGGAACAGAGGTTTGCTGGTTTATTCCCAAGAGCATATGCAGAGTACAAAGTACAGGGTATACTGGTTGGAAGGTGGCCACACCTGTATTTCCCCCACAGGCCATTTATATAGGAGAGCTTGGTCGTTGCTATGCAAAGGTGTTCCCGCCCCCTAGGAACCTGAGAGAAGTGTAATTTGCCGGATTTCAGAGAGGAGGCGCTCTGTGGTTGGGCCCCCTGCTGTTTGTGTTTCCTGTCTGTGTTCCCTGCAGGCTGTGGCTTTGTCCACTTACTTGGAAGAACTCTATTGTTATTTTATTATGGAGATCTCTTTGGCTGAGGAAGAAGGTCTGCCTGAATGGGCTGGCTGAGTTCTGTGAATGAGCTGACCTTTTGTGTTGTAATTTCTCCAGATGAATCGGAAGGGAACCCTTTGTCTGAGTAGCTGGGCATCCTTTTCCATCTTAATCTCTGGCATTATCAAACTCATTCTATTTTGTAACCTTTTTTAACAATTGGGGCTTCCTTTACATGTTCTGGAGGAAGACAACATGGAGGGCAGACAGTGTTCTGGGGGAAGATCCCAACAACACTAAGCAATAACACGAGCAGTTCCTTGCCTTAATTAGAAACTAAACAGAGTCTTCCCAAACATTGGTAATAAACTTACACCTGTCCGAGTTGTCTGTGCCAATTGTCTGAATTACATCTGGACCACAAATGTAATTGTCAGATGTGTTTTTGAGAGCTATTGATTGTAGCAGAGATAGCTGGACTAGTTGCCCCAAAGTAATCAATAATATTGATCATTGTGCAATCAAAGTAAACAGTTTTAAGATTGCTGCAATTACTTGAAAAAGAACAAATTGTTGAGCAGAACTTGGGGTAAGAAATTAAAGCTCTGTTTCGCAAACATAATTCAGGATTTATTGTCAACATCAGTCACTCTTTAGTTGGCTTGCTAATTGACCTGTCTGTCACAATTAATGAGATTACCAATTTCCTTTCTAGTATAAATACTTTGCTAAATACTGAATTGAATTTATCCAGATACACAGAAGTTATTCTATTTTGTACAATTATGACATTTTCTTTGTGGTGAGTTGAAGGGTGTTGTTCTCTATCATCAATATGGAAGAGTTAGAAATGGTTGTTTTAGAAAATGATGTTACATATCTAATACAAAGTATTCTGTAACAGTACAAAAGTACTAGAGCCACTATTTTAATCTAAAAAGTTATGTATTTAATCAAAGATGTGAAAAAAATGCTGAGGCTTCCATATACAAACCCTTTGAATGGATTCTCCGTATACTAACCAATACACCAAGATCAATCTACTTAAATTTTTTACAGAAAATAATTACAGATAAAATTATTTTAGATAATTTATGTAAGCATACCAAAGCAATAGCTCATGACCTGGATATCTATGGGACCACCTGCTCCAGTGATCTTTGTCTATCTGTTGAGATCTGGAAGACCAGTCTCCCTCTGGGTCCCAACCCTTAGGGAATGTCATCTGCAGGGATTGTGGGGACAGGTTTGCTTAACTGTTATCCCACTTTTCTGAAACAGTGTTCCCCTGATAACTAACCCTGTTAGTTTTTCACAAAGCTTTTAAGACATGGCTGTTTCAGCAGGCCTTTGGGGGCTGGGTCATTTTAATCTCTCCTGGATAGTGGTGTGCTTATTCTTCAGCATGTAATATGTTATGTATTATACCATTATTTTATTACTTTGTTATGTCTATACTGTTATGTTTAGTTGTTACCTTATTGCTGAGGTCTATAAGCTTATCAGAATCAGACATGATTTGGAGCAGCATATTAACCTAGTGAGAATGGAGGGTCAGTGGGAATCTGACATATGATAAATTGCCAACCTCTTCTGTGCATTGAATAAATCCTATATGTAAACAAACCATTTTGGGTACTGAGAGTCCAAATAACTCATCTCAATATTTTTCAATTGATCATACAGTAGTAAGAACTATAATTTAATTTTAATCATTGATATTTAATTTCTTCCTTCTCTTCCCCCTCCCCTGCTTTTTCCTTTTATGCTGTTATTGCAGATCCTGTCTTTCTATGTATTACCTACAAGATGATCTTGGATCTTTTCAGCCAAAGAATAAAGTGATGCTGGTTTAAATAAATGCACAGTGTATAGCTCTCTAAATTTATGTATCTTTGTAATATTAAAATCTCATTATTTTTAATCTAAATATCTGAGTGCTTAAGGCTCAAAACTGGGGAGTGCAGGCATATAAGAAATTTTCCATTATAACCTAATTTTTAAATGCTGATTTTCTTTTTGAATGGCAATGTAGGGCAGAAATACATAGAATACTTTGGAGTCCTTGGTGCTCTCTGAGCTTGGTTGTTTGCTTGCAGATGTTTCATTACCCAACTAGGTAACATCATCAGTGCCAGTAAGAATACTTTTTTTTCAGCATTGGGTCTGTTCAAAAATTAGAACACCAAAATAAATGGCCAAATGATTCCACTTGTCAAAGCTTTCTTCCTGGGTTCACATTGACATAGTCTGTTTCCATATATGATATTACCAATATACATCTTAATAAAGCAACCTCACTTTTTTTTTAGATGATCAAATGTTTAATAATGTGGCCAAAACATTTTCTTTAATACTCTTCACTTCACTGTCATATATCTGAAATTTTGTTTTTGATACTATGACTTAGAAAAATTCACAAAACAGGAGAAAATGTGGAAAAAGAAAAAGGAGGCTAGGAAGATGGATTAAACATTAGGGAAGTATTTTAATGTTTAACTGATTAATTAGTTAGGTTAATGGATTAAAAAGCTTAAATTAAGCAAAAGCTGTTCCAGTTAATCATCAGATTTTAAAATACATAAATACTTATTTTAAAAACTGAATATGATAAACAGCATCTTGGAAAAGGGATTCTAACTTCCTCACACAGGATAGTGCAAATAGAAAAGGTATTTTGTCTTTTCTCACATATACCTTTTCTAGCATGATGCCATAGATTATGGATGAGAACTCTTGCTTTACATTAGAAATCTGAAAATTCAATCAAATAATAATTTAATTGGTTAAATTTTCTTTATTGAGCGGCATCCCTATTAGAAAGATTTTTTTGACCTTCCCGATATTATTTATAAAATATCTACAGTAAATTTATAAGGCATAACAGTATTTTTTTAAGTATTGTGCCAGTCATGCATGTATTTATTGTGGTGGTAATGTGCATTCTACAAGTAATATGAATTTATATGTGTTTTTGGAGGAAGCTATGAGAAGTCATATAAAGTCCTCCAGGGGATTATAGTCATCCTCAGACCAAAGCTGGAGTATGTGATTTCAGTAGTTTTGTAGCAGAAAAAACTGTGATAAAGGCAACTTCTTTGTGGCAGTATTCAGTGGAAGGTCAGTCTTCTCTTTTATCAATCATCAAGTTAAAAATGGATATACACACTAAGAAGTTGCTTCTTTTGATCAGTACTCAATCCATTTCCAAACTGTAATTGATCTATTGTGAAATGTCAGTGGCTGACATTTCATCATTCACTAAACATAATTCTGACCAGCTTGAATTCGCTTGGATGACTATAACTATTGATAATATATAAATCACATTGAAAGGACATAACTTACAGGCCAATTACATGAATGCCAGTGGAGGAAAGCATCTTGAGTGGGAAGGGAAAGTAGGGGGGGCCCTTTCTGGGCAATCATATTATAGCTTTTTTCTTCATTTTGTGAATTATAGAAATCAGGGACAAGTGATACATATCTGAGTATCTGATTTAGCTTGGCTTACAGAATGCCACAGTTGCACAGGACAGGAATGCGGAGAATGTGAACAAGCAACTGCCTCTTGGCATAGACTGTGTGTAGGGTAAAGCAGGCTTTCCATTAAGTTCTGGAAATAATGGGAAGAAAAATAAACAAAATATAAATTGTGGCAAAAGCCTTAATTTGGCGGTGGGGTGGGGGGAATGGCCTCACTTCACTTTTGATATGGCATGGTTAGGAAAGGTCCTTATTGAGTTTCTGGGGAACTTCACCCAAGTTAAAAGCTACCACTGGGAGCCTGGAAGTTTGGTTGCCTCTCCTTTATTCTCACATGAATGGGAGGAGAACCCCTCACACAAATAGCTACACATCTTCTGGGGACTCTGACCATTGATCAGCTACCAAATACCTTGCCTCAACATCACCACCAAGTAACTACACAGGAGATCTGTGACTGCCACAGAAACTATCCAACACCATATGCCTGCTTTACAGTTGTCAAGCAATGTATTGCCTTCTTAGCTAGACTAAACTGTCATCATTGGCGATCACTCGTAGCCGAGTAAGATTGTCTTCCAAAGGTAAAATTTTAACAGTGGATCCGTAAGTGGCTGTAAAGGCCAATTCTGGATCCGCACAACCTCCCACAATGAGGGCATAGGTTTCCGGGTGGGAGACGGTCATGATGAGGGTCTGCCTGACGTGCCTTCCTTTTAGCTCTTTTCTCCCTTTCGCCCTGTACTCGTGCTTCTTCAAAGTCCATAGCGCCATTAATAAAGGATGACCTCCAATTGAAACGCTTCCCAGTTCTCAATGCTGATATCACATTTTTTTATATTAGCTTTGAGAGTATCTTTGAATCTCTTTTGCTGTCCACCAATATTCCGTTTTCCATTCTTAAGTTGGGAGTAAAGTAGCTGCTTTGGAAGACGATGGTCAGGCATTCGAACAACATGACCGGTCCAGCGAAGTTGATGTTGGATGATCATTGTTTCAATGCTGGTGGTTTTCGCTTCTTCTAATATGCTAACATTAGTCCTCCTATCTTCCCAAGTAATTTGCAGAATTTTTCGGAGGCAGCGTTGATGGAATCTTTCAAGAAGTTGGCATTTGTAGAGGGTCCATGTTTCACAGGCGTACAGAAGGGTTGGTAGTACAATGGCTTTGTAAACAAGCATTTTGGTCTCCCTGCGAATGTCCTGATCCTCAAACACTCTACGCTTCATTCGGGAGAAAGCTACACTCGCAGAGTATACTAAACTGTATGTCTCACTGAATCCAGAGGGCTTTTCTGCCAACTGAGCAGGATGGTTTCTTCGTGACCAATGGACCAAGTAGCCTGCCTCTTACTGATCCAGGCTGGTCCAGACTCAAACAGCTTTGCTAACTTTGTTGCACATTGGAGAGATAATGTTGCAGATATTGTCAGGCTAGTGACAGCTAACTGTAAGATTCACTGCCTCCAGCAGGATAACTGTTCAATAAAGGAATAAGTTACAAAATTCTAGTTGCTGGCAAAAGATGTGGCCTGGAATGACAGAAGCTTAATAGTCCAATTCAAAGAACAGCTGACTGATGAGATACATGATGAACTGGTGCAACAAAGCATCTCCTATATGATGACTGCATTAATCCAAGTCTGCATAGATATTAATGAAAGGCTCAAGGAACTACAGGCAAGCGTGGGCCAGAAGGCAAAGCACCACTACTCACTCACTCTCCTTCCCTCTCCTCCCATATTCTTGAGACTTTTCAGATTTAACCCATGCAGCTAAGAGCCAAAAGAATTCCAGTCTCTGCCCAGAAAAGTTGCACTATTGCTCATTATGCCAATGCTTATTTGCCTCACTGTCCATTATCAGAAAAGTTGTGTGGAGAGCGATCCTTAAAGTACTAGACTCCTATCCTCTAGATCAGACTTTTGAAACATGGACTCTCCAGATGTTTGGACTCCCAGAATTCTCAGCAATGGCCATGTTTCTTGGGGGATTTGGGGAACTGAAGTCCAGATATTTGGAAGATGACTGATGAATATTAAGATGAGGACAAAATATTATTTTTTGTTACCAAATTATGTATGAATTCCTTCAACAAGGCTGCTTTAAACTGAGAGGCCAACTACCTGAATGCCATTGTAATTTATTGTAAAGGGAATTCCTGTTAAAGTTATTTGCTGAAGCTAGTCTATGTAGGATTCAAGCGAATGGATTCCTTCACTATGAAATCCTAGCCTGTAAGATGGAATTTTACAGGTTCCTATGCTGTAAGCAGTTTCCCATAACAAAAAGCAGTAAATAACAGGTGTGACCTTGTAGGCAAAGCATCGCCTTTGTTTTGACTATGATAATCTATACTTTCCCATGGGAACAGTGTCCCGTAGGGAAGACAATATGCAACACCGCCATCTCATGGCGGTTTATAGTAAGTACAACTGCTACTAAATTGTTAAGCTGAAAAATGGCCTAGCCCACATTAGCCAATCAGAATGTTGAACCATGGGTATAAGTCAACTATGAACTATGGGTACTCATCTCACTCACTCAATTCTATGCTTCTTTTGACTGCTATCTACATGTACTTTGTTTCTGTACTGTAACTACGCCTGGTCTTTGCATAGACCATGATTTTTCTTTCCTCACATCTGTTGATGGAACTCTGCGTATGCTTTGTTTTTTCCTTTTTGCAATAATGCACCATACATCCATTATTGCCTTATGCTACCAATAAAGATATTGTTAGCCTTAAAACACGTTGTTTGGATTAATCTGCGCCTGGAACCCCAAAAGCCAGCAACATCCACAGGTTATGGAATGCCCAGTCTGGATGGTCTGCTGTGCTGGATCTGGCTGTAACAAAGGGGTTTGTTTTTGAGGCTGCATTTTGGAGTAAATGTGTTTTTCTTTGAGTGGTCAGCATGGCTGCTGCAGGGCTAACTAGTCTGCCTTTTGAGCGTTTGAATGGCACAAACTATCGGACCTGGTGTGTGAAGATCAAGTCTTTCTTCCTAAAAGAAGGTTTGTGGAAGTATGTGAGAGACGCACCTGCAGCTGGTCCCGTTACTGATGAAGTGCAGTTGTGTTTGGATCGTGCTTATGGCAATTTGATTCTGGGACTGGAATCATCGCAGCTACTGCATATCAGCAATCTAGACACTGCACATGCATGTTGGGAGGCTCTCAAAGCCCTTTATTCCAAGAAAACCTCTGCTGCCATCGTTGGTCTATCACGTCAGCTTTACAACTTGAAGCTGCAGCCCGGTGGAAACGTGATGACCCACCTCCATAAACTCAAGACTTTGTTTCTTGAACTTGAGGAGCGGGATGTTGTGATCCCTGATACCCAGAGAGCTTGTGTCATCCTGTCAAGCTTGGACAAGAGCTTTGACATGCTCATCGAGGCAACTCAGACATTGAGGCCCCAAGAACTTACTGTGGATTATCTTACAAATCGGCTGCAAGAAATCCAGCAAGCTCGTGACCTGGAGAAGATGCAGGGTAAGCCATCTGTTGCTGTTCCTGAGACTTCTGCACAGCATTTTCCAGCTGGAACAGAGGCTGCGTGTGCTATAAGAAGATGCTATCGGTGCAACTTGAGTCAACACTTCATGAGAGATTGTCCCCAGGCACCTCGCCCAGCCAGTAGTGCCAGTGGAAAGAGGTTCGTGCGAAAGAAGGGGAAACAACCACCTAGACAACGTACCCAAGTGTCTGCTTTGCTCACGGCTGTGAGTAAACGTTCCCCAGAGACTTGGCTTTTGGACTCGGCTTGTAGCCAAATCATTGTAAACAATGAACAGTTGCTATTAACAAAGAACAGGCCTAAAACCCAACAGGTTGCTCTAGCTGATGGATCCATGGCTGATGTGTCTTTTCAGGGTGAAGTATACATTCCTTGTTTGGGAATAAGTGTACAAAATGTGTTGTGTGTTCCTACACTTGACTTTTCCCTCCTTAGCGTTCCAGCCCTGGTGAAATCTGGATATACTGTTGTGTTCAAGGGTACTGGATGTTCTATTGAAAAAGATGGAATTGAATGTGCTAGGGGGAAGTTAGTGAATCAATTGTATGAAATGCTTCCTAAGCAGGGGATTGTGTCAGGAAATTATATTTCCAATGTTCCCCCACATAACAAATGCATTCACTATTATCACAGAGTTCTGGGACATCCCGGGTGGGGAAGTTTGTCCCAAATGGCCAAGGTGTATCCTGAACTAGGATCTAAAAAGTGTGATGACTTTCTTGATTGTACTGTGTGCAAACAATCTAAAATTAAGGCTGCGCCTGTTGCTAGAAAAAGTGACAGGGTGTCAACTAGGCCTTTTCAGTTGGTTCATGGAGACTTAGCCGGCTCCAATGCTCCTAGTGAAGGGGGGGCACGTTTCATGTTTCTTTTGGTGGATGACCATACTCGCTATACGTTTTGTTATTTGCTCAAATCTAAAGTGGAGGCCTTTGCTCGCTTTAAGGAATTTGTTGCAATGGTGGAGAGAAACTATGGTTATCAAGTAGGTCAGTTTCTTTTTTTTTTTAACAAATTTTATTAGATTTTAATTTTACATAGATAAAAGTTTGAAACAGAAAAGAAAATAGAAATACAAATCAAGAAAAAAGAAAAGATAAAAAAGTGTAGTAAAGGAAAAAAGAAAAAAAGATAAAGCTGAAACAGAATTTGGTCAACTTCCGATTTGTATCTGGTCATGGTATTTTAAAAATTTTATCTTACATGCTAGGTCTATATATAATATTAAAGAATATTTCTTGTCTATTACATCAATATATATATATTTTAATCTTCAAATCCCCATATAAGCTTTGCCCCTCCCGCATCTTGTAAATAGTCAGTTAATGGTTTCCACTCTTTAAGGAAATAATTATTTGGATTTTCTTTTAATAAACATGTCAGTTTATCATTCTCTGCCATATCCATCAATTTTAACATCCAATCTTGTATTGTAGGCGATATCTGGTTTTTCCAATTTTGTGCAAAAATAAGTCTTGCTGCTGTAATCATGTATTGCATAATCCTTGTAAATTGCTTCCCAGGTTGTCCATCAATTATTCCCAGTAAGAAAAATTCCGGTTTAAATGGAACTCGAATTTGTAATATATTTTGCATCAATGCATGTATTTGAGTCCAAAATTTCTTTGCAGTCTCACATGTCCACCACATATGGTAAAAAGACCCCTCTTTTTTTTTACATTTCCAACATAAGTTGGAGACATTTCCATACATTTTAGAAAGTTTTTGTGGGGTCATATACCATCTGTACATCATCTTATAAAAGTTTTCTTTTAAATTATAACACAAAGTAAATTTTAACCCTTTGGTCCACATATCTTCCCATTGTTGCATTTGAATATTATGGCCAATATTTTTAGCCCATTTAATCATACAGTCTTTAACTTGTTCCTCTACCATTTCACCTTTTAACAATAATTTATACATTTTTGCAATTAGATGATCATCTGTCTCACATAGTTGTATCTCAAATTCCGATTTGGTTTGTTCAAATTCAAGGTCTTTCTTATCTAATTTAAATTTCTCTACGAGCTGTATATATGAAAGCCATTGAAAACTGTATCCCTCTGATACCAATTCTTCTATTGATTTAATTATATATTGTCCTTGTTCTTTCTTTAAAAAGTCTTTGTAGGTTAACCATTTATCTTTATTTCTTACTTCTGTTCTGTAGAATGCTTCTTGTGTAGAAATCCATAAGGGTGTTTTATAACATAAGATTAATTTATATTTATTCCAGATTCTTAACAAGGATCTTCTAATATAATGGTTTTTAAAGTCCACATTAACTTTAACTTTATCGTACCACAAATATCCATGCCATCCATATCTTAATTCATGTCCTTCCAAATTCAATAATTTTTCATTTTTCAAAACTATCCATTCTTTAATCCAAACCAAGCAACAAGCAGCATAATATAATTTCAAATCCGGTAGACCTAGTCCTCCTCTTTCTTTAGAGTCTTGCAATACTTTATATTTTACTCTTGGTTTTTTCCCTTGCCAAATAAACTTAGAAATATCTCGCTGCCATTGTTTAAAAGGTTCTTCTGATGCCAATATAGGTAGTGTTTGAAAAAGATATAAAATTCTTGGCAAAACATTCATTTTAATTGCTGAAATTCTACCTAATAATGATAATTGCAGTTTTTCCCAATGTTCCAAATCTTTTTTAATATCCATCCAAAGTGGAATATAATTATTCTTAAACAACTTAACATTTTTAGTTGTTAAATATACTCCCAAATATTTTACTTTTTCTTCCATTGAATATCCTGTTATTTCTTTCAATTTCTCTTGTTGGTGGTAATCCATATTTTTGGTCAAAACTTTTGTCTTCTGTAAATTCACTTTGAACCCTGCTAGCGACCCAAAGTCTTTTAGTTTCTGTATTAATATTTCAATTCCTTCTAGTGGATTCTCCAAAGTAATGACTAGGTCGTCAGCAAATGCTCTTAGTTTATAAACTTCTTTTTTAACTTTAATACCATGGATACCATCATCTTGTCTAATATCTCTAAGTAAAACCTCTAATACCAATATAAACAAAAGTGGAGATAATGGACAACCTTGTCTAGTACCTTTTTGTATTTCACATGGCTTACTAAATTCTCCATTAACAATTATTTTGGCAAATTGTGGAGTATATATTGATTTAATCCATTTTATAAAATTTCCTCCAAAATTCATATTTTCCAAAACTTTGAACATAAAAGGCCAATTTAAGTTGTCAAAGGCTTTTTCAGCATCAATAAATATCAAGGCAGCTTGTTTATCATAGTGTTGATCCAAATATTCAATTACGTCTACTATGTTTCGGACATTGTCATGAATTTGTCTTTTGGGTAGAAAACCAGTTTGGTCTTGATGAATAAAATCCTTAAGTATATTCTTCATTCTTTCTGCTAATATCGTTGTAAATATCTTATAGTCATTATTCAATAAAGATATTGGTCTGTAATTTTTAGTTGACTCTTAAAGGGAAACGGAATGTATTTAGATGGAGATTGAATGAGTCACTACTACGGAATAATGATGTAGTTGATGTATGCAAAAAAAAATTAAGAGAATATTTTCAATTTAATTTGAACAAAGGGACTAATATTCAAACTGTATGGGAAGCCAGTAAAGCATATATGAGGGGTTATTTTATTCAATACAATGCTCAAATGAGGAAGAAAAAACAAAAAAGAATTCAATTGATTTTAGATGAAATTAAAAGTAAAGAGTTAGATTTGAGAGATAAACCAATGGATGACACTTTGCTCACTCAAATTAAATTTCTACAAAAGCAAATATCAATGATATTAACTCAAGAGATAGAGACTCAAATGAAATTTACAAAACAAAAATATTTTGAATATGCAAATAAACCAGGTAGATGGCTGGCTTATAAATTGAGGAAACAGACAAAAGAATTTGATTACTAATATTCAACATGAAGGAAAAACTCTGGTGAATAATATGGACATTCAAAAAACCTTTCATGACTATTATTCTAAATTATATAAAAAACAAGATGTCAACTTGGATGAGATTGAAGAATATTTGAATAAACAAAAACTAACTGTTCTTAATGACCAACAAAGATTGATATTAAATAATGTTATAACAAAAGAAGAATTGATAAAAGCTTTTAAGAAAATTAGTAGTGGAAAAGCTCCTGGACCGGATGGATTGTCAGCAGCCTACTATAAATGTTTTGAAGAGGATTTATGTCTACCTTTGCAGAAGACTATGAATTCTATTTTGGAAACAGGAATTATGCCTGAAACTTGGAAAGAAGCACATATAACATTGATACCCAAAGAACAACAGGACTTAACATTAACTAAAAAGTAGGTCAGTTTCAATCGGATTGTGGAGGAGAGTTCCTAAGTCATGAGTTCCAAAATTGGCTTCGTAGGAAAGGAATCTCCCATAGACTTGCCAATGTTGGTGTTCCTGCTGAGAATGGAATAGCTGAGAGGAAGATTGGTGTTGTTAATACCATTAGAAATAGCCTGATGTTAGATGCCCAGGTGCCAGCCCGTTTCTGGGGTGAGGCTACCATGACTGCAGTGTATCTAACCAACAGGGTGTGGAATTCAGCTGTAAATGAAGTTCCTTACTTCCTTTTGTTTGGCAAGCGCCCTTCGCTGAGGCATCTGCGTGTTTTTGGAACATTTGCGTATGTTCACATCCCTAAGTCTCAGCGAAGGAAGAACCAGCCAAAAGCACAACACTTAAGGTTTGTTCGTTACTCCTCTAGATCTAAGGGTTACCGTTTTTCTGCAGGCTATGGTCGTGTGGTAGTCTCCAGAAGTGCTAATTTTGAGCACCCTACTGGTTGGGATAGGTTGAATGCTAGTTCAGAGGTATTGTTGCAATCTAGTGCACAGCCAACTGTCCATGCTCCTGTGGCTGGACAACAACCAGTTCAGCTGCCTTCTGGTTCCCAGTCTCCTAGTGTGGTGAGAGGGTCCCCTCAGGTGAAGGAAGAGGAAATTTCACCTGAGCAGGTTCAGGACCTGAAGGGGGAATCAGGTAGTGAAAAGACAGAGGACAGTGATGAGGAAGAGGCAGTGGTAATTCCTCGTAGGTCTGCACGTTCCACAAAGGGTGTGAAGCCTGACAGGTTTGTGATTCAGCAGGTGAGAGTGTGTCAGATTACCTGTGAACCTCAGTCTTTCCAGGAGGTGTTGCTTCTGCCTGTTGAAGAGCAGGAGAAGTGGAACACAGCGATGGATAAGGAGTTTGAGGCATTAGTGAGTCAAAAGGTGTTTGAAGTCACTGACTTGCCCCCATCCCAGAAAGCTGTTGGTTCCAGATGGGTTTTCAGAAAGAAGCTTCTTCCTGATAATACAGTGCAGTACAAAGCCAGGCTTGTTGCTCAGGGGTTTTCACAAGAGAGGTTTTTGAACTATGATCTCACATATGCACCCACAGCTAGACCAGAGTCTTTACGTATGGTACTTTCTCTGGCTGCACAGCGTGAACTTGTTGTCCATCATTTTGATGTTGACACAGCATATCTGAATGCAGAGCTCCCTGAAACAGTGTACATGAAGCAGGCTCCTGGCTATGCTTGTGGCAATTCCCAGAAGGTGTACAGGCTGCGCAAGGCGCTTTATGGATTAAAGCAGGCTGGTCGTTGTTGGCATCAGTGCTTAGATAAGGCTTTGATGGAGCTAATGTTTAAAAAGTCAGTTGCTGATCCTTGTGTGTACGTAAGAGGTTCTGGAAATAGCTACACGGTGTTGCTAACGTATGTTGATGATTTTTGCCTAGCAACTGGTTCTTTGCACCTTGTACAAGAGTTTGCAACACAATTAAGACAGTACTTTCAATTAAAAGACCTAGGTGAACTGAAATACTATCTAGGTGTTGAAGTCACTAGAGCTCAGAATGGTGAATTCTATCTGAGTCAAGAAAAAAATTGATCAATTGTTGAGTCAACTTGAGATGTCAAATGCAAAACCTACCAGAACACCAATGACTCTTGATTTCCTAAAGGGTGACACATGTGAGGAACCTTGTCCTCAACCTGAATTGTATCACTCTGCTGTAGGAAGCTTGCTACACTTAACACAATGGACACGTCCTGACTTAGCTTACTCAGTTGGAGTACTCAGTCGTAAGGTTGCCAAACCGTCTATGTGAGATTGGCAAGGGTTAAAAAGGGTCCTATGTTACCTTAAAGGCACAGCTGATTTTTGTCTTAAAGTATCAGCTACTAAAGCCGAAATGCCTGTGATTTATGTTGACAGCTCTTTTGCAGAAGAGGGAGACAGGAAATCTGTGAGCGGTTTTATTTGCTTGTTTGCCAATACAGCCGTCGCTTGGCGGGCGAGAAAGCAAAATTCAATTGCCGTTTCAACTTTTGAGGCAGAGTATAGTGCCCTCAGTGAGGCAATAAATGAGCTACACTGGTGTAAACAACTATTTGGAGATCTTTCCATAGATATAGCCTCACCATTCACAGTGTATGAAGACTCACAATCATGCATTGCGCTTGCTCTCTCTGAGAATGTAAGAGGCCGGACAAAATATGTTGATGTAAAATTCATTGATGATCATTCATTGATGATGATCAGCACTTACGGATTGTGTGGCGACACACCAGACTGTGTGTGGTGACACACTTTTGTGTCGCGACACACAGTTTGGAAAGCTCTGGCCTATAGCTATACACATAATACACATTTATATCTAATTAAATTGGAATAATGTATTGTATTTTATATGCTTTTAATTAATCAATTTTGTTGTACACCGCCCAGAGTCCCCTTGTGGGGGGAGATGGGCGGTGATATAAATCAAACAATAAATAAATAAATAATAATTAACCTAGGTCAATATTGATTGAACCTGCCTGCTTTTCCTGCAGAGCTGGATATGGTAGGGTAAGTTTTATAAATATAGTGTAGCCGGGAAAATTATCTTATCCCTTATAATTTCTATTGCTGTTTTGAAGTTGCAGTACTATTTTATTCTTATTTTTCATTTTAAACAAGTTGATAAAAATGCTTTGAGCCAAAACAAGCAGAGGGATGGATGGACGGACGGACGGACAGAGACAGACAGACAATAAACAGACAGATGCTTTTCCTGCAGAATTTCATCTTGATTTTCATATTTTTTGGATAAATTTAGAACTTGAGTATCAGTTTTCATAAGATTGCACATAGATATCTATGCACACCTCTCAGTGTAGGCAGTATCAAACTGAAGTTGCAATTAGAAGTTCTATAGGCTGCTCTATGGCTGAAATGCAAGGCCATAATTCAGACAGCTAGTTCCGGATGCCCACAGAACTCAGCACAGCACAGAGCAAGTTGCATTGCAAAATCAGCTGGAATTTTAGCAGCAGCTGTATTATCTAGCATGGATATCTGCTATTCAGACCCACTGAGGTACACACAAACTACTGGTACATCCTTAAAGTAATTCTTTGGATTGGTCCCTTTCTTCCTATTAGCTTTTTTTTTTCAACCCCTTTCCAATTTCCTGCTTGCTGTTTTAGTTTTTGCCATTATTCTTGCTTGAAGCTTGTTTTACAGAACTGTACATCTGTGAATTTCCCATTCATGGCATTTTTTCCTTCTTCTTAAAGGAAGAGTATCAAGCTAATCACCTTGCAATGGTCATTTGCTGCTTCTATCCAAAAGTATTTCATTTGTTCACATTGCTACTGGAATGTCTCTTTAGATTTGTAAAGTGTCAGCATTTGCAACAGGCTGTAAGCATTTGTTTGCCTTTCTTTTGAACTGACATTTTGTTTTAGCAATTCTGGCAAATGTGATTGCTATCACATGGAAAACCCGCAGTAAGGAAAACTAAGTAGCAATCAGAACTCTTCTGAAAGAAGAAAAGTAATTCAGTACACGCTGCAAATAGCATGGTGAAGGAAAGGGTGGCAAATCTTCTATCCTCCTCTATTTCTTAATCCAAATCCTGTATCATGTTTTAATTATCATATTTAATTATGTGTGCCTGTTAACTGATATAAGCAAGACATACTATGTGCAAACCAGGGGCATATTTTTGTATAGAGGACAATAGTATCAAAATGGTGGATGCAACAAGGGCAATAAAAATTCCACCCTTTTTACAGGTTAGATTGCCCACCATTTTGGCACCGTTGACCCTCCCTGGAGATGCCCCTAGAGCAAACCATGGATTAAGAACTACACAAATGTGTGCCCTTGGGGTTGCTGTAGCATGGGCTGGAGCTTATTGAGAAGATCAACTTTCTCCAAACCTGTGAAGATGTTAGTCTAAATTCCTAGAATTCCTTTCTGAGCTTTTTTCTCCACACTGTCATTAGCTTTTACTTACTTCTTCTTTATCCTTCTGGACCTTCCCTTCTTTTATTACCTGTTCTGCATCCTTAATGTATCCTCCAGTATCTAATTCCAGCCAGCCTGTCAGCAAGACCTATGTTGATCCTAACTTTATAGCTGTATCAGGGGTTATGAGTTGGAATGGTGGAAGCAATATTGCTAGGGCTATCCATTTTTATTTATTTTTTATTATTTAAATTTGTATCACCGCCCATCTCCTCCATACCTGGGGACTCTGGGCAGTTCACAATAATAAGTTAAAAATATAAAATTACAGCAACAATAATTTACATATAAAATCCAAACAAAAAGATGTTAATAATAAGGCGGGTTTCATGGCACCAGCCACTCCCAAGAGGAACTATTGGCATTCCCGTCCCAAGCCAGGTGGCAGAACCAGGTCTTCAGGTCTTTCCGGAAGGTCGGGAGCGACGAAACTCGCCTCAGCTCCAGGGGCAAGATATTCCAAAGGGCGGGGGCTACTGCAGAGAAGGCACGCCTCCTGGATCCCGCTAGATGGAACTCTTTTGCCGATGGGATCCTTAGCATGCCCTCTCTGCATGACCGAGTGGGGCGGGTCGATGTTCTGGGGATGAGACGGTCCCTCAGGTAATCTGGTCCCATGCCATGTAGGGCTTTCAAGGTGATAACCAACACCTTGAATTGGACCCGGAAGCAAACTGGGACCCAATGCAGCTCGCGCAGCAGAGGTGTTACATGGCCGATCTTACAGCACCATAACTGTCCGCGTGGCCGCATTCTGGACCAGCTGAAGCTTCCGGATACTCTTCAAGGGTAGCCCCATGTAGAGCGCATTGCAGTAGTCTATATGGGAGATGACAAGGGCATGAGTGACTGTTCGGAGGGCATCTCGATCCAGGAATGGGCGCAACTGGCGCACAACCCGAAGCTGCACAAAGGCCATCCTGGCCACGGCTGACACCTGCTCTTCAAGCAGGAGACGTGAGTCCAGGAGGACCCCCAAGTTCTGCACTGGCTCTGAATGGGGCAGTGCTACCCCATCCAGGACCAAAGATGACAACTTCCTGGAACCTGAGAGGCCATCACTCCACAGCCACTCTGTCTTACCAGGGTTCAGCTGAAGCCTGTTGTTCCCCATCCAGACCCCCACAGCCCCCAGGCACTGAGAAAGGGCATTGACTGCATCACTTACTTCACCCGGGATGGTGATATACAGTTGAGTATCATCCACATACTGATGATACCTCATCCCGTGGTGACGGATGATCTCACCCAGCGGCTTCATGTAGATGTTAAACAGGAGAGGGGAGAGCATCGAACCCTGTGGCACCCCACATAAGAGGGGTCGTGGGTCGGATCTCTCCTCTCCTATCACCACCAATTGGGAACGGCCCTGGAGGAAGGAGGTGAACCAGTGTAGAACTACCCCGCCCACCCCCAACTCCCTGAGCCACCCCAGAAGGATACCATGGTTGATGGTATCAAAAGCCGCCGAGAGATCTAAGAGAGCAAGGATGGATGCACTCCCTCCATTCCGCCCTTGCCAGAGATCATCCATAAGCACGACCAATGCAGTCTCCATCCCATATCCCAGCCTGAAACCTGACTGAAAGGGGTCTAGATAATCTGCTTCCTCCAGGATCCTCTGAAGCTGCAGTGCCACCACTTTCTCAACCACCTTTCCCAAAAAGGGAAGGTGGGAGACAGGACGAAAATTGTCCAGTACGGTAGGGTCCAGGGATGACTTCTTGAGGAGGGGGTGCACCAGCGCCCCCTTAAAGGCCACCGGGAACACTCCCTCCCCCAGAGATGTATTAATCATCTCCTGGACCCAGCCACACTTCACCTCCCTGGCCGATTTTACCAGCCAGGAAGGGCACAGATCTAAATGGCATGTGGTGGCATTTACAGTTTGGAGGATCCTGTCCACTTCCTCAGGTCCAACAGGATCAAACTGTTCCCAGATAATAGGGCAAGTACGCTCCCCTGGCATCTCCCCAGACTGTGCCCCGCGCTTAGAGTCCAACTTAGAATGAATCCGAGCGATTTTATCCTGCAGATGCTCGGAAAACTCTTCCAAACAGCCCTGTAAATGGGTCACTGATTGAACCCGGCCCAAAAGATATTTGGTAATATTAAACAGGGCCGTTGGATGGCATTCTGCAGATGCAATAAGAGTGGAGAAATATTCACGTTTCGCCGCTCTTACTGCCACAAGGTAGGCCTTAATAGCGGCTCTAGATTGTGTTCGGTCCGATTCAGTCTTTGTTTTTCTCCAGCGGCGCTCCAGACATCTCTTCACCCTCTTCAACGCCCTCAGCTCCTCCGTGAACCACGGGGAATGACGGGTTGAATGTGACAAGAGAGGTCACATAGGCACGATCCTGTCCAAGGCCCCGGCCACTTCCCTATTCCAGGCTGTGGCCAGGGCCTCTGCTGGACCGTGCAACAGATCCTCGGGTAATACCCCCAGCTCCCTCTGAAACCTCATTGGGTCCATAAGTCGCCGGGGGCAGACCAATCGAATAGGTCCTGCCTCCCTGCGGAGTGGGGCAGCACAAGAGAATCTCAAGGTCACCAGGGCATGGTCTGACCATGACAACGGGGACAGATCTAGCTCTCCCCTCAGATCACATTGCCACTGCTCAGACAAGAAAACCAAGTCCGGAGTGAGACCACTGTCTCGAGTCGGGTCCTGAATTAGTTGAGCCAGGCCCATGGCTGCCATGGTAGCCATGAACTCCCGGGCTGCCTCTGAGGCACGTCCCAGGGACGGCAAGTTGAAGTCCCCCAAAACCGTAAGTCTGGGGAACTCAATTGCCAACCCTGAGACGGCCTCCAGCAGCTCAGGCAGGGAGGTTGCTACGCAGCAGGGAGGCTGGTACAGAAGCAACACCCTGAACTGTTCTCGAGATCCCAACTTGAAAAACAAGGTCTCACAACCGGCCACTTGCAGAGCAGCGCCCTTGTATGCCATTAGAGACTCTCGGATGACAACTGACACCCCCCTTCCCCTGCCCCAGTGTCTCGGCTGGTGCCATACCTGAAACCCGGCTGGGCACATTTCCGAAAGGGCTACTCCTCCCTCTGGGCCCAGCCAGGTCTCAGTGATGCAGGCCAGGTCTGCCCGCTCCTCTACAATTAGGTCATTTATAAGGGGGGCCTTGTTATTTACTGACCTGGCATTAAGGAGCAACAGCCGAAGACCAGGGCTCTCGAGGATCTGTCGTCCAGGGCCTGGGTTTGAACATGGAGGGCCGGAACACGCCACTGGTAACAAACACCAGGGGTGTCTTCCCCAAAGATGGCCTGCCCTCCAGTTCCCGTCATAATGTCCCCTACCCGTCACCACCTCGATCAAATAGCCTGCCCTGCAGCCCCCAGGGTTTCCTTGGCCGGTAGCCTCCACTCCCAAACTCCTGGAAGACCTGGGTTTAAACATGGGTCCCTTACCCCATCCATCCATCCTCTCAACACACTCAATGCTGGGTGGCGGTCGGTCCCCCTCCAGCGCACCAGCTCTTGCTCTCGGCGCTGTTGGGTAACCAACCACCATCCCCACCCTTACCATGAACCCCCCCAACCCCTCTCACTAGTGGGGGAGGAATTTACATTTGAGGATGTAAACATCTGGATGACCACTACAGTACAGCAAAGAGCTAGTATTTTCTGTATTTCTTTTCTGCCATCTAAATCATCTGGATTTTTGCAGCCCAGATCTATTAGGCTTAATATTGGGAGGAGGGGGGGATATCACTCCCAAGCAGATAGATGAATACATTCCTTCTCGTCTCTTAAATTTCTTATGGTATAGTTCTTCCTATTATAGTAAAGTAGTTCAGGATTAGTAAGATGGACAGGTGCACAGGCAACTGAGATATTATTGTTATAAAAAGGTGAATTCTCATGACCTTGATATTTCATTGTAAGGTGACTTTAGTCATTCTCTCAAACTGAAGTTCCTCATAGCACTTTCCCTTGAGAATAAGTTCAATATTTCTTTATACCACCTTACCATATTACATAACTTTTCAAACAATAATCAAAAATGTAATAGGTCAAAAAGAGGAAGGAGATAGGATAAGATAGAGAAAAATGAAAAAAGAAAACGCTGTTCATTTTCATGCACCTAACTATGGAAATCATTAGAAAAGCATGCTAAATGTCCTCAAATTGAATGTGATTTAATATATTGCTGTACACTGTAAAGAATGCTGAAGTGGGCAACCCAATTTCTAGGGAGATTAGGAGCACTTCCAGATGACCTATCATGATCTACATTTTCTAATGTCATGTCTAAAACAAAAAAGGGTATGAGTAAGCTACTGAGCACTTGCAAAGAACCAACAGCCAATCAGAACATATTATTTTGGGCCAACAAGTCAAGACATTCTCAGTCACTCTATTTTCAGCTGTTGGCTGAATTTAGCTCCAAGGAGAAAGCTCTTGCTTTCTACCACATTGGTGTTCTGGGGATAGGGGTGACTGCCTGCCTCCAAAGAGAAATAATTAGGTTTTGTATATGGAGAACCGTAGGACAGGGGTCCCCAATCCCTGGGCCGTGGACCAGTACCGGTCTGTGGCCTGTTAGGAACCGGGCCACCATGCCAGTCTCCGAACCCCACCCCCCAGTCCATGTGATTGGCTCCCGCCTGCAAACCCTGCCCCCTGTCTGTGCAATTGGCTCCTGCCTGCAAACCCCGCCCCCCTGGTCCACACGATTGGCTCCTGCCTGCAAACCCTGCCCCCCCGGTCCGTGGAAAAATTGTCTTCCACGAAACCGGTCCCTCATGTTAAAAAGGTTGGGTACCCCTGCCTTAGGACACAGATTCAGTGACAATAAAGTTTTATTAATTCAAAGTTAGCAAAAAAAATCAAGCAAGCATTCACTCACTCACCTCAACAGCAACAACAATAATAATTTGATTTGTATGGCCATCCATCCCATCTAGGCTACTATGGGCATTTCAGAACAGGTAAAAACAATAAAAAACAAGTTAAAAACCAATATAAAAACATATAAAAACTGTCCATAATCAATTTAAAAAACTTAAAATCATGATCATCAGCAGAATTCATTCTATATCAGCTCAATACAGCAAGTGTAATAGTTCCAGGCACAGTGGCAGAGCCATGTCTTCAGGGTCTTCCTAAAGACCAAGAGGTTGGGACTAATCTAAGGTCTGGGGGCATAATGTTCCACAGGGTGGGTGCCACAGCAGAAAAGGCTCTTTCCGTGTCCCACCAGATGACACTCTTTTGTAGATGGGATCTGTAACATGCCTCTCCTGTCGGTCCTGATGGGATGGGTAGATGTAACCAGGGAGAGGCAATCCCTCAAATTATCTGGTCTCCTGCCATATCCCCAAACCCAGCTAGGATGCTCGGCTGTACCCTGGGTATGGGAAAGACAGTTACATAGTGCAGATCAAGGGTCGAGACAAGGTTTTCCAGCAAGCTGCTGTTCTGGTCTGCTTTTACTTTCTTTGGCTTGCATCTTCCTAGTTTTACACTCAGCGGGTAAGACGCCAGGCTTGTTGATCGCAAGTTCAGAGGTTCGAATCCCTAGCCCTGCGTGCGGAGTGAGCTCCCGCACTAGCTCCAGCTCTTGCCAACCTAGCAATTCGAAAGCATGAAAATGCAAGTAGATGAATAGGTACTTCAGTGGGTAGGTAACAGCGTTCTGCGCGTGTCATGCAGCCACATGACCGTGGAAGCGTCTTCAGACAACGCTGGCTCTTCGGCTAAGAAACGGAGATGAGCACCGGCCCCTAGAGTCGGACACGACTGCACAAATGTGCGGGGGGAACCTTTACCTTTTTACACAAACTTCACATGTACTATAGCTAGCTATTGGCCACATACTTCCATTCTCAGGTAGTGATAGTTTTCTTTTCATATTCCACTCACTGACTCTTCAGTGCTCCTTCATGTACTTAGCTTATAATGTACCTGTCACCAGTGCCAGGCTACTTGCAGTTTCCCCAGATTCAAGGAAAGGATAGCTACTCGTAATTTTTGCCTAAGCCTTTAATGTTGGTCATTAACCAAGGGCTTCTGCCTAGCCCCTCAATTTTGTGCTGAAAAAGAAATTTATTCCTCCCCACCCTCCTCAAAAACAAACCAAAAGGTAAGATAGCAAATTGCAAGCTTTTCGTTTCTAAAATGTAGCGGCCTACCTTTTGGAACGTTGCTTCTCACCTTCAGCTCCTTTATCCCATTCAGTTGCCCTGCCAACTTTCTGAGAGTAAGCAGAATGCCAGGCCTCCCTCCCAATGGCTGTGTGGGCTGCTGAATTAACACTGTGAGTTGCTACTGCTTCTGCAGTGCCAATCGCTGATGGCAAACAAAAGTTCCCCATTTGCACTGAGCATTGCAAATATCGCAGGAAGGAGTGAATCCAAGCACTATAGTGAATGTCATTGATGGCATCAACTAATAGGTGGAGAGTTAAATCTGCCAAGCCAGCACATTGGTAGCAATATTCAGAAGAGCTGTAAGTTGTAAATAATACCTGAACGTGGTTCATGTACATGTATCAATTATTCACCAATAAGTAAGTACTGTCCACTCCAATACACCTGATATAAGGAAAAAGGAGTTTTTTTCCCCTCCATAAGCAAAATGAATATTGCTGAGGTTGCCATAAACCTTGGAATCTTTTATGTTATAAATTGTAATGTTTAGGAAGAGAGAGAATTCACTGTCCTGTTGAAGACTATTGCCTTCTTGTGTAAGATAAAGATAAAGAGTTGATGGAGTGATAAAGGGAGACAGATGACCAGCAGAAAGCTTGCTCCTAGAATAAGAGTACATGAGGAAGTGGAAGAACAATTTGCTACACAATTAAACCTACAGCAAGGAAGGTAGAAGTCATGTCACATGCTTCATGTCACAGCTAAAGATGATGATATCTGATGTGGTATTAGTACTTGGTAAAAATAAAATACAGTGTTCAGCTAAAAGAAGCAGAAGAAATCAACTTGTCTTGTCTTTCTGACATGTCCCCAATTTTGCACAGAAAAATGATCGGGCCTTCTCAAAGGGATGCATCCTATAAGTAATCTTTGTAATTGAAAAGGCCACAAAGAGTTCATTTTGTTGAGATAGAGAACAGTCTTAGGCCTGAACAATGCTGAAGCCTTTATTAAAACCAATGGAACATGTGGGTGTTCCTGGGTCTATAAGTGTTCAGTTCCTGGAGCTTTCATTAGAGCTGAAATATATATCAAAAATAAATACTATCTTGAAAGAAATCCTTGTTTCTTGTACTAATGAATTTGCATTATAGTCAAGTTGACTTCTTTTGTTGCAAAATTAGACATATGTTAGATAAATATCTACAATTAATTGATGGGTTACTGGATCTTTAATTCGTTGTCTTTTTTGGTATTTTGTAGAGATGTAGATCTTGGATCCAGCCAAATCCCAAATCTTGGATTGAACTAGTCACTTAGGACTGTTTCTTTGATTTTATCATGCAAAGCAAGTTCCCCTTTGAAATGGCTATAGCCAAACTGAGCACTGACTGGTGTAGTCCTTCAAGGACTACAAAAAAACAGATGATATGTTTGCTGCCAGCCTCAAAATGCTGCTTAATATCTTGGTTGGAGAATACAGTGACTGACAGCTCTACCTTCCAATCATAGAGAACAATTCAATAGGAGCTCTCCAAGCATAGTGCTTTCGAAGAAAGTTTTGATGCCTTTTCTGTATACTATTTTCTCCTTCTTGATAATGGTCTCTCAAATAAATAGTCACATCATTTTAAAAATCAATTTATTTCTGGTGCTGATAGAGCATTTATTTGGAGCTCATCACCACCCTTTGCATCCCAAAATCAACACTGATGAATGCATTAGGGTAGAGCAAATAGCTGTGACTTTATTTGAGCAAGATTGATTGTGAAGATTCAGTTCAAGCCAGTGTGAAGTTCAAGATCTGATTTGATTATTTAAAATATTAAACAATAAGTTATAATGGGAAAGCATTAAAATGATTGCAGCTGCTTCATATTTTTCGCAAGATGGGGGGAAAATAGGATGGTTTTCACCTCAGATGACATTAACATTTCAAAGTTGCTGCTGGATAGCTTCAATATATTTTTAAAATTGTCCCTCTATTAAAGTGGAGGGGAGGGGAGAGAATGGAATGAGCATATGGAGTAATTGTGTTGATCCAGTACAGTAAATGTTTTATCTAAAGTTAATAATAAAAACTTTTTTAAAATGTTTGAATAGTTACTAAGACTTTTAGTAAATATGGAAGAGTTCAGGTTGGTAGGCTTTTTGGCATAACCCATTAGCAAGCTTCGCCATTTCTGAGAATGATGTATTTGATACTCCACATGCAACATTTTTAAAAAAAATCTGACAACTGTCAGATAATATAATATGTATATTATACACTATGATATAAATAAATCGTTTACATTATACACAGTAGTCTAACAGCAAAGCACACTATCTGAGCCCCACACAATGGAGAAGACTCTCAGAAGTAAAACAGAGGAAGTATTACTTTTCCAGGGAGTGGGAAGAATAAAAAGAAAATAAAAGGAGGGCCTGAAGGAGCTGAAGAATTACGGGCAAACTAGATACAGAAATTATTGTACCACAGATCCAATAAAGAGACTGAAAGTTAAGGAAAGCTAAGGAATAAAAGGATATGAATTCAGGGAAAGGTAGAGGATCACACAAGAGGAAAAAAGAGATTAAAAAAAACCCAGCAGAATCTCTCTCTCTCTCTTTCTCCTTACACATAAATCAGCCTTAAAAAATCTAATAGAAGAGTGAGATGTAAATGGTGAAGCAGTACTTCACCAAGTCTTCTAATAAGGAGGATTTGTAGAGATTACAAAAAAGATTAACTGGCTACTTGCATCAATACCATCACACAAATCAACACTTTCCCACCCAGTTTTATCCATATATTGGAGTTGTAGCAATGTTTCAAGTTTATTAAATGTGTACAGTCATAGGCCATTCCCTTCATTAACATTAACAAAACCTTTTTACAGTTTAAAAAAGTTAAAATAAATACATTAGAGTTAAAACAGGAGACTTTAAATCTACATCTGTCTCACACCTTTTACCATTTCCAGATTAGTTAGTTAAATATTTTGTGCTGACAGTACAAATAAAGCTGTATTCTGCAACACAGTATCATGAAGAGGAAGCATTTTTAAAAAAAAATCTGTTAAAATATGAAAGGAAAACTGCAGTACTGTTTGAAAATCTGGAAAACCAGGAAGTTCATCAAATATCTTAATCACCTTTGAATCTCTCTGAAACAAATCAAAGTCACATGATTGAATTCAATAACTTGAATGACCTCCGGAAATTTGATGTGAGGGGCTGATTTGATAGAATATCTGTTGAAATCAATCATTCTTTTAAGATTTCACAATGGCTTTAGCACAAAAGCTTTTACACCTATCCTTCTACAATTTGTTATATTTCTTAGAAGTATTGATTTTCATAGTTGCCAACCAAAAAGTAGGAGGAATTACTGGACTTTTTTTTCTGAAATATGTTACTGGCAGAAGGTATCCTGTGTTTGTTTGAAATTTCATAGGGTTAATCTCCATTAAAAAAGGATTAAAAAGGAGTCCTCTAATTGTAGCAAAAATAATACTAGTTATAAACTGTTTTCAAAAGAAGATACAGCAACAATTTTCCTGGTCCAAAACTCTTAAATCTATTTAACTGAAACTGGGGAGACTTCATCCTCTCAGAACAGTCTACTGTACTTGCAAATTCCAATCTCCTAAAAAGTAGAAGATACGGCCATTTAAGATTTCCCTTAAGTTTTGGTTTCTCATTTCAGATTTGGGATTTGAATCCAATGTGTCAACTTGTTACTCAGAAGAGTCAAAGTGGGCTGTACTTTCTCCAAATCCTTATACTCCTAGGATTTTGTAACATACTTGGTCTGTGCTTACAGGACACTCTATTTTCAACTGTTGAGGTCACTGTATTTTTAACTGTGAAGTTCCCTGATTTACTTTCTATAAACCCCTTAGAAAATGCCGAAAAATAGGCATAGGTTACAATTCTAAAATACTTACTAGACAGTAAGTTTAACCACCTGATTAAATATGACTAAGTGTAGTGATATGTGGGAGTGACCTTGGGAGATGGGGCAAAGAGATGCTGCCTAGGGAATGGTCAGATAAGAGAGAGCATAGCCTGCAGCTGAATAGTGGGCAGAGCAAGATGCTCAGGAGGGACCCTCCCTACGTTCTCAGGCTGTAAGGGTGACGGTGGGAGATTTGTACTTTCAGACTTGCAAGATTCTGTTAATGTAGCTTTACAATAAAGTAAAATTAGATTATCTGGCCATGTTTCCTGTCTGGTCTACCTGGTAAGACTGACACTAAGGTTGCATTGTTTATAATTAATGTAAAAATCAATTATAAACTCCAATAAAAACCTAATCAACGTAGTTCATATTCAAATCTGAATACTTACATTAGTAAAGAAATATCGAACTATTGATAATAACTGTTCAGCTCCACTTTCTAATTAAGCTATATTTCATGCAAGTGCAAGATACAGTTTAATTCTTTATTTATTTTATTTAAACCAGACTCCTTTATCTCTTGCAATGCTTTTCATTTAATTTGGAAGAGATGCTTCAGAATGCACAGAAGCACAAACATAGCTCTTCATTGGGACCCATTAAAGCAGCTATGTCTGTGCAAAGTCTTCATGCTGTGACATCCTGGAAAACAATGTGGCTACATTAATGAGTCACAGAAGATGCTGTGTCCATGCTCCTACACATTTCAGAACACCTGTTCTGGGTCAAATCCAAAGCACCAAATAGGCTTATTATCTTTTGTTATAGTGGATGGCATTGTCTAGCTGAACTTAACTGATAAAAAAGCAAGCAGGTTCATATCTAATTAGCATTGTGAAATCACCAGGAAATCTTAGGGCTAAAGGTCATCTTGGGGAGTTGAAAATAAAATTTCAGAAAATGTCACTGGCAAACCACTTCCATATTGTTTCCAAGGAAACTCATATAAGCATATCCAGGCAATCACTGGAGACTAACTTAGCTCAAGAGATTCCTTCTATGCTAAATGAAAGATAAAGATAAATTCCATTTCCTGGTTCTTTTCTTCTTCTTTTAGTTTTATTAATACTCCTCAGAACTCTAGTTTTTATTTTTCAGACAAGAAATTACTTAAAACCACCAACCCATTTATAACATACAGGAAGCCTTGAGAAAGGGTACCCATAATACACAATTAAAAATTATTGCAATAAGTGGCAGAATAATATTTTATTTGTTGTCTGTCTTATGAAAGTATATTGTGGCATATTTTCCACAGATTGAAAATCACAATAGGGAACCTCCTTTTGAAATGTTAAGAGACAAAAGGACTGATTCGTCAGTCTGACTTTCCCTCCTTGGGAGTTAATCCCACTGCACTAAAAAAATTAAAATGTTGGATTAATATGCTTTGCCTTCACATGCCAACAGATTTCAAGAAACAGTCTTTCTGTAGAGGAAATCACTCTGCTAATAAACATACTGAATTAGGAACTGGGGTTGACTTAATCTTTTGGCCTAGCCTGGGAAATGGAGTTGAGGCAGGAGGAAGAAGTACATAATTATTATATTTATTATATTCATGAATTTTTTATTTTAATGTTTATTTAACTTGATTTATATGTGTATTATAGTTAATTATGTTTGATTGTAAACTGCCCAGAGTCCCTCTCGGGGGAGTTGGGCAGTGATAAATCGAATAAATAAATATACAGGGAACGAAAGAAAAGAGACACCCCCCCAAAAGCCCTGTGTAGATGTTACAGAAGGTGTTAAATGTAATTAGGCAAGTGGCAGGAATGAGCCCTGACCCAACCCAAGGTGGTGGGCAATACTTAAGTCAAAATTAACTTACGTCATACCATATAACTCATACAATATAAGTCTGACAATCATTTTTTTCTTCAGATTGCAATCAACTCTGTTGGTCAATCCTTCATCTCAGAAAAGAGGCGAGGTTATGTGGAAGCTTTCACGGCTCACTTTTTCACACAACATCAGTTTGCTGGAGTTCTGAAAATGATCTGTGAAGCGCGAAAATCTGCTTGTCAACCTTCTTTCAAGGTCTGATGAAAAAATAGGCACATCACAAGCTCAGTTATCACAAAAGTCACTTTTGATTTGGGTCTTTGTGTGGGTGTGTAGATGTGCCGGGTTGGCATTGTATTCTTTCATGCATTTTTTCCCAATCTGATGATAATCAAAATGGAAAATGTTGCCGCTTTTATTGGCTGATGGGGGTTGATTTTGTTGAAAATCTTAGGATATAAATGATGAAGAGAGCCATTTGAGCATCTTGATTATTATGAATAAGAGGAGGCACTGACACTTGTGTTGTTTGCCAATGAGCTACAAGTTAATTTGCTTTGGGAAGATGCTTTGCATACACTCTAACTTTGACCTTTGGTGATACATAGTGGCATCAACAAGGACAGATTTGAGGGAACAAGTTCTTGTTTTTCAAGGAAGTTCCACATTCGTGGAGAAAGCAATTGCAGGTTTTTTGTTTTAATCAGATTGCTGGAGTATCATAATGGCTGGGGCTTGAAGAGGAGGACTACAATTATTATTTTAGATTTCCTCCCCTGAAAAATAGCTAACATGTCAACAATTTTGTATGATTTATTTACAGAAGCATTCAGGCACCATGAAAAAAAATTTTTCTTGCTCCTTCATGTTGCACATGCACAGCCAGTCACTGTCCAGCAGCAGTTTTTATCCTTTATTCTCTCTATATATGTGTTTGTGTGTGTGTGTGCACAAGAGAGAGAGAGAGAGAGAGATTTATGAGCTGTACTATATGTAAAATACTAGAATTTGCCAGTGGTAAAATAAAGAGAAACATTATTTCTGGTGATTGTCTCATAGAGAGAAAAATGCCAGAGGTTCTATAAAATGTGTAGATTTTATTTTTGCCTACCACTGTTTAAAAACTGAAAATCTAGGAGTAACTTTTCACACCTCATACTTTTACTAGAGGAGTAGAATTAAACATAGTCATTATTCTATTGTAATCCTGGTCTAAATTAAGCTAATTTGGTTTTGTGTTTTTTTAAAGTGAATTTGGCCAAGTTGCTGCTATTTTCTTCTCAAAAAAAAAATCTCTGATTAATAATGAATTCTCTATACATTTCAGGAAAATCTTAACAGAAGTATATATATAAAATTATAAAATACAATCTTGTTCAACAGAAAGAACTATCAGAACTATCCCACCGCAATTCTTATTGTTTTGCAAGATTTTAATGATTTCTGGTCTATACAGTCTACACAGTACAGTAATTGGTCTCAGCCCTTGGGAATCAAATATCCTAAGTAATTGACTAGAATAAGCAAAAATGTTATAGATGGCTTGAATGTATTACCCACAGTAACAAGTAATTGGGAACCAGTCTCTACAACATGACATTGTCCAGATATTTTGGTATTTCAGTCCTGATACATCCGGATAGCACCAGATACGAAAAGACTGATCAAAATATCCCATTGCTTTATGTAAAGAAGCTCAATAGCTTATGATAAATTGCACATCTAGATCAGCCTTTCCCACTCCAGGTATCCTCTAGATATGTGGACATCAACTTGTAGAATTCTGTGCCTTGTCTATGATGCGAGATATGGGAGCTAAATTCTACACAAATCTGGGAAAGCTAATTTAGGTTATATAATTACACACATAGCAAACAAGTCATTGACAAGAGGATGAATTTCTAGAAATCAAATTCTGTTGTTCAGCTTTCTCCCAAGGAATCATATGGATGTGCTTTTCTTTCTAAACCTTTTGGATGTGAATCAACTTATTTTTCATTCATTTTATCTTATCACCTTGAAATAAAACTCAGTACATAGAAACTGAAATTATATTTATACACAATACAATGAATATACAGTAAATACTCTAAAGTAGGTTCCATTTAATAACCACTTAACATGGTAAGTGGTTTTATGACTGGCTAGTACCTTTTAAGGTCACCCTTGAAAATCAATTTTCTTCAGTTAATCTTCATCCACACATTTCTCCTTAATGTTGCCATACATTGTGATTTGATAGCTTTTTAATCTGTGTTTGAGTAATACAAGTAATGAACTGTGACATTACATCACATTATTGAGCAAGTTCTATCTTTGATAATATTCTTGTACAAATGCAAATAAACTAATGTAAAAATGGTTTGCACTGTAAACAATGATAATTTTTGTTCTGAACTGAACACTAAAGAAACCAGTCCTCTTGGCATTTGTATAGAGAGCTTCCCCTGCTAACTTGATACTCTCCAGATGTTATGTAATTGTAGTTTCTAGAATTCCCAACCACTGGTTGTAATCTCAACTCACCTGGATGGTAAGGAAGGCAGATATAGAAAATGAATCAAGAAGATCTGCCTCTGCAAGCCTCTCAACTTAAGTGCAGTACCAGAATTCCTTACTCAACCTGGCCGTTGCTAAGAAATCTGGAAATTGTACTTTACACATCTTGAGTGCACTCAGATTGAAAAGGCTGATGTACAGAAAATGCATGTAGCATCCTTTGTCCACCAAAACCTACTTATACTTAAAGCACTTTTACATAAAGTAGTTAACAACTTACTAGTGGTTAGGGATGGAATAAATGTAATTACAGAAGACTTGCTACTGTATATTAGAAAACAGCGCTGCATAGTAACATGAGTTTCCCAACATCTGGTTTCTGGCTGACCAATGCTTGTTCCTCTGTTATAAGTTGCAACAGAATCTGCAAATGACATTCCCACTTTTTTGTATAAACTGCTTCATTTTATTTGTATGCATGCACTATTTTGTTCTACTCAGTCTAGACATAAATGTTAAAGAAGCTGCACAACTACTCCATTAGCAAACCACATCCCTATTTTAACATTTTACATTTTTCAATATTCTCAGAGCACGTATGATTTCCTTTTCATCCATCAAGTTGAGGCAATCACTCTCTGATATACATTTTTTCCTCATTCAGCTTCTTTCACTGTATGATTCACTGTATCATTTTTTCATCCTTCATATTAGCATACCTCCACACATTTCTGTGGCACTCTGTAACATTTTTTTCACTTCAGCTTCCACATTTTCTTTCCTCACATCCACTTTCCATTCATTTTGTTGGGAGATTAATGTATCCTCTGCTATTCTTCATAGAAGACTCATATTTTCTCTTTCTGCAGTTGTTCTACTTTCACCCTACTTTCTTTCACCTCTTTCCTTTTCTTCCATATTCATTTTTCCCCAGATCCATATTTGATACTACCAAATAATGGTCTATCCCACCTTCACTAACTCTCATTCTTTATCATAAACAATCTAATCAATTACACTTTTTTATTAATTCCTTTTCCATGTGTACATATTAATAGACTTATGCAAAAACCACATATTCAAAACAGACAGAAATTTATCTAAACAGATACTCACCAGTCTCCATTTTTTCGTTCATTTTTGGGTCTTCAAATGGCCCAATCACTTATTCCACATTCTCTCATCTCATTCCCACCCATCCATTCAAATCACCTAAAAGTCTAATACCCCACCCCCACCACACATAATTTTTATCAGAACACATATCTAGTTATTCCATTATCATTCTTCACTGGAGCATAACATGAAACTATCACATTCTATAAATTGCTGCTTTCATATGCGTCCTCGATAAGCTAGATGACACCAGTTCATAATATCTGACACATATTTCAGCCCTTTCATTCATAACTTAATCTTCACTTTCATATTCATCAATTCCACTCCACAAGATCAAACCACCTTCATTCAGTTAGATTGCATCCTTTCCCTTTCTCTTAGTTTCACACAAAAAAGTATTTTTTTTCTTTACATTTTATTCACTAATTTATGCTTTTTGTCATTTATTTGTCCTCCATTCCAAGTCACAATCTTCCACATGCCATCTTTGTCACCAAGAAGGCCCATAAATATTGACCTCCATCAACCATTGTGGCATTGATCAACCAAGGTTTCCACATAATGGTTTTAGTAAAATAATAAAAAAGAGAAAGTAGACTACTAAGTGTAGACTTAGTAATAAGTGTGCCACACGAAGTACTTCTTGCATAGGGCATAGATAAGGTACTGGTCAGTATGGGCACTTTTTGGCCACAAGCACAACTCTATTTTTATCCCAAGTGTACTCATGCAAGTAAGGTCCTCTAATCTAGAGGCTATAGAGGCTTGTATAGTACAAGCCAACATACTCTTGCCCATATTCTTTCAGCCAGGAGACACAGTCAGAATACATAATACTTCACAACTGAAATTGCTGTTGCAGTTGTTCACTATAATATTCCTATGGAAACATGACTTTTAAACTTCATATTTCAAAGCCTATGAAGGCTTAACGTAGCAATACTCATCTTCAACTCTCCTCCAGTATAAGATTCCAGTTGATTTCTATGGTTTAAAATGTCAGATTTCTTATATGAAATTGGTAAATTGGGTTTCTCTACAAAGCAAAAGTGTTTTGGCAAATTGCATCCTTTACAAAGCAAAGGCTTCTCATGGTGACGTGAAGTGCAGGTGCAAGATAACAACGGTCACGTGTATATTGTTATGGCTAGCGCTTATACAAGCAATGGGACCTTCCCATGAGAACAAACCCTCAGCCTGATTCCGTCTGTGGACAGCCTTGCTCAGTTTAGAGCAAGGGAGGGGGGGAAATCACGTGCTCGCTTAGATGCAGCACTGCTACCCACTAGCAGGTCATGCTATGTGCTTTAGGCCTTAATGCTTTAGGCCTGGTGTGTGTCACAGCTAACTTCCAGCCAATCAGAAAGCTAGAAGAACTGAATATACAACCATGCAAAATGGTGTTCTATGCTTCTTGATTTCTAGTGTCTTTTAGCCATGTAGTTCTTCACGTGTATTCTACTTTTGAGGACTGAGCAGTGCATAGCTATGGGAGGCTATGCATGGCATGAGCTCTGGCCCTGGGATCAATACACGGAACTCTGCTTATAAGTTTGTTTTTGTTTTTCCTTTTACAATGCTGTACCATGTATATTCAACTAACATTTTTGCGATAATGTACTGTATATACATTATTGCCTTATGCTACCAGTAAACACTTTTAGCCCTAAAAGCTGCACTCCTTGTCTGTTTATTCTCAAGCCTCGAGTTTTTCCCCTTTAAGCCAGCGTACATCCCATCATAAAACACCAAAGCTTCACAATGGTGATCGGTAGAGAGACAGTGAAGTTTCACCAAGAGTTACTACCATTTTTAATATATTTGACAAGCTTCATTTATTTATTTATTTTTATCCCGCCTTTATTATTTTTTGGGGGCGTGGTGGCTCAGCGGGTAAGACGCCAGGCTTGTCGATCGGAAGATTGCAAGTTCGGAGGTTCGAATCCCTAGCCCTGCGTGCGGAGTGAGCTCCCGCACTAGCTCCAGCTCTTGCCAACCTAGCAATTCGAAAGCATGCAAATGCAAGTAGATTAATAGGTACCACTTCGGTGGGAAGGTAACAGCGTTCCACGCGCATCATGCCGGCCACATGACCGTGGAAGTGTCTTCGGACAACGCTGGCTCTTCGGCTAACAAACGGAGATGAGCACCGGCCCCTAGAGTCGGACACGACTGCACAAATGTGCGGGGGGTACCTTTACCTTTACCTATTATTTTTTATAAATAACTCAAGGCAGGGAACATACCTAATACTCCTTCCTCCTCCTCTTTTCCCCACAACAACAACCCTGTGAGGTGAGTTGGGCTGAGAGGGAGGGACTGGCCCAAAGTCACCCAGCCGGCTTTCATGCCTGAGGCGGGACTAGAACTCTCATTCTCCTGGTTTCTAGCCCAGCACCTTAACCACTAGACCAAACTGCCTCTCTTCTGACAAAATCTTCTTGAAGCTTCCTGACAAAATCATGAATAGATAGGCATTTTTATGAGAATTTGTACACTCTAGAAGTAATTGTATTCAGACTTTGTTCAGTAAATGTTTTACACAGCTATCATTTAAAAAAAATTGTAACTAAATTGTTAATTTTAAGTCACATTTTCACCTGAGCGTATTGAGTCCCAAAATAAAACATTAGAAATGGTACAGTAGAATAATCTTGGTTGCTGCCAGAATGGCAATTAGGAAGTAAATTAGGAATGCAGCCTACAGTTTCCACAAAATCTACCAGAATCTGTTGCAGTCCCTTGAGTGGGTAGGTCCAAAACTCTGGCCCTTTTCTGGTGTATTTGTGAAGTGAAAGAAACAATTGGCTTTAAGCACCCATTTTACCACTTACAACTCCAGAAGTAACACATACACACACACTCCTCGTTCCTGGTCACACCCCTTTTGTATATGGCTCTCAGCATGCTATGCAAAATTTGGTGAAACTCTCAAGCTGACCAACATTGTTCATGTCTGAAGTAAATGCACTCTGAACATGTTCAGAGAGATAGCCTTCAATGTTTCTGTTATATTGAAGGCCCTCTGGACAGAAAGGCAGAAAGGCATATAAATTGAAATCATCAATACAGGCTTCTAGACCACTGGATTGAATCTGTATTTGTGCAACTAAATGGAAATGTTACCTGAAATGGAGTTACAAATCCTCACACCTGTGATAACCTAGAAGGTATATTTTTCTTCTTGTACCATTGATTTAATCCCTAACTAAGATTTGGCATCTTATCAATGTTCCATTTTCTGTTCTTGATGCAAAGATTTTCAGATAATTTCAAAATGTAATTTATAATAGGATTTTCCTTAGTGGATAAGGTGATTGGAAGTGGAGTTGGCATATTATTCAATTAAGATAGTTTTAGTAGTGAGCATTTGTGTTTAGAACAGGCTTTTACAGATTGGGGGGGGGGGTTTAAATTCCAAATTCTATGCAAAACGTACTGAAATACTAGGCCAAGGATACACTGCCCTCAAGTGGATGGATAGCTCTCCATTTACTGCGAATAACAAGAATCAAATCATTCAGTTCAGTTTTCACTAACAAAGTTTTATATCCAAAGGTAGAAATGGCTGTGCTGTAGAAATTCCTAGCTTATAAAGCAAAACCTGCTTTCAGTTTATGGAATACTGTTATATAACCTCAAGGTTTTATGCAGATACTAAGGCACATCAAGCAGATTTTACCTGCAAACCAATCCACTGGGCTTCCCAATTCTCATGATTAAAATGTGCCACTGATTAAAATAAACTGGGTAATCTCATTTTTAAAAGTTTAAAATGTAAACCATCTACCATAAATAGATGGTAGGGGTGAAGAATTAAAATGAAAGATAAGAACATTTTAAGCTCTGGAGAATGCACACACACACTCATACACACATATTCTGTATCTTGATACAAATTAATTTTGTATGATGCAAGATATGGTCAAATTCAACATCAGATTTTGGGCTTGTTCATGCATATATTTTGATGCAATACCTGTACATCTTAATCATAAAATCTCCATTGTGTATGCCATATTATTCTAATATTTCTTTAAATATTGTAGTCATTTTACACTTTATTTGGCAGCCCTCATACAGATGGTCTCAGGACAACATCTAAAGCTAAGTGAAGAAAAAAAAATCAGAGTTATACCAAAGAACGGTTGTGTAATAATGAAGTAAATATTCCTATCCAGAAGGATAAATAGTCCAAATTTATACAAAGATAGTAGAACCTATACCAGTTAAAAATTAGTGTTTAATTATGTTAGAATAAAGTCTCAAATCCTGACTTAATTGCTAGATTTTTTTTAATTTGACAAGCAGTGATACTAAAAATATTAATCCGGCTGTACAAATATACAGCTAAAAAGTAAGTGATTTCTGTGTGAAAAGCTTATTCTTTGATGATTCATCATAGGTGAAAAAAATCTACATGTTCTGGCATACCTGTTTAGGTACTATTCCTCTATAAAAAGCCATTGAGTATTCAGAGCACAAACCTCCATGTGTCTATTCAGCTAAGCCCTAATTAGACTTACTTTATTTAAGAGTGTGTGTAACACAATTGACTAGTTATTATGGCTAGGCAGAATGCCCAATTGGTTCATTAAAATCAATGCAAAGTAGAAGAATTAACTGGGGAAGCACAAGAGGACTAGAGAAGAGCAAATGTGGACTCTCTTCAAAAAAAGGGAAAAAGAACATTCCATTAATTATTGACCAGTGAGCCTAACATCTATGCCTGGAAATATGTTACAGCAGGTTATAAAATAGGCCATTTGTGAGGTACATCTTGAAGACAGTGCCATGACTTCTAAAAGCCAACATGGCTTTGTCCAAATCTTCTCTCCTCCTTTGACAGGACAATTATTCTAGTGGACAATGGGAATGCTGTAGATATAATCTACCCTGGTTTCAGCAAAGCTTTTGACATATCCACATGGATTTGGGCAAGTTAGAGAAAGTTCATACGAGGGGAACAAAGAAGTTACAGGAACTAGAGGACATGCATTATGAGCATTGACTGAAGGAACTTGGAATGTTCAGTCTGAAGAAAGGAAGACTTAAGACATGATAGTTGTGTTCATATACATCAAGAGAAGGTACAGGGAAGATGGCCAAGAATTATTTTTCATAGCATAGAGACTCAAAACAAGAGTTATAAGTTCTTCCCCCTTCTCCTTCTCCTTCTCCTTCTCCTTCTCCTTCCCCCCTTTGACTGCCTGGACAAGTCCCTGCAGTTTTCTTGGCAAAATTTCTGAAGTGGTTTGCCATTGCCTTCTTCCTAGGGCTGAGACAGAATGACTGGCCCAAGGTCACCCACCTGGACTAACTGGGGAAGCATGAGAGGCAGGACTAGAACTCACATTCTCCCAGTTTCTAGCCTGGTGCCTTAACCACTGCACCAAACTGGCTTTCTGTGGATATCTAAATTTTATTTAAATATAAGGAAAAAACTTCCTGAGGAAAAGATATGTACTACAACAGTGGAATAGACACCTTTTTAGACACCTTGGAGGTTGTGGGTTCTCCATCTGGAGGTTTTTAAGAAGAGGCTAGTTTACATGGTTTTCCTGCACATTACAGAGTGTTGGACTAGATGGTCCTTCTGGCCCCTTCCTATCCTACAATTCTATGATTCCATGTTTCTATGCATTTTTATTTAACTGGTCCTCAAAAGTAGTTGATAATTGGCCCAAATGGGCCAAATGCTAAGAGCAATTTGACTGGAGCAATTTTCATGCCTTAAAGACAGTCACAACTTGTATACTGTCAATGAGAGCCATAATATGAATTCTGAGCAGAAGGTGATATTAATAATGCAAGAGAGACAAAGTAAAAACAAGAAAACTGAGAAAACAAATCTAAAACTATCCTCACTGCAAATCAAAATGAAAAGGGAACATCAAGTTATTTTTACTCCACCAAGTTGAAATTTCAGCAGGGAAAATTCATTGATAAATCTAGCCCCATTTTCTTAAGATAGAGGAAATTCTAGTATTTACTAGATAAGGAGATGCAACTCTCTCATCTGAGGAATAAAAAGGAATAATTAATAAATGCCCTGAGAACTCTTAAGTGGGATACAAATACTTCAGTGAAAATTGTAAAGTAAATAAAATATTTCCTTCTAGTCTAATGAAAGAGGTATTTGATGGAACCAATGCATTTTTTTAAACCCTGAAATTGGCAATACCTCAAATGTGGTTACTGTTGGAGGTGTGTTTTCTTGCACATGCAGAGTAGCAGAAGCTTTAGCAGTAGAGACCAATAAAGACGCCAGTCATTGTAATAACCTAGTTGCAGTTATATTAGCTGCTCATTCAAACAGATAATATTTACAGTCTTCTTCCAGATCCCTGGAAGTATTACAATTCCACATAACCAGATAGTAGTAACAAGCAAACAGGAGTAAACAGAAACAGAGTGAAACAGATTAAGCAGGAAGGCAGGGCGGGGCAGGCAGGCGGGCTCTTTTATACTCTTCAGCCTGGATCAGGTGCTGCCTGACCTTTCAAAGTTTACAGGTGATTACCTGATAAGGCTATGTTGCTGTGACTTAATATACCAACAGTTATATGCCAGCACTCGGGCAGGGAAGCAGCTATGCAGCAGGGAGGCTGGTACAATAGCAGCAAACCCATCTGGTCTCTAAAGTCCAATTTTACAAAAAAAGGTCTTACATCTAGTTATTTAATGGGGAGTGCCCATGATGGCTACCAGAATTTCTCAGATGACAATAGCTACCGCATCACCTGTGCCCCAGGACCATGGCTGGTGCCACACCCAGAACCCAAGTGGACACATTTCTGAGAGAGGGACCCACTCTGTACCCAAACAGGTTTTAGTTATGCATATCAGGTCAGGCCTCTCATCCATAATAAGATTGTGGATGAGGCAGGCTTTATTTACAGATTAACCTTGCATTAAGTAGCAGCAGCCCAAAACTGGAATAAGTGAAGTGCCAAAAGACCAGGCACTCCCAACTGCTTTGGTCAAAGCCACCCTTCCAATAGTATCCTTTAATGATTCCCTTCCTCTTCTACTCAGCACAAAAAGAGAAAACAATAATACATACAGGAGTAGAGCAGCACACTCCAGCTCCATCTCTCTGTCAGAGCAAATCTGTATGTAAAAGTAGTTTCTGCTATTGTATATAAATTGCATGTCCTTAAGAGTAAGCCCTGTTGAATTTAATTGGATTTACTGCCAGAGAAACATGCCTCTGCTTGTACTGTCACTCACTATTGTTGGAATTATCAGGGGTCAATTCAGCATTGTCTCATAAGCATAAGGGGGGTCCTTTCTAGTAAACGCATCTCTATTGTGCTTGTGGGATGTCACATGGGTCACCTGATTTCCACTTCCTTTCTCCTTCTTGAGTTTGGGGGATTAACAATCTCCATTACTCTTTGGGCACACCTGCAAGCAGGAGGTGCTGCAGAATGCAGCTCTCGTCCTTTCATCTCGCTTGCACTCAGATCTACTATGAATCTACTTGTATCCAGTTCTACTGAATAAATGTAAGCCATCTCTATTTTTTCTTCATCTAACTACTATGTGAAGACTGAATTTATTTCTGAACGCAATTAAGTGTAATGTGCAAGTCCCTTCTGGTTCATGCTTCTACTTTGCAAGATTGTTGTTAGCTGCTTGAAGTTCTTTCATTAACCTACAAAACTCCATCAACTATAACCCATCACTGGTAGCTCCAAACACCTATATTCTTCATTTTTTCTTCCTGTTTTATCTTCTAAGGGTCAAAGTAGCCAAAATAATGGGAAATACCTGGTTAGATCACCTGCTTAATTTCCATAGCCAAAACCAAGAGGGGGTATGGATGTAGTTCAGGCCATGACATAGGGAACAGACATTTAATCTTTCTGTCCATGTTGTTGTTTCTGATAGGTTCATGGTCAGATATGGATGTTTGTTTGGCTTTTCTGAAGAGAAGCCACGGCATCTTTGGAAGCAAAGTTTGTCAGCAAAATGCTATACAAGGGAAGGGTTTGAGCCCTTTCCCAGTACCCAGTACCTGTGCTCAAGTTGAAAGAAAAGTCAGAGGAAAAGATGTTTCAGATTACTTTTAGCTGTGAAAAAAAAATGCAGGTATCTTGTCCCATTTGACCTTAAGAATTTCTCAATGGGTGGGTAGAAGAAAACTAGGAGAAGGAAGCAATATCCCGGAATTAATATTTTTAAAGATGTATCAGCTGAGATCGCTCCTTTCAGAACATAAAACAGCTGGTCCTCAGCTAGCCTTTTTATGAAGAAAAGACAGTAAAGACATCTCTTTGCATAGGACAAGCCTGATTAATCATTATAGTTTGTCATTTTCATCTTCTCCTATAAAACATACTGAGCAAATTTGTTAGGTGCAAACCAACTGCTGTTCTGCCCCTTTCTAGATTAGTAATAGTGTTTTCAGTCTTTCCAAGCTACATGATAGCAGAAGTGAATTATTACACATGTGACTTCTATTTTTTGCTTTTTATACAGATAGCAATGGACAGACCATATATGCAAACCACTGCCAATTACTGAAACTGCCAGTATTTAGCTAAAGATAAAATTCTGAATTTTAACAATCTGTAGAAAACTGAACACATTTATCTAAGGAATTAAATAATTCAGTTGCCATGACCTTTGCCACGACTAACTGCTAATGTTAATTTTGTGAATTAAAATCATAGTTCTATTTGCATTTTAATGACCCTATAATGAGTGTTATCAAGAAGAAAGAAAGGCAACCTAGTTTGGGGATGCCAATTCTTGCTCCTTAATGTGATGCTAGAGATTAGGAAATTCTGCTCTCAAAATTGACTCAACCTGCAGCAGACATATGGAACTAGCCTCACTAATAAAGCCATTCTGTGCAAAATATTATGGCAGTATTGTTATTATAAATAAATTAGAATTGCAAAAAGAAAGAAAGCTATAACGGCATCATCATTACCCACATGCTACCACAGAAACTGCAGCAAATTTTCTTAATTGCTTTTTCACGTAACTCTAGCTTTCTAACTATAACTCTAACTTTTTGCCTCTGAAGGAAAAATAATTCCATAGGGTTTGATATGGACTGAAGCATTCTTCTCCAAACACCTTCCCACAACCACAGCCTCAAGATCTCCTCCTTGGCCAAGGGTATAACCCTTTCAGAATTGTACTCTCAAAATGCACATTCCAGCAACATGAGGACACGGTAAAGTCCATGTAGTACACTGTCTTCTCCTACACTTCAGCCTTCAGGTTGGTCTTCAGCAACTCACTGCTGTTCTATGGTACAAACATTTCTATATAAAGCGTAACCCTTTGGCCACACAATCGGCCAATGCAAGGGAGGGCAGATAGACAGAATGAAAGGCATAACAGTATAAAAACCTTGAGAGACACGCATTCGGAGGTTTAGTGCATTAGGCAGCTTCTAATAAAGATAATAAGCTCGATTCTACCACCATTATATAACCATTAACAGTGGCATATTTCAAAGGCAGAGACCCTTAATATTGTAACACTAATTCAAGCCCTGATTAAATTAGATCCTCATTATCATGTTATTGAGAACTGGGTGATTACTTCTTTACTATTTAATAAGGTGAAAATGCTTATTGCAAGCCTTTTGGTAGTATTACTTTCAATTACAATTATTTTGCTTTATTAGTATATATGCCTAGGTCTCTTGAACTGATTTATCTACATACATAGTGCATAAAGCTGCTCACATTCCTACTAATACTGCTTTAAACCCCCTTACCTAAAAGAAAAGGACATAGAGCACCTGTTCAGAAAGCAAAATGGGGAAAGTATTGCATGATTTAAACGTTTTCAGTATCACAAAAGAGGAGGCTCCTATACTGGCAGAGGATGGGGCTTATAACGATTAAAAGGTAGGCTCTGAAGAACAAGGCTTCAGCAGGTATCCTGAAGTTCTCTTGCATGTCAGTGTAATAATTCTGGTGAAAGGAAATAGTGAAATATAGGGCAAACAACTTGTGTTCTACAGCAGACAATGCTGAGTTCATTGTATAACTAACCACCTTCTCTAAGCAACAATTCCTCTAAGAGGAAACCATTACATTTTAATACTAAAAATATTCAGATGAAATGCTAGTTAGTAGTATGACTTGTCTCAGATTAATACGCCATTGCATAGAAAAAAAGATATAGCAATTAACAAGCAGAATCTACTCCACCAAGAACTAAATTAACATTCTTACTGTATAATGCCACTGATAAGTGTTTTGCTTTCAAAAGCCCTTCTTGGAAAAAGCCAATCATTTATGTGGAATTCTTTTTCTTGAATTCCTCTAAAGTTTAATAAATTGTCACATTGAGTAATTTGCTCAATGAATTAGAGTATGGCAAGGTGGGGGGTGTAGAAAAAAACCAAGCAATTTCTATAAGCAATTTCTTCTGTGCCTGACCCGTTCCACTCCCCCCTTGCATAGGCTGACCATACGTCCCGTTTTGAATGGGACAGTCCCGTTTTTTTTAGCATTTTTCAACTGTCCCGTCATTTTGATAAAAATCTCAATTTTGTCCCATTTTTTAAACCTGGCGGGAATGGTGTGGAAGGAGGATCTGAGCCAGAGCTGCCGATTGGAGGCAGCCCGGAAGAGGAAGCCCTCCTGCTTATCAGCGCATGGCAAAGGAGGGCGGGGTTTGCAGGCAGGAGCCAATTGCGTGGACCAGGGGGTGGGGACCCCTGTCTTTTTCATGAATACAGAATATTACATAAGACCCCATCCTGTTTTGCCATCCCAATGTCCCGTTTTTGTCTCAAGGAAATATGGTCAGCCTACCCTTGCAAAGAGAGATTGGAAAGGAAGGGATTACAAGATTACAAGCACACAATGGGGACTATACAACAGCAATGGGCTGTTTATGTAGTGTGCTCGCAGCTGTCGGCACCAGCACTTTGCTTTCAATATGTATTCCCCACTGTCTGCCTGCACACTTTCTTGTAATCCCTTCCTTTCCAATCTCTCTGCTCTGCAAGGAGGGGAGAAAGAAAAACAATAGGTCAGGCACAGGACGTGTACTGACTGTAATGGCAATCAAGTGACAGGGATGCTGCAAAGGTCATAAATGTGGGCATTGGTTGTAAAGTTATTTTTTCAGCACTGCCGTAACTTTGAACAGTCGCTGAATGAGGCAGTTAGTAAGCAAGGACTACCTGCAATGAAATAAAATGACTTGGGATGAAATTGAACTAAGGGAATGGTCAATAGTCAAAAAGCGGAATTGAAATTAATAGTATAAATGTTAGTATCCAAGAAAAAAAAAAAAAGAATGATGAAAATGAAGAATGCTGTGGGAATGTTAACAAAATCCCCCAAACCAAGGAGGAGGAAGAGGAAATCAGGTGACTCAGGTAACATCCCACAAGCACAGTAGAGATGTGTTTACTAGAAAGACCCCCTATTATGCTTATGAGACAATGCTGAGTTGACTCCTGATAATCCCAACACCCCTTCTCAAGTTAGCATGTCTCAGAGTCCACAAGATTCAACTTCTTCCGCAGTTCTTGGTAACTGCTCCTCGGCAATGGCTTCATGAGAATGTCCACAGTCATGTTCCTTGTGGGACAATAGTCTAGTCTCACTATTCCTTGCTCTTGCAAGTATCTTACTGCATGATACTTAACATCAATGTGTTTAGTTCTCCCATTAATCTTTTCTGACTGTGAGAGCCTAATAGAACTTTGGTTGTCTTCGTAGACCTGAATAGGGGTAGATTCCTCTATCCACATGTCTTCAAGCAGTAGCTTGAGCCATGAAACCTCTTTGCATGTTTCTGCTGCTGACACATACTCCACCTCTGTGGAGGAACGTGCAACTGTATTTTGCTTAAGGCTTCCCCAGCTTACTGCTCCACCCCTATAGAAAAATACATGCCCACTAGTGGATTTACGGTCAGTAATGTCTTCTGCAGGGTGTGGTGGCTCAGCAGGTAAGATGACAGGATTGTTGATCAGAAGATCGCAAGTTCGGAGGTTCGAATCCCTAGCCCCACGTGACGGAGTGAGCTCCCGCACTAGCCCCAGCTCTTGCCAACCTAGCAATTCAAAAGCATGCAAATGCAAGTAGATAAATAGGTACCACTTCAGTGGGAAGGTAACAGCATTCCGCGCGCATCATGCCGGCCACATGACCGTGGAAGTGTCTTCAGACAATGCTGGCTCTTCGGCTAACAAACGGAGATGAGCACCAGCCAGACATGACTGCACAAATGTGCGGGGGCAACCTTTACCTTTTAATGTCTTCTGCCCAATCCACATCTGTAAACCCCACTAGTTTAGGATTGTCAGTGGCTGGTAGCTTTAGTTTTAGGTGTATGGTGCCCTTTAGGTACCTTCCCACCCGCTTAACACCAGTCCAGTCTCTCTGTGTGGGTGTGCTAGTCTTTCTACATAGAATGTTTACTGCAGCTGCTATGTCTGGCCTAGTGGTAGTGGCTAGATACAATAGCTTACCTATGGCACTTTTCTAGCCGTTGTTCTCTGGTAAGAGTTCACTAGGTTCCTGTTGCTTGTGGAAAGCTGTTTCCATTGGTGTTGGCATAGGATTGGCATTTTGCAGTCCTAAGCTTTCCAACAGTTCTAGGATCTTTTGCTTCTGGCTTAGAAGAAAGCTTCTATCTTCTTCCTTTTCAAACTGTATCCCCAAGTAGTAGCTGGCATTGCCCAGATGCTTGACTTCTACTTCTTTGTTCAGGTTGGACATGATTTCATCAAAGTCTCTTTTGTTATTATGGCAAATCATCAAATCATCCACATAACAAAGAATGTACACCTCTCTGCCATTTCTGTGTCTTGTGTAGAGACAGGGATCAGCTTTGCCTTGAACAAAGCCTTGCTTAAGAAGTACTTGGTTCAACTTCTTATTCCATGCTCTTGCTGCTTGCTTTAGGCCATAAATCCCCTTCTGAAGTTTGCAAATGAGTTGCTGTGCTTCAGGATTGGCGAAGCCTGGAGGTTGTAGCATGTACAGTTCTTCCTCTATCTCTCCATGTAGAAATGCAATTTTTACATCTAGATGTTCAATACTCATGTTCCTGGAAGCTGCTAGACTCAGGAGCATTCTGATTGTCGTATGTTTTACAACAGGAGCAAAACATTCATCGTAATCAAGTCCATATTTATGTGAATAGCCTTTTGCAAGTAGTCTAGCTTTGTATCTTCGTACTTCTCCATTTTCATCTTGTTTGGCTTTGAAAACCCATTTGCATCCTATGGCTTTCTTGCCTTTTGGTAGTTTTGTCAAAGTCCATGTGTCAGGGAGATAACGGGCGGAGATGGAGGGAGCCCCTTCCAGGAAGGGAAATGCATGCGTAGTACTGAGACTCTATGTTTCCCTCCCAAGAGGCTCAAGAAAGCCCCGCCCTAGATTGAGGACTCTATCTTTGGGCAGTGCCAAGTTGTCTCAGTTTAGCTGGATTATGTTTGCGAGTTAGGATAATAAACACCAGAGCTTTGATCACAAGTCTCAGCAAGTTATTCCTGCACCCGTAGTCAGGACATCATGTTTTGTAAGACACCAGGCTTGTCAATCAGAAGATCGCAAGATCGGAGGTTTGAATCCCTAGCCCCGCATGACAGAGTGAGCTCCCACACTCGCCCCAGCTTTTGCCAACCTAGCAATTCAAAAGCATGCAAATGCAAGTAGATTAATAGGTACCACTTCGGTGGGTAGGTAACAGCGTTCTGCGTGTGTCTGTCTATTTATTTATTTATTTATTTATTTATTTATTTATTTATAATTTGATTTACTGTATATCACCACCCCATCTCCCCCAAAGGGGACTCTGGGCAGTTTACAAAAAACAAACAATTAAAATAACATATCATAAATATAAGTAATTAAACAGCTAACAACAATCTTATGAAACAATGCTGAGTTGACTCCTGATAATCCCAACACCGAGGTCGGTAAAATGAGTACCCAGCTTGCTGGGGGAAAGGTAATTACGACTGGGGAAGGCAATGGCAAACCACCCTGCTCTGTAGTCTGCCAGGAAAACGTCACGAAAGCGGTGTGTCCCCAGGGGTCACATGACTCGGTGGTTGCACAAGGGAACCTTTCCTCCTTACATGAATATGGAGTTGAAGGTTAGTTGCTCAATACAGTAGGAGTGGTATATGATGGAAGTAAAGCAAGTTTTCATAAAGGTTTTTTTTTAATCTGAAGTTCTTTGAGCATAATATAACTTTGCCAGAGACAAAGGTCATTTTCTGTTTCTTACATAGTAAATCATTTTCCTTTAAAGGGTGATTACTTGACTTTGGGTCCTTATGCTTCACAAATCTTCAGCAATTTCACACCAGTGTAGCTGGTTGCACTGTGCTGACATGGGGATGTGTCTTAGCATACTGTATGTATAAGGCAAACATCTCTGATAGCATACTTGTTAGCAGTGTGGTTATACATTATAGAATCAGATCTTTGATGGCATTGAATGGCCTTCAAAACACAACTGTTGTTATGAATCAATACTTCTGGAAAAGCTTTCTGAAATATGCCAATCAACAAGCCATTCCAAGCATCTTTTGAGGTTCATCTCTGTTATTTAATTCTGACATTTGTGTTGCCTTCTTCTTTTCCCCCCATGAAGTGTTGCTTCAGTAACTTTTCTACAGCCCCCAGAAGGTAGAAATAATGGGATATAATACTGCATGTATTATGCTGCAGCAGAAGTGATAAATGTGAGTACTACAGATGGTGCTGAATATCAGTTCCCTTCAGCCCTAAGCAGTATATGACCATTAGTAAGGAACCAAGGGAGCTGCAACCCAACAATTGTAGCAGAACAATGATGGGAGCCGCAGCCCAACAAGAAGGATCATCATAGTACAGTGTATATTCTAAGTTTATGTAAAACTGAGAAAGTCCCTCCATTAGAAACGCTGATGAACTACTATCAGTGTTAGCAATACTGAGCTAGATGAATCACTATGCTGACGTGGTATAAGACAGTTTCCTGGATCATTGTAAACCCATGTGAGAAAGCCTAATGGCTCTGTATGCTACCTTCTTGGGGAAATCACATCACAGAGGTGTAAGAAGCACATCTTGACTGGAGCCTTTTCCAAGGCTAGCGGGTCTTAAACTAAAGGAATAATAAATGAAACAAGATAATGATTTTATTTCAAATATTTTGGTCTGTATTTTTAAGCATTTTTAATGTCACCTCTAAAACCTTGTTAATGTGGAGGATTTTGTTTTGCAAACTTTAAAGAATAGTTTGTGGATCTTTTCCCCTCTTGAGTACATACAAAGACTTGCTTATTCATACTCAGGCAGCTTATGAAAGTGAACATGAGTCACTTAGATGTCCAAAGTTCTGGTTGTCATTAATGGAAATTCAGGAAATAAGCAGAGGTTTATTCAGGATAAGCAGAAATTATCCAACTCAAGCACAGCAGTATAAATAAGAATAGTTGTTTTCCCATAGGAAAACAAAAAGATGCTGCTTACATGATTCCACTTGTGGAAATGAAATTGGCCTTTCAAAGTTTAGTCACAAACAGAAGTATAATGATGGCATTTCTTGAAATGAATTCATTGCCCTTACCAGGCAGATTTCCTCCCTGTTTTTCTCATATTCAGTATTTTGTCTTTCTGTTAAATTGAGTTCCCCAGAGTTTTATATATTTTAAAAGGTTAGATGAATCTGGGTAACCTCACAAAAGAATCTCTCTTCCCCATCCTGGCCCCTGCCTTGCAGTTGTGAACTGATTACTTCTGGAAAGTGAAGACTGGGGAGGGAAAGAGGCTGTTTTAGCCACAGATCAATTGCAATAGGTTTGGGCCACTTGGATGCTTTGACTTAACATACAGCACAAATACTATGGTAGGATACAGTTATTCAAGAATCTCAGTTGGGATGGCTTACCTTTCTAATTTCTTTCTGGTTTTACATTTATAAAAAATGAATATCCATTATAACAGAAAAGGATATACTGTATGGTATACTTGCTTAGGAGGTATGCCTCTATAAATGTCTGAAATTTACTGGAACATGGCTGGTATTTATTGGAAATTCAGCTTCATTTTTAAGGTGGAGGGAATTTTGCTGCCCAAGAGCTATGTATATTAACTTACTTTCTCCTTTTGGGGGAGGATTAGAGTCCAGTTGACGATGCAAAGTTGGCAGGACTGTGTCACATACCTGGGTAGGACCAAATGTTGAGGCTTTTTCCTGGATTTGGAACAAGATAGAATTTGGGTTTCCTATCATGTTACGCCTGTGTTATGACTTTTAATGTATTGCCTGTCTCACACAGCAGGAAACAGCATTGATAGTGATAAGCAATGGTAGTCAGAGAAGGTCCCAAGGAGAGGAGGAAAACTGCAGTCCTTGGATCAGGCTGCCCACTACTACTTCAAACATTCTGACAGAACATCCACCCCATTTGGAGTGGGAACTTATATCTGTACATTTTGTTATGGAATGTGTCTCTGAAGGGGGGGGGTGATGTGGATTTCAGTAATGCTGCTGGTTCTCAGGAAGGAGGGAGCACATTCCAAGGAGGAGGGCAAGATAAGAGAAAACACAGTCCAGGGATGGAATGTGGGAAGACTAAGAGGTTCAGACTAGCCCCGCCCTGGAGCCTTCCCAGTTTATTTCCCCTTAGGTTAGGTAGAGTAGCTTTAGTCTGGCAAGATTCTGTCTATACGGTTCGAGCAAATAAAGAACTGAAGTTTTACTGGATTGATTCTTCGTCGTTCTTGGGCTGGGCCTGACACATGTTTCTTCAGACAAGAATGGCCACTAAACATATCTAGTCTCCTGTTTAGCCCCTTCAGGCTCACAGGTTGAGAGTAGCTGAAGCCTGAATTAACAGGATCCTGCACTAGTGGAAGAAGCATACCTCTGGAGGACAATTGCAACAGCAGGAACACATTGTCCCTGAATTTGGATACACAGTAGGTGTTTCAGACAGGCTGTGAGTAAAGAGAAAACATGAAAATAATATAAAAATATTAGGTGGTGGTGACCTTTTTGGGGTTTTTCAGGCTTGAAGTAATCCAAACAACGTGTTGTAAGGCTAACAATATCTTTATTGATAGCATAAGGCAATAATGGATGTATAGTGCATTATTGCAAAAAGGAAAAAACAAAGCATAAGCAGAGTTCCATCACCAGAAGTGAGGAAAGAAAAACATCATGGTCTGTGCAAAGACCAGGCATAGTTACAGTTCAGATACAAGTACATGTAGATAGCAGTCTACATAAAGAAAAAGGGCATAGTTACAGTTCATAGGTGAGAACATAAGTATGAATGAATACCCATGGTTCATAGCTCACATCTGATTGGTTAAAAATGGGCCAGGCAACCAGTTTAGCTTCATAGTTGTTATACTTACTATAAAGCGTCACACGATGGCAGTGTTGTGTATTGGCCTTCCCTCGAGCTACAATTCTCTTGGGAACAATCCTGATAAGGGTTTATTATGGCTAGATAGAGGGACACCTGCTGATTATGAGTGGAATGTTTGTAGAATGTTTTGGGAACCAAACTTTCAATGCAGGGTCACTTGTAATTTTCCACTTCCCGGCCAAATTCAGTGGAGAAAATGCCATGCGTTTAATTCTGCATAGAATACTTTAACCAAATAACTTTAACAAAAAATAGCCCTGCTTGATCAGGCCAAGTCCAGCACTTTGTTTCTCACAGTTGCCAATTAAATGAAGCAAGCAAGAACCAAAGACCTCTCCTGCTGATGTTCCCTTGCAATTGATATTTGCAAGGATGCCTCCAACTTGCGGAGAAAGTGGTGTTCCTTGAGCACCCACTCAGTGCTTATGCCATAGCTTTGTCTCCACTGGAATGTCTTTGCCATGTACCCTCCTTTCCGCCTGTGGGTTGCAGAGGGGTTCTGTGTGTGCAAGGATAACCTATTCTGCTCCATACAATTAGATGGAGATTTTGTCAGTGTTCAGCATTATGAACATGGTTGGTATTCTCTGCTAATAGAAAGTTTTTCTATATGGGAGGAAGTGTGCAGAAGACCTGCACCTGCTACTCAGTCATCTTCTCGGCTGCCCTGTTTTGCTAGTGACTTTGCCCTCTTTTAGCTGATCTGCTATCAGACCTCCCATGCCAGTAGCACAGCTTTCATTCTACTAGCATACCGGGACTTCTTCCATATGTTAGAGCCCTACAATCTATATTACTTGAATATAAGGTTGCTTTAGTTAATAAAATAGTAAAAGGTTCAGGTATATTTTTACCAGTCTTCAGTAACTTCCCTTCCTACCTTTTTTGGTTATTGCCTGCTGTCTATTCTCAGCTACGTTTTTCCATTCTGTAGATGTGGTGCCTATGTAAACACCCAAACAAGTTCTTATTCAGACTTACTAGGATCTAGTTAGGCAGGGATCAGTTAGCCAGTGTGATGTTACAATGTCAGCATGCAGCCAGATTTGAGTACATGGTATCACAAAGACAATTCAGAGTAACTAGAATAAGTATTTAACCAGTAATATGTATATACATGGTGACAGCACAAAGTCTAATTAGAATAATGGCAATGCATCATCCTGAATATGAGAATATTTCTCTCAGGTTTCCTAGCGCCCCACCCACCCCGGCCCCAACATACATTAAACTAGGGATGGTGGCCTTTGTTTGTTTGTTTGTTTTCTATGTGAAAAGAAACCTACCCTCATTTGGTTTTATTCAGTCCTAAATTTTATGTAGCATATTACTGTCAACTCTCAAGAAAAAAATGTACTGAAAAAACAAATAACCCTTTTTTCAACTATTCTGAGACCACAACTGCTGCAAACAAATATAATTTATTGTGATTTAGCTCCAAAATCTCCTGTTTATCATCATTTCCAATAGCTTTTTCCAAAACTGATTTCTTAGTTAAGCAATCAGTATGCAACTAAAATGCAGTGTTAAAAATCAATCTTACCCAGTGGAAGATTCTATGTTGTTCAATGAATTAATTCAAATGAATATAAAGAGGATTTTTATTTTAAAAGGTGATTCAGTTTGCCTTAATTTGAAATATTCAGTATTTCCATGAGTTCCTAGAATAACAAATCATAGTCAGGAATACTATAATTCTGACTCAGTGAAAAAGGTTGGTAGCATATATAACATCTAACCTTCATCATCTCACCTTTATCATCTAGATGCTAAAGGTAGCATCTAACCTTTATCATATTTGCTCACAATACATTTATTCCTTTCTAACAGTTGTATGAAATCACAATTGTCAGGAAACCTTGGCAAAAATTCTCTTTTCATAAGTTAAGTGTCAAATTGCGTTTTTCAAATTCATTGAGGTTTCTTCTAATAGCTTAATTTTCACTTGTGTTAAAATGGCTCACTTTGTTTTCCCAATATAGTGAACATCTGTTGGGTTTTGTGTACATAGGGAAGAGCTTACATATGGCATATATTTATATTCTACAGCTAAAAATCTAAATGTTTTGCTTCAGTGTTCTTGTATATTTTGTAGAGATTCCAAGAATTTTTCTGCTATTTTTTGCTCTAAAGCCTTAAGCTTACAGAATTTTTGATACACATACAAAAACTGACATCCTTCTACTCCACACAAGCTAACAGTTTATAGAGCTCTTGTCATCAGCTCTTTCACAAAGTCTGCAATTTCCTTAGTTCTCAGTCAAGAACTCCTGTAATCTGGAAATCCAAGAATTGAAGCTTGAAAAAATGATACTGTGTTAGTGGTGTTCATTTAACGCATGTCTTCGTACAGTCCTAGTTAGAAATTTTGAATTGTTATAATTGTTAAACATATTGAAAAGAAAGGGGCATTGTAATTCATTTATATGGATATGGTCATAGAGATATTGAGAATGGACTATCCAACTTTTAGCAGAATGTCTAAACCCAAGACATATTTAGGCTATTTGTAAGGAATGAAGTTGCTGAGACAGAAACTATCATTTCCCATGCTAGAGAGAACTGCAGTGTCAATATAAATCAGGTATTTTCCAAGGCCATCAAGAAAACATTGCAGTATCTCTTGACTCATAAAGACAGGAGGAAAAAATCTTATAAAAATCTTAAATCTAAATATACAAGGGCTTTCATTTCTGTATGTATATGGCTTCATTCTTATTTGCTATAACAAGACCAATCTTGCTAAGTGGTTTCCATGAGTCTCATATCTAGTAAGCCAGATCCTGAATAGGAGTTAAGCAGATGGAGAGCAGCTATGCCTGTGTGACCCCTGACATTCTTCTGATTTTACCTAGGAATTTGAAGCATGATTGATCCCTTATTTCTGTGCAGTTCCTCCTTAGAGAAACTAACATGCAGGATAGTGTTAGAAGTAAATTTTATCTTACCAAGTTCGTTCCTGAGCCGGGAGTAAAGAAACTGACAAATTGCATGAAGTTAGGAGTTTATTCACCCAAGAGCAAAAGCAATGACAGCAAGCTGTTAGGTGGGCGGCCGCGCAGGACCCCCTTCCTACAGCACATTATATAGATTCCATTCAACTCCTCCTTTAGAAGACCACCCCTTACTCAGTTACCCATACTCCACCTTACCCTCATTCCATATTAGGAACTTCCTTCCTTCACTCCATATTAGGAACTTCCTTCCATCCTTGCTAGGGCTCCTTGACCGTTATTAAACAATATATTTCCCCTGGAGAAGCTATCCTTGGAAAGTACACTTTATCTTTCTATGGGCACAGCTATCTATCAAGGCCTGCTAGAAAGGAAGGGTAAGAAAGTTAACAAAACTCTTCAAGGAAATACAACATGGTTTCAGAGCCATAATGCAAGTGCAAATGTTTCTAATATATGAATATGAAATATATTTGTATTTATATATACAGAAATGTAAGAATATGTTTACAATCCAACAATCCCCCCTCTGTGCATGGGAAAGCATATTCCCATAGCACACCTAGGAATGGTCCAGTCAGTAGTTGTGGTTGAGGAAGCAAAGGGAATAGCGACTGGATTCCCTTTAGAAACCTCTAGTAGGAGGGTCCACAGCATTATAAGCCAAGACATTCTTTCAAACCCCAAATGTCAGAATCCGGATCCCTAACAAGCTTGATGGGAGGCCGAGGCAGGAAGGGGGCTGTGATCTTGGACTGCTGGTTTGACGTGTGTCCAATGAAGCCAGGTGTTTCGTTCAGCAACCCGAACTGCTGTTTGTGTTGTCAAAAGGATATCCACACCCAATCACCTGGTTCAAAGGGATGAAGAGTTTCTTCCAATGGCAAGGTCTGGAGTAGAGCACTTCATTTCCATAGAGATCACAAGTACCTGCACATAGAGAGGAGATAAGAAAATAACATAGAATCCCCCCTCTCCAGGTGAAGGGAGTGGGGATCCAGGCCTTTTGAAACATCTGGTGGCCTGCCAAAAAGCAACTCAAATGGAGACAATCCCACATCTTTTCAAGGTCGGGTACATAAGTGAAATAAAGCGATAGGCAATACCTGGGGCCACTTTAAATGCATCTCCTGGCATAATTTTCCTAGCAATGTCTTGAGTTCCCTGTTAGCCCATTTCACACACACACACACACACCGAAGATTGAGGATGATAAGGGACATGTAAGTTCTGTGTGATGCCTAAAGCTTGCAGGATGTGAGTAATCACGTGTGCCGCAAAGTGTTGGCCACGGTCCATATCTAAGACAGAGGATGCCGTATCGGGGAACGATGTGCTTCAGCAGGTGTCTTGCAGTTTCAATTGCGGTAGCATGTCGACAAGGGAAGGCTTCAATCCAGTGTGTAAGTTGGTCTCTGCAAACAAGTACATGTTCAAAGCCATTTGCCTTAGGTAATTGAATATAGTCTAGATGTAATTTTTTTTCAAAAGGTCTTTGGGCCCAGGGTCTCCCTCCCTTATGGATCTTTTGTCTTGAGGAAGCATTGTTAGCTTGGCAAGTGAGACATGTACGTGCTACTTTTTCAGCCTCCATGTAAACCCCAGGCGCATACCATACCCATCGCACGATATCCACAATGGCCTGGTCCCACAGTGGCCCTTCGCATGAATCTGTTGACAAAGAATGTGTAACAAACATCTAGGGGCTAAGGGTCTTCCATCCGGTACCATCCAGAATCCATCAGAAAAAGTTGCCTCACAGTTTGCCTGCCACTGTTCCACCTCCCCCCTCTCAACGAAATTGTCGTATGGAAGGGACAATTGAAGATGAAACTCTGCAGCTGTGACAGAGAGAGATAGAGGCTGCAGGGCGGCCCATTTCACTGTAGCATCGGTGAAAGCATTCCCCTTTGTAACCAGGGAGACGTCCTGTTGATGTGCAAGGCAGTGCACTACAGCCAGAGCCTTAGGGAGCATAATGGCTTTGAAAAGAGAGGCTATGAGGGTAGCATGAGCAATGGGGGCACCAGAAGAAGTAAGGAAGCCCCACTGTTTCCACAGGGCTCCTGTAGCATGGCAAACCCCAAAGGCATATTTAGAGTCCATGTAGATCATCACACAGAGGGTGCGGGCAGCCTTGCAAGCCTCGGTCAGGGCAATGAGTTCTGTGGCTTGGGCACCTTGGGAAGGGGAAAGTCCAAAATCAATCCATTGGGAGTACATTTAATAGTGGCCCCAAGTTTACAGAGTAAATCACGACCTAGGAGAAAAACAGGAGATTCAGAACAAACAGTAAAAGCATGTTCAGCAGTGAGAGGACCCACCTCTACTGTTAAGGGGTCAGTAACATTTACAGGAATGATCCCCCAACCCCAATAATATGATCAGAAATCCCAGAAAGAACAGTAGGGGAAGAGGGAGGGTGAGTTAGTAAGGATGCAGTGGCCCCAGTATCAACCAGGCAGTGATACTGTTGACCACCTATAGTTAAAGGAAGAAAAGGTTCTCCTCCAGGTCCAGAATGTATAGGTAACATGAGTGCACTCAAGGGTAAGGTCGCTTGTAGAGCCAGCTGGTTGAGAAGAATCAGCGACAGGCAAAACTGGATACACATGAGAAGGTTCTGGAGGGAAAGGTGTGTGGGTCAAAACGTATCTCTCAAGGGCTCTAAGATATGTGTTTGCAAACACAAAAATATATGGGGTGGTTCCCAAATGTATAACTTTATGTTTGTGCAGCAGGTTCACCCCTATTTTCATCCTGCTACTTTATTAGTTGGTCCAGGTGTTGGGGTCACAGCAACAAAGCACAGTGGAAACATAACAATTTCCTTTCTTTTTCCCCTCTGTGATTCACTCCACATCAACTCTCTCCCAAGCCATCTCAACATCACAAATACATTCCTGTATCTCCATCTTCACTTCATTCAACTTACTCTCACCCAACTTCAACTTACTCTTACCCAACTTACAATATTCTTTCCTCACATTCCCATCTCTTACTTCCATACAGATCAAATTGGTTACCTACTTACAGCAGAAGTAACATGCAAAGAGGCAAACAATAGATCTGCAAACAACAAATTATTTTCCAACACCCTCCCAAAGTCTCGGTCTTTAAATTGAAAAAACAAAAATAAGTTGAAACAGCATTTCGGTGTTTTGGCAGAGCTCCATCAGGTTTTATCTGGGAGCAGGCAGCAGACACAGCATAGGAGCTGATTTCCTCTTCGCCCCTTGCTTCTGTCCTTTGGTAGCAAACAGTCAGTGAAACAGTGGGAGGGGGAACCTCAAGGAGAGTAGGCACACACACAAAAAATGACAGGAGAAAGCTATGTAGATGTCAGGAACAGAAGGCTGTCCTTGCAGGGTCTCCTCTCTTTCTAAACACTTTTCTGGAGAGACAGCAGCCAGCCAACCACTCACAAGGGACATACCTCAAGTTAGCAGAAAGGATTTCCAAGCTGAGTGAAAGAGAGCTTACAACTGATTAGTTTACACACTTTTTCAAACATCAAACACCATACCACACAATCAGGGCACACACAAGCCTTTCCCATGACATTCATCAGTTTAATTCATGCTTTACTCATTGTAAAAGGAAAGGAGAAAAGTTAGGATCCCATGTCAGTCAGAACACACACTCCTTCTCCCAAGTCCCATCAAGCACAGCCTACCAGGGCACATACAGTCTTCAGTTCCTTACTTGCAACTAGGAAATCAGAGAAACAGCCCTAATCAGCAAACAGGAGATTTATACAAACTTACAAACACGTAAGTGTAGCCCAGTTGGAGTAAAAAAAAAAAATGAAAACCAAACCAGGGGAGATAGAAACACACACAGATAGAAAGAGCTTCTCATGTATACACACACAACCTTTCACAGGAAATCAATTTTCCTCCCCCTTTCCCTTTCCAAAGGTGGCAAACATTCAAGATGGCATGAACATATCATACAATAAAGATTATATGGTAAACAACAAACAACCTCACCTTTCTTCTTGTATGTACTCAACTTAGAAAACAAACACAAAACTTACACAACTACAGGAAGTGCAAATAACTGGACACATGGCACGATCAAATCCCATGTCCAACTATTCACAGTAAATAACAGAAAGGGTTGCATAGCCAAAAAGTTGGAAGAGCCACAGCCTGGCCAGAGCTATGGATCTCCAAAAATTCGAAGCATTCCCTTACTGTGGAGAAATTTAGTTCCATAAAGGGACAGACTCACATTTAACTCCTAAAGGGACAAACTGACATACATACATACATACATACATACATACATACAGTACATACATACATACATACATACATACATAAACACACAACCTGCACCATTTCCCTCAACAAATATACATACAAATGTACACAGACTAATACTTAACAAACAGAAAACATTTTGGTTACAGATACTTACACAAATATTTGAGCTTAACTGGCATGATCATGTTGTAAGTGTTTTAAAAGTTTTAAGTTTCTCATAGTGGAAAGTACCCAAGCTTGACCAGGGTTCACCTGACCACCTGGAGACTTCCTAACGAAGGTTGGGAATCAGGAGCACTGGCAATTGAGGGTGGGTCTGCAAGCTCATTCCAGCAATGCCAATAGGATAATTGATCAGGGTTATTTCTTTTTAGCAGAAGTTTAAGAAGCTTCAATTTCTCACAGTGAAATGTACCCATAGGAGGCCAGATTGCATTACCGCTTGTGTCTAAATATTGAGTCCATTCTATACATAGCTCACGTGCACGTCTTTTCTTCATTCCTGGCTGGGTGGGCAAAATCCCCTTATCCCAAGCCTTCAACAACGCCCCTAAGGGGGAAGATGGGGGTACTGTTGACTTAGTATGCCCCATAACCACTCGTGTCCCTAAGCATGGCACCGGTGCCCGTCGGATTTGGGGTGTGTCTAAACACCCAGAGACTCCCTATTAGAGTACCGACACTCTGCGCGCTTCCAAGTCTTCAATTACTTATTCACCTTTTTCTACTTTTAGCTCACAAGCGGTAATTGCCCAGTTATAGTTCATTCATGCATTCAATCGCAACCTGTCCGGGCACGCGTATCGCCCTGGTCCCACTGGCTATCCGAGTTACTCTGGTCAACGCCCAAAAGAGCTAGCAGAGGCCCGGGGGCGTCTTGAACCAGTTTGACACACAGCCCTGGTCAACAGTCGGGTTTTATAAAAGGAATCAAGCACACACATTCACTGGGCTTATAAAAGGAATAAAATTTTCAGGTACTCACCCACTGTGGAGTTGTCCTAGGTTCATGCAATCGGCTGGCATAAAAAACCCAAAGTTCCCTTTACTACCCTCTGGGCGGTCCCACAGGAAAATCACAACCCTCTGGGCAAATGGCCCAGTGCCGGCAGGGCGTGTTATCCCCCTGGGACCCACTCCATTAGGTTAGCTCAGTAAAACATCTGGGGTGCCAAAATGTTAGAAGTAAATTTTATCTTACCAAGTTCGTTCCTGAGCCGGGAGTAAAGAAACTGACAAATTGCATGAAGTTAGGAGTTTATTCACCCAAGAGCAAAAGCAATGACAGCAAGCTGTTAGGTGGGCGGCCGCGCAGGACCCCCTTCCTACAGCACATTATATAGATTCCATTCAACTCCTCCTTTAGAAGACCACCCCTTACTCAGTTACCCATACTCCACCTTACCCTCATTCCATATTAGGAACTTCCTTCCTTCACTCCATATTAGGAACTTCCTTCCATCCTTGCTAGGGCTCCTTGACCGTTATTAAACAATATATTTCCCCTGGAGAAGCTATCCTTGGAAAGTACACTTTATCTTTCTATGGGCACAGCTATCTATCAAGGCCTGCTAGAAAGGAAGGGTAAGAAAGTTAACAAAACTCTTCAAGGAAATACAACATGGTTTCAGAGCCATAATGCAAGTGCAAATGTTTCTAATATATGAATATGAAATATATTTGTATTTATATATACAGAAATGTAAGAATATGTTTACAATCCAACAATAGGATCCCCATGAAAAGTCCAGCATGTCCTTTCACCCTCTTTTTCCATGCTCGCTATTGTCCAGAATTCCAGCACAACCATCGAGACTTTTTGTTGTGAGTAGCTGAAAAGGAAGAGTGCAGATGCCTTTCCCCATTCTGGAGAAATTAGCCCAGAAGGCAGCTTATAAATATTTAAATTAAATGAAAAAATGTTATGTGCAAAGTGACAAGAATTAGATGCATGTTAACAGAGGGATGGGGAAGTGGAATAGATGGAAAAAGTCAACATATGGAGATTCCAATCTACCTGCTGATGTGCAATGAGGTAGACTTTGGCTTTCTTCTTCTTTTTTAAAGTGAATAAACAGTGAATCTTAAAAGAACCACTAAATGTTATAGTTCAAATATGTTGATTTTCTTTGGTTTTATCTCTATAGATTCAATTTAGACACATGATCAAATTACATACTGCCTTGAGTGTTCATCTGAGCAGAAAGGAAGGGATATACATCAAATAAATAAAATGGCACTAATTCTTTTCAGATGTTTAAGATCTCTTCTCATGAGAATGCCAAGACATTCCAAATGGAATCTAGTGTTGTATTATTTTTAGTGTATGTTTTTTAAACATTGGAGAATGGGTGTTGGAGCATACTGTTGCTCTGTTTGCTTGGCAACACTATAAGGTATATTCATCAATGGTGTTAAAAACAGCTTTGAAATAATTTACACCTATTCAACTAAGGCTAAGATGACCCAGGCAACTAATCTCTGACATGCAGACTAAAGCAGGGGAATGCCAACTTCTAGACCACTCTAAGTGTATATCCTTATTCTGGCACTCACTTATACACAAGGGCTAACAAGCAACTAGAGAATGAGGCTGCTTATATATTATTTTTTAAGAATGTATATTTTATAAGAATGGGTATTTTATAGTAATTATGTTTTTTTATTATTATCATTAGTATTTTATTGCTTGAGTGAATTTGTGAGCCAACTGCAACGAAATTTCATTCTATTGTGCACTTGTATAGTGGGATGACAATAAAGTTATTCTTCTATTCTTCTATTCTATTCTATTCTATTCTATTCTTATCCTGGCATTATCCTTACATTCTCATATTTCAGTGTCCTTAGACTTGCTCTCCCAACCTCTACACATTGAATGAGAAAGTTGAAAGAAGTTGTACTCACAATCAAATACAACTGTCCGTGTGATTTAGAACTCTGCTTTATTGGCAGGGGAAACTGACAGAACAGAAGGATGTAAAGATGGAGCCCCCATGTGTAACTCCTCCCGCCCCTTCCATCCGCTTACAATTTTTCACATGTCCTGGCAAATGAGGGGCCAGGCTTTGCATCGAAGATCCTATATCTTGATCTCCTATTGGAACGCAACTCTGTAGAATACAATTTGTACAGATGTAACTAGTGATGATAAACTGATGGCAAAATTTGTGCTGGGTCAGATCTCTCATGGTCACAATTCTAAATAGCACCACATGATGTCTACAGAAACAATCCAATGATACTAATAGTTTATCAAATTCATATCCTCTGTTTTACCTTTCTCAGTACATCCTTCACTGAAAACCACTGATTTTTTATGTAAGTACTAGAAAGAATATGATCCCACTTTTAGCAGGGATTAAAGATCACTAAGGCTGCCTGCCTTAATAAAGCCTGCTGTGATTAAATAGGCCAATTTATGCCAGCAAGAGTGTCATCCTGTCCTTATCAGCAAAACACTTCTTCACTCTGCAGGACTGCTATCTATTTCTTCTTGTACCTTTGGAAAAAAGAGTACTAGTTACCTTTATGATTTTTTTCTCCTCAGTGCTTCCAAACTCTTTGTTGCAGCGTACAAGTTATATTCTTCCTTTTGCACAAAGAGAATGAGATAATAGAACCATAGAAGGAAAACACCAGAATCTGCACATGAAAGTCAATCTGAGGGGTACTGCTATCCAAATACAGGTAGATTGTTCCCACCTTTAATAACACCTGAAAAACTACTGTGAAATGGATATTATTACTTATCAGTAATGTAAACATTGGCTTAGTTTCTTAGGGCCTTTGCCCACTGCTGAATTAGTGCTATCTATCCATCTTTGAGATTCCAGAAACCTATGCTGGAAGAAATTTCCTGACTGCATTGCCAGTCTGCCAGTCATTACCTTTTTTCTCTTGGACAGTTCTGACTTACTGCCTAATGATGCTGCCCTGACTTTGCATGTGCAGCACAGGATAAGCAAATCTATTTGTTGATTCCTTCAGCTTTCTTGTCCTCCATTTTCTGTAAGTTTCCAGCTGGCAGGAAACCCATACATCAATCATGGCACTGAAGTAGGAATGGGATAACTCTGTCCATCATCTCTAAGTATCTTCCTTTGTCCCCTATCTACACCCCAAATCCAAATGAATCAAATTAAGAAACAACCATAAGATACTGGAGTAATGAAAGAAGGTGAGTCACAAGCAGCATTTATGATCACCATCCCCTTTCTTTCCTTAGATAGGCAAGAAATGCCAACCTCCAAATTCCTCCATGCTGTATTTGATAGAGAATAGGAAGGGATTAGTTTTACTATTATACTATTTCAGCTTGTTACACTGTGTCATTGTTATGCCATTCCATTGTTTTGTTATTTCCGCTTTTCCATTAAACTGGTAATGGGCATAGAATTAAAACACTTACAGTACTACCAGCTAACCAGTCTAACACTGTCACACAATTCTGACAGACTATTGACATAGCACTGCTATACCCAGATATTTATATAGGCTACAGCAAGATAGCAGAAGATAAGACAAATCAGAAACTAGAAGAAGGACCTGCCCACATCTATCTGAAAGATCCAATAAGCAACATCCTGATTCCATCAAATATTGATCACTTTGCTTCAAACTTAATTGGTGGTGCAGCAAAATAAAATTAACACATCTTGCTGTTGCCATTGAATACAATCAGCTTAAGGGAGGAAAACTACTTTATATCAGTAAAAAAAAAGACTTAAGCCTGATTCATTCATGGGCTAGGAATGAGATGACGGCAACATCTTGGGGACTTTGATTTTGTTTCTTTATTTTAAGTCCAATTGTTATATGTAATGATACAGATCGGAGCAGTGACAAAGATTATAAAGGAAATAATCAGTTATGGGAATCAAACACTTCTAAAGGGCACCTGACTGGATGAGGTTGCTTTCAGCCTTCTTTTCAGGCAGAGATGGCGTGTTCATTCTTTTCTGGCCTTTTTTTTTAATTGGCTATGATTGTTTTACAAGGCTGATACATAATAGAAGGATATGAATGAGAACATTTCTGTCTTACAGAAACTGATCTGGTGAACTGAAAAAGCAGAAGTGAAAACAGCTGGACAACAAATACATGCTCCATAATCCCATAACCTCCTTTATGCAGTTTCATTTCAGGCATTATCTCTTTGGCATCTGTGTAACTTGCTGGGGTCAAATCCACTTGATTGGGTCAGTGTGGATATGATTGTTCCAGAGGGTTCAAGAACTATTTTCATTAGCAGGAACAATTACATCATCTGCCATCCCACTCAATCTTCCCTGTTCCCTGCAAGCCTAGCTGCAATCCTTGCAGGAGCTGTTGGGGGGGCGGGGGGGGGGGAAGGTCAGATTTTCCAATTAACAATATATTGCTGAGAGCTGTTCCTGTAATGCATAGTATTTGGGAGGCTGTTTGATCCTTAATAGACAATTAAGACTTGGAGATGAAAAATCCTTGAGCTGGTCATACCTCCACTTCTCCTTTTCACATACCATTTTATAAAACACACACACACACACAAATAGCTTAGTAATCTATGGATGAAAATACTCAGTTCTAAATTATGTATTTAAATTTTCTGCCAGTTATGAAGAAGCTAAGTATTACATCATTCAATGCATTAAGAATTGGGTTTCCAAAATTCTTTTTTTTAGTATCTAATGACTGATTTGTCATTATATGAACCCTAATCTGGAAACTCTTATAAAGGCAATATGTCTATGAAGGTTCTCAGTCATCCAGGTGGAATTGTCTGTAGCTTGAATCATGTCAACTGGATTTCTATTTTCTCAGTGGAAACGTTTCGCTCCTTATCCAAGGAGCTTCTTCAGTCTGAGCAAAGTTAGTAAGGGAATCCTAAATATGTTTCTAGGTAGCTGTGTGACCTTACACCTGGGGCTAGGTCATGGTTATATTGAGATGTTATTTTAAGTCCTTTTTATCATCTTTTTTATCATCTTTTTTATCATCTAAATTTTTTTATCATCTAAATTATCTATTTAAAATAGATAAATCTTTTTATCTATCTTATAAAGGCATTCATTCTTATTAGTTTTAATGTTCAACTATTGGCTGTTCTAGATAAGAGGTTCAAAAATGGATTTTATGCTAATAGATTATAACTTTTTGGTTGAGAAATTGGAAAATAAGCTGCATGTTGTTCTTTTGTTCTTTTCATTAGTATTTGTATAGATAAAATACCCCAATGTTCACTCTGTTTCCCAGGAAAACATCTAATTTTTATGCCTTCTACATCCTGGTTAAATCAGTCACAGTAACAGTGGCCAGATTTTTCTTGTCGTTAATGAAAATGAAGCCAGTAGATTTCTGCTATAATTTGGTCTTGTCTGGATATTTTTTTAATAGTCTTGTTATTTATGTGTGTGTATATCTGTGTGCACAAAGGAACACAAACACACACAAACTACAGCTGGCTGCATGTTTGGATCCTCAATTGTAGCACCTTGGAACTGTTATGATGAGCACCTGCCGCTCAAAATATACCACTAAATATAAAAAGGACTTCAAATTGGTTCTGGGTTCAACTTCATGGGACACACTCTAAGCTAATTCTAAAACGATGCTTTTCAGCAGCCTTGCATTATTACCGATTTGACAGTAGTACTTCCCTGCCAAAAGGACAATGGCAAATATGGCACTTCCCTATGGAACTTCCTTACACAAAAGAGACAATGACAATATTGGCAAGTAGCCATGAAAAACAGGTTAGGTGGTGGATGAGCAACCGGATCTACAGAAGCACAGCTGCTTGTCAGTGAGAGTGGCTTTTAGAGATCAAAAGGCTGTAGCATTTCTACGGACCTTGGTCCTTTTGTTCATCCCAGCTTCAGGGGAGGCTGGCTGGCTTTTGACAGCAGCATTGCATTTAAACCATTGCTTCTGCACATAAGTGGTTTAGAAGAAAACATTACTGCAAATGATGATGGCATTCTGCTGCTAAGGAAACTGTTAATCTTTATTACACAGAGAGGAGGGAGAGATTAAACAGCATTTTTTCAAAAGTTGTAAATCTCTGCACTTTATTTGAAGCAAAGCTGGTGGAGATAAAGGATCTGTTTCTTCCTGCATAATTATCTCCTACAGAGATCACTGTTCAGAAATATATCTTGACTTTTTCTTTGATGCACTGAGAAATGGGGATCTAAGAAGCTCTTTGGCAGACAGATCTGGCATATGTTTCTTTACTGTATTCAAAATAGCAATTAGGATATTGTGTGATATTTTGAACAAATTAGGCTTGTATCTTCTTATAGAAGGGGCATTGTGACTTTCTTTTGGGATCTTGGAACAATTGAAAGACCACTTTTTGTGCTATTCCCTACCTACAGTGTTCTGTGGAATTTTGGAGTTCCTCAAAAGCTTGCTCAGGTTTAGTTTGGGGCTTTTAGCTAGAAGGACAAAAGTAGTGGACAGGCTTCCCTGAAAGTTAATCTAACTACCGCTAATCACTATTAATCAGTACTACTAATCTTCACTTGCAGAGTATAGCTAGAGAAACACTGGGCATGTTTTTGGGGTAGACATTTCAGCACTTCCACATAGCTTCTGATTTCATCTTCCAACCTCCCTGAAGCTATCTCATGTTACCTTTCAAGTGACCTCACTGTTGCCATCCTCCTTAAGAGCTGACCTGTGCTCTCTCTGACTAGCCAATGTCAAGGTGTAAAAACTAGCAACATGCTGCTCCTTCCTCCACATTCTTACCTGTTTTTCACAAGGAGGAGGAGGAGGAGGAGGAGGAGGAGGAGGAGGAGGAGGAGGAGGAGGAGGAGGAGGAGGAGGAGGAACAGCCATAGTACAGGGGGAAACGCACCAGGGATACTCTTCTGCTCAAAACTATCTTGGCAGCATTTCCACTGGAGCAGCGGCTGAACCACCAGTTAACTGGCCCAGCTTCAGATGTGCTTTCAAAGGACAGATGGCATTGTGCAGACACAAGGTCATTGTGCCAATCTGAGACTGGTTCAGCTCCTGTGTGCAGAAGTGGCTCAGTTCAAATGAAGTGATGGTGACCAGGCTTCAACTGCACATCAGAAGCATCAATTATGAGCTCCAGAACATTCTTTCGTTCTCCAAAAGCCTCAGTGATAAACAAAACATAGCAGATGTGCAAGCAAGTTAATGTGGAAAGACGTTCCTGAAATTTAAAAAATGGCAACCTAACCTGCACTGTGAAGGCCAATTCATCATGTGTACCCACCAGGCAGCAATCTGGCATGCTGCTGCAAACCTTTCAGTTTGGGTGCATTTCTTTTTGTCCTTTCACTCTCTCATCAGCTTTTCAGTTCTAACTTCAATTCTTCTTCCACTCTCTTTCTTAAGAAACTAAAGCAATTTGCACCAATACAGCTGCACTGCAACATCATTTTTCCTTTGACTTTTTTCCCTTCCCATTTTGGGTCATCTTTACTGACTTAATAATTGTTATTTGTTACATCTTCTCAATAAAATTACATTTCTGGGCCAAACTCTGTGCTCTTGCATACTGCATTCTCGAATAGTCTTCAAAGACACTTGACTATTCAGGCTAAAGAACGTAAAGTTGCACATACTGTAGCTCTTTTACTTTTGGAAAATTATCAGACTTCTAGCTCCACCTGACAGTAGCTTATGCTTCAACCAAATAATGCCAAGGGGAAACTGTTCCATTTGTATACTAGAACAAAATACCTGCAGTGTAGAGTCACAAGTCCAAAACTAGCTTTGATATGTTACATTTAAGACAGAGGTGCAACCTGAGATAGCCAGGGATACATGCAACCCTGGGACCTCTTTCTTTGTGATTCCTATGGAATTTCCTCCCATCTCTTACAATCAGCAGGAAAGCTCTGCACAAATTTAAAGTTGAAATTGCATAAAACACACAAAATGATAGAATACAACCTAACATTGATCAAATGATTATGTGCCATGAAGTCAGTGTTCTCTTAGCAATCTAAATTTAAACTTCACATATTAAAAAAGGGGGTGGGCATTCCCACTCAATCTCACAACCCAAGTGGGAAAAACACCAAGAAGCCCCTGGACTTCTCACATGTGGCATAACCCCATCCCCTTGCATAATCACCATACCTGCTATGGCCTTCACTGTCCAAAAAATATTGAATGTGTCTTCCAGCCATTGAAATATTGAATGTGTCTTCCAGCTTTCCTCTATTTTAAGACATTGTCGGGTTTTCCTTATGATTGTGGGAAAGTCAGTATTTATTAACACCATATTTCAAGAAATAATTTGCATCATTCTATGCATTAGGAGTACACAACAGTTAGAAATGAAATAAGTAGAACTTTCCCAGCTACTATTTTTTCATTTAAGAACTATGTTGCTTCCCAGATTTCCATTTGCCACAGAGAGGCACAGGGCATTCTATCACAAACTAACCATAGTGATCCAATTTTCAGGAGAGAAAAGATCAAAGGAAGAAATGTAAAGGATCGTTCTATTCAAAACCTAAGACTGTATTTTTATTTTCAACCTGCAGCCACATCTGTTGTGGGAGAAATTATGGGACCATGACATTAAAAATATACATGCTTTTCAAAAGTGCTGTATCTTTAGACCTCCTCAATGGACTATTTAGTTCTTTATGTAAAAAAATCTATTGACATAATTTGTCATTAAAAACCAAAACATCCTTAGCAATGTATTTGAGGCAGTTTAACATTATCTTTTTAATCATTAATCATATTTAGCCTTCTGAATTGAAGTGCCTTTTTTACTGGTTTGTTATTTTTGATGGACTGCAACTGCAGCCATAGGCAAGCATAAAAATAGCTTCCCTATAATATGAGTATCTATTCAATCAGATAACACAGTAAAGGTGGAATAAAGTACTGCTGAAAAAAAGCTTTCTCCAGATGAGCATCTGCAGCTCCATCCTTATTGAACTGCTTGAAAAAAACTTTTTAAAAAATCTGTGTGGAAGCCTGCCACATAGTGGCATCATTTTTCACAGCAATTTACACTGTTTGCTGGCTGATGTTTGGGTGGCTTTAGAGTTGATTGACTCAAAAATCTGTGCATAATTCCAAACTAATGTTACCCCATTAGGAACTTTTTGAAGAAATTTAATTTGTGATGAAATGTCAAGAAGTGATGTCACAATGAAATAGTTACAATTGTCACCTAATGAGTTCAGTGGTTGAATGAAGACTGGAATCTGGGTCTCCCGTTTAATAAGCTGCTCAAAAAAATAAAGGGAACACTGAAATAAGACATCCTAGATCTGAATGAATGAAATATTCGTATTAATTACTTTGTTCATTACATAGTTGAATGTGCTGACAACAAAATCACACAAAAAGCAATGGAAATCAAATGTAAGCAACCCCTGGAGGTCTGGATGTGGAGTTACACACAAAAATTAAAGTGGAAAAGAACACTACAGGCTGATCCAACGTTGATGTAATGTCCTTAAAACAAGTCAAAATGAGGCTCAGTAGTGTGTGTGGCCTCCACGTTCCTGTATGACCTCCCTACAACGCCTGGGCATGCTCCTGATGAGGTGGCGGATGGTCTCCTGAGGGATCTCCTCCCACACCTGGACTAAAGCATCCCCCAACTCCTGGGCAGTCTGTGGTGCAACGTGGCGTTGGTGGATGGAGCGAGACATGATGTCCCAGATGTGCTCAATTGGATTCAGGTCTGGGGAACGGGCGGGCCAGTCCATAGCATCAATGCCTTCGTCTTGCAGGAACTGCTGGCACACTCCAGCCACATGAGGTCTAGCATTGTCTTGCATTAGGAGGAACCCAGGGCCAACCGCACCAGCATATGGTCTCACAAGGGGTCTGAGGATCTCATCTCGTTACCTAATGGCAGTCAGGCTACCTCTGGCGAGCACATGGAGGGCTGTGCGGCCCCCTAAAGAAATGCCACCCCACACCATTACTGACCCACTGCCAAACCGGTCATGCTGGAGGATGTTGCAGGCAGCAGAACGTTCTCCACGGCGTCTCCAGACCCTGTCACGTCTGTCACATGTGCTCAGTGTGAACCTGCTTTCATCTGTGAAGAGCACAGGGCGCCAGTGGCGAAGTTGCCAACCTTGTGTTCTCTGGCAAATGCCAAATGTCCTGCACGGTGTTGGGCTGTAAGCACAACCCCCACCTGTGGACGTCGGGCCCTCATACCACCCTCATGGAGTCTGTTTCTGACCGTTTGAGCAGCCACACGCACATTTGTGGCCCACTGGAGGTCATTTTGCAGGGCTCTGGCAGTGCTCCTCCTGTCCCTCCTTGCACAAAGGCGGAGGTAGCGGTCCTGCTGCTGGGTTGTTGCCCTCCTACGGCCTCCTCCACGTCTCCTGATGTACTGACCTGTCTCCTGGTAGAGCCTCCATGCTCTGGACACTACGCTGACAGACACAGCAAACCTTCTTGCCACAGCTCGCATTGATGTGCCATCCTGGATGAGCTGCACTACCTGAGCCACTTGTGTGGGTTGTAGACTCCGTCTCATGCTACCACTAGAGTGGAAGCACCGCCAGCATTCAAAAGTGACCAAACCATCAGCAAGAAAGCATAGGAACTGAGAAGTGGTCTGTGGTCACCACCTGCAGATCCACTCCTTTATTGGGGATGTCTTGCTAACTGCCTATGCTTTCCGCCTGTTGTCTATTCCATGTGCACAACAGCATGTGAAATTGATTGTCAATCAGTGTTGCTACCTAAGTGGACAGTTTGATTTCACAGAAGTGTGATTGACTTGGACTTACATTGTGTTGTTTCAGTGTTCCCTTTATTTTTTTGAGCAGTGTATTTTAACCACCACATCATATGTTGTAGTTAGGCTAAGATATCAATAACCAAGTAAATAATGTTATCTGCAGCTGCTGCAGTTTCAAAGGGCTCTAGAAGAAGTGGGTTATCTTGATCCTCTCTAGTCAGGGTTCAGGCCTAGGCAGGGGAAATTGTATTGTTCATTCTTATCAATGACCAATGGCAGGAAAGCATAACCCTACCCATTATGCTGGATTTCTCAGCAGCCTTGATACCTTGACCATAGTATCTTTATGGACTGTCTAACAGGATCGGAGCTTGGAAACACCATTTTGTGGTGATTCTGCTCCTTCCTGAGTGGGTGGTTCCAGTCACTGTTTGTGGGGAATCAGAATTTGAGCCCTAGGGCTCAACTCTCTTTTCCATTTATTTAGTATTTACATGAAACTGCCAGTATAGTTTAAGGATCGAGGTTATTTGACAGTTTAGGGTACAGTATCACCAATATGCAGATGATGCCCAGTTGTACATCTCTACGCCAAACTGAATGGGAGATATAGTAGAAATCTAGGTTCTAAAGGTCTGGATGGGGAGGAACAGGCTGAGACATAACTCAAACAAGACAGAGTGGCTGCTAATTCAGAAATTGAGACCAGGACAATTCAAACATTAGCTTCAGATGATGTTGTGCCACCACAAAAATATCTGGTCTGTAACATGGGGTTTCTCCAGGTTCTCTATCATGGAGGTCTGCTAATTTGGGGGGATGGTGAACTTTCTGGGATGCTTTTTGCCAGGCCTAAATGTCACGCTTACCTCTGATGGAGGAAGGAGATCAAATGCTGAAGAAAGATTCAGAAAAAAAAACAGCCAAGGCACAGCTCCCAGATCAAGCTGAGGCTGAACAAAGCAGTGTTCCTCAAAACTGGGGAGGTCTGAATTAACTGCTGGATACTGCCTGTCATTCTTTTCTGAGCTATGGGGAAAGCTAATGTTTGAGAATGCAGGAACTAAATGTAGAAAATGTTTGAGACAGAGATCTTGCAGGATTAAGTCTCCTGCAATTTTGACCAAATATCTACACCTGGGTTCAAGAAAAGATACCTACATTACAGTATTAAATTTGCATATTCCCCTAATATATTAGTACTTAAAAATAAATATGAATGGGATATATGTTTTCTTTTTTAATGCTTCTTCTATAACAGTTGAAAATAGAGCCCGCACTTCTCTCCAGATGCATCTACACAGGATTCGATTCTTTGGTCAAAATGACAAAATGAACATTGAGAGGAAAGCTCAACCCCTTTCATAGATGCATACAACATCAGGACACATGTACAAAAGAGGCAGAGTTTGCATTGTGATGGTGCAACTCTTGTTTCATCATTTATCCCCCCTTGAGCCCTCCACAGACACCTCTGCTTCTCTCCATGAAAGATACATGCATTAACTACCTTTTCAAACTTTGTAGAAAGAGAAGAAATCAGAAAGCTGCCTTTTTAAGGGTCTTTCTGTATGTGGCGAAGAGTCGGACACGACTAAACGACTGAACAACAACAACAACAACAACTGTATGTGGCATTCTCTGTGGAGGCTCCTCTCCTCTGGAGCAGCTTAGCCCCACAAGTGAGAAAAGGTCTCGTGTACATGGTATTTTGTAAACTTAACTTGGCACTTCTGGAAGTCTTTTGGGACTTGCATGCTGTCGATTAACTCTTTTGTGATATACTAGATTTTATTGTACATTATTTTATTTATTTTACTGTTGTATTGGCTTAGCTGTTGTTCTTGTATATTGCTTAGAGTCTTTCAACTGAAGTGGTGAATAAATTTGTAAATAAAATAAATAAAAATAACACTAATGCTTTTCCTACACTTAATAAAATCCAGTTTTTGCTCAGAAAAGCATTCCATGTTTAGGAACTCTCAAAGGTAATATATCTGCAAATGCTTGTGTCTTCCTAAGGGGCCCTCTTTCCATTAGTTGAGGACCAATGAATTAATGCTTTCATCAACCCTCCAACTTGCTCCATAGCATTGCAAGTCCTTGGCTTTATTTCTACTCTCCAGGAACTAATTTGCCAGACAGCTATCTGCTAATCAATCTTATTTCTCCCCCATGTGGACAAAACAAAGAAGACACAATCCAGGGTGTGAACAGTAATACAGAGAGATGATCCCCAATGTGTTTGCTTTTTAAGCTGCTACAGAAAAGGCTAAGTAGCGCTTGGATTCATGGGGAAAGAACATAAAAAACCTTTGATGGGAACATAAAACAATTACTTTCTGTGTCATAGGCGCTTCCTTCTTTTTCTAGTTTACCGAAATAGATCAGGAAACTGAGTATCCCATCAGCCTGCATTCTTGGGGGCTTGCGATTTTTCAGAAGACTATAGGAAGAGATTGATTTTTATTTGCTTTTGGTAGTGTTAAAGGACACACTAAAAACTAATTGTGCTTGCAAATTTACGTCAGAAGAATTTGTTTATATATGTGTAATATAAAAATATCATTAAAAAATCTATTTCCTAAATGCTTCAGGTGTTCCTTAATATAGTGGCACACCACAGTTTGTTATCCCCATTTAACTGGGTGTGCATAGCTGAATTTAAGGAACAACATACTGTATATCTAAGTTCTTTAATGAAGCAAAAGTTGAAACACTTGCCACTACAATGCAATAAGTTGCTGACATATTATTACTACATTGTCTAGAAAGCCTTTGTCTAACAAAGGCTGAATTTTGCGTACAAAACAGTCATTGTTAAAGCACTCTACCCCTCTTCCCTCCCTCCCCCAATTCCTGCTATCTTAGCCCATGGGCACTTTGAAATACATCATTAGCACCACTAAACTTATCAACATAAATTCTGAAATGATTCGTCTGCAATTCAGAGACTAGCCTGGAAACTCAAACATTAAAATTCATATTGTTCAGGAAAAAAAGCCCTGAGAAAAGGAAATAATTTGGTCTAAGGTTTTAATCAAAATGAAAAAAAGCACAATTAAATATAACATGTTTATGTTTGTGCTAATTGTTTACTCTAAACTGATGATAAAGTGTAAAAATCAGGAATACATACCTGAAATGTCTTTTTTGAACTGGAATATGTCTCCAATCTGTACTGTGGAACTGGACTAATTACTTTCAAGTTCAAATAATGTGTATAAATTACAATTCCATGCTGATTGAATATCCTGTCTTCACTATCCTTCTCTCTCTCTATTCTGCCCCCCTCCCCCCCTGCTCTTTCTCTGTCACACAAACATGCAGCATGTTATGCTTCTTTGACTATATTTTCTTGTACAGCTTGTACAAAGGTCAGCCTATGCTAGTTGTCTGGGACCTGACTCTCCAAGTAGTTTAAGTGGCTGAATCTAGTTGACAAGCTAAGTTCCTATGATGCCCCAGATCAATTCTACATTGAGGAGCACTTAGGGAAATTTCAGCAACAACTATCCACTGCAGCCTGCCATTATCAGGTAAACCTGTTAGACCCATCAATGAAGGTGACACCATCCTTAGATTTCAATCAAAGCAGCTGGACCAGCTCCAACATTGGAAGAGAAGATAAAGACTAGATACAAATGCATTGAACTTGCATCATATTATTCCTGCACTGTTTTGCAAATAGACTTTGTTAACAAGCATTAAAACAAAACAAACAAATTCACACTGTTATTTCTATCATAGTTCTTTCCCCCATACTATCATTCCAAGAGCATTATAATTTCAGGTAAAATATAACATAATTCAGCATATGAAACTTCCATCCCACAATCATATAGCTAGCACAATGACATACAGAACATCTGCAGCAATCATCCTATCGTCATCATCATAATCTCTGGAATCTAATACAAGTATATTTGGGGAAGGAGAAAGAAATGGTGTCCTTGGGACCATTGATTTGCCATGTATCTCACCTCAAAAAGACAAATCAACCTCTAGTCACCCTTGAGGGAAGAAATGACTATATGCAAGCAAAACAACTAATATGATGAACACAGGGGGACCTTTTTGGAATCTGGTTTTTCTAGAACATTGTAGTTGTGACAATAAACTTTATGAAGATATCGCTGCCTGCATTATGTCATCCACTAGGTTCTTTGCCAAGAAAGCTTCCCACCGTTGGAGAAATAGAGGCAAGATTTGCCTGTGGCACATCCATTATTTATCTCATTCCACAGGTGTTTTGTTTCTCCAGTCCTTTAAAATGTCATTGGGAGACTTTGTCATGGCTCTTTTCTCCAGCATGTTTGCAAATCCCTCCTAGTTTGGTGCTGTCTGCAACTTCAACTGATGTACAATTTAATTATTCCCTTGCAACATTTATGAAGCTATTAAAGCAGGCAGGAGCCAATTAAGGAAGGGAAATACGGTTTAGGAGAATAGAGAGACTGATGCTGTTTCAATGTCATGCTTTGATATTCTCCCTTGGAGGACTGCTGGGAAAATGTGCTATTTGAAAATAACTACAAAAAGTAACTAGTCATTTTCACTGCATCCTGAGGTAATTCTCCAAGAAGGCTTGATTTATGCAGTTTTTGCCCCTAACACTTAATGTATGTTTATGCTTAATTAGCCCCTAATCAAACTTCCTGACTTTCTGGACCAAATCACATTAAAAGGTAATTAAAAATACTCCTCAGTTTTCACCTTCCTGCTGGTTACTTCTCTATCTTAATAGATGCCTATTTATATGTTTAAAACTCTTTTCACCCTCCTCAAAACTTTTATTACTCATAATTAGGACACCTCTATATTGGAGCAGAAGTGCAGTGGAGAGATAATACACACACATGTACATATATGCACATTCAACCACACACACATACTCAACTCCATGCTTTTGGCCACCTGGAATTAAGATTTCAACTTTGATTTTTCTCCTATACTTTTAATAGCAGCCTGACATGCAATGGGTGCCACTTACTAAACTTTTACCTGGCACTGTAACTCCATCGTAAGTAAATCTTTCACTCTACTTCTCTGCTCTGCTTTGGTGTAGTAAGCACATACAGTGCAAGCAGGAGTAACAGAAACATTGGCAACCTTACAGAACACATGAGAGAAGTCTCTCATGCTATAAAGCAGCCTGCCCAAACTGGTACTCTCTCCAGATGGACTGGGACTACAGCTCCAAGTATTTCCAGCAAACATGGCATTCAGCCATGGGCATTGCAGTCCCAACACATCTGGAAGATGTTAGATTGGGGAAGGCTACTATACTCCCTCCCATTCCCCTTTGTCTACATGGGAAGTTTGCAGAAAAGAATCCTAGGCTATGTGTATCAAGTTTATATTATTGTATATATTGTATAAGTAATGCAGCTCTGCCACCTGCAGATTAGATCCATGTCCCACCTGGCTCTTTTAAGTGTTGTGGAGGGGAGACAATTGGATTCAAGCAGTGGTAAATATGTCATTGGGAGGGGGGGCTGTACCTCCTTCCTTGAAGGAGATGTTAGTGCAACCCATCCTGAAGAAGCCATCTTTCTACCAATCTGTGTTGGATAATTTTTACCCAGTTTCCAATGTTTCCCTCTTGGGGAAGATTTTGGAGGAGGTGGTAGGATTGCAGCTGCAAAGAATCGTGAACGAAGCAGATTATGTGGTTCCATTTTAGTCAGGTTTCAGGCATGCATTTGTTGCTCTCATGGATGACCTTTGGGACCTGGAAGAGGGGAGTGCAGCTCTCTTGTTACCATGGTTCTCTCAGCAGTGTTTGAGATCATCAACCATGGTTTGCAGAGGTTCTACTCCTATCTGAGCAGGTAGCTGCAGTCAATAGTAATGGAGAATGAGCAATCAACCCATTCTACATATATGGGTTGCCACAGAGCTCAGTTCTTTTCCCCATGTTGTTTAACATCTTCCTGAAACTGCTGGATGAGGACATCCTTCAGTTTACAGTGAGATATCATTGGTATCTTCATGATACCCAGCTGTATATCTCCACACTGGATCAGACAGGAGTTACAGTGGATATCATTATCCACCCTATGGGTATGGAATTGGATAGAATGAAATAAGTTAAAATAAATCCTAGCAAGACTTAGTTGCTGTTTGTCCAAAAGCCGTCAGGTTTGGCCGTAGTCCCTAAACTGGTTCTGCATGGAGTTGTATTCCTTCTGAAGGAGTAGTCCACAACTTGGAATCACAGCCTTTGTTTGATTAACAGGGGGAGGCTAGGCCATCAGAGCTTTGCTCAGCTTTGGTTGGTGTACCAGTTGTGGTCATTTGTGGAATGGGAGGCCCTGACAACTGTCATTCCTGCCCTTATTACCATAAGATTGGGTTACTGCAACCTGCTGAGGCTGCCCCTGAAAACCATCTGGAAGCCTCAATTCATTTAGAATGCAAGAGCCATCGTTGTGTTGTTTTAACTGATTGTTTTTATTATATTTATGGTATTTATTTATTTATTTATTTATTTATTTATTTATTTATTTTTCAAATTTATTCCCCGCCCATCTCCCATGCCAGGGACTCTGGGCGGGTTACAATAAATAAAATTTAAAAACTATACAAAATATCTCACAAGCATAAAATAAATAAAATAAAATCCAAGATGGATTAGGACCCGCAGAATGGATCGTGGAGCTAAGGGGCCAGCCAACCCCAGGAGGCACTACCACCTCCGTTGTCCCAGGCCAGGTGGCAGAGCCAGGTCTTAAGGGCCTTCCGAAAGGCCAGGAGGGAGGGGGCCAGTCTCACCTCCGGGGGCAAGATATTCCATAAGGCGTGCGCTATCGCAGAGAAGGCACGCCTCCTGGACCCCGCTAGATGGAATTCTCTTGTTGAGGGGGTCCGAAGCATGCCCTCTCTGCATGCACGGGTGGGGCGGGACAACGTTAACGGGACGAGACGGTCCCTCAGGTACCCTGGTCCTATGCCATGTATGTTTTATGTAAGCTGCCAAGTATCTGTAGAAATCATACAAGGTAATAAATACCATATTTATAACATAATTCTTCTCATTTTTAAATGATGGTATTCATTACAGTAGTGGAATTTGGGTTTTGTTGGTACCCACATGTCAATCTTGCCACAAGTTGTGTTGCACCTCCAGCACAACAAATAGTATCTAAATAGAAACTGTAAATCACAGTCTTAATATTCCATTCAACAGCAGAATATCACAAACAGAACTATTTTGGCCGAGTGCTAGGAGCTTAAAACACCTAAGACCATGAGCAGGAATAATTAGGCAACACAACAGAGAACATGACCCAAACAAGGAGTGTTTCTAGATGGACAAATTTAGCTAACAGCAGTTTAGAGCTATTTCATTTTTTCTTTAATAATGAATTTCGGTGGTAAGAATAAAAGATGCAAGAAGTAGTGGAAAAAATAGAGGAGGGTTACAAATAGAAGATGACAGCATCTGGATCTTTGTAAAAGTTTGATAATTAGACATTTCACAATAAATATCTAAAACCATTCAAGCTCATATCAGAAACAGAGGTAGAATTCCATCCTTGAGAGGGAATAGGGCTTTACCAACAGTCTAAGATCAAATGTTTGATGATGGCAAATTAATGAGTCAAGGCAAACCTGAACTGAGGAACAGAAAACATTATTAATACATTATCTAATTAATTTTCATTTGTACTACACACAATATGAAAATTAGAATAAAACAAACAAAATAAGAACAAAATTAAAGTACAAAATGAAGTTCAGAGTTTCCCTTGAATAGAAGATTCTAATATTAAAAAGTTAATACTCAAAATTAGCTGTATAGTAAGGATATGAAAGAGAGCCAGTTTGGTGTAGTGGTTAAGGCATCAGGCTAGAAACCGGGAGACTGTGAGTTCTAGCACTGCCTTAGGCACAAAGCCAGCTGGGTTACCTTGGGCCAATCACTTTCTCTCAGCCCTAGGAAGGAGGCAATGGCAAACCACTTCTGACAAACCTTGCCAAGAAAACTGCAGGGACTTGTCCAGGCAGTCTCTGAGAATCAGACACGATGAATGGGGGGGAAGGGGGGTATGAAAGTAGAAGAAATCAAAGAACTTTACAAATTTAATTTATTTCAGTGTGATAGATTTAAGCATACATCTGTTGATATCAAGGGACTTTTGAAGGGCTTAACATGGCTGCATCTCTGTCTTAAATGCTGTATTTCTAAATTAATTTAAGATCAACATGAATATATGAACGTTGAGATATTTGAAGATGACATATGCTAAATGTTTGATGGCAATTATCTCAGCACCTTCCAGTTGTGATGATTACAATTCCCATCATACTCCAGCCAGCACTGTCAGTGACCTTATGCCTGGGGGATGATGGGAGTTGTATTCAAAATATTTAGAAAGGAGTATTTGCTGAAGGCTAAGGTTCTAAGCTATATTTTTAATACTATTGTTTTATTCAAAGATGTATGTTAGATTTTATTTATTTCCAGTAACTTTGTTTTTCTATTATTTGACATTTTGCATTGAATATTGTCACTTAATGGAATACAAAAAGGCAAAGAATATAAGAATTGCTGGTAATGTGATAGAAATTTATCAAATGCAAAAGTCAAAGAAGCAGTCAGAATTTCTCCCTGGTCTGCACTAAGTATTTCTCTAAACAGGTGCAGAGATTTTAAGGCCCCTTCCCATTTTTTAAAAAAATCAAAGAATTAGAACTAAGAATACAATTAAAATTTCAAAAACTGCAAGTATATAACAGTTCTTCGGCCCCTCTGATTTTTTTCTTCCAATGTCTTATAACCAATGTCTATTTCTAGTTGTATGTTATTGGTTTTTTCCTCATGCATTAATTCTCCACAGAATACCAGAAGCACAGCTGCTTCCTTTGCTCCAAAGAAAAGCTACCAGGTGTTGAAAAGAGTATTGGCAAGAGTTACCCATGCTGTGACAGTGCCAATTTCTAAAGGAACTCCCTTATGGAGAGATGAATGTGATTCTAATCATTTCATTTCATTGAGAATACTCTGTCTGGGGAAAAAACCAGTGGGAAGGAAATATCTAGAATGGCCTTATACCTTTGTTCTTGCTTTGGAGAAAAACCTTTTGTTCATACTTACAAACAGATCATCTGGACCATCAGCCAGGTGAACTGAAGTTCATTTCTACAAGTAATGAAACAACCATTATGCTGGAGTTTTTTATATATATAAACTGAACTGTCTGGAGAGAAAATGTGCTGCTGTTTAAAACAACATAAATGCTTGGCTCTCTCTTTCACACACACACACACACACACACTATCTATCTATCTATCTATCTATCTATCTATCTATCTATCTATCTATCTTTATATATATAATGTGTGTGTGTGAAAGAGAGAGCCAAGCATTTATGTTGTTTTAAACATAAATATATATATATATATTTATATATATATAACATATATATATGTGTGTGTGTGTGTGTGTGTGTGTGTGTGTGTGTTGTTTTAAACAGCAGCACATTTTCTCTCCAGACAGTTCACCTGACCTGTATGAAGAAAAGTAGATATTTTGTATGGAACAGAATATCTAGCTGTGTTACTTGCTCCCCCTTCTGGCTTCAGGTATAGTAACACAGAACCCATTTATCTGTCACAGTGTTACTGCTGGTTTTGTTTAATTGCTTTCATAGCTTGTTCTATAGAGAAAAAGAAGGAGGGGAAAAGATCATTTAATGAACCCACATGCAGTGCATAGAAGGATTTCGAACATTTTTTTTCATTATTCACCTCTATAAGAGGTGACTATTATAGAGGTGAATAATTTGCCAAAACACACACACACACACACACACACAAACCACCCTCAAAAAACTGCTCAATTGTCCCTGCCTGCTGGAAACAAAACGAAATGTGTTTAGGCTCAGAGTCAAGCCATATCTCAGTGACTGACATGTTTTGGTTTTTTCCCCATGAGCAAAGAGAAAAGCTAATACAAGGTTACTATTAGCTAGTTTAGGTTAGTTGCTAACTTCTCTTCTATAAGTGAATCTGTCACATTTTGTGAATAGTGTTCTAAATGATCCACAAATGATTTCAACAATAGTTGATTCTCAAATATTTATTTCCATACCAGATACAAACTCTTCATATGGCACTGTTACATGGATTCAATAATTTTTCCACTTTTGTATGTATGAGCTTCCGGGTGCTGAAGATGTCGGTGCGCTGAACCGAGCTCTCCTGTCTCGGCTCCGCGGTTTGCCTGCCTGCAGCGGTTTTTAGAGAGATAAAACTGCTGAAATTTCCCCTTTGAAGAAAAGGGGATCAGAAGATAGACCACAAGGGTCGCTGGAATCGCCGCTCTTTCCCAATCCCCGTTTTTCCACCACGGGGAAAAGGAAATTGAAGTGGCGAAAGCGACTGGAGGAATCATCACTATTGCTCTGCAGGAAACCGTGAATTCTTTACAGATAAGTAGCACCTAAATTCAGCACTTTTAGTCACTGATTTATATTTGTGTTTATTTTAATTTTACTTATTATCTGCTAAGATCCTTCTATGGACATGATTGATACTGCTGGTGCTTGTATAACTTTCTTGCTAAGAAGACTTGAGAAAATGGTGGGAGTTTAAAGAATAATGACTTTACTTGGAGCTAAGTGATATTGAGTGATATTGACTATTGACAAATGGTTTATCTACCTATGTGGGATTAATCTGTTTTCCTCTCTGGACTTTGAATTTAAACGGATTAATGGTCTGCCTTTTATTTTATTTTATTTTATTTTATTCTCATCTTGAGATGGCATTTTTTCCTTTTTTTTTCCTGTAATGTGTTTGGATATTATTTGGATTATAAAGGACATTTTTGGAGTTCCTTTGCTTTGAACAGTTTCTGGAATTTCCTTATTATATGGGATTTTAATAGACCTCTTTATTACATTTCATCTTGGAGAATAAAGACATTTAGAGATGAAGCTCTCTCTCTTCCCCCCCCCCCTTTTTTTTTTCTCCTTTTTGGGATTTGTGAATATAAGCTTGCCTGAGAACTGGATTGTTATTTTATTTCCAAGGATATTTTGACTACAGCTAAAGGAAATACCCGTTGTACTCTTATCTTCTATTTTCTGTATGTGAGAACTGTTGATTTTACCAAAGTACATTCTGCCTTCTTTTTATGCAACAACTATTAAGAAAAGGCAGTATTATTTTTACTTTTTAATTTTTATTGTATATTAATTTTTTTTTCTTTCACCTTTTGCTTTTGAATTTTTGAATAACTTTTATCCTTCCTCTCCCCCTTCCCTTTTTTCCCCCTTTTTTGCTGTTTGTTGTTGTTTCCTTTTGTCTTCCGTTATTTTTCTTTTTTTCTTTACAGGAATACTACACACAGCATGGCTACTGTGGCTGCAAGAGTGAAGAGGGATAGAGATAAGGAAAAGGAGAAAGAAACTGGGAGAATGTCTACTGACTCCATTGCATCATCTTCAGAGTACCAACATCAGACATGAAAAAAATACTGGATGCGATTACAGCACTGAACAAAAAAAATGATAACTCTGTTAGGTGATGGTGGCCTTTGGGGTTTCAGGCTTGAAGTAATCCAAACAACGTGTTGTAAGGCTAACAATATCTTTATTGATAGCATAAGGCAATAATGGATGTATGGTGCATTATTGCAAAAAGGGAAAAACAAAGCAGAGTTCCATCACCAGAATGGAAAGAAAACATCATGGTCTGTGCAAAGACCAGGCATAGTTACAGTTCAGATACAAAAGTACATGTAGATAGCAGTCTACATAGAGAAAGCATAGGAAGAACATAAGTGAGATGAATAATCATGGTTCATAGCTGATTAATACCCATGGTACACAATTCTGATTGGTTCATATGGGCTGGGTAACTTTTCAGTTTACAGTTGTTGTACTTACTATAAAGCGTCACACGATGGCAGTGTTGCGCATTGGCTTTCCCTCAAGATGCTTTTCACATGGGAAAGTAACTGATAAGGTTTTGTTTTTGCTAGATAGACAAGCACCTGTTATTTACGAGCTACACCAGAGAGGCTTGGAATTTTCCACTTTCAGGCCAGGTTCATAGTGAAGGAAATGCCATGCGTTTGATTCTGCATAGCATTACTTTACCAAATAACTTTAACACCCCTTCCGCATGGATTTTCGAAACGCTGTGGGGGAAAACTGAAGCACACAGAGACACAAATGATTTTATTTCAAACACATTTGTTCTAGTCCCAAGCTGGTTACCATGGTTGCATGCTTCTCAAGAGGTAAAGCCTTCGTGAAGATATCTGCCACGTTTAGTTCAGAAGGACAATATTCTAATTGGATAAATCCTTCTTGAATTGCATGTCTTACATTTTTGTATTTCACATCGATATATTTCGTGCGGCCTTTGACATTTTCAGAGATAGCAAGAGAAAGACAGGATTGGGAGTCTTCATACACTGTAAGTGGTGTGGCACTTTCAATATCAATTGAAAGATCTACAAATAATTGTTTTAACCAGTATAGTTCATTGATTGCCTCACTGAGAGCGGCAAATTCGGCCTCACACGTAGAAACAGCTATTGAACTTTGTTTTCTCGCTCGCCAAGCAATGGCAGTATTGGCAAACAAACAAAGGAAGCCACTTACAGATTTTCTATCTCCCTCTTCTGCAAAGGAGCTGTCAGCATAAATCACAGGCATTTCAGCTTTAGTAGCTGACACTTTAAGGCAAAGATCAGCTGTGCCTTTAAGGTAACGTAGGACGCTTTTTAACCCTTGCCAATCCCGCATGGATGGTTTGGCAACCGTACGACTGAGTACTCCAACTGAGTAAGCTAAGTCAGGGCATGTCCATTGTGTTAAGTGTAGCAAACTTCCTACAGCAGAATGATATAATTCAGATTGAGGACAAACTTCTTCACATACATCACCCTTTAGGAAATCAAGAGTCATTGGTGTTTTGGTAGGTTTTGCATTTGACATTTCAAGTTGACTCAACAATTGATCAATTTTTCTCTTCTGACTCAGATAGAATTCACCACTCTGAGCTCTAGTGACTTCAACACCTAGATAGTATTTCAGCTCACCTAGGTCTTTCAATTGAAAGTACTGTCTTAATTGTGTTGCAAACTCTTGTACAAGGTGCAAAGAACCAGTTGCTAGGCAAAAATCATCAACATACGTTAGCAACACCGTGTAATCACTTCCAGAACCTCTTACATACACACAAGGATCAGCAACTGATTTTTTAAAGTTTAAAGATAACGCCTTATCTAAACATTGATGCCAACAACGTCCAGCCTGCTTCAATCCATACAGCGCCTTGCGCAGCCTGTACACCTTCTGAGAATTGCCACAAGCATAGCCAGGAGCCTGCTTCATGTACACTGTTTCAGGGAGCTCTGCATTCAGATATGCTGTGTCAACATCAAAGTGATGGACAACAAGTCCACGCTGTGCAGCCAGAGAAAGTACCATACGTAAAGACTCTGGTCTAGCTGTGGGTGCATATGTGAGATCATAGTTCAAAAACCTCTCTTGTGCAAATCCCTGAGCAACAAGCCTGGCTTTGTACTGCACTGTATTATCAGGAAGAAGCTTCTTTCTGAAAACCCATCTGGAACCAACAGCTTTCTGGGATGGGGGCAAATCAGTGACTTCAAACACCTTTTGACTCACTAATGCCTCAAACTCCTTATCCATCGCTGTGTTCCACTTCTCCTGCTCTTCAACAGGCAGAAGCAACATCTCCTGGAAAGACTGAGGTTCACAGGTAATTTGACACACTCTCACCTGCTGAATCACAAACCTGTCAGGCTTCACACCCTTTGTGGAATGTGCAGACCTACGAGGAATTACCACTGCCTCTTCCTCATCACTGTCCTCTGCCTTTTCACTACCTGATTCCCCCTTCAGGTCCTGAACCTGCTCAGGTGAAATTTCCTCTTCCTTCACCTGAGGGGACCCTCTCACCACACTAGGAGACTGGGAACCAGAAGGCAGCTGAACTGGTTGTTGTCCAGCCACAGGAGCATGGACAGTTGGCTGTACACTAGATTGCAACAACACCTCTGAACTAGCATTCAACCTATCCCAACCAGTAGGGTGCTCAAAATTAGCACTTCTGGAGACTACCACACGACCATAGCCTGCAGAAAAACGGTAACCCTTAGATCTAGATGAATAACCAACAAACCTTAAGCGTTGTGCTTTTGGCTGGTTCTTCCTTCGCTGAGACTTAGGGATGTGAACATACGCAAATGTTCCAAAAACACGCAGATGCTTCAGCGAAGGGCGCTGGCCAAACAAAAGGAAGTAAGGAACTTCATTCACAGATGAATTCCACACCCTGTTAGTCAGATACACTGCAGTCATGGTAGCCTCGCCCCAGAAACGGGCTGGCACCTGGGCATCTAACATCAGGCTATTTCTAATGGTATTAACAACACCAATCTTCCTTTCAGCTATTCCATTCTCAGCAGGAACACCAACATTGGCAAGTCTATGGGAGATTCCTTTCCTACGAAGCCAATTCTGAAACTCATGGCCTAGAAATTCTCCTCCACAATCTGATTGAAACTGACCTACTTGATAGCCATAGTTTCTCTCCACAATTGCAACAAACTCCTTAAAGCGAGCAAAAGCCTCCGCTTTAGATTTGAGCAAATAACAAAATGTATAGCGAGTATGGTCATCCACCAAAAGGAACATGAAACGCGCCCCCCCTTCACTAGGAGCATTGGGGCCTGCTAAGTCTCCATGAACCAACTGAAAAGGCCTAGTTGACACCCTGTCACTTTTCCTAGCAACAGGAGCAGCCTTAATTTTGGATTGTTTGCACACAGTACAATCAAGAAAGTCATCACACTTTTTGGATCCTAGTTCAGGATACACTTTGTCCATTTGGGACAAACTTCCCCACCCGGGATGTCCCAGAACTCTGTGATAATAGTGAATGCATTTGTTATGTGGGGGAACATTGGAAATACAATTTCCTGACACAATCCCCTGCTTAGGAAGCATTTCATATAATTGATTCACTAACCTCCCCCTAGCACATTCTATTCCATCTTTTTCAATAGAACATCCAGTACCCTTGAACACAACAGTATAACCAGACTTTACCAGGGCTGGAACGCTAAGGAGGGAAAAGTCAAGTGTAGGAACACACAACACATTTTGTACATTTATCCCCAAACAAGGAATGTATACTTCACCCTGAAAAGACACATCAGCCATGGATCCATCAGCTAGAGCAACCTGTTGGATTTTAGGCTTGTCCTTTGTCAATAGCAACTGTTCATTGTTGACAATGATTTGGCTACAGGCTGAGTCCAAAAGCCAAGTGTCTGAAGACCGTCTGCTCACAGCCGTGAGCAAAGCAGACACCTGGGTACGTTGTCTAGGCGCTTGCTTCCCCTTCTTTCGCACGAACCTCTTTCCACTGGCTCCACCGGCTGGGCGAGGTGGCTGGGGACAGTCTCTCATGAAGTGTTGGGTCGAGTTGCACCAGAAACATCTCCTTACAGCACACGCAGCCTCTGTTCCAGCTGGAAAACGCTGTGCAGAAGTCTCAGGAACAGCAACAGACGGCTTACCCTGCATCTTCTCCAGGTCACGAGCTTGCTGGATTTCTTGCAGCCGATTTGTAAGATAATCCACAGTGAGTTCTTGGGGTCTCAACGTCTGAGTTGCCTCGATGAGCATGTCAAAGCTCTTGTCCAAGCTTGACAGGATAACACAAGCTCTCTGGGTATCAGGGATCACAACATCCCGCTCCTCAAGTTCAAGAAACAAAGTCTTGAGTTTATGGAGGTGGGTCATCACGTTTCCACCAGGCTGCAGCTTCAAATTGTAAAGCTGACGTGATAGACCAACGATGGCAGCAAATGTTTGCTTGGAATAAAGGGCTTTAAGAGCTTCCCAACATGCGTGTGCAGTGTCCAGATTTCTGATATGCAATAGCTGCGATGATTCCAGTCCCAGAATCAAATTGCCATAAGCATGATCTAAACACAACTGCACTTCTTCAGTAATAACACCAGTTGGAGGTGTGTCTCTCACCTACTTCCACAAACCTTCTTTTAGGAAGAAAGACTTGATCTTCACACACCAGGTCCGATAGTTTGTGCCATTCAAATGCTCAAAGGGCAGACTGGTTAGCCCTGCAGCAGCAGTCATGCTGACCACTCAAAGAAAAACACGTTTACTCCAAAATGCAGCCTTAAAAACAAACCCCGTTGTCACAGCCAGATCCAGCGCAGCAAACAGCAATCCATCCAGCCTGGGCCCGTAACCTGTTAGGTGATGGTGGCCTTTGGGGTTTCAGGCTTGAAGTAATCCAAACAACGTGTTGTAAGGCTAACAATATCTTTATTGATAGCATAAGGCAATAATGGATGTATGGTGCATTATTGCAAAAAGGGAAAAACAAAGCAGAGTTCCATCACCAGAATGGAAAGAAAACATCATGGTCTGTGCAAAGACCAGGCATAGTTACAGTTCAGATACAAAAGTACATGTAGATAGCAGTCTACATAGAGAAAGCATAGGAAGAACATAAGTGAGATGAATAATCATGGTTCATAGCTGATTAATACCTATGGTACACAATTCTGATTGGTTCATATGGGCTGAGTAACTTTTCAGTTTACAGTTGTTGTACTTACTATAAAGCGTCACACGATGGCAGTGTTGCGCATTGGCTTTCCCTCAAGATGCTTTTCACATGGGAAAGTAACTGATAAGGTTTTGTTTTTGCTAGATAGACAAGCACCTGTTATTTACGAGCTACACCAGAGAGGCTTGGAATTTTCCACTTTCAGGCCAGGTTCATAGTGAAGGAAATGCCATGCATTTGATTCTGCATAGCATAACTTTACCAAATAACTTTAACAGACTCAACTGCTACTTTGGAGAAAAAGATGGATGACTCAATTGCTACCTTGGAGAAAAATATGGATGACTCAATTGCCTTCTTAGATATAAAAATGGATAAAAAAATTAACAATCTAGGTCAACAAGTAGACAAAAAAATGGAGGCAATGAAAGAAGATTTAAAAGAAGAAATTAGAAAAGAAATACAAAATGTCAAAGAGGTAGTAAATACCTTATCAGGGGAATCTAAAGAGACACAAGGACAGGTTAAGAAATTAGAGATTAAATCAGAATCTATTACTAAAGATATGGAATACAACTTAGATGCTATTGCCCTAGTAGAAATGAGAGAAAAAGAATTCATTTTGAGATTGAGAGGAGTTCCAGAAAAATCAGATGAGAACACGAGAGAATATATAGTTGGTGCTTTAGCCCAATACTTACAGATAGAAGAAGAAGACCTGGACTCTGAAATAGATAAAATCTTTAGAGTTAATTCACGTTATGCTAGAGAGAAGAAAGTGCCAAGAGATATATTGATATATTTTGTGAGGAAAGTTACAAAAGAGCAAATTCTGAAGAAACACTATAGTGACAGATTAAATATAGCAGGGAAAGATATAATTGTCTTAAAAGAAGTCCCATTAAGAATATTAAGAAAAAGAAAAGAATACTCCTTCTTTACAGATAAATTAAAGCAAAATAACATACCATTTAGATGGGAAAGAATAGAAGGAGTATCTTTTACCTTTAAAGAGCAAAGATTTAAAATAAATTCCATTTTGAAAGCAAAGGCCTTAATAGAGAAATATATGACAGATATGAGTGATGTATTTAAAGTTCTGGAAGAAATGAAAGAGACATTCAAAGATAAGGAAAAGAGTGAGGACCTATCGGAGATGGGAGCTACTGGAGTGGATTTAAAAAAGAACTTTTAAATACCAAAATACCATGGACTTTAAATATCTAACATGGAATACCAATGGGGCGAATTCTCCCCAAAAGAAAAAGAAAATTTTTCATTTTTTGAACAAAATGAAACTGGATGTAATTTGCTTACAAGAGACTCATATTTGTAAAAAAGACATTAAGTATTTGATTCAAAAACAACTAGGAGAAGAATTTATTTCAGCTGGATTAAAAAAAACTAAGGGGGTAGTCTTGTATATGCAACAAAAAACAAGCTACAGACAATTCCACCTGGATGACTGAGAACCTTCATAGACATATGCAACAAAAACTTAATCCAAAATTAATATTGACTGATGATGAAGGAAGATATATTTCAGTGGAAGTAAATATACAAGGGACTAAAACATTGATGGTTGGGATTTATGCTCCAAATTTTGATAAAGGACTATTTTATAAGAACCTAATGGACAAAGTTTTGGACTTATCATATGAGAATTTGTGTTTTATGGGGGATTGGAATGGGGTGATTCTCCCACTGGAAGATAGACACTCGCAAAAAAATGTGAAACCTACACAGGGAAAACTACCCCAAACTTTTTTTGATTTAAAAGATATGTTGGACTTACAAGATATTTGGAGACTTATGAATGGAAACTTTAAAGAATATACATACTATTCAGAGAGTTACAAATCATTTTCCAAAATAGATATGTTCTTTTTTTTTCCATAAATTTTATTGAATTTTAAAATACATATTAAAAGTTAATACAAAGAAAGAAATAGAAATACAAAGTAAGAAAAAAGGAAAGAAAAAGTGAAGTCAAAAAAATAACAAACAAAGAAAATATAGAAAATAGATGTCCTCCAATTTATCCTTGAACTTTAAGTACATTAATTAACTTTAAATGTTAGTCCTTCATACAATACACAGGAACTTTTCTTTGTCATATACCCTATGATTTCTATAATCCAATCTTCTGTTCTTCATATAGGTTTCACCTTTCTTGATATCTTCCAACAATCCATCTCTGGTTTCTACTCCTTGGAATAGTAATCAAATGTTCATTGCTGCATCAATTAAATGTTTTCCATTTGCTCTTTCCATTTTTACATCTATATTTATATCTTCAATAAAATCCAATTAGTGTAACAAATAAAGGCCTTATCTACTTCTAATAAAATACAATATATTCTGTTCATATTATGACTATATATTCCATTAATACATAACCTAACATATTACATAACATAATACATAATATAGCAAGAATACAAAACCTAACATAACATATAACCTAATACATAGTATACCAATTCTTATAATAATCATACAACATATTCATACATAATATCATCCTGTAATAACCTTCATTCTAGTTCCATCTCATCATCTCATTATCTTCTCATAAATGTATCTCCAGAAAGAGTAATCTATAATATCAACTTATATTTATATTTATAATCTTGTATCTTACACTTAGAGTATCATTCTTATAATTCTTATAATATTCATACATAATATTATAAGAATATGTCATCTTATAATAACATTAATTCTAATTCTAATTCCACCTCATCATCTCATTATCTTCTTGTATATATATCTCCAAAAAGGAAAAATAAGCCATCCACCATCCATCTTCAATTTGCACTCCTTGGGACAATGTCCATCTGAACTAAATACAAAACCTAACATAACATATAACCTAATACATAGTATACCAATTCTTATAATAATCATACAACATATTCATACATAATATCATCCTGTAATAACCTTCATTCTAATTCCATCTCATCATCTCATTGTCTTCTCATAAATGTATCTCCAGAAAGAGTAATCTATAATATCAACTTATATTTATATTTATAATCTTGTATCTTACACTTAGAGTATCATATTTTTATGCATCCATACAGTTTCTCATATCTGCTCTCACTCTGTGTACAATCCAGATCCGCATTTTCATTAACCTTGTGTCCCAGATCAACATCAATAAATCTCCTGTTTAGGTTATGCCAAGATCACAATATGCAACTTGTTTTATTCTGTAACTCATGTGGGATGTCAAAGTGCTTATTTTACCATATCTATCAATTTGCATGTTAAAATCTTCCTGTCTCAGCTGCCACAATGTGTTTATGCCCAAACGTTTAATAGACCACTTCCTGTAAAATATCATAATCTTCTTCTGTACCAATACATTCAAAATCCTCTTTCCCTGTTTCTCTACTGGTTCGAAAGATCTTCCCTCTGTTTCTAAATCTGTCCCTTGTATCTTCTGTTCCTGAGCCACCAAAACTATAAATATACGTTCTATGGATTTCTTAATTTGCGAAAAAGCTTCGCTGATTTCTTTCTTAAAATCCTGAAGTGCTGTAAAAAATGCCATTCTCACCTACACCCCCCTTTTCAGCCGTAGTTAGCTGTTGTAGTCAAAACAAAATTTTTCCCAGGGAGCAGGGAACAGCTGTTCTATTGTTATCAACGATGTCTGTTTCTTTAAGTGAAGAAAACTTTTAAAATAAAAGATGAAAAATTCCACAGAGCAGTATTTCAAACAGTTTATAAAAGGAAAAATAAAAATAAATTCCAAGTGAGACAAAGTCCGTTCTAAAAAAAAGTAGAAAAGTAAGAAGGAAAAGAGGCACACATTCTCTATACTCTATACTTTATTCTTTATTCTTCAGGCTGCAAGCTGCTTAACCCAAACAATTTCTCAAAAGTCAATTAGTTTGTCGAGTGAAGAATACCAACAAAGTCTCTTAAGTCCCAATTTCTCTGATACAAAAGAAAGGCAAAAAAAATACAAACTTGTTCATTATGTTGCCAAAATAAAATCTATCAAACTTCCACCAAAATTAATTATAGCAAAGAAAACACAAAATTAGCCAACATTTTAAGCAAAGTCCAAAGATAAATTTTAGATAATAAAAATGTTCTAATCTAAAAAAGAAAACTAATATAAGGTGATCTAAAAGCTGGCTGTCGCTCTTGTGTCTCCCAAAGAGACTTATGTTCCCTGCAGAGCTAGGATCCTCCTTTGGCCATTCCACTGCATTCACCCCCGTTCTTCTCCGCGGTGGAAACTACAAAGAAAAACAGGAGTGGGCAATTCCAATGGCTCTGTGAGCAATCTTCTGGTTCCCCCCTCTCCAGGGGGAAGCTTCAGTGGTCTTACAAATTCTGTAGACCCCTGCAAACAAGGTGGAAAGTCAGCCAGGTCTCAGAGCTCTGAGAAACTCTGACTTGTCGAGCTGCCAGCCAGGCTTGGAGTCTCAAAATAGATATGTTCTTGATTTCTAAAACCTTAATGATGGGTGTAAATAAGGTTGAAATACTACCTAAAACTTTATCAGATCATAACCCTGTCTTACTAACTATTAAAGGAAAAAGGAATGTATTTCGATGGAGGCTAAATGAGTCAATTTTCCGGAAAGAAGACATGGTTGATACATGTGATACTTAGACCTGTGGTCTAAGGGGGGACGACGGGTTCAGGAATGGGGGACCAGCCATAATATCCCCCGGAAATCAACAACGGTGGAAGGTTTTTATTGGACTTTTAACTTTAGTTTAACAACTAAGAGGAAGCCCCCATCTGTACCCACATTTATTTATAGGCGGCAGAGATTTTTTAGGGTCCCTGTAGTGTGAATGTGGCCCCCCCTGGATGTGAGAGAGTCAGGGGGGAGTCCAAGATTGTGTGATAGTATGTATGAGTGCCCACACCTGAGTGAGAGACAGGTGGTGGGCAGGAGTGGATGATATCTCTCTGCGACCAGTGAGAGTGGTTGTGGGGGGACATTGTAGGTGTGGTTGTGGTGGTTAGGCCCTTTCAGTGCCGAGAGCTTAGGCTGGTGCGCTGGGGGGGGCCTACCATCACTAGAAGTTGACTGAGTTTGAGAGATGTGTGCGTGTGGGAGGGGACCCGTGTTTCAACCTAGGGTCTTTGAAGGTCTGGGAGTGGAGGCATCTGGACCTGGAAGCTCTGGGGGTTATGGAGTGGGCTGCCCTATCGAAGTGGTGACGGGCCGGGGATGTTATGACGGGAACTGGAGGGCGGGCCATCGTTGGGGAAGACGCCCCCGGTGTTTATTACCGGTGGCGTGTTCCGGCCCTCCACGTTCATACCCAGGTCCTGGTCAGCAGATCCTTCAGGGCCCCGGTTTCCGGCTGCTGCTGCTTAATGCCAGGTCTGTTAACAACAAGGGCCCCCTCATATGTGATTTGATCACGGAAGAGGGGGCAGACCTGGCATGTATCACCGAGACCTGGCTGAGCTCGGAGGGGGGGGTAGCCCTCTCTGAAATATGCCCAGCCGGGTTTCAAGTGTGGCACCAGCCGAGACTCAGGGGCAGGGGAGGAGGGGTGGCGGTTGTAATTCGAGAGTCTCTAGTGGCCTTCAGGGGCACTGCTCCGCAAGTAGCCGGTTGTGAGACCCTGTTTTTCAAGTTGGGTTCTCGAGAACAGTTGGGAGTGTTGCTGCTGTACCAGCCTCCCTGCTGCGTAGCAACATCCCTGCCTGAGCTGCTGGAGGCCGTCTCGGGGCTGGCGGTGGAATTCCCTAGGCTTATGGTTCTGGGGGATTTCAATCTGCCGTCCCTGGGACGTGCCTCGGAGGCAGCTCGGGAGTTCATGACTACCATGGCAGCCATGGGCCTGTTCCAGATTATTCGAGACCCAACTCGAGACAGTGGACTCACCCCGGACTTAGTTTTCTTGTCGGAGCAGTGGCAGTATGCTCTGAGGGGAGAGTTACATCTTTCCCCTTTGTCATGGTCAGATCATGCCCTGGTGACCTTGAGATTCTCTTATGCCGCCCCACTCCGCAGGGAGGCAGGACCCAATCGATTGGTCCGCCCCCGGCGACTAATGGACCCAATAGGGTTTCAGAGGGAGCTGGGGGCTGTACCTCAGGATCTACTGCAAGCTCCAGCGGAGGTCCTGGCCGCAACCTGGAATAGGGAGGCGGCCGGGGCCTTGGACAGGATCGCGCCTATGCGGCCTCTCTTGCCACACTTGACCCGATACTCCCCTTGGTATACGGAGGAGTTGAGGGTCTTGAAGAGGGTTAAGAGACGCCTAGAGCGCCGCTGGAGAAAGACAAGGTCTGAATCTGACCGAACACAAGCTAGAGTCGCTGTTAAGACCTACCTTGTGGCGGTAAGAGCGGCGAAACGTCAATATTTCTCCGCTCTTATTGCGTCCGCAGAATGCCGCCCGACGACCCTGTTTAAGATAACAAGATCTCTGTTGGGTAAGGTGGAGTCTGTGACCCACCTACAGGGCCGTGCGGAAGAATTTTCTGAGCATCTGCAGGATAAAGTCGCTCAGATTCGGTCTAAGTTGGACTCTAAGCGTGTAGCACAGTCTGGGGAGATGCCGAGGGAACGTCTTTGCCCGGTTATCTGGGAACAGTTCGATCCTGTTGGACCTAAGGAAGTGGACAGGATCCTTCGGGTTGTAAGGGCCACCACATGTCATCTGGACCCATGCCCTTCCTGGCTGGTACAGGCAGCCCGGGAGGTGACATGTGGTTGGGCCCAGGTGATGGTTAATGCATCTCTGGGGGAGGGGGTGTTCCCAGCTGCTTTTAAAGGGGCTTTGGTGCACCCCCTCCTCAAGAAACCATCACTGGACCCTACTATATTGGACAATTTTCGTCCTGTCTCCCACCTCCCCTTTTTAGGGAAGGTGGTTGAGAAAGTGGTGGCGTTGCAACTCCAGAGGATCCTGGATGATACGGATTATCTGGACCCCTTCCAGTCGGGTTTCAGGCCGGGATATGGGGTGGAAACTGCATTGGTCGCGCTTACAGATGATCTCTGGCGGGAGCGGGATGGAGGGAGTGCATCCATCCTAGCTCTTCTTGACCTCTCAGCGGCATTCGATACCATCGACCATGGTATCCTTTTGGGACGGCTCAGGGAGTTGGGGGTGGGAGGCGTAGTTCTGCGTTGGTTCACCTCCTTCCTCCAGGGCCGTTCCCAATCGGTGGTAATAGGAGAGGAAAGGTCCGACCCTCGCCCCCTCGTCTGTGGGGTACCGCAGGGTTCGGTTCTTTCTCCTCTCCTATTTAACATCTACATGAAACCGCTGGGTGAGATCATCCGTCACCATGGGATGAGATACCATCAATATGCAGACGATACTCAATTATATATTTCCATCCCTGGTGAGATAAGTGATGCAGTGGCTACCCTTTCTCAGTGCCTGGAGGCTGTGGGGGTCTGGATGGGGAACAACAGGCTTCGACTGAACCCTGGTAAGACGGAGTGGCTGTGGATTGATGGCTCCTGTGGATCCAGGAAGTTGTCATCTCTAGTTCTGGATGGGGTTGCACTACCCCATTCAGACCAAGTGCGTAATTTGGGGGTTCTTCTGGACTCACGGCTCCTGCTTGAAGAGCAGGTGGTAGCCGTGGCCAGGAGGGCTTTTGCACAACTTCGTGTTGTGCGTCAGTTACGCCCTTTCCTGGATCAGGAAGCCCTCCGTACAGTCACTCATGCCCTGGTCATCTCCCATATAGACTATTGCAACGCGCTCTACATGGGGCTACCCTTGAGGAGTATCCGGAAGCTTCAATTGGTCCAGAATGCGGCTGCTCGCGCAGTTATTGGTGCGCCTAGATCAGCGCATGTGACACCTCTGTTGCAACAGCTGCACTGGGTGCCTGTGTGCTTCCGGGTCCAATTCAAGGTGTTGGTTATCACCTTTAAAGCCCTACATGGCATGGGGCCAGGTTACCTGAGGGACCGTCTCATCCCCATAACGTCGAACCGTCCCACTCGGTCATTCAGAGAGGGCATGCTACGGATCCCGTCCGTAAAGGAATGTCACCTGACGGGGTCTAGGAGGCGTGCCTTCTCGATAACGGCGCCCACCCTTTGGAATATGCTACCCCCGGAGGTGAGGCAGGCCTCATCGCTCCCAGCCTTCAGAAAGAACTTAAAGACCTGGTTCTGCCGCCTTGCGTGGGGGGAGGGGGGGAACAGTTCCTCTTGGGGATGGCTGGTGCCATAGGGCCCTTTTAAACATCCAAACATCATACCACCGCATCTTGGATTTTTATATTTAATTTTAATATATTAGAGTGTTTTATTGGGTGTTTTAATTGTCGGATTTTAATTTTTGTGTTTTGTAAACCGCCCAGAGTTCCCTTGCGGGGAGATGGAGCGGTATATAAATTGAAACATAAATAAATAAATAAATAAATGTAAGAAAAGACTAAGAGAATACTTTCTACTAAATTCAAACAAGGACACTAGTACACAAGTAGTTTGGGATGCAAGTAAAGCTTATATGAGGGGTTACTTCATTCAATATAATGCTCAAATGAGGAAAAAGAAGGAAGAAAAAATTCAATTGATCTTGGATGAAATTAAAAATAAAGAGAAATGTCTGAGGGATAAACCGATGGATAATACATTGATAACTCAAATTAAATTTCTACAAAAACAAATATCGATGATTTTGGTACAGGAAATAGAAATTCAAATGAAATTTACAAAACAGAAATATTTTGAATTTGCAAATAAACCAGGAAGATGGTTAGCTTATAAGTTAAGAAAACAAAGACAAAAAAAATATAATTTCTAATATACAACATAAAGGGAAAATTTTAGTGAACAATGTGGAGATACAAGAAGCATTTCATTCTTATTATACAGCATTGTATAAAAAACAGGATGTTCAAATAGCTGAAATTGATGAATATATGAGTAAGCAAAGATTAACTGTTTTAAATGATGAACAAAGAACATTACTTAATAATCCTGTAACAAAAGAAGAAATGACAATGGCTTTTAAGAAAATTAAAAGTGGAAAAGCACCAGGACCGGATGGACTATCGGCAGCTTACTACAAATATTTTGAAGATGAATTGAGTATTCCTCTCCAAAAAACTATAAATTCAATTTTGGAAACAGGAATTATGCCAGAAACATGGAAAGAGGCTCATATTACTTTGATTCCGAAAGAACAACTAAATTTGAATTCAACAAAGAATTATAGACCAACATCATTATTGAATAATGATTACAAGATATTTACGACAGTTTTAGCGGAAAGATTGAAAAATACTCTTGGAAATTTTATTCATCAAGATCAAGCAGGTTTTTTACCCAAAAGACAAATTAGAGACAATATTAGAAATGTTTTGGATGCATTAGAGTATTTAGAACAACATAATGAAAAACAAGCCGCCTTGATATTTATAGATGCCGAAAAAGCATTTGACAATTTAAATTGGTCTTTTATGTTTAAAGTATTGGAGATTATGAATTTTGGCGGGAATTTTATTAAGTGGATTAAATCAATTTATACACCTCAATTTGCAAAAATAATTGTTAATGGAGATTTTAGTAAACCTTGTGAAATACAAAAAGGTACAAGACAAGGCTGTCCTTTATCTCCGCTTTTGTTTATATTGGTTTTAGAAGTTCTACTTAGAGATATTAGACAGGATGATGGTATTCATGGCATTAGAGTTAAAAAGGAAATTTACAAATTAAGAGCCTTTGCAGACGACCTAGTCATTACCTTAGAGAATCCACTGGATGGAATTGAATTACTGATGCAGAAATTGAAGGACTTTGGGTCGTTAGCAGGGTTCAAAGTTAATTTACAGAAAACAAAAGTTTTGACTAAGAACATGGACTATCATCAACAAGAGAAATTGAGAGAAATTACAGGATATTCCTTGGAGAAAAAAGTAAAATATTTGGGAGTTTATTTAACATCGAAAAATGTTAAATTATTTCAAAATAACTATACCCCACTTTGGATTGACATTAAAAAAGATTTAGATCGTTGGGGAAAACTACAACTATCATTATTGGGGAGAATATCAGCGATCAAAATGAATATATTACCAAGAATTTTATATCTCTTTCAAACAATACCTATATTGACATCAGAGGAACCATTTAAACAGTGGCAGAAAGACATTTCTAAGTTCATTTGGCAAGGGAAAAAACCAAGAATAAAATATAAAGTCTTGCAAGATTCAAAAGAAAGAGGTGGTCTAGGACTCCCGAATTTGAAATTATACCATGCAGCTTGTGGTTTGGTATGGCTTAAAGAATGGATTGTTCTGAGAAATGAAAAATTATTAAATTTGGAAGGACATGAATTGAGATTCGGATGGCATGGATATCTGTGGTATGATAAGGCTAAAATTAATGTGGACTTTAAAAATCACTACATTAGAAGATCTTTGTTGAGAATTTGGAATAAATATAAACCAATTTTATGTTACAAAAGACCTTTATTGATTTCCACGCAAGAAGCTTTTTATAGAACAGAAGCAAAGAATAAAGATAAGTGGTTGACATATAAGGACTTTTTAAAAAAAGAACAAGGACACTATGTGATAAAATCAAAAGAAGAACTTGCTCAAGAAGGATATACTTTTCAATGGCTCTCCTATATGCAACTTATAGAGAAATTTAAATTAGACAAAAAAAAATTGGAATTTGAACAAACTAAATCAGAATTTGAAATACAACTATGTGAAAATGATGAACATTTAATTGCTAAAATGTATAAATTATTGTTAAAAGGAGAAATGGTAGAGGAACAAGTTAAAGACTGTATGATTCAATGGGCGAAAAATATTGGCCACAATATACAATTTCAACAATGGGAAGATATGTGGATTAAAGGACTAAAATTTACCTTATGTTACAACCTAAAAGAAAACTTTTATAAGATGATGTATCGATTGTATATGACCCCACAAAAACTCTCAAAAATGTACGGGAACATCTCCAACTTATGTTGGAAATGTACAAAACAAGAGGGGTCTTTTTACCATATGTGGTGGACTTGTAACATTGCAAAAGAATTTTGGACTGAGATACATTCATTGATGCAAAATATACTACAGATACGAATACCATTTATTTATTTATTTATTTATTTATTTATTTATTCAATTTATTCCCCGCCCATCTCCCATACAAGGGACTCTGGGCAGGTTACAACAATCAAAGTTAAAAACAATACAATAATTTTAAAAAATACAATATAAATAGATAAAATACAAGATGGGGGACGTAGGGAACGTAGCATAGTGTTGCTACGGGGCTAGCCAACCCCAGGAGGCACTCCCGCCTCTGTTGTCCCAGGCCAGGTGGCAGAGCCAGGTCTTAAGGGCCTTCCGAAAGGTCAGGAGGGAGGGGGCCAGTCTCACCTCCGGGGGCAAGATATTCCATAGGGCGGGCGCTATCGCAGAGAAGGCACGCCTCCTGGACCCCGCTAGATGGAATTCTCTTTTTGAGGGGGTCCGAAGCATGCCCTCTCTGCATGCACGGGTGGGGCGGGCTGACGTTATTGGGACGAGACGGTCCCTCAGGTACCCTGGTCCTATGCCATGTAGGGCTTTAAAGGTGATCACCAACACCTTGAATTGGACCCGGAAGCAAACTGGCACCCAATGCAGCTCGCGAAGCAGAGGTGTTACATGGGCCGATCTCTTGGCCCCCATAACTGCTCGCGCCGCCACATTCTGCACCAGCTGAAGCTTCCGGATACTCTTCAAGGGTAGCCCCATGTAGAGCGCATTACAATAGTCTATACGGGAGATGACAAGGGCGTGAGTGACTGTTCGGAGGGCCTCCCGATCCAGGAAAGAGCGTAACTGGCGCACAACTCGAAGCTGAGCAAAGGCCCTCCTGGCCACGACTGCCACCTGCTCTTCGAGCAGGAGTCGTGAGTCCAGGAGGACCCCCAGATTCCGCACTGGATCCGAGTGGGGTAGTGCAACTCCACCCAGAACCAAAGATGACAACTTCCCGGATCCAGGGGGGCCGTCAATCCACAGCCACTCCGTCTTACCAGGGTTCAGTTGAAGCCTGTTGTTCCCCATCCAGACCCCCACAGCCTCCAGGCACTGAGATAAGGCATTGACCGCATCACTTACTTCACCCGGGATGGAGATGTATAACTGGGTATCATCGGCATATTGGTGATACCTCATCCCGTGGTGACGGATGATCTCGCCCAGCGGCTTGATGTAGATGTTGAATAGGAGAGGAGAGAGAACCGACCCCTGAGGCACCCCACAAGTCAGGGGTCTTGGGTCAGCTCTATCCTCCCCTATCAACACCGACTGGGAACGGCCCTGGAGGAAGGAGGCGAACCAGCGCAGAACCACGCTGCCCGCCCCCAACTCCTTGAGCCGTCCCAAAAGAATTTTTTTTTACTTGGAATTTGGGATGTACAAATAGAAAAACATTTTTTTAGAATAATACAATACATGATTACAGCAGCAAGACTTTTATATGCACAAAATTGGAAAAACCAAAGTGTACCAACAATACAGGAATGGATGTTGAAATTATTAGAGATGGCAGAAAACGATAAACTGACTTGCTTATTAAAAGACAATTCAAATTATTACTTTCTCAAAGAGTGGAAACCCTTGATGGACTATTTGCAAAAAGCAGGAGGAGTAAAGCTTGCGTGGGGTTTTGATGATTAGATTATATATAAATAGTATATAATAGACAAGAAAAATATATGAATGTTATATGAATAGCCAGCATGTAAGAACAAACTATCTATTTTATTCTTATGACCATAGATGGATCGGAGGTTATCTAATTTCTATGTTTGTCTTTTTCTTTCCTTTTTTCTTTACTGCACTTTTCTTTTCTTTTTAATTTGTATTTCTATTTCTGTTTCACTTTTAACTTTTAACTTTGTATATTTAAAAATCTAATAAAACTTCAAAAAAATAATAATAATAATTTTTCCACTTTTATCATGACCATGATTACTGTCTCTGTGATATATGCATTATTCTATAATAACCCCAAGCCCTGCTATGCTGTTTCAGCATGGTGATGGGGGTTTTCCCAAGAGGGATAAGTGAAGCATGCAAGGAATATATGCCAAGAATACGTACTCCCAGCAGAGTCACCCAAGGTGTGAAGGTCATCGCAGCAGCCAGATATAGCAAGCACGCACCTGTATCAGGCAAAGAGGTATATAAAAGTGCTGGAGCTAGGTGATAACTTCAGTGACAACAGTAGAGTCATAATTTCATACTGAGTGGGAGAAGGCAATGATAAACCACTCTTATATTTTACTAAGAAAAACACATGGATAGACAATATGAAGTGATTGTTGATACACTGCTGGATGATGGGACCCTAATGTCAGATGGCACTCAACACAAAGCCTTTGGAATGTCTAGTTGCTAATGTTGCCATGCAGGAAAAGAACATCTGAAGCTACAAAGACAGAATTACAGTGGTGACATGGAACATAAGAAGCATAAATATGGAAAAGCTCAACAAAATGATAGATTAAATGAATCAAGTACAGGTAGTCCTTGCCTAACTATGGTAATTGGGACTGGCAACTTCATCGCTAAGTGACATGGTCATATAACACAACGTCACGTGACCACGTCAACTTACGACAGCGGTTGTGGTAGTTTCAGTTGCTGTCATTAGGTGAACCCCGCACAGTCAAATCCTGTGGTCATGTGATCGCCGTTTGCTACCTCCTACTGGCTTCCCATTACTTTTTTTATTGGAAGCCAGCAGTGAAGGTCGCAAATGGCGATCATGTGACCATAGGAAATTGTGACTGTCACAATTGTGAGCCAGTTGCCAAGTGCCTGAATCGCGATCATGTGACCATGGGGATGCTGCGATGGCTGCAAGTATGAGGACCCATCATAAGTCCCCCTCGTTCAGTGCCGTCGTAACTTTGAACGGTCGCTGAATGAGTGGTCGTTCAACAAGAACTACCTATACAGATTGACATCTCAGACATCAGTGAATTGAAATGCATTGGAACTGGGCACTTTCTGTCAGATTGTACTATTTACTACTCAGGATGTGAAAAACAATGAAAGTATTGCCTTCATAGTCAGGAAGGATATAGCAGTGACAGTACTTGGGTACAATGCAGTCAAATGATAGAGTAATATCAACTAGATTTCATGGTCAACTCTTTAATATAATGGTTATTCAAGTTTATGCCCAACCACTGATGCAGAAGAAGAGGAGGCTGACAAGTTTAATGATAATTTTACAATCTGAAATCAACAAAACATGCAAGCATGATATGCTGCTCCTGGTTAGAGAGTGGAATGCCAAAGTTGGAAATATTAAGCAGGAAAACATAGCTGAATTGTATGGCTTAAGAAATAGAAATGAAGCAGGAGAATTTATCAGTTTTTGCCAATCCAATTATTTATTTATTGCTAACACATTCTTCAAACAACTAAAATGACACCTATGTACATGGACATCATCAGATGGAGCACAGAGAAATCAAATTGACTGTATTATTAGTACAAGGAGATGAAAGAGATTGGATATAACAGCACAGAGATAGCCAGGAGCTGTTTGTGGAACAGATCATTGACTGCTCATGTGCAAGTTCCAAGTCAAGCTAAAGGAGAAGAACAAAGCAAACCAGTTTCTACATGATGTTGAGCACATACCTACCATTTTGGAACCACTTTGAAGTCCCAAACCTCATTAATAGAGAACCAGAAGAACTGTGAAATGAAAACGAAGTAGTAGTTAAGGATAAATGTAAAAAAGACTGCCAAAGACCAAGAAACAGAAGAAAGCAAACTGGATGTCAGAACAGACAGTAGAAATTGCCAAGAGGACAGAAACTAAAACCAAGCTGTCATGAAGGAACTTAACAAAGAATTTCAGAGAGGTGTTAGAAGAGACAAGGAACAGTATTAAAATGACATCTATAAAGACACTGAAGATGGAAAGAGACACAATAAAACAAAGAGCATTTTCTAAAATATCTCCAAACTCAGAAGAAGGTTCCAACCTTGAATTGGTATGCTAAAGGATGTCAAGGGACAGATAATAACAGATTCAAAGAAGTTCTAACAGAAATGGAAGGAGTATACTGAAATTCTGTACAGCAGAGATGTTAACATCCAAGATAACTTAGAAGATATTCCCTACCTGAAAGAACCTCTAGTACTGCAAGATGAGGTTAGATCAGTGCCATGGTCGTTACCAAGTCCAAAGGCTACAGGAATTGATGGAATACCTACAAAAATCTGGCAAGCAACAGAGGAAAAATCAGTAAAGTATTTTTACTGCGCCAGCAAATCTGGACAACAACACAATGGCCAAAAGACTGAAAGAGGTCAATTTACATACCAATGCCAAAGAAAGGAGACTTAAAAGATTGTGCAAACTAACATACAATATCTTTAATTTCACATTGTAGCAAAATAATGCTCAGGATCATCCAATGTAGATTAGAGCCCTACGTATATATATATAGAGGGGGGGGGGACGACGACAGGATGCTGCACTCTGGATAGAACATGATGAAACAGACTTGTTCCGTGTCAGCAAAGGTGTGAGACAGGGCTGTATAATCTCTCTCTATTTATTCAAAGCATATGCTGAATATATATTGAAGGAACCTGGATTGGAAGAGGATGAGTGTGGTGTTGAAATTGGAGGAATAAACATCAATAAACTGTGCTCTGCTGATAACATTACTATGATAGCTGAAAAAGGAAATGATCTGGAAGCTCTAGTAATAAAACTCAAGGAACACAGTGAAAAAATGGGACTAAGATTAAATATAAAGAAGATGTAATTAACAACAAGTACAGCAACCAGCCGTAGAACTGACATTGAAGAGATTTACAGTAAATGATGAGCAGCTTCTGCCTTTTAAGATCACAATCAACAGTAAAGGAACCAGCAGTCAAGAACTACACCATACACTAGAACCTGTAAGGTAGCAATGAAGCCCTTGGGAAAAATATTCAGATGCCATGAGATATCTATACAGAGTCATGAAGTGGTTTTTTTTCCTGTGACACTCTATGGTAGTGAAAGTTGGATTTTGAAGGAGCAGGATAAAAAAAGTATTGATGTTTTTGAACTTTGGTGTTAGAGAAGAATAGCATGGATATCCAGGAAAACAAACAAATGGATCATAGAACAAATCAATCTCACTTGAGGCAAAAATGACTAGGCTCAAACTATTCTGTTTTGACATACATGTCTTTTATCTTTATTTTACTGTTTCTTGCTTTTGTGATGTAAGCCACCATGAGTTGTTTCAGAGTCTGGATGGCCTCTAAATCTAAACAAACAAACAAACCATTATGTGAAGACCCAGATTGTTTGAGAGGTCCATAATGCTGGTAAAAGTAGAAGGAAAAAAAAGAAAAGGATGAGTAGCAGTAAGATAGGTGGACTTGATTACAACAGCAATGAATGCACCACTGAGAAACCGAAAAGGCCAAGCTGAGGACAGATCATCCTGGAGAAAATCTATCTGTATGTGGTTGCTACGAGTTGACATCAACTTGATGGCACCTGATCATTGATTATTTTCTGTATGACACGCATGTTATTTTATAATAGTTCACCACCATAGGCATACTAATATTATTGTGCTTATGTAATTCTCGGTTTTATCGTGTATTATAATATTGTCTGGATGTTTTGTTCATGTAGACTATTTTAAGTTGTAGGCCTTTGAATGTAAGTTGTTCATTCATTACAGGAAAAACAACAATGAGCTGTTTCAGACACATTAAAGACGAATAGAGTCATTAAGGTATAAACTGTTATGGCTTAGAGCCCATAGCATCTGATTAAAAGAATCTGGAAAAAAATGCTTCTGATGAAATGAACTCTTCTTGATAAAAGCTTACACCTTATTACATAAGTTAGTTTACATTGTACCGAAATATTCTGTTGTTTCTATATATTCTGCCAACCTGATCTTGAATCATCTTTCATTTTGTCCCCTAAGATCTAGTATATACATAAATAGTTCCCATGAGAATGTCACCCACACATTTATTTATTTATTTATTTATTTATTTATTTATTTATTTATTTATTTATGTGGCTTATATATGACCCATCTTATGTGCCATAACCCTGGGCAGCTCATAGAACAACATTAAAAGCATAAAAACTACAAAACCCACACCAAAAGCTCTTGGTGCCCCAAAGGCAATATCTTTCCATATGTTCACATTCAACTGTAGAGTATCAGGCTCCAGTCTCACTCTACTCCAATGCTTGCAGGAAGAGCCATCTCTTCAAGGCCTCCCAGAAAGCTAGGACGGTGGAGACCTGCCAGATCTCAGGGGGGAGGAATGTTCCACAAGGCAGGGGCTGTGTCTGTTAGATATGAGTTAGTCCCACCTAATCACCACCCAAATTAACCTTCCTAATATGGCATTTTTTAAATGTGCTGGGACCACAGTTCCCAGACAGCATAAATATTCACTGTGCTGGTCTCCTGGAATTTTGGGATTTGTGCTTCAAACACATTAGGAGGACCTATATTGAAGAAGGATCACACAATTCATTGCCACCGTTCTACAAGACTTTATATGCTTATCAGTCAATACCAAGAATGCCCATCTGGAATATAGCAGTGGCAGAAATGAAATCCATATCATACACAGCTCTAAACAAGTTTGGAGTCATTGAAAATAAACAATTAATGGGCAATAGCTAATAATAGGTAATAAATCTATATCCCCATGCAGGTTAGCATAATTTCAGATGCCATTACATGTCTTCCCCGTGTAAAAAAATGGCCAAAATCACCCTAAATCACATGTGATTTTGCACAAGAATCTCACACATTCTTAAGATAAAAATCCGATGAAATGTGTGATCTTGTAAGATTTGGGTCCTTTTAAAGGTCATTTTTAGTAAAGAAATTAATATTTTTATTTAATTTTGAGATCCATGGACAACCTCTAAGGTTGTGATAGACACAATTGTTTCCCAACATCAATCTTGCACAAGTCAAGTATTGTTAGTATCTGAGAAACCATGGGCCACAGACCTTGGCCTGGAAAACACCCTGCTCTAGTGTTTCCCATAGTGCAATGCTGCTAGAACTCCACTGAACCAAAGATTATGCTTGAACCAAAGAGTGTTAACCCAGGGGTGACCCTGAGAAGGGCTTTGCCTTAGCAAAGCCCCAAAGAATTCTGCATAGCGATAATAGGTGCTTCAAAGTAATTCTACCTCTCTTTAGAATGCATACCAGGTTGGGGCTATCCCCTTTTGGTCAGCGCCTTCTGTACCACTTACTTCTCATGTACAGAAGCGTGCCATCTTTCTCATTCCCCTCCTAGTTGCCCTAGGGGTGACAGCCGGCGTTACCACCGGAGTGGCCGGCATTGCGGATGCCGAGGTAAGATTCCATCAGCTATCGCAAGAATTCCAAGATAGCTTAAATAAGATTGCGCAAAGCCTCGCAAATGTCCAAGACCAGCTGGACTCTTTGGCATCTGTAGTTATGCAAAATCGCCGAGGCTTGAACCTTATCACTGCTGAAAAGGGGGGCCTTTGTGCCTTCCTTCATGAAGAATGCTGCTTTTATATGAATAAATCTGGCCTAGTCAGGGAAGCTGTCCAGGACTTAAAAGACCAGGCCACCCGGCTGGGTGCCCAGGCTTCCTGGGACACAGACTCAGGCCAACGCTTCTCATGGATCCCAGGGGCAGCCTGGATCAAACAACTTGTATTTATCTTTGTCTGCGGCCTAACTGGACTTGCTGTCTTGCCCTGCATTATTCCTTTGGTTCGAAAAATTGTATTGTCCTCCCTCAAAGGGTTGACTGTGGTTACCCACACTGAAGGGAAACCTGCAAGACTGTTAACACTCCATCCAGTCTCTAAGCTGGGCAAAAAGCATTTTGCCATTAAAAACAAAAAGGGAGGAATGTTAGTATCTGAGAAACCATGGGCCACAGACCTTGGCCTGGAAAACACCCTGCTCTAGTGTTTCCCATAGTGCAATGCTGCTAGAACTCCACTGAACCAAAGATTATGCTTGAACCAAAGAGTGTTAACCCAGGGGTGACCCTGAGAAGGGCTTTGCCTTAGCAAAGCCCCAGAGAATTCTGCATAGCGATAATAGGTGCTTCAAAGTAATTCTACCTCTCTTTAGAATGCATACCAGGTTGGGGCTATCCCCTTTTGGTCAGCGCCTTCTGTACCACTTACTTCTCATGTACAGAAGCGTGCCATCTTTCTCATTCCCCTCCTAGTTGCCCTAGGGGTGACAGCCGGCGTTACCACCGGAGTGGCCGGCATTGCGGATGCCGAGGTAAGATTCCATCAGCTATCGCAAGAATTCCAAGATAGCTTAAATAAGATTGCGCAAAGCCTCGCAAATGTCCAAGACCAGCTGGACTCTTTGGCATCTGTAGTTATGCAAAATCGCCGAGGCTTGAACCTTATCACTGCTGAAAAGGGGGGCCTTTGTGCCTTCCTTCATGAAGAATGCTGCTTTTATATGAATAAATCTGGCCTAGTCAGGGAAGCTGTCCAGGACTTAAAAGACCAGGCCACCCGGCTGGGTGCCCAGGCTTCCTGGGACACAGACTCAGGCCAACGCTTCTCATGGATCCCAGGGGCAGCCTGGATCAAACAACTTGTATTTATCTTTGTCTGTGGCCTAACTGGACTTGCTGTCTTGCCCTGCATTATTCCTTTGGTTCGAAAAATTGTATTGTCCTCCCTCAAAGGGTTGACTGTGGTTACCCACACTGAAGGGAAACCTGCAAGACTGTTAACACTCCATCCAGTCTCTAAGCTGGGCAAAAAGCATTTTGCCATTAAAAACAAAAAGGGAGGAATGTTAGTATCTGAGAAACCATGGGCCACAGACCTTGGCCTGGAAAACACCCTGCTCTAGTGTTTCCCATAGTGCAATGCTGCTAGAACTCCACTGAACCAAAGATTATGCTTGAACCAAAGAGTGTTAACCCAGGGGTGACCCTGAGAAGGGCTTTGCCTTAGCAAAGCCCCAAAGAATTCTGCATAGCGATAATAGGTGCTTCAAAGTAATTCTACCTCTCTTTAGAATGCATACCAGGTTGGGGCTTTCCCCCTCTGGTCAGCGCCTTCTTCCTGACAAGCCAACATGTTTACCTGACTTCCTTGTAATAAATCCTTTGTTCTATCCTCCCCAAGATGTGAATATCCAAAGACTTGACTTTATGGCTCTGACCTCTGTAATTTAGTATGCTTGTGTAACCCGATGTCCCTGTAAGTGTTACTATTATCTCTGTAAGATGCAAGTATTAATCTGTGGCCTCCGGACAGTGCCATAGAACAAATGGTGTGAATGTTCCTAAGCTCCATTCTTTGTAACTATGTTGATGACCCACGTCACCCCCTTGACCTGGTGAATCCCAGAATCCTTCAGTTCTGGGAGGGACCCTGGTCCCTAAAAACCAACCAATCCCAGGGAATGGTCACCAGACACCTCACCCACATATGGGCATACCATCATCATCCTCATTTCCTGTTTGTATTTGTTGTATAAAAGCTTGTGCACTCCTGAACTCTGGATGGCTTTTCCACTCAGAGATCACCTGCGCGTGGTATCTGTAGGATAGCCATCCGGCAAACTTTGCTTGGCCAAATAAATCTTGCTGATCTCCGTTCCCAAAGTCTCTGTTGTAATTTGGCTCCTTTGGAAACTGCATGGTAAGTTTTGGTGCCTAACATTTGGTGCATTGGCCGGGAATCGGGGAGTACCTGTGATCCCCCTTAAAGGGAAGCAGACTCTCTGAACCAGCCTGTCAGGGAAAAGCAGCTTGGAGATTAGGCAACGCCACGAGCGCTCCCGGATTTGTGTTTTTCCGGTGGCTTTTTCTTGCCTCTCAGCTGCCAGACTCTGTACAGCAAAGAACCCTAAACTGCCTGCAACCGAGACTTTGAAAACGGACCCCTCGTCAGGACTGAGAAGTCAGGACTGCAAAAGAATTACCAACGTTGGTGAGTACGACTTTTCTTAAGGGGGAGTGCTGTTTGTGTGTGTACGTGAGCCGTGGTATTTCTTCACAAGGGAGTAGCCACAAAGCGAATGTGGAGACCCTTTGGGTCTCAGGGAGATCCTTGTCGCAGTTCCCAGAAGCCCGACTTAATTGGGCATCTAGACTGAGTTTCAGCTAGCTGGGTCGGCATTGGTCATGCGTTTGGAAGGAATGTTTGATGATCCCTTGTGAAAACTCCGTATCAAAGGATCCCTGTTGAAGAAACCCTGAAGTGAACACGAAATTCTGTATTGGGGAAAAAGAAACACTGTCTTGAAAAGTACTTGAGGGCCAGAGAGAGCCGGAAATTCTGAAAACGCTAGCTAGCTTGGTTTTGGATGCAGGAGCTCGTAGAGGGAGGACAGGTGCACGTCCCGGTTGCGATAGGACATAGTCAGGCTCCATCGGACCGAGAAAATCCTGAGAGTTCCTGCGGGTCTGGAGGACCCCGGTGGGTTGGAGGACCCCTTGCGGCCTGAGAGGCCAATTTCCCTGTTTGTTTGTTTGTTTCCTCTGCTGATCGCCTTGGTGGCGGCAGACACCCAAAGCTTTCCTCTGACCAAAGAGATTATCGAGGTTGGGGGTTCAACCTCGTCCTCTGCGGAACGAAACCTAGACTCTCCCCCACTTCAAGGTGTGCCCCGGGCGGTGACGCCAAAAAGACCCGGCAAGTCTTGCAGCAACGCTCCCTGGGACGCCCCTTCCTCGAGTCAGAACAACTCTCTCCCCCGCCCTAGGCAAGCCTTCGGGCTGCGGTGTCTGGGGACCTGGCAAGTCTCCCGACGACGCTTCCTGGAAAGGCCCCTTCCGGCGGACCCTCCCTCCCCAAGAGCGAACCATCTGCAGAACTCAGAGAGACAACCTTTAAAGTTACGCCAGCGTCTGCTGGGAGGCTGTCCATTAGCGACCTTTAAAGTTATGCCAGCGCCTGCTGGGAGGTTGTGGGGGAGTAGAGCCTTAAATTTATCCGCTCAGCAAGTCCAGCGCCTGCTGGAGGTTCAACAATAGCGAACCTTAAATTTGTTACCGGCTAAGTCCAGCGTCTGCTGGAGGCTCTGTTCCTGGCAAAAGAGAATCTGACTCGCTTCCCTCACACACACTGTCTCCTGGACTGTCCCCTTTTAGCTTTCTGCTGCCGGACATGGGAAATTGTCATAGCCATGCGAAGACTAACCCATCGACGAGGGCAGGGAATAAGGGAAGTCCCACTCCTCTCCGCTGTGTCTTGAAACATTGGAGTCTTCTCAAACCAAAAGCGGGTTGCATGACCCCCCCAAAAAGGTCAAGACTCCAGGCCTTTTGTGCAGAAATTGGCCCTTTTACCCACCCTTTTGCGGAAGAAATTAGCCACTATATGGGTCACTGGACCCTGAGTATCTTAAAGTTTTTTTTCCAAACTTTCTGGCGGGCCAAGAGAGAGAAGAACAACAGATTTATGTCAGAATGTTTATTAATCTCACTAGCCGAGCAGATTTACTGAAACAAAGTGGCATTTTTGTCCCTACAAGCTGCTCTTAGCCGCACCTCCCTCCCACCACCAACAGAGGAGGGGGAGGAGGATGGCGTCTCTCAACCCCTGCTAACAAAGTGAAATTAAAGGTCCCAGAAATCTGGAGATAATTGCAAAACTCACCACCAGTTATCTCAAAAAGGGGCAGCTTTAAAGGCCTCATTCTGTTTGTCCTCTGTTTAAATGTGTGAGTTAAGTTATAAAGTTATAAAGCAAAGGTGTGAAATTGTGTGGGTCTGTCCCTTTGGAATGCTTGGGAAGTAAGTACGAAAGCCTTTTCCCCTCCCCATTGTTCAGCTGTCTCCTGACTCTTGTCTGTTTAACTTTATGGCAAGATTTGCCAGTCAAGGCTTCGTTCACTCATTTTTAAGTGTCTCTTCTAACTTGTACTCTGAATAGTTTGAATGCATATTACCAGTTAAAAGGTGTTTTTCCTGCGTGTGTGTGCGTAACTATCTAGGCTCTGCCTTTCCACCTTCCAATGATTGCCTTCTGTCTGCTACTCAAACGCTTGTGGGGGGAAAGACAAGGGGGAGAAAGAAACAAGAAAAGTTGAGAAGTTTTTGTTAATTTTTTTGCTTGCTTGCCTGAAGGTCACAGAGCGAGGGAAATTCTCTTGCACTTTTTTTCTCTTTGTTTTCTGGCCTTTGTTCCACCAAAAATTATTTGTGGGTTTAGAGAATCTGAGCAGTTAGAAAGGGGCAGCGGAAACTACTACAGATAACTTGCAGATTTAGTTTCGCTTCTCCATGTGTTTGCTGTCTGCCCAGATCACAGAAAAGAAATAGGTTCGTGATATTGAAATGGCTTAAGAGTAAGTAAGTGACAGAGAAAAGGGAAAGGTATGTGTAAAACGTGAAATGGGGAGTTATGGGATTTTGCGGAAGAAGTGGCCGAGGAGGAAGGTTTGCTAGGGAAAGGAAAAAATGGGTTTCAGAAATGCGTAGTGCAGGATTTGGTGGAAAAAAGGCAAGTGTTTGCAGCCAGCTGGAAAAAAAAATGTTTTAAGTGTGAAACCCTGTCCAAGGACATTGGCTTGTGTGGGTTGGAGAGAGGTCTACTTTCCTGCCTTAATGTACAAGGGGTTTATAATAAACCAGCTAAACTTTAGACCCTTTCATTACAATCTTATCTGAGTCTTAACTTATGAGTGTGTGGTTGTGTGTGTATGTTTTCAGTTTGTTGAACTGTGTGGTGTGTGAATACCAAAAGGAAAGAATTTTTTTATTTCTGAAGAGTTTGGCAATAATAGAGCCTCCATGGATTGGCATAATCTATCTGATGGTTTTGTTTTGTGTCTTTTTTGGAAATTTTTTATTGCACAAGCAGTCTACACATTAAAATACATTATGCCCAATGCTTGTTTTTGAAAATTAATTGGACATTTTATAATGATACGTGTTAATGTTTTTACTTAACATGGCTGTGCTATTTGGGCAACAGAGATGATTGCCAATGTTTTATTGCCCTTCAATTTTTACTTTAATTCTTATTTGGGATATTTAGCATGGTTTTTTAAATTCTTTGCCTGTTGGTCACAATGCTAAGTCCCAATAGTTTATATATATATATATATGCATGCTTTATTTAACACATCAGACGTTGCTGGTGTGGTGACTGCATGCGTAGGGGGAAACCAATAACCCGCAACTGCAGGGCACTCCCCCTCCCAACCAGGTTGCTTAGAGATAAGCATAAACCTTGCAGTTTTTATTGTTTTTGTTTTTGGCTTTTGGTTTTGGCTTTTTCAAAGCTACTGATTTTTATGCGTACATCATTTTTCAGGCATACATCACTGAGCCAATCTAGCAGTTGTCTGCGTAAGTTTTGTTCTTATTAACCTTTCTGCAGGAACGCCAATCTTGGCAGGTACACCAACCGGTGCCCAATTCCACTGAGGTCTGCCAAATAAAAACAGGACCCTAAAAGATCACCTAGCCAAATTATGCCAGGACACCCATCTTCCCTGGTCAAAAGTCCTCCCTCTGGCGCTCACCCTTATTCAAGCCATGCCAGGGAGAAAACTAGGACTGTCTCCGTTTCCAATGATGTATGGCCACCTGTTTGTTGCCTATCCAGTCACTTCTGCCAAGGAGAGAGAACTTAATCTCTCTGTGTACTTGCAGTTTCTGGCGCGTATTTTGTCTTCTATCTCCAAACAGGTCACCTACGCTTTGCCTGCCAGGTCCTACTCAGCACCACCACCGCTGTAAAAAGCGAAGGAATCCAAGCCTGGGACCATGCTTCCAGAATCAAGAAAGTGATCCAGCCTCCAGCTGCCTGGCAAAGCAAAGCCCTTACCACACTCAAAATTAAACTCTCCCACATACAATCCCCTGCTGACCTTGACTCCCTCATCGCCAGCTCTCTGCCCACTGTTCCACCGGGAGAGAACAGTGGTACAGAGGAAAATTCCAAAAAACAAGGCTCTCTGCTCTCTGCCCCACCGGAAGTGGGTGGAGACACAGAGGAAGTTCTTCAGGACGACGAATCCTCACGCCCACCTCTGCCTCCTATCTCACCAGACGCAGATAGGAGCACAGGCGAAGAAGCTTCCCTGGAGGACATTTAACTTCTGTTTCTTAATGCAATTTGTACTACTATTGCTTCTTTATTACTCTGTGTAACCCCTTCCCTTTCAGCCTCTCCGACAGTAACGCCGGGAACCCTGCTGTTCTTCGGGTAAGCCTCCTCTGCTCTATCTCCTCTCCTGCCTCCTCTTTCTGTTCCTTCCATTAAAAACAAAAAGGGAGGAGAGGGGAGGAGGGGTAGTGAAAGGCTAGTGGGGAAACTGGGTGGGAAACTGGGAAACATGTGCCCCTTTACAACTTTTCTTCTGGGGCTCCTGGGGGTCTATACAGTTCTGACACACCCCCTCGCCCACCGTACTCTCACACGCAAGCCTGCTAGCCCCGATTACATTGAGCAAAGCCTTACCTTGGCTTACAAATTATTGAATCAATCCAGGCCAGATTTAACTGAACACTGCTGGCTCTGTCTCTCTACTTCAGCTTCCACCCATCAAGCTCTCCCTGCCAGCCCCCGTGTTTGGGCCAGTTCTAGAATTGTGCTAAACCACAAAACTCCTCCAGTTTTTAAGGAAGGAGAACATCCTGACAGCCAACTCTATGCGGACTTTGAGTCACGGCTTAAGACCCTGGGACTGAATCCATCAGTTCCCATCTTTAGCCCAGTGGCCTCACTAGTTCCGCTGATTGGCACCGCCTCTTTGTGCGTTACTAGAACGCAACCCAAGGGGGGAGTTTGGCTGGGAAAGCTTCAGGGACACCAGTGCCTAAAGGAGGTAGTCATCACCGCCACTGATAAATTCGAGGATTTTTACATAAGGCCTCCATTGTTTTCAGCTGCTGCTGGAAGATACCGAGGCAAAGTAACATTTTCTGCCTGACCCACAGTCTCTATCTCTGGGGAAGAAAAGGAGGGACCCTCATGTAACCTGGCAGCGAAACTTGTTAGCCGCCTCTCCACAGGGACCTCTGCTTCCCCCTTGGCTTGGGCTCCCTACTAACACAAAAGGCTCAATGCCAGCATGGCTTGGCCTGAAAGATGACCAAGACATCCCTTGTGCTCCCTTGCCCTACGCTAAAGGGAACGCCTCTGACTATTTTGTCTTTCCTTCTATTCCCTTAGCCAAGGGTCCACCCCATCTCAACACCACCTCCCTGCAGCCACTTACGGGCATGTTCCTAGCAGGGTCAATCGGGGTTTGGAACCCATGGAAAAGGGAGAAAACTATCTTTTCTATTGACTTAGGCATCTGCCTTGAACAGGGTATGTTTTTCCTCTGTGGAACTAACGCCTATCTCTGTTCACATGCTAACTGGACAGGCACTTGCTCTCTTGTCCATCTTCTACCTCAAATCTCTATCCTTCCCAAGGGGGAAACACCTCCTGTACCACTTACTTCTCATGTACAGAAGCGTGCCATCTTTCTCATTCCCCTCCTAGTTGCCCTAGGGGTGACAGCCGGCGTTACCACCGGAGTGGCCGGCATTGCGGATGCCGAGGTAAGATTCCATCAGCTATCGCAAGAATTCCAAGATAGCTTAAATAAGATTGCGCAAAGCCTCGCAAATGTCCAAGACCAGCTGGACTCTTTGGCATCTGTAGTTATGCAAAATCGCCGAGGCTTGAACCTTATCACTGCTGAAAAGGGGGGCCTTTGTGCCTTCCTTCATGAAGAATGCTGCTTTTATATGAATAAATCTGGCCTAGTCAGGGAAGCTGTCCAGGACTTAAAAGACCAGGCCACCCGGCTGGGTGCCCAGGCTTCCTGGGACACAGACTCAGGCCAACGCTTCTCATGGATCCCAGGGGCAGCCTGGATCAAACAACTTGTATTTATCTTTGTCTGCGGCCTAACTGGACTTGCTGTCTTGCCCTGCATTATTCCTTTGGTTCGAAAAATTGTATTGTCCTCCCTCAAAGGGTTGACTGTGGTTACCCACACTGAAGGGAAACCTGCAAGACTGTTAACACTCCATCCAGTCTCTAAGCTGGGCAAAAAGCATTTTGCCATTAAAAACAAAAAGGGAGGAATGTTAGTATCTGAGAAACCATGGGCCACAGACCTTGGCCTGGAAAACACCCTGCTCTAGTGTTTCCCATAGTGCAATGCTGCTAGAACTCCACTGAACCAAAGATTATGCTTGAACCAAAGAGTGTTAACCCAGGGGTGACCCTGAGAAGGGCTTTGCCTTAGCAAAGCCCCAAAGAATTCTGCATAGCGATAATAGGTGCTTCAAAGTAATTCTACCTCTCTTTAGAATGCATACCAGGTTGGGGCTTTCCCCCTCTGGTCAGCGCCTTCTTCCTGACAAGCCAACATGTTTACCTGACTTCCTTGTAATAAATCCTTTGTTCTATCCTCCCCAAGATGTGAATATCCAAAGACTTGACTTTATGGCTCTGACCTCTGTAATTTAGTATGCTTGTGTAACCCGATGTCCCTGTAAGTGTTACTATTATCTCTGTAAGATGCAAGTATTAATCTGTGGCCTCCGGACAGTGCCATAGAACAAATGGTGTGAATGTTCCTAAGCTCCATTCTTTGTAACTATGTTGATGACCCACGTCACCCCCTTGACCTGGTGAATCCCAGAATCCTTCAGTTCTGGGAGGGACCCTGGTCCCTAAAAACCAACCAATCCCAGGGAATAGTCACCAGACACCTCACCCACATATGGGCATACCATCATCATCCTCATTTCCTGTTTGTATTTGTTGTATAAAAGCTTGTGCACTCCTGAACTCTGGATGGCTTTTCCACTCAGAGATCACCTGCGCGTGGTATCTGTAGGATAGCCATCCGGCAAACTTTGCTTGGCCAAATAAATCTTGCTGATCTCCGTTCCCAAAGTCTCTGTTGTAATTTGGCTCCTTTGGAAAGTGCATGGTAAGTTTTGGTGCCTAACAGTATCAATCTCAGAAACAAAAGGGCTGCTTTGCTGTACTTTAATAAATGTTGTCAAAAGAACTGGATTTTATTCTGGTTGCACAGCAGTGCTCTAACAATTAATGCCTATATTTTCATAGTTGTCCATTTTTGCAGTTAATGTTTAGGAGCAATGGAATCTCTGTATACTGTAAGAGAAAGCTAATTGTGCTTCAAAAGCACAAAAGTCTGTTTTGCTGTAAAATTAGTAGACTAAAATAGCAATAATGAGATTTTACAGCATATACATATAATTCAGTATCTGTATAAAATCATGCAGACTTTGTATTTAATTTACTGTGGTGAGACAAACTTATTTTGAAGATAGTCCCCTCAGTTCAGAACTGCCCTTCAGCTGATATACTGTATAGCAAATTATCTCAAAATCAAAAGTATGTATCCTACTTTTTGACTTTTTAAAATTTTTTATTTCATTTATTTACAGTCCCAGACCAATAAAAAAAACAGACAAATACCAAACTTAAAAGTACATGATAAGCCAGTCCTTGAACAATTAGTAATAAAAACAAAGTACCAACTGGCTTCTGCAAGCCGTAACTATTGCTAAGAAGTTGGCAACCTTGATTGACTTCTACCCTCCTATTTTAGCATATAAGCAGCAGATGGTGTGTCTGATCTTATTTCCTCCTCGGTGTTGCTGACTCAACCTACTTCTTTCATTTCCCCAGCGAAAAATGATCTTTGACTAGCTGATCTATCTGCAGTTTGCACCATGTCACTTCTTTGCCTTCTGTGGGACTGCATTTTGAATAAAGGTCTGTGCTGCCCACAATAATCTTTGCTAGCCCAGCATGCCTTTCTGAAACATGAAATGTGAGGCCTTATCTAGTCCTTATAATTGCTAGCACTGAGTCCTGCTTTGCTTCTTATCACTACAGCTGTAAAACTCTGTGACTGGGTGCACACAACACACTTAATTGTCTTTGCCAGTTCCTTTTTCCTAGGGCTGAGAGAGAAGGAGGGGCCTGGAGGGACCCAACTTGCTTCCAGAAGGCTAGATCTCCAGCTTCTGATCTAGCCTCTTCAACCACTAACCCAGCCCTGGGTTAACCATTAAGCAAAATAAGCACATACTTAGGACACCAAGTGGGGGGGCACCAGAGTTTCCCCCTCCTAGCTATCATGCCCTTAACTCTTTCACTGCCACTCTAGACTTTGGTCAATGTTTTTGTAATTGTCCTTATCTGCCCTGTTTGACTTTAATCTGCATAGTTAAAAAAGAACATTTTCTTTGGCATGGTAAATGACTACAGTTTTAAAGTTTGGTCTGAAGTTGTCATCAGGTATCCCATTTGTTTCTGTCTCATGGCCTGAGCGTTTCGCTTCCATCAAGGGGCACCATGGTTGGAGAACTGTGCCTAGGGCATCAGTTGGCCTTAATCTGGTCGTGCCCTGCACCAAACTGGCTCTCCTGAAGGACTGCACTGAATCGCAAATCAGCCAAACAGGCTCACTTAAACAGAAATTTAAGCCACCAAAAAACTTGCTAACCAGAGTTACAACCAATCAGGTTTAGCATGTTGCCGGACTGCAGCCAGTAGGTCTTAGAACTAACTTGGTGCAGTATGCTATGCTGAGCCAGGTCTATGAATTCTTACCAGTTTTGTAGTGATCAGAACAATGAGGTTATAAAACAATAGTATATATACAGGATAAATATTATTTCAAAAGTCCACAATGAGGATGTTACATTTATAAAATTTGTGTCAAACCTTCTCCAAGTTGACAATGCTTATTAATGGAGACCGTTCATTATCTGAGACCACTGCAGTGTTCTTTCATCAATACAAAGGCCTTTCTTAATATTTAAAAGCAATATAAAATGCATTTCTACTGATCAGAGACAGAAGAGTTAGGAGTAAATTTTTCTGCTGCTTGCTTTACTGAAAGTCCTGGACGAACTAACTCCAAGAAGTCTACAAGAATTACAACATATTCAGATCACTGAGAACAATACAAGATCAAAGGCATGCTTAAACAATGAACAACAATAACCCAATATGCTACAGTAATAGTAAAATAAATATATTGCTAGATGCAGACAATAACTCAAGATGGAATGCCTCTTTGGGGATATATTCCACTTTGAGCTATAAGTAGGATGTTTGTGATTATACTTTGGAATCTGAGAAAACCAGAGGTGATCTAAAATACAAAGAATGAAGGTGCTTCGGTGGAAGAAGGGTGCATGAGGCTGTGCCTGGGACAGAAGTCTACCCAGCTATCCTAACGCCACCTTCTCTATAAATGGGGAGGTCGCTTACAGGCAGAAGGTCAAGGTACCCCTGCAGGTGTCAAGAAGTGGCTAACACTGGGAGCCAGCGCTGCTGCTGCTGCTGCTGCTGCTGGGGATAGAAGAACCCCCAGAAAGCCAAGCACTAATGGCCGCAAACAGGAGGCTTCTGGTTTCTTAGTGAAACTGACTAGGAGCTTGTCAGAGGCAAAACAGTTCCTTTCCCAGAATTTCCTTGTATCTGAGCCATCAATATAAGTTTCCTTGACCATTTCCTCTGGTCACCAAATGTGTTCTTTGTGAGCCCGACCAGACTCTGCAGACTCTTATTAAAGGTATTGGAGCCATCATAAATTGCGTGCAGATTGAGTAGAGCAGTCTTTCTCAACCTTTTGACCCTGGAGGAACCCTTGAAATGCTTTTCAGGCCTTGGGGAACCCCTGCACATTCAGGCTCAAATATAGGCCAGAAGTTACAACATTATTATATTCGTTTCATGGGTAGGCTGTATATATGCATTCACAATGTCCTTAAACTAAAAATAAAGAATGAAACTTACCTCTTCAATGTGAAGTTGCCCAAATTTGAAATAATTTTTTAAATGAATTGTGATCTCCCAGGGAACCCCTAGTGACCTCTCATGGAACCCTAGGGTTCCACGGAACCTTGGTTGAGAAACCCTGGAGTAGGGGGACGGACCCAAACCTTGTCACTTAGGCGCCTGAGAAGGGAAGAGGGCAGAGGAAACTCAGGAATTTTTCTCCAACACTTCCCAGCCCCATGCATATTCTTCTGAGGTATTTTTGTTTTTAAGAAATACAATGTTCCAAAAGTCCTTGCAGAGTTTTGCTTTGTGGAAAACACAAGAAACTGCAGTGAAGCTTTAATACTTCAAATTTAAATAATATTAATGTGATGATAGACATTGGGGTGGTGTTTTACAGGGAGTTGAAGTCCAACACATCTGGAGAGTACTAAGTTGTGAAGCTTTATCTAGACTTTCATTAACATCTGCATGACACATTTGCAGCATCATGGTCACAATAAATAAAAGACAGAAAAGCAACCTTAACTCTAAAATATGTTTCACAAAGTAAGCATAGTGTAGTGATAGCAACACCTGGCTGTGAAATAGGAGACTTGAATTTCATTCGTCCCCTCACTTTTAATTGGCAGTAAAGTATTTGAAATCATGCACTGCGGTGATCAGTTGGTAAATTGATAAGAAACAACACAGGCAAAATGTAGCTTGAATCATGTCAACTGGATTTCTATTTTCTTAATGGAAACGTTTCGCTCCTTATCCAAGGGGCTTCTTCAGTCTGAGCAAAGTTGGTAAGGGAATCCTAAATATGTTCCTAGGTAGCTGTGTGACCTTACACCTGGGGCTAGGTCATGGTTATATTGAGATGTAATTTTTAAGTCCTTTTATCATCTAATGGAGGGTCGTTAAAAACACCATGCTGCTGTTTTTTATGTTGTTTTTAACAACATAAAACATAAAACAACATAAAAACATGGTGTTTTTAACGACCCTCCATTAGATGATAAAAGGACTTAAAAATTACATCTCAATATAACCATGACCTAGCCCCAGGTGTAAGGTCACACAGCTACCTAGGAACATATTTAGGATTCCCTTACCAACTTTGCTCAGACTGAAGAAGCCCCTTGGATAAGGAGCGAAACGTTTCCATTAAGAAAATAGAAATCCAGTTGACATGATTCAAGCTACAGACAATTCCACCTGGATGACTGAGAACCTTCATAGACAAACACAGGCAAAAGCCTCTCTTCTCCCCGTCGGGGAATCGAACCCCGGTCTCCCGCGTGACAGGCGGGGATACTTACCACTATACTAACGAGGAGACAGATACCGTCGGTTCTTTTTTGCAAATCATATCACTTTTAAAAGTCGTAGTGTAATCCGAGATGCTCGAACTTAACGTAAGTATGCCTCGCGATTTTAATTAAAACCCTTTAAGTAGTTGGATACAAACAAAGCAAGAATCTAACGAACTATTAGTAGTTAAAGCCGCGCAGAGCGGCGTGTGCTCGGGAGAGGAAGTTGCGCTGCTGTGTTAAAAGTCTGCTACCCTGCTAGGCAAGTAGATGGTACATGGAAATGTGAACGCTTCCCTAAGAGGCTGCTTGAATTCAGAAACCAAGCAAACAGGAAGGGAACACAAAGGTAAAATATGTGCCTCTGTCACGAGCCGAAAGACGGGAGAATACTTCCATGGCTGTCCACCTCCCGTGCTCCTCGAAGCCAGTGGCTCACCCGGCCCTGCTGGGAAAATTCGGAATCTCGGAATAGATATTCATGTCTAATTATGAGAATGAATAAGGTTCTTTCTCGTGTGTCCTGCTCTTGCAACCACTACATAACTTCGCTTTGAAACCGTGCAGCGGTAGCACTCAGGCAGTTCTATAGCTCTGCCTAAAACAAACCCGCAGGACCTCGTGGCGCAACGGTAGCGCGTCTGACTCCAGATCAGAAGGCTGCGTGTTCGAATCACGTCGGGGTCAGCTTTTTAGCCCTCTCTCATTTCTTAAAAATTCATGGTTACCCCACACTTCCTTCGTTCTTGGAAACTCTTGGTAAACAGTGATAATAATTAACCTGATAAAGGTGTCACTTTAATATGGATTTTACATTATATTCCCCTCATGGCCATTACAGCTGCTGCCTTTTCTTAAGCTAGAAAAAATGGCTGGGATTTAAGAGTTGACAGCTTTAGTGAGGAATAAACATACCAATGGCACCTTCCATGAGCATCTTCTCACATACTGCCATTTGCCAAGGGAGCCTGCCATACCTCCTAGATAAGTATGTCAATAGAACAATACAATAGGACATGTCGGGCGGGAGCAGGTGTGGGGAGAACAGGGAAGTAGTTCAGCAGCCATTACAGCCTTTTTGCATTAAGGAACCTGTGCAGGTATTATTGTCCCTGACTGACCTCATAAAGAACTTTCACCAGAGTGGTCTGTTTGTGTGAGCACTTAATATGGCGCATGGGTTGCATTTTTAGTGACTAAGACAACTATACTGATATATATTTTTTTGATCAAGAGAGGACTGCAATCTTTTGTCCTCCCCTCCATTCAAGATTAATTTAAAAAGAAACCTGGAAACATTTCAAAATATAAATGTAACACCGAATGCTACACAGAAAGCAGCTGAAATGTACTAGTGGGAAATTATACAGTAGGTGGGAAACTCCTGGAGGTTTTGAATGAAAAAATAATGTGCAAGAGAAAGGGAGAACAGTTTATGGCCCCCCCACATACACACCTTACCTGTCATAGCCTTTCCCCCCAAGGCGGCTGGACCTTAAAGAAACTTTTATTACACACATTTGTATATAATGGTGGTTAGACCTAACAAAAGCAATGGAGCTTTATTTTTTTCTACCTAATAAATGCAAGAAGATTCATTAGCTTTTGATTTTCAAGGCCTTAATGATGCAAAATGACTGTTTGGGCAAACTACAGTTAAGTGTTTTTCCCTTCCAAAGATATCATAGTCATAACAGAGAGTCAATGGTATAGGCTTTCTTATCACTATCTTGCTATATTGGAAAAAATGTACTTGCTGAATTTCTCTTGATAATCAACAATGAGAACATTTTATTAAACTTAGATATGAAACTCATATAACCATTTCCAAATTCCAAAGAGCACTAATTTAGCATGCTTCAACATTTTTGTTGGGCAGTGACCATGGTCTAGAGAACAGATTTCCTAACATTTTACTGGCAACTGCGGCTGGCATCTTTGCCTCTGAAGATGCCAGCCATAGTTGCCAGCGAAATGTCAGGAACTCTGTTCTCTAGACCAGAGTTACTAAACCCTGAAGCCCAAGATTGCCCAACAGATACTGGCCATGAAAGCCTTTGTTATTTATTCATTCAGTCGCTTCCGACTCTTCGTGACTTCATGGACCAGTCCACGCCCGAGCTTCCTGTAGGCCATCGCCACCCCCAGCTCCCCCAAGGTCGAGTCCGTCACCTCCATAATATCATCCATCCATCTTGCCCTTGGTCGGCTCCTCTTCCTTTTGCTTTCCACTTTCCCTAGCATCAGTTTTGCCTTTAATATTCCCTCAAGTGAGCAGTCTGGCTTTATTTCCTGGAGTATGGACTGGTTTGATCTTCTTGCAGTCCAAGGCACTCTCAGAATTTTCCTCCAACACCACAGTTCAAAAGCATCTATCTTCCTTCGCTCAGACTTCCTTATGGTCCAGCTCTCGCAGCCATAGGTTACTATGGGAAATACCATTGCTTTAACTATGGGGACCTTTGTTGTCAGTGTGATGTCTCTGCTCTTAACTATTTTATCAAGCTTTGTCATTGCTCTCCTCCCAAGAAGTAAACGTCTTCTGATTTCCTGGCTGCAGTCAGCATCTGCAGTAATCTTTGCACCTAGAAATACAAAGTCTGTCACTGCCTCGTTTTCTCCCTCTACTTGCCAGTTATCAATCAAGCTGGTTGCCATAATCTTGGTTTTTTTGAGGTTTAACTGCAACCCAGTTAAAAAAGCCTACACCAGTATATTCTTCAACATTCTCCCCACAGCAGTTTTGGAAGGCTAATATAAAAAAGTTCCCTATGAGCTAAGATTGTGGCTCTGCAGACAAGGGGCTTTTGAAACTACAGCTCATGTCCTCTTATACTTTACCCTCTATAAGGATCCTAGGACACACCTTATAACTCAGAGCTTTCTAAACTGTGTGTCGTGACACGTTAGTGTGTCAGCTGCAGTGTCTGGGTGTGTCTCAGCTACTGCCGCCTCCGAGCCCTGCCAGGATTCCACGCAGGTCCTAGTGCCTGCCTTGTGCCCTGCTGTAGGAGTGTGTCGCGAAATGATGCCCTGCTGTAAGAGTGTGTCACCAACATGAAAAGTTTGGAAAGCTCTGTATAACTTCTTATCTGGTAAAACACCTGGGAAGTTCTGATCTTTTTTATGTACAGTTTATTTATTTAATTAATTTTTATCCCGCCTTCATTATTTTTATAAATAACTCAAGGCGGCAAACATATCTAATACTCCTTCCTCCTCCACTTTTCCCCACAACAACAACCCGGTGAGGTGAGGTGAGTTGGGCTGAGAGAGAGTGACTGGCCCAAGGTCACCCAGCCGGCTTTAATGCCTATGGTGGGACTAGAACTCACAGACTCCTGGTTTCTAGCCCATTGCCTTAAACACTAGACCAAACTGGCTCTTTTTGTTCTTTTCAGATCAGTATGATTTAGTTTCCTTGAATGTAGCCAAATTCTGTTACACCGCCTGTAAAATTAGACATGCTGGAACCTACCACCAATTTTAACGTTTTTATCCTGTTTTGTTTTTATTCTTATTTTTAACGTGTTTTATTTTGAGCTCTGATCTGTGACTGTAATGAACTCTATATGGATCTGAAACCCATTTCTCACAATATATGCAGATTGTGTAAGAGAATTTTTATGTTCAGTTACATGCCTATATTATGTACAATTGTATAATTTTATACAATCTACAGATGTGTTCCAGAAATTATGCTCCTGGAGAAAGCCACAGGTCTACTCCAGGTTTCAGAGAGCTCAGGGCAATTCACTCTCAAGCACTGTGAAAGGTGATACAGTACTACCTCTCACTCCAACTTGCTTCTAAACTACCTTAGTAATGGCTCTAACTAAAACTCTGGCATGTATGTCTGAACTCATTGGGACCATTAACTTAATTATATAAGAATCTTAATTAAGCATTTCACTTATGCTTCACTTTGGGTGGACTGGCATAATTAAAATGGTAGCAGATATTAGCTTGGGTAATATCAAACCACAGTAGATTCTAAATATTTCTTCACTGACAGCCTAGTCCTTAATTATCTGTTTCTAATTAAAAGGTTTATAGAATACAAAGGGAAATAGATGAGTAGCTTAATGAAAATGAAAGACAATGTGGTATGAAAAACAGAATACACTGTTCATTTTGCTTAACATATTAGTGTGTGGAATGGAGATACCTGAGGTACATTATGGGCATCACTTATGACTAAAGTTAATAAGTACACAGTTTGCACCATACCAACATAGTAAGCTTTTTACATTTTTAAAATATTTTTAAATTCTTTAAAATGTCTAGATATCTACATATCTACTGTATATATGCCAGCCATCAGATTTTGAAGAACCGGGGGGGAGGGGGGAATTGCTGTATAAATTGGAGAAATCCATATATGGATTAAAGGAAGTAAGCAAAACATGGTCTGAAAAAAACTAAATCAAAAGTTACAAAATGCACACTTTGAACAGGAAAGTACTGATCCATATACAAAAATTAAAAATGGAAGACACATATACATTCTCTGTTATGCTGATGATCCGTCTGAAAGTGCAGAGGACAAAAGAGACAGCTTGCAGATAAATAAAGTGGAAGTAAACCATCTTGAGGAGTATTAGTCACTATCTTGCAACTGAAATAACAAAGGACAAAAGTGGAATGTACTTGCTCAGTCAAAAACAAAAGATAATAGCCCTATTGAAGTTTCTAGGTCTCAGTGAGTCAAAGGAGTCTAATACTGTATACTCATGGAAATTGGATACCTTAAAGGAGGAAACCATAGCAAGTTGGCAACTAATGAGCAGTATAGGGCAGTTGTGGGAAAGCTAATTAATTTATTAGATTTGTTATGGCCACCCACTCCAGAAGACTGGATGGCTTACAAAATCCAGAAAAAACAGTAAAAATAATTACAACAGTTAAAACCCATATAAACAAGTAACCCAGACTAGACTACAATAATAAACACTATAAAAATAAGACGGGGGCCCTACCAATACGTAACAACATTAACCCCAGGCTTGGGAACAAAGCCTGATCTTAAGGGCTTTCTGCAACTCCAGGAGAGTGGGTACCATTCGTATCTCTGGGGAGATGCTATTCTAGAGGGCATGGGTCACAACAGAGAAGGCATGCTTCCTTGGTTCCACAGGACAGCAACATTTAATTGAAGGGATCTGGAGTGCATCCACTCTGCCTGAATGTACCAGGCAGGCAGAAACAACTGGAGATAGGCAGTCCCTCAGATAACCAGGCCCTGTGCCACGAAGGGCTGTATAGGTGGCGACCAGCACCTTAAATTGCAGTTGGAAGCCTACTGACAATCAATACAGCTCACTTAGCAGTGGTGACACATGAGTGTAATGTAAAGTGCCCATTATTGCTCGTTGCATTTTATATCAACTGTAGCTTCTGGATGGTCTTTCCAGCTCATTACGGTAACCCAAGTTAGGAGCCGTGGGCGTGATCTCTCCTTTCCTGTCAACTCTGATTGAGATCGACCACCGAGGAAGTAGGCAAACCACCGCAACACAGTGCCTCCCACTCCTTTTTTTTTCAAAGTTTTTATTATTTTTTACAACAAAGATAAAAAACTACAGAAAACAAAAACACTACAAAAAAAATTAAAAGTGTAAAAACACAAAAGAAAAGACTTTTAGAAAGGTGACTTCCAGCTTTTCACAGCAATATACAACAATTCCCACAAACAAACCCTTCCTCTATATCAAACCATAATCACATTATTTCTATAAATCCCTCCATTAACACATATATAAATCTCTAATACAATTGCTCCTTCCCCTTACATTATTTATATATATATATATATATATATATATACACACACACACACATACACACACACACACACATACACACACATATACATATACACACACACACACACATACACACACACATTTAAATTTTTACTTCAAACTTCTCTTCCTCTTAAAAAATAATCCATTTAATTTTTTTTCTTTCTACTACTATTCTATATACAGTACTTCTGTCTACACAATAAACATCAAATTATAGAAACAAATAAATTGTCTGCCTTTATAATAAACAATCTTAACTCTATTAGTGCCTCCATATCATCCATAATTTTTATAAATTGCCTACCTTTATAATTAACACTTAACCCTAATTATGCTTAAAAACAATATAAAATATTACCAGAACTTGTCAATACCTTTTAAATCTTAGAAATCCAAAATCCTGTAAATCATGTTGACCTCATTATCAGTCCAATTAAATATTCTTAATTTTTTACCCCTCCTCAAAATATACCAGGGCATTTAGATATTTCACCATTACACCAACAGCATTTTTTTTACAAAGATCCGACAGCCCAACAGCCCCCAAAGATACAAACTTTCCAGCGAAAGAGGAAAAAAACTCCCACATAACATACTCTTCTTTCCCATAACATTGATTGAAATAATCATAACATTTCCCCAGCTTGGCAGTTCCTTGTGCAGTCTTAAGGTTAAACAATCTTTTTAACCCCATAAACACCAATCCAGAGTTTTCAGCTGGGAATATTTCAATGTCCCTCACAACAGTAAAATTGCCATCTTTTCCAACCTCTTCTTCTTTCATCATAGTATTTTCATATAGTTGTTTCATTTTAGCTAGAATCTCATCTCAAATGTCCCAAACAGTCTGTATAATAATTTGACAACCCTTTGAAAAAATATCTTCTTGCTGACAACGTAATTCTCTGAGATCTTCTTTAAAATCTTCCATTGTTCAAACAGTAAATTATAGCACACCCTAAAGAGTTAACTCACAAAAATAGAGGTTAACGAATTAATCCAAAATTAACCAAAGAAAATATACTAGCAGACAACTTAGAAAAAAGTAAACAGAAAGCCTAAAGTTTAGAATGAGAAATTTAAAACAATGTGTTTTAATGGAGTGTTTTAAAGAACACTCTAACCTTCAAATTCAGCAACAAAGATAACAATGGAAAGGCAATGTTACAGCTCTCAATATAACCCAGATGGGGAAAAAAGCCAAAACTTTTTTTTTACATAGTTAAAAATCTCCAAAAATAACTATAATCACCAAGAGATTCCGCTTTTTCTTACTGTAGAAAGCTTAAGATACAAAACTTAAAAAACAAATTGAGTGCTTAAGAAATGGGAAGGCATGACTTATTTCCCCTTTAAGGAGTTGCTTACATGGCTTAGAAAAAATTAAAATCCCAGCCTCCTGGTGAAGTCTTACCGCTCGGTCGCAGACGCTGTCTATGATCTCCTGGCTACAACTCACTGTCTGGAGGACAAATGGGTCAATTCTCAGCGTTTTCCTTAATCCGGAAAAACACTGGGGCTACAGAAAAACCTGCCTGCGCCCAGAAAAAACTACCACGCTGCCAGCTCTGCCCATGGAATTCACAGGCAAAGTTGTTCAGTCGGCCATTTCCCACAGGAAGTCCTCATTCAAGTGTTTTTGATCTTTGCTGATATTTAATAAATAAGCATCAAAGTATATTTATTTGCTAGCTGAACTGAGTGGCATGTATGCTTGCGCTGATCTGGGCATAGGACTGATTGGGCGTGTGCTGGGTACAGACTAAATTAGAAATTACTCCCAGTAATTTTCAAATAATAATTACTCCTTCATACACTGTATAGATAGAAATGTTCAGCATAATACTTAACACATCTGATGAAACTGATTATAGCCCAATCCGTTCAGTCTTTAAAATGCCACAAGACTCATCACAGGGCTACTGTATCTGGGCTTCAAAAATCCAGACCACCATTAGAGAACAGCAAAGAGACACTGTATCTAGTCATGCAACCCAGATTTGGCAGCCCTACTGTTTGTTGTTTTTGCTGCAGCTGACTAACATCCCTTTAAAAGATCTTTGTACCTACCACTGTTGCCTAAGATAAAGATAATACTCCACAGTTGTGCTATACCATGATTTGTAATGTTTTGCTAGGACTCCAATAAAACTCACTATGTCAAATAATAGTGTGCTCATAGCTGCTATATTCATATTTGCCTATTAAATTAATATGCATACTTTGCCATCCATTCTAAAATATTCAACATAGGAGCATAAAAATTATGAAATAACTTATACTATTTTACCTGTACTGTATGTAAGATATAGGGTCTGCTTTTTTAAAATGTGTATCCAAAAATGTAGTACAGAGTATATGGGCTAATCTTGCAAGTGCTTATCAGCAGATTATGATTGCTAATAATAATTTGCTTATTACCAAAATACCTTTAATGTAAACATTCACTGAAGTACTTTCTTATGAACAAAAGTGTATGCAATTCAATAAGAAAAACTATTTTATCAGAACTTTTTTTCACCAGCTGAAATATTTACAGTACACAAATATACACAACCATCTTAACCCAAGGCCTGGGAAATTTTGAGTGATTTATGGGATGTCATAAGGGTGGGAGCCACATGAATCTCTGGGGAATTATCATTCCAGAGGGCAGGAACTGCAACCAAGAAGGCACACCACCTGGGTTCTACGAGAAGACCTTATTTGACAGATGGGACCCAGAGGGCACCCTCATTGCTTGATCACCCCAGACAAGCAGAAGCATGTGGAAATAAGCGGTCTTTCATATAGCCAGGCTCTATGCCACAAAGGGCTTTAAAGGTGATAACCAGCACCTTGAATTACACCAGTAACCAGTGAAGCTCACAGGGAAGCAGGATCACATGAGCATAATGTGCCATTCCCAACACCGCCCGCACCACTGTATTCTGGACCAGCTATAGCTTTTGGATCATCCTCAACGGCAGCTTCATGTGGAGTGTATTACAGTAATCCAATCATGAGGTGACCAGGGCATGAGTGACTGTCTGAAGAGCCTCTTGATCCAGGAAAGGGCACAACTGATGCACAAGATGAAGCTGTGCAAATATCATCTTGGTTACAGTTGCCACCTGCTCATCAAGCAGGAGCTAAGAGTCAAAAGGACCCCCAGATTCTGTACAGTACAAGTCTTGAATGGGGAAGTACCAACCCACTGAGAGTTAACAATGGATTATCTCAACTGGTGGGGGGAGGGGAGCTAAACAGACATAGCCACTCAGGTTTGTCAAGATTGCGATTGAGTCTGCTCTTCCCCCATCCAGATCTGCACAGCCTCCACTTGGTCAGCCTGGAGTCAAGATTAACAAGTGGGAATCATCAGCCTACTGATGGTATCTGATCCCAAATTGATGAATGACTTCATCCAGAGTTTCCTGCAGATGTTAAACAGAAGGGGAGAGAGTATAGAATCCTGCCCACCATCTCCATCACCTTCCCTAAAAAGACAGGACAAGAGTTATTCAGGATCATTGGATCCAGCAATGAGGAAGGAAAAAGAAAAATCTCATTTGGATGTCATAAAAACATGAAAAGCAATCCAAAATAATTTTTACAAAGCAATTACTTGAGTCTGCTAGTTCATAACTCTCCTGTTTTCTGTGTTTTTTATAGTTTTAATGATTGTTTTATATGTATTTATTGGTTCTTTTAATAGAGTGTTACACACCGCCTAGAGTCACTTTCTTGTGAGATGGGCGGCTATACAAATATGATCAATAATAAATAAATAAATAACTGCCATGTGCTAACACCCACTGTTACACTAATGCAAAGTAGTTGGTTTTATTCCTTGTTTTATTTTGTTCATCTGCACCAAATAAAAATCCTCTGTTTGTGGAAAAGATTGTTAACTGTTGGATCTGTCTAAAAATCAAAACCTAAAGGATCTAGCTATAGCTATTCTTATGGAGTAGTTCGTGGCAACTATAGAAGTGTGAACCCCAGTTCCTAGTTTTTTTTCCCCTGATCACACTTAAAAGCAGCCCTTTATTACGTGCCTAGAGAAAGTAAAAAGAAACAGAAAAACAGCATTGGTTGATTGACAAAAACTGATGGTTAATCAAGAGTTTTACTGCAGTACTGTAATGGCCTCAGAGAGATAGGTAGATTAACTGGTAATTTTTACTTCTAGACACAAAGTGGGAAGAAAACAGCACAATTGCAAATAATTCTAATGAGGAAAATAAGAAAAAGTTAGAAGAATTAGAAGTTAGAAGATCCAACATGCCCCTGTAGAAAGTTCTTGGGGCGTGGCGGCTCAGCGGGTAAGATGCCAGGCTTGTCCATCACAAGTTCGGAGGTTCGAATCCCTAGTCCCATGTGACGGAATGAGCTCCCGCACTAGCCCCAGCTCTTGCCAACCTAGCAATTCGAAAGCATGCAAATGCAAGTAGATTAATAGGTACCACTTTGGTTCGGAAGGTAACAGCGTTCCGCGTGCGTCTTTCCGGCCACATGACCGTGGAAGCGTCTTCGGACAACGCTGGGTCTTCGGCTAACAAACGGAGATGAGCACCGGCCCCTAGAGTCGGACACGACTGCACAAATGTGCAGGGGGAACCTTTACCTTTACTGTAATGGCCTGAGAGAGAGAGGTAGATTAACTGGTAATTTTTACTTCTAGACACAAAGTGGGAAGAAAATGTAAACTCCTCTAGTTAGGGAAAGAGGATGCTTTGTGAGGATAAGAGGAGCAGTAATCTAGTTGAAAGACACTACACTGGGGAATGATGCTGTAAAGAGAGCTTTACTCCAAAGCATCAAATACCTATTACTTCCTAAACAGACCCTAGAAATTTAAAGTAATTCAGAAAAAAAAGGTATTCTCAGGCTGTGTTTCAATCAGATTCAAACTCCATCCCTGCCCTTTTATCCTGCTCTTTATAATTGCTTTGTGCAACACACTTCCTCCTTGTGAAACACTGAACCAAAACAGGAATTGAGAAGCTCTGCTTTTCTTTGCTACTGAGCTTTAACCTTTCTGAGACTATTTCTGCAATTTCAGGCTATCTCTGTTCACACTTTGGTAAATTGGTTCCTCTTTCTATTCCTATATATGTTGTTTTCAGATCTTCACTACACTTTTTATAAGGGCATGTTGGATCTTCTAACTTCTAATTCTTCTTCTAACTTTTTCTTATTTTCCTCATTAGAATTATTTGCAATTGTGCTGTTATTATTCCCCCCCCCTCACCTTTTAAAGTTCCTATTCCCATTAGCTTGTCCTGCCATGGAATCCTCCCTATCATTTATATCACTTCATTAAGGGGGATTTTTTGAAGTTCAAAATATACACCTAACTACATTATTTTAGTTTCTTTTAACATCTGTAATGAGGAGGGGGGTTGCATTGGAGTCAGTCTTGACTACTGGCAACTGCCTGGACTAGTCCCTGCAATTTTCCTGGCAACAGTTTTTTGGAAGTGGTTTGCCATTGTCTTTTTCCTAGAGATAAGATAGTGACTTTATGCCTAAGACAGGACTAGAACTCAGTGTTTTCTGGTTTCTAGTTTGGTGCCTTAACATTACACCAAACTGGCTCTCAACTATGGAGTTACTTTCTCCCAAAGTATGTGCTACCGCCACTTCTTTGACAAATTCTTCCCTATAAATTAATCAAGGATGGCTGATCCTTTTCCCTTCCTCCAACTTCTAAGGCATAGCTTTCCAAACTGTGTGTTGCGACACTTTAGTGTGTTGCAACACACAGTTTAGTGTGTCGCGAAATAACTTGGAAGCGGCGGCAGCGTGGCGGTGTGCATGGCGGCGGCGAGACAGCAGCGGCACACCATCAGCGCTTCCACGTTTCAGCGAGGCCGCCGCCACCACGCGCCCCCCCCATGCACACCCCCGCACCCCCGCTGCCGTTGGTGTGTCGCCAATGGCGGCAGTTTGGAAAGCACTGTTCTAAGGGCAAAAGTAATCAGCAAGAGAAGTCATTTAGCAGACCTTGCCTGATTTCAAACTGCCAAGATCCATGGCTGGATCTGGTTAGTACTAGGATGCAAGATCACAAGAAAATCTCAAGCCTGTAGACTAGACTGAGAAGGAAATGGCAAACCACCTCTACATTATTGTCAAAAAAAAACATGAACGTCATCAGGACCTGAACTTACCTCAAAGAAGATTTGACTTAGCACAATCCAGCCTTTTTAAAACAAAAGTCACTCATGACTTAGTCACCTCCCAAATGGACCACTGCAATTTATTTTACATGGGGCTGTCCTTGAAGAACATCCAGAAGCTGCAGCTGGTTCAAAATGCAGCAGTGCAGACAAGTAATGTGTGCTCCTCGATTGGTGCCTATTACTTCTCTGCTCTGAGAGCTGCATTGGTTACCAGTGTGCTTCCAGTTTCAATTCAAGGTACTAGCAATTACCTATAAATCCCTTCATGGCATGGGGCCAGGTATTTGAGGAACTGCTTCTCCCTGGTCCTGTCTACAGATCCAGCAGGAGGGCCACACTATGGGCCCTGTCTATTAAAGAGTGCCATCTGGCCAAACCCAGGAAGAGAGCCTTTTCTGTAATAGCGCACACTCTTTGGAGCATCATCCCGCTGGAGATTAGACTAGCCCCAACCATTGCCTTTTGTAAGGCTTTGAAGATGTGACTGTATCACCAGGCAGGGCAGCAGGAATGTATGGCAGAGCCTGTGAGTTGGTTATGTTAATGTTTGTAGTTTTATGTCAACTGCCAATTATGGATTTATTGTTACGTTATTGGCGTGTTTTTAACTGTTGTTAGCCACCCAGACTCATAATGGGCAACCATATAAATTGAAATAAATAAATATCTCTATAATGAAACATCTCAAAGCCAGTCTTAACATAATTAAAAACTAGACATTAAATTAATGTACTTAAAAAAAAAACTACCTTGCAGGAAGTTGGATTAGTCCTGGATAAGCCTGTATGCTTTGAGGTTTCAGACAGGTTCTACCAGAAGTTTGTTAAAAAGGGTAACTAAAACAGAGCTCCGAAATGAAATTATTAAAGGAAAACAGAGCACAGAAGGCGGCCGTGGCATGTTTCTATAAACCACTCGCACAAGTTATTCATTAAACCACAAACGACAGTTTCCCCTCGAGGAATGGCTGTGCTCAACAAAATCTTCTCCCCTCACAGAAGGTGCTTATCTCCACCCACCAACAGCTCCTCTTTCTGTTCCGCGGTGATCTGAGAAATCAGAACTTCGGTCATTTTCTCGTCCTCAAAATGGCTTTTTAAATATTATGCTGAAACACTAATCATTAGGCTCGGTTGTCTGTACTGTAGCTGTATCCCTCACTACAGAACTTGAGTCCCAGCAGAGAGAGAAGAAACGAAAAAAACCTCCCACCGCTCTCGCCTGAGTCGATTTTAAACTACGCGACTGAGGCTTACTCAACGTACGGGCTCTGATGGGAACCCGCGTACAGCCTCTCTAGGCCAGGCAGCCAATCCCAGGACCGATTTGGTTTTCTGCCGACCAACCGGAATACGTTTTATTGGCGGATGGGCAAAGCCGTCCGTTGTTCTGTGCGCGCTAAGGAGTTGGGTACGGTGAGCATTGGGCTTGGAGGTTGTTCCTCCTCTTCCTTTCACCCCCCCCCCCCCCCGCGCTTTGTTGGTTGTTCCTTCTCTTGTTGCCTCTGGGAAGAGTCGGACTCTGGCGATGCCTGAGTTTTTGGCGGACCCGTCGGTGCTCACCAAGGAGAAGCTGAAGAGCGAACTGATCGCTAACAATGTGAGCCTGCCGGGAGGCGAGCAGCGCAAGGATGTTTATGTGCAGCTCTACCTTCAGCACCTCACCGCCCGCAACGTGCCTGGAGTCCCCGCGCAGCCGGACTTCTCCAGTGATGAGGAGCGGGAGCTGACCCCGGTTGCCTCCAGGAACAGAGGGGGCGGTGGTAGCGCTGCTACCGTCTCTGTGGGCCGGGTAAGCGGTTTGGCTGTCCTTCTCTTTATTTCGCGGATTGCGAACGCGGTTTCCATCTCCTCTTCACGGCCTTCTGCACTGAGGGGGCAGTAGAGTTTTCCCGCTTTCTCTCAGAGGGGGCGGTGCGATGTTTTGTCACTGAAGGGGTGGGAAGGAGGGACGAGAAACGGTGCTTGCGCGTGGGTAAAGCCTGAGTAAATCGCCTTGGACTAGGCAGGCTAGCAGGGCGTCTTGGTGAGAAGAGGACGTGCACTCGATGCGTCTAAGCAGACTGAAAAAGGCAATTCGGGCCCTAACAGCGTATAATGGTTATACGTATAACAACCGACACCTGCCGCCTTTGTGGTTCTGTTGTAGAGATGCTAATATAGTCTTTACAGAAGTTTAAAATTTGTGGACAACTTTGCTAAGAGCACGGTTTCACTATACAGTAACTGCAAGCAAACAGGCATTTTTATTTGTGCCATATCCTCACTTTTATCAACATGATCCCCCCCCATGCTTTTCATTGTAATTCTCATCATTTGGATTATCCATACTGATTGGAAATGATAGGAGTTTTAGTGTAGCACAGTTGATAAAATCGGGTTGAGGAAGGCTGTTGTACTGTACTGTACAAGTATACTGTTGCCTTTGCATTCTCCACGTGAAAGAGCTGTTCTAGGCCAATACCTTAATTGTTTATTGCTGAATTTCTTCCCTCTTTTGTTGCTTATTCAATACTTAAGGTTTACTTACAAGAATAAAAGAATCTTACATAAAATGTAACAGATTAATGCATTTAAAGTTAATCATTAAAATAATTTAAACTGTTTTAAAAAGATGTTTTTTTACTATCTGCTTCAATCCAGGCCCAACAGATTCCTTAGGGAGTGTGTTCTATAGCCTGGAAGTCACACAGAAGGCCCTTTCCCATGTACTTGACTGTCAACCTTCTGGCAGCAGGGGCATGTTCAGAAGGGCCGCTCTTGCATGATTTTGCATGGTTCACAGTAGGAATGGTGGTTCCACATATAATAAGGCCTTAAGCCAGAGCTTTCCTAACTTTTCATGTTTGTGACACACTTTTTAGATGTGCATCATTTCGCAACACACACTTACAGTAGGGCACAAGGCAGGCACTAGGACCTGCGCAGAATCCTGGCAGGGCAGGTTTGGAGGCAGCAAGGCACAAGGCAGGCACTAGGACCTGCGCGGAATCCTGGCAGGGCAGGTTTGGAGGCAGCAAGGCACAAGGCAGGCACCTGTGTGGAAGCCAGGAGGGAGCAGGAGCCGCGACACACCCAGACACTTCAGCCGACACACTAACGTGTCCCGACACACAGTTTGGAAAGCTCTGCCTTAAGCCATTTACGGCTTTAAAGATCGAGAGTAATCTTATATTGTGCCCTGTAGAAAATTGGTAGCCAGTGGAGATCTAAGTGTGAATAACTATCACTAAGTCCAGCTAGCTCAGGAAGAGTTGCACTTGGCATGCTCTTCACCATAGCTACTATTTGCAAATCTACTGACAGTTGGAGGTCATGGAGTACTCCCAAACTGAACCTGTGTTTTTGAGGTGAGTGTAATCCCCAGGCCTATATTCACAACATTTGTTCACAACAGTCTAGTCCAGGGCTTTCCAAAGTTTTTCCCGCGGCGACACACCAACCGGCGTTGGTGTGTCGCCACGGGAAAACCCAGAAGAGCGGCAGCGCGAAAAAACCCGGAAGCGCTGCTGCCGCTTTCGGGTTTTGCGCGCTGCAGTTGGTGTGTCGCCACAGGAAAACCCGGAAGCGCTGATGATGATCAGCGCTTCCGGGTTGTGTGGCGACACACCAGACTCTGTGTGGCAACACACTTTTGTGTCGCGACACACAGTTTGGAAAGCTCTGGTCTAGTCTTTATCCAGTCTATTGAAATTAATTGAAGAGGAGGAAGAATTTGAAATCACTTATGAAATCCCAGAGACACCAAGATCAACTCTAGTATTTTATAGATTAGAAGTGGTATGCACTGGAGGCTTGCTGTTTAGGGCTTCCATACAGATTACCCCACTGTAAGACAAGGTCTTGGGGGGGGGTACAAACTCATCTCAAGAATAGTTAGATGAGGAAAAGTTGAAGCAACTGCAGGTTCATGATCTCTAAATAGTGGTTTAGGAGCTGTTTGTCAATCTATTCTTGTCCTATTCCTTCGGTTCCTAGGGTATATCAAAAAATGAAAGTGCAAGAGGCAAGGTGGAGTGAGCAATTGAGACAGTGATCATGCAGGATGAAGAACTCACCCACAGTTTCAGATAGTTAGCAATATCTGGGTTCCTAGGGAATTACCTTGAATATGATATCAAAACTCTGTTATGGCTCTCAGTGTCACCAGCAACTGCAATTGTTTGCTTAGTCACCAATAATTTCTACCAAACACTGCCCTCATTTAACCAGATTTGCTTCCCTTTACCCTGCCTTGCTTCTGGATCTTCATTATGGATTTCTTTGGTATGATAAACTGATTTCCTTGCCTACTTTACTTTGACCTGCTTTTGTCTGAGTAATGTTTGAATCTCCTTGGCTTATAAGGAGTTTATTACTACTTCTGTCATAAATGGGACAGAGCATATTCATAATACCACCTTTCTCTGGCTCATTTAGCTAGTTCAGAGCAAAGTGTTCTGCATTATTGTTATTTAAATATTTCTTTACTGCATATTTAAAGACAGTTTATAGTAAAATTGGCAATTAAAGCAATAATTTAGAACATTTAAAATATGCATTTTTTTTATAAAGTATACAGAGTAAAATAACAAAGCTATAACAAGAAAAAGCAGCAATAGAGGGGAAAACAGCACAGCAGCATTGAGATAATAAAAAGGCCTAGCTCCAGAAAGATAATAAAGATGGCACCAGGCATATGTCACTTGGGAGGGTATTCAAAAATGGGGAGTATCTAGTGGAGAAAAAAACATTCTGGAAGTAGTCATGCCTCTGAAATTCATCTTAGGTTATCGGGAGGAAAATGTAGGAAAAGATGTTCCTTCGGATGCTGTGGTTCCAAGCTGTGATGGATTAGGTTAAGACTAGCACCTCAAATTCAAATCGGAAGCAAAATAGTTTCTGAACTGTCTTCAAAGGTAGCCCCATTTATAGTGCGTTGCAGTAATCTAAACAAGGAGTTACCATAACAAGGATGTCTCTGTCCAAGTAGGGTCATACTGGCATACCAGCCTAAGCTGGTGAAGCGTGCTTCACACACAGATTACTTATGCCTCTGGTGTCAAAGATGGATCCAAAAGTATCCCCAAACTGAAAATGATCCTTTTGGAGAGTGCAACTCCATCCAGAACATGATAAATTTCCATACTGTGGCCTGATTAACTATTTACTAACAGAATCTCTCTGTTGACCCTGAGCAGAGGATTTCTCTTTGACCTTAGTTCATTGGCCCCCTTCCAGTCCTTTTCAGCATATCCAGTGAAAAGGAAAGATAGAGCTGGCTGTAGTTAGCATATTGATAAAATTTGCTCTAAATCTCTAAATGATCTCACTAGCAGGCTCATGAAGGTATTAAATAGCATGGGGAATAAAGTGGAACCTTGTTAAATACCACAGGGTCAAGGAGAAATCCCTTAGTACCACCCTCTGGAGATTTCCATTCAGGTATGTGTGGTACAGTTTAGAGCTGTTCTACCTGTACCTTTTGATCAAAGCATGACAGTATGCCTCTGTTCTCTTTGACAGTGCACCAAGAATGCTGTCCTAGGAGAATACTGGCATACCTAGGAACACTCTAGGAACATTCTGTGTCATCAGGATCCTAGTTGCTGAGGCTGCTGGGGATGGAATGTCCATTGGTAAATTCAGACCCTTTTGGCTGCAGCTTAGTTTCCTTTCCTCTACCTGGGCCATTTCTACAATCAAAAGCCCATTCTACCAGGAATGTTCATTGCTAATGATAATCCCTTTCACCCTTAGATGAGACAGGCTGGCAAGCAGAAATGCTTGCTCATCACCCAAGGACTTAAGCTGCTGCATGACTACAGTGTGAAGTTATGCTGTCCAGGATGTGCCCTACCAAGAGTCCAGCTTTTCTTGGAATTTGCACAAAGTCTTTTGTAAGGAAAAATAATTGAGGACAGAACCTAGTTCAGTGTGTCTTTCTGTGCATTAAGAAGTTCAGTGTGTAGAATGGATATGGTTCTGTCCCTCTTCTTAGGTTTGTTTATATGACATTGCCAGAAGAGACTTTAAGTGGATCTTCAAAGATAATGAGGCCTTGGACAAGGAGGTGAAGGAATGGGGAGCTCAAGTAGTGTCAGTCTCTCCAGGTGAGAGTCATAGTACAAAAAGAGAGGACAGGATCCTGGAAGTGAACAATTAGCCACATAGATGCTGCTGCTAAGACCATGGACTAAGCCATGTACATGAAGGACTCCTTGCAACATAAGAGTTTGTTTGTTTGTTTGTTTAAATTTCAAATTTAGTCACCACCCATCTCACTCAAACAGCGACTCTCATTACATCTCATTAAGACTGGGAAGGACATATTTGGCAGGTGCCTTAATCTCATCAGGATGGTGTTAAACCAGAACAAAAGCAGGGAGAGTGGCAAAACCCCACAACCAAATATAGTACCAAGGATTGGGGCCTACAGTGCAGGGGTCAAAAGGAGAAGCATAAAGGCAGAGGGGTAGATACAGGCAGGAAACTACACAGAAATGCATGAATTGGAGCATAGAAATACTATTAGGAGGATTTGGGTTGGAATAAAAGAAAGAAACAAAAGTGATGTCAGAATTTATTATAGACAGCCTGGATAAGCAAAAGGTATGGATGAAGCATTTCTATATCAGATGACTGAACACTCAAAGAGGTGCATGATAGTGAAAAAAATTACTATAGATTTCAGCTACCTTCACATCTGGAAATCTAGCTCTGCCAAGAGACAGAGGTCCAACAAATTCCTTTTGTTGAATCAGTTTTAATCTTAAATCCAATGAAACAGATACATCATTTTCAAAGACATGCAACTACTGGTGTTCCATTATTGGATGTTCCAGTTCTTTAGCCCATAAGATGTAAATGTCATTAATATCAACTTTGAAAATATCCTTTAATATTTTATACAAATAAGATGTGGGTTTAATTTTGGACATCGAGTCCATCAGAGATAAAAGCACCTCAGGTTTCTTGGAAGCAGCCAGAGTATCTGGTCCGTATTGAACTGTCAAGACATGCTTGATTTGAGTATTTTGCCACTTGTGAATTAGGGAAGCAAAATTATATTTGAAGTCTAGAAAAATCCTTTAAAATAATCACAGCAAAATAATTGATTTAGAGTATGTAGTCCAGATCCCACCCACAATTCCCTTTTATGGAGGTCTTCCATAAAGGTAAATGTTCATGAGCTTCAACATCAAAATCCAGTCTATAGCCCAACAGAGCCCAAACATAGCTGTTCACAGTCCCAGAAATGAAACACCCTTTTACTACGTGATGACCAACAATTGCCAGGTCTTTAATGGAAATAGGTAAAAACTTTCCAACAAGGCCCACAAACGTTGATAGTGCTAAATTTTCATTCCACATAAGTATAGCCGATAAAGTACCATATATACTTGCTGATAAGCCCATCCGCAGATAAGCTGACCCTTGAATTTTTAACCAAAATACCATGAAAAATGCCTCACCTGCAGATAAGCCGTCTTGCATTTTTCATGGTATTTTGGTTAAAAAATTGAGGTTCTGCTTATCTGGGATGTATGTGAGTATATACGGGAAATATGGGTACTTTTAAAAAAATATTACCATATATTCTCACGGATAAGCCGTATCCGATTTTTGGGGTGCATTTTGGCACCTAAAATTCTTGGCTTATCCACAAGTATATACGTTATAAACTAATGATATTTATGGAAATTTGATTTTTAGAAAGGCTGATTTTGAGGAACTCGGATGGAAGGTAGGTCTTATCCAGTGATTTGAAATATGGAAGGAAAAAAGTACCAGGAAGGATAATCCTGCAAAATGAGATCCAGAAGGTGCAGTCAAACAATTTCTACTAAGGACAAATGGGAGTCATCTAAGATTAGTTTGAATACACAGAAAACTTTCTGAAATACTGAGAAGATTGTTATAACTTGTATTTTATGTCTCTTTCTCAGAAGGGAAACAAGGTTCTAGCTGTCAATCCTTGTTGCTCTAATGGAAGGAGGGAGCTTTAGCTCATGATAGAAGACTTAGCTAATTTAAATGTATTTGTCAGGGAGATAACTGGCGGAGAAGGAGGGGGCTCCCTCCAGGGGGAGAAACACATGCGTAGTACTGAATCGTACTGAATCGCTTTGCTTTCCTCCCAAGAGGCTAAAGAAGGCCCCACCCTGATTTCTTGGACTCTTTCTCTGAGCATTACCAGTTCATTTTAGTTTAGCTGGATTGATGTCCTGACTTCGAGTGAAGGAAAACACACTGAGACTTGAAGTTGAAGCTCTAATGTTTATTGTCCTACTCTCCTAGACAGAATCCAGCTAAACTAAAATGAACTGGTAATGCTCAGAGAAAGAGTCCAAGAAATCAGGGCGGGGCCTTTAGCCTCTTGGGAGGAAGGCAAAGTGATTCAGTACTACGCATGCGTTTCTCCCCCTGGAGGGAGCCCCCTCCTTCTCCGCCAGTTATCTCCCTGACAGTATTTATTTATTTTATTGGATTTAGCTAAGACCGGATTCCAAAACAACTCTGGTGGCTCACAGTAGCAAATGAGGTTAGAAAAATACAATCTAAACAAGGTAGCATCTGTCCAACTAATACACTACATATACAGAAACTGATTTAATGGGGGGGGGAGGCATCAACCCTACCCCAAGGCCTGGGAGAATAGCTAGGGTTTCAAGGCTTTTCAGAACACCAGCAGGGTGGGAACCCTACAGATATTTGAAAATACTTATTCCAGAGGTCAGGGAAAGTGACTGAGAAGGCATGCTTCCTGGGTTCTGATAGATGGCGTTTAATCAAGGGGACCCAGATCTGCTACCATTCCAATATCATCTGAGCCAAAGAACCTTTTGAATCCCAGCTTCCATTTGTCACCCTGACAATACATTTTGTCTAAGAACCTCTTGGTCAACAATTTTGTGGGCTACTTTGAAAATACAACTTTTTAAGAACAAGAAACTTTTCTTTTTCCCATTATGTCCCCCAGCAGTTCTCCAGCTACAGCATCATTTGTGGGTAACTAGCCCCTACCCCATGACCCTCTTCTCTAGCAGAAAAAAAGGCCCAGCTCCCTTTGTGTTATATTTGGAAATTAAGTTGAACAACTAAACAACGAAGACTGGATTGTAAAGGGACGCTATTGCGGGGAAGGAAGAATTATTTATCTGAATGAATATGCTAGAGCATAGCTTTCCAAAGTGTGTGTCGTGACACACTACTGTGTCGCCTGCGGTGTCCTGGTGTGTTGCGCAAAAACCCGGAAGCGCTGATGGAACCGAAAGAAGCGTCACCCCTGCCAAGCGGCAGCAGCAGCACTGATTAGTGCCGCTTCTTTCGGTTCCCCCCATCAGCGCTTCCGGGTTTTTTGCGCAACAGACCAGGACACCGCAGGCTGCGCTGCCGTTGCTGTGTGTCACCAACGTGAAAAGTTTGGAAAGCTCTGCTAGAGAAAGAGAGAGGACTGTATTTTAAAATGTTTATTGTATTCCTGTTTATTGAAATAGTATTTTCAATGTACACCATGTGCAACTAGGTGGCAGCATCTAACTATGTTTCCTTGATTCAAAAAATTAAGCAAGAAAATCACCATTAATTCTCAGGTTTGTTATGTAGATTGGAATAAAACATTAATAGATAAAACCCTGGAAAAAGGGCAGTGGTAAATAAGTTCCATATTGGCTGTTGTGGGTCTTCCGGGCTGTGTGGCCGTGTTCTGGAAGTTGTGGTTCCTAACGTTTCGCCAGCATCTGTGGCCAGCATCTTCAGAGGGCAGGAGCACAGTTCCATATTGTTACCAAGTAAACTACATAGGGGCGTGGTGGCTCAGCGGGTAAGACGCCAGGCTTGTCAATCGGAAGATCGCAAGTTTGGAGGTTTGAATCCCTAGCCCTGCATGCGGAGTGAGCTCCTGCACTAGCTCCAGCTCTTGCCAACCTAGCAATTCAAAAGCATGCAAATGCAAGATGAATAGGTACCACTTCGGTGGGTAGGTAAGAGTGTTCCGCGTGCGTCATGCCGGCCACATGACCGTGGAAGCGTCTTCGGACAGCGCTGGCTCTTTGGCTAACAAACAGAGATGAGCACCGGCCCCTAGAGTTGGACACAACTGCACAAATGTGCAGGGGGAACCTTTACCTTAAACTACATAGACTGTATATGAAGTTACCAGAAGTCCGATTCATCTCATAGGAGACTTTATTTTTAATGTACATGATGCTTTATTTTATTTATTTCAAGATTTATAAAGCTGCCCAACTCAGCTGGAGTGAGTACACTTTACTGAATACAGCAAGAGTTTCTTCCAATAACTTTACAGTGTATAATAGATAAAGGGAAAGCAACAGATCAAGGAGGTAATAGAAACTTATCCAAGCTGGGGAAGAACATACAATATTTTAATCTTAGATTAATTAAAATAAAGTATAAAATGCAAGTAGATTAATAGGTACCACTTTGGTGGGAAGGTAACAGCGTTCCGCGTGTCATGCCGGCCACATGACCGTGGAAGCGTCTTCGGAAAACGCTGGCTCTTCGGCTAACAAACGGAGATGAGCACCGGTCCCTAGAGTCGGACACGACTGCACAAATGTGCGGGGGGAACATTTACATTTACCTATAAGACATAATGAAGATGACGGATTTACAGAAATTAAGAGAGGTGGGAACATGGAGATATATTGGGAGAGCATTCCAGGCAAAAGAGGCAGCAGGAAAAGGGAATAAAATTGTTTAGGAAACAGATGACATATGTTTTATTTTCAAAAATGGCCAAAAAGAATTCTGGTTTATAAACACCAGTATCATTTGGGCTATCAGGCTTTGTTCTTAATTCTGTAGAATTGCTGATCGGAAAGAGAAAGTGTGTATTCAGAGACCCTTTAGTACAGCCTTTCTATATTCTTTTGCTGTAAAGTATTGATATAATTTGTGGATCCTTGGATAGTTTTATGGGGACTACAATAATTTGTGCCTTTCTATACATTTAAAAAAGTCTAGAAGATAATTTTTCTAACTTGCAGTTAATGATTTACAGTAAAGAGAGTATCCAAGGCATTCATGATTTCATATCCTGTAAAATAGGGAGCATCCTGTGTTTTAATTAAGTTACTTTTATAAATTTGTTGTATGAATAGGAAATAGCAATTCTTTAAAAATTGTCAAGGGCTTTGAATTGTTAACTGGTTACAGGTGGTATGCAAAAGATAATGCTAGCAATTATTCAGAAAATACTTTGAAGCAATGGGTTTTGAGGAAATGTTTGATGAGAAAAATGCATTTTTATTATAGAGAGGAGGGTAAAAAAGTGTTTTGTTCAAGCAGGAAAAAACACATTTCAGAAGTTTTGTCAAAATCATTGGATCAGCCATGGCACAGCAAAACCAAATCTGAAATCCTTTGGTTATTCCAGTTTTCACCTAAAAAAAATCTAGATATGGCAAGTAGAGCAAGGCTGGTGCATATCATCCCCACTTTCCCCTCCTCCCCCCAGCAGTCCCAATGTTGCATATCCCACCAGTTCTCCTGACTCTCAGTCTTCTCAGTGTCTTCCATCCCTCCCCTGAGCTGCTGCCACCAATGTCCCAGCATAGTATATCCCACTAGCTCACCCTCAACTATGCCTCCCTATAAAACAGCCCCATTTCACTCCATGTGTGGACCAAAATATCCAGGATGTGTATTTTAGTTCAGAGACAGTTCATCCAAAACCAGATGTTCCGTCCCTGGATCAATATGTACGTGGAATGTTTTGGAACTCTGCATAAGAACAATGAAATACATTATATGGATGTAATGCTTTTCATGGCTATGTAGTACTCTAAAAACCTTAATTTACATGTATGTTTATCTTTTATCATTACAGTTTTACAATACTGTTAAATTTTTAAATATATCTCTTTGTAGAAAGCAACAAAGAAAACAGATAAGCCAAGGCTAGAAGAACAGGATGATATAGATATAGCAGAACTCAGTAATGAAGAACTCAAAGATCAACTCCTGAGATATGGTGTGAATCCAGGTCCTATTGTTGGTAGGTTATTATTGTAAATGCTAATACATTTTTATATATATATGTGTGTGTGTGAGAGAGAGAATGAATGTGGATATAAAAAATTGAAGACAGAGAGAAATGTAGACGGAAAAGTGATGACAACCTGTGTACTTTAAACATTTGAAACTTCAGTGGATAAAGTAATTGTGTTCTGTATTGTGGATTATGACGTATGGTTATATTCACTTCCTCAGTAATAGTAATTGCCCAAATCCATCACATCATTATTCTCCACTGAAACTAAACTTGGCTTGCATCTGTATTGTGCTGATTATCTTAGATGCTAATAAGGGCCAGAAATTTACATTAGGAAATAATTTGTCCTTTCAGATTATTTTACATGATGCTAACAGCTATTTCCAAATAGAATAGAAGCATAAGCTGGTTTGCAGAATCACTCATCAGAGTTTAAATAAGAGATCGTTAGTCTACATTGTATACAATTGTATTAAGATACATCACCAATAATATGAAAGTGGTACTATTTAATTGCAGGTGGCAAGTAACAATTTGCTAAACGAGTTAAAATATTACTTTTAGTAATTCATTATATGTATACCCATATACTCTTCTTTACTAGCTAGAGTTCTACACAACTTACATAAGTGTGTTGAAGCGGGCTTTGCCTGGCTTAGCTTCTCTAAATTTTCTTTTCTCTATCTTATATTCTGCTTTCTACTCCATCCATTAACATAATTAACATACACAATATAACATTTAAAATTTAAATATAAATTAACATGAATTATCCTTTAAAGGGGTAGCAAAAGAGATGTATCTTGGCTGCACTTCTCAGATCAAGAGTCAAAACTAAACCCAAAACTCCAGAGTATATTCCTAGCAATGGAAGCAATACAGGAAAAATCACTCCCCTGTGTGCTAGATAAACAATCTTCTGTCTAGGAATATCTTCAGAAGGATCTCTCCTATAGCTCTTAATAACAATGGTCTCTTCTATAGATCTTAATTACTACCGATTGTCAGTCCCTAAGCTTTATATGGCTTTAAGATTAATAATACTTTAAATTAAGCCTGGAAGGAATTGCAGTGTTGGGGGAGGGGTATGTACAGAGTATGTATGTATGTTCCCTGCAACTTGTACAGGCTTGCAGCCTATTGTTGCATTTTGCACCAATTGCAACTTACAAATACTTTCTAAAGATGATTTCATGTAATGTGCACTACAGTAGTCAAATCAGGATATAATCAATTGTTGACTATTGGCAGATACAGCTGATTCAGGAACAGCTGTAATTGAACTATTAGACAACTGTGCCTCTTTTGTCACTTGGGAATCCAGAAACAGGGTTTAAGGAGCTTCCTCCAATAGTGGACTTCCTCTTTCAGACGCAGTGCAGTTTTGTTCAGAACAAGCTGAATTCCAATTACAGAGCTGGTTTTCTACTGATCAACAGTACTTGCACCTTAAATGGGTTTAATTTTAGTTTGTTTGCCCATATCTAGCCCATTATGGAACTTAGGCAATGGTTAAAGGATTGCTTTTTTGACATTCAACAGTAATGAGCAGTATTGCTAGGGCATCAGCATATGATGGGTACCTGAAACTAATACTGAGGATCATTCTAAGCTAGCTGAGGAAGAGAGACCATTAGAAGAGTAGCCAGACAGTATATTTACTTGTCCTAGACACTCGAAGTATCACGTACTCACAATTGGCAGATGGTTAGATTGAGGGTCTGGTCAGTGAGATGGAATTCATTTAGACCTCATCCATTCCTCTCCACTCCTTAATCTATTGCACCACACCATGGAGCTGGTGGAAGAGACTATTCTCTCATCCAAAGCAAGTGGCAACATTTAAAGTGATCTTGAAAAAAGCTAAGCAGGGTTGATCAGGTCAGTAGTTAAATGGGAGTCCATCAGAAATTCCTACAGATGTGAGCTAGATTGGAAGTTTAAAAAACATCCCAGAAGGTGACAAAAGTAGTAATAGTAGTAGTAATAATTTAACAAACTTGTATGCCACCCGACTCAACATAAACATCTTCCATATTTTTCCAAGAAAACTACATGGTTTTGTCCATCTCAAAGTGAAGTCAATTCTAAGGAACCTTTATGTTTTTCAGTCTCTTTCACATAGATCTCTGATACATCAGGCCAGGACTTTTATCCAGGAATAAAACATGTGTAATAGATACTTTGCTTGCAAGCATAATGGTGTTAAAAGCAGGAGGGACTTTAGTTTGGAGGGACTGTCTTCATTGTCACTTTGACTTCCTTGGATAGATTGCCATCCAACAAAGGGAAGCCTTTCTCACTACAGCAGCCAAGTTGCAGCTTTTCACCTTATCTTACCCTGTCTGCTAATACTTTACTCTTTCTCCCAGGTTATTTCCTGCTCTTATTTTTTTTATTTTTTAAAAAAGAATTTTATTAAGTTTGAAAAAAAGGATAAAACTACAAAAAACACAAAAAGAAAAAAAACCAGAGTGCAAAACGCAAGAAATTTTTTTTGAAGATTACATAACAGTGACTTCCGACTTTCAACAAGAATATACAGCAATTTCCATATTCAAACCCTTACTCTATATCAAACCAAGATCACATTATTTCTATAAATCCTCCCATTAGCACATATACAAATTACTAATGCAATTGCTCCTTCCCCTTATAGAAAAAAACAGAAAAATTATTTAAATCTCTAAATCAATTTCCCTCCCCCCCAAAAAACATTTATTTAATCATTTCCTTCCTACCACTATTCTATATATTTCTGTTCACTATAACAAAAATCAAATTATAACTTTTATAATTCATAATACTACAATCTTAACCCTATTAAACCTAAAAACTAATTATTATTATACCATATATATATATATAAAATCCAGTCAAATCATTAAAGAAAAATAAAATCATATAAGCCTTAATATCAAACCAAGTACATATTCTTAATTTTTAGATACCTTATAAATAAAACAAACCTTTAAAAAATCCAGTCAAATCATTAAAGAAAAATGAAATCATATAAGCCTTAATATCAAACCAAGTACATATTCTTAATTTTTATCCTACATCAAAATGTACCAGAACATTTACTTGTCTCCATATTACACATAAAGCATTTTTCATAAATCAAACAGCCCAACTGCCCCCCTTAAAAAATCAAATTTCTCAGCAGTAAGGCTCCCACAAAACAGCCATTTTGTTCTCAAAACAATCCCTCAGAAAAACAAACTCATCAGTATCATGCAAGTCAAACTATAACCCCTTCATCACCAAACTGTTTGTCGCCTGGTATTTCTTCAGAGAATCCAGTCTCACTGTTGGGAAAAATATCTCCCTCTTGATGAAACTTTTCCTCTCCCAGCAGAACGTCCCCAACCAGTTGACACATTTTAAAGCTGATATTTTCTACAATATCCTGAATATCTTGCAGAATAGCTTGACGGGTATCATGGAGAATCTGTTTGAAATCACAACGAAGCTCAGAACGAAGCTCTGAGAAAATTTCTTTAAGGTCGTCCATGTTTCAGGCAGTAGATTATGATACCCCCTGGATACTTGGCTAGTGCAGATAAGAGCTAATGCAGAGCTTTCCAAACTGTGTGTCGTGACACAAAAGTGTGTCGCCACACACAGCGTGGTGTGTCGCCACACCACCCGGAAGCGGCGGCGCGTGTGTGCACGGTGGCAGCGGCAGCCGTTGCCGCCGTGCACGTGCGCGCCGCCGCATGCCCCCCTGGGCTGCTGCCGTGCACGCGCACGCCCCCCCGCGCTGCCGCTGCACGCTCTCCTGTGTCGCCGCCCCACGCGCCACCGCATGCCCTCCTGTGTCGCCGCCAGCGGCGGCACTTTGGAAAGCCCTGAGCTAATGGGTTAATGAAAGGCTTCTGAAAGTTATTAGGTGATAGTGACAAAAGGCTTCCAAAAGTTATTGAGTGATATTGACAAAAAGGAAAGTATGTGAACCAGCAACTGCAGCGCTCAAGGAAATTGAACAGAAAACTGAAGACTCAAAACGGCAGATTCAGCATGTAGGAAAACGTTAAATCCTTCAAATTAAATGCAAAAGTAGCAACGGGGAGATAATTATTCGCAGTCCTCCTTAACATCTAGATGGAAAATAAGCCAAAGATTAAAAAAACTGTTTTAAAATTAATCCAGAAATAATGATAAGCACCAAGAGATTTCACCACTTCTTGTTGTAAAAAGCCTCTCTTGGGGTACACAAACTTAAAAAATATATCAACTAGGTGATTTAGAAATGGGAAAGGCTGGACCTAATGTCCCTTTAAGGCTGCAGCGTGGTCTGGAAATGACGGCGTCCCTGACTCCTGTCATCTCTTACCAGATTAGCGCTAACGCTGTTGGTGATCCTCAGGCTACGAGGCGACGTTGAGGAGTGCAGATGGGATGATTCCGAGCATTTTCTATCGATGAAAATGCTCTAGGGCATCAGGAAAAGTCTGCCTTTGCCCAAAAAAACCAACGCTGCCAGATCTGCCTGCTGAGCTTGCGAGCAAAGCTGTTCAGTCGGCCATATTCCCACCGGAAGTGATCGTTTCCTGCTCTCTTCAGCTCTTAAGAATCCCCAAGAAGCCAAAATTCCTCCATGATTAAAATCTCCTTCCTTAAAACAGTATGGAACATTTTCAGCTATTGGTCTCCCTAAGATGTTTTCAAAGCGGTAGTCCCCTTTTTTGTTGTGGTTTCAGCAGTGGCTATTTCTCCCAGGGCACGATTCCTTTATGCCCTAATTCCAGAGAACGGTGACAGCCTCTACTGAGACCACAGAGTCAAGAGCCTTCCCATCTTTACTATGTAAAGCAGTGCTTCCCAAACCTGGGTAAATTACCCAAAATTTGGTTTTTTTTTCTTTGGGTAACAACAAACGAACCCATTAAATTGATTTAAAGTGTTTTACGTATATTGTGTAAAATGGACTTTCTGATAAGCGGGTTTGGGTAATGAAGGAAAATGTTTGAGAAGCACTGATGTAAAGAGATTTGCCCATGACTCTTCTTATGATTATCTTAATGCTTTGTGTTGTAGCCATTATCAGTACAAAGTGCTACTTTCTGGCAAGTGCATATGTATTTCTGATGGCTAAGCTACATTTTATAGTAAACTTGATTTTATAATGGGTTTTCTTTTGAAAGAGGAAATGGCTATATGTAGGGCTGATTTTTCTACAGAACACTATTTTCCAGAAAAGTACTGTGTGCATAGTGAGGAGATTATCTGTGGGGCCATGGCCCAGATCACAATCCACATTTGAATTCTGTAGTTAATTTTCTATTCAAATAAAAATGACCAGCTTTAGCATGCATTTTTAAAAGCTGGGCTTCCTTCCTTCCTTCCTTCCTTCCTTCCTTCCTTCCTTCCTTCCTTCCTTCCTTCCTTCCTTCCTTCCATCCATCCATCCATCCTGAAATCAATCCCTCTAGCTTGCTCTATACCAACTGCCATTTTGCAATTGAAATAATTAAATCTAAAAGTGTAGATTTCAATAAGAGTATATCCTACCTACCTTCTGTTAATATGGGGGGGGAGGGTTGCCTCACTATGTTAACTTCAAATTTAGTACTCCGTCTTTTACCTTTATGTTCCCTCTCTTTCCCAGTACAGTTTTCTGTTTAAGATGAGTTACTTTACAAGTTCTTGGAGTTTCCTTTACAGCTTGTCTCATGTTTTGCCTTGTCTGCTGTGGGAGTTTTTAAATTTCAAAATAAAAATTGAAGGAGACAGTTTTTAACAGTTTTACACTCCAGTAAAATGTAGTTGTTACTATATTCAAATTTTGATAAGAAAGTAAGATAGTGATATTTCTTATAAATGTACATAGAGAAGCTTATACGTCTGTCATGTAACCAATTTTTCCTGCTCTGCTGCAGCTACTACAAGGAAACTTTATGAGAAGAAGCTACTGAAGCTGAAAGAACCATCCCAAGAGCTAAGTTCTTTCATAACTACACCAACATTTTCTTCATCTGCAGAAAACAATAAGCAGAATGGAAATGATGATTCTGATCAGTTCAGTGACAATGAAGAAGGTATAATAAAATGCAAGAGGAATAAATAGCTGTAAAAACTATAGAGCATGGGTGTCCTACCTTTTGGCTTCCCTGGGCCACATTGAGTGAAGAGGAATTGTCTTGGGCTACACACAAAATATTTATTTATTATTTATTTATTAATTAAATTTCTATGACCGCCCATCTCCCCCTCAAGGATATATAATATAGTTAATGTATGTAAGTAATAAAACTTCATTTATTTTTTAATATTTTTTTATTATAAAATTTAAAAAAGGGCAACATAAAACTAGTGGGATATTTGATCTTGTTTTTGTGAAACTAATGCATCAATGTCTGGTTCGATGAAAGTGGTTGCAATTCTCAGTGAGTTCTCAAGGTGCTTGTCAGCTTTTACCTTGGAGAACCATCGCCCATTGGCGACTGCTGCTAACGCCACGTTTTTCTGCTGGAGCTGCTGGTGGCCTCCCCTTCCCGCTCGGCATCTCGGCTCTGCTCCGAGCGGCAGCCTCCACCAATCTTCGCCTAGTAACTACAGACACATTAATGGTAGAGCGGCAGACTCCGCTTGGTTTGCGAGTCAAGTTGCAAAACTGACTTTGGCGGCTGCTCGCAAACCAGCGGAAGGCCGCTGCCTGCCTGCATGAGAAGCCGAGAGGAGAAGCGGATGCTCTACGCAGGCGATGTAACTACCCTGAGCTTTGTTACTGTCTCAAATGTACCGGGATTGTCTATTTTTGGCGTGGGCCTGGCTGCAAAACAGAAAAAAGAGAGAATGGCAACAAAAAAAATTGCAAAATAATGTTAAAAGTTTACAATTTTTGCGGGCCACATTACTAGCTGTTCAGGGCTGCGGGTTGGACCCACCTGCTATAGAGCTTTTATGGCATTGTTTTCTATCTTGTTTTTGTGTGCAATGAGAGTGGAAACTAACTTGGCCGTAATCATATATGCAATGAGATTGGGAGCAGTAGATGTAAATACTACTTCTGGTTGCTTTATTTATCATGGATTGCATTCAAATAGCCATTCCTATCCATTGAAATAAATTAGAATTAGTCACGTTTATATCATAGACATTATAGTTTTATAAAACTATTGGTTTTGTGCCTTCAAGTCAGTAGGAGCAGCACTATATCCCCTAATTATGATATATGGTGATATAAGTATGATTGATTGATTGATTGATTGATAGATAGATAGATAAATAAATAAATAAATAAATAGTTTTTAAATGCAAATTGTATTACTGCATTAGTATAAGAGTCCCCTTCGGGGGAGATGGGCGGTGATAAATCTAATAAATAAATAAATTTTTGTTTTCTTTAAAAAAATCAAAAAATAAAACATGGAATTTCAAATCTTAGTAAAATACCTTTAAATAAGGCTGAAAATACTTAATACTCCCAAGAGTTAATCCAAACAAAATTGTGTATATGTATGAAGAATTTATGATGCCACTTTCTCGAATTTTCCATTCAGATGTATTCCATTCAGAGTGGAACTTACTGTGAATTTAATCTTTCTTTGTTGCTACCAATTTTCAGTGTATTTTCTAAATTAGGATTGGAAAAATAATTGATCCCTCTTAAAAAAAATTCTAATAACGTTGACATTTTAATAGTAGTGGTACTTTTACCTGCAAAAGAATAATATATTTATTTACAGATCCTAAAACAGAGTTCAGACTTGAGAAGCGAGAACCACTGAAGGGTAAAACAAAAACATCATTAACACTTAAACAAAGAAGAATTGCTGAAAATAACCAGGTATCATAATAATTTTCTTTAAAAGACTCTTCTGAAATGCATATTTTATTTTGACATATTTTAAAACCACCTTATATTTCAGGTGCAATTAATATTTACAAGAAAAAGCGTATTATATCTGATCTTTCAGCAAAAATGGTTGGAATGTAAAGAACTGGGATTATGGCAGAGTGTGATAATTACCAGCTAACGTTTTGGGGCAATAAAGGAGAGGATCGGGAGAATCAGTAATAAGTTTCTGAACCCTACCTATTTCTTTCATGCTAGTTTTCTACCATATAGTTTGATTCAGTGGTTTTAAATAACTTTTCTTCCTAATTGCAATATAATAAAACTACAGGTGGAAAGCTTGTTCAAAATAAGGGCAGTATTTGTGGTCTAAACTAGCTTAATTTTATTCAGTGCCATTGTCATTTAATAAAATCTAGCTAATGCAGACTCACTGTTAAGAGCAAGAAGGGCTGTTTTAAATGGAAAAAAAACAGTATCATAGCAGTAGTTTAACAGGATTGCAAAGATGTTCATAATGGAATGCCGCTGCCAGCCTGAAATGCCAGATAAAGGGATGCAGTAAATCAAGCCTTCTGGAATGTTTCATGTAGGTATGTTTATCTCGGGAAAACACCCAAGGGGAAAAAATAACTCAAAAAGCTCCATTCCTCTCCCCTTAATGGGAGGAATAGTTTGAAATTTCCTCTTTTTCTCCTGCTTTTTTCTTATTATATAGCCCTATATTCAGCAATATCAGTATGTACTGAGTTGACTATACAGCTAGCCAAATAATTTTATTTTTTATTTTCAATTTCTATTACCGCTTCATCTCCCCCAAAGGGGACTCTATATAGATTAGGGATATGTTTTCAAAGTTGGCAGTTTATACCAAATAGATGCCAATTGTATGGCCTGCTTGGTACAAAAAAGGAAGGAAGATATAAATGTTTTTCAAACATTTGGGAATGCTTTTGGACATGTTTTCAAGAATCTGCTATATGGAAGAATAGGGTATGTCATAACACTCTAGAAATACATGTTGGACATGTATAATTACTCAGGTTATTACTTTTGGTTTCTGCCAAATTATTGCAGAAGTATTCCTATTATTGATTTTATAGATTGTTGATTTAATGTCACAAATACAGTCCTAAACATACCTTGGACTAAATCTGATTGAATTCAGTACAGCAAATCTGAGTAGGAATTTATAAAATCAACCGAGTAATTTAATGGATGTTCACATATTCAGATTGTAAAACATTTAAAGATTTAGTCTGTGTGCAGATAAAACTATTATTTTATTCTGAGTGTGAATATCAAAATACAGGTAATCCTCACTTAGTGATCACAATTGGGACTGGCAACTCTGTTGCTAAGTGCTGCGGTTACTATGTGGAAAATCACATGACTATGACGGACTTACGACATCACTTCCCATTCAGACATTAAGCGAGTCACCATGGTCGTTAGTGAGACATCATGTGACCATGACTTGCAATTTTACTTCCACATTTTCCATTAACTCTGGTTGTTGGAAGCTGGTTGTGAAGTACACAAATGTCAATCACGTGACTGCAGGATGCTGTGATGGTGGTAAATGCACACTGGTTGCGAAGCACCTGAAATAGTGATCATGTGAGTGTGGAACGCTGCAGCGGTCGTAAATGCAAGGAGTGGTCACAGAGCTGGGGGTTTTTTTTACACCATAGTAACTTTGAATGGTAGGTAAACAAGGCAGTCAGTAAGCGAGGACTACCTGTAATAAAAAGCTAAGTCTCAAGAACGAAACGTACATAGTTTTTAAATGAGTTATAATACTGCAATGAATAAAATATAAAGTTTATTTTCTAAATGTTCATTAGAAAAATTGAAAAATAAAGTTCAAAATCATACATGGTGCTAATTTTTTAAATTTAAATTTAGCTTGTGTAAAACATAACACATGTATTAATCATATTCAAAAAAATCTCCCAGCATCTCTGCGAATATTTTTTTATTAAATCAAGAACAAAAAAATATTTCTTGTTCACCTCCCCATACCAACATGGAATTCAGATAGTAATTTTCACAAATCTTTTGGTAGATGGCCACATTTAATCTATTTATTTAGGGTTTAATGCAGGGCTTTCCAAAGTTTTCCCGCGGCGACACACCAACCGCTGTTGGTGTGTCACCGCGGGAAAACCTGGAAGTGCCGCCATTGTGGCAGCGCACAAAAACCCGGAAGCGCTGCTGCCGCTTTCAGTTTTTGCACGCCGCCGTTGGTGTGTTGCCGCGGGAAAACCCGGAAGCACTGATGATGATCAGCGCTTCCGGGTTGTGTGGCGACACACCAGACTCTGTGTGGCGACACACTTTTGTGTCGCGACACACAGTTTGGAAAGCTCTGGTTTAATGCCTCATGTGTAACTAATTAACTAATTTGCTTGTCCGTTGTGCTCTGCCCTAGAATCTTTAACTGTTTTTGACTAGCAAATCTTACTATCAGCCAGATTTAAAGTTTGCAAGGATGTACCCTCCTTTTGTAATCTGTATACCCAAAATACACTGATTCCCCTAGAATGAAGGCTGCAGTCCCATTCAACTTAAGGGGAAAAAGGGGATTTTCTGTTATTTATACCTCAATAGCAGTAGAATTTAAACCTCTAAATCTAAGCAAAATATGGATAAGATGCTGAACATTTAAAATTTAGTAACAAAATTAAAATCTAGCATGGCTTGCTTCAGAGAGCCATTTAAAGAACATATATTAGTAAAGGCATATATAGTAGTATGTCATGAGATCAGAATCCTTTTATCTGAGTTTGAAAAATAAGTACTAATGCAAGAAAAGTTATCAGCTAATATATTTAACAAATGACAAACAGGAGGTCAGATATTTAGATGCCCTACATTTTAATACTGTAAAATGTCTTTCATATCAAAATCCCGTAAGTGCTTATTCTTAGTGGGCATGTCATTAATTTCTATTCTGTGTTCATTGTAATGTCATGCTTTTCTACCCAGCATAGGAGCGTAGAAGTGATACCTGTCATACACAATTTTCATGCAAAATGCTATAGCATTAGGTGGGATAATCTGATATAGGGATAGAGCATTCATATGTTTGCTAATATGTTTGATGCTTAAATATCCAAGGATGGCATTACTGAGACATTCTGGAGAAGTGGATCTTCAAAAAGTGGACTTCTGCAGGCAGTGTCTAGGGAATCTGCAAGAGTATCAAGAAGAACACCAAGGAAAAGGGTGACGCAAGGCTAATTCTTAATTTAGACTTTTATTTTTGTCATTCTCAGAGCCCTAGTAACAGCTGTACACTTACTTTGCTATGTTTTTGTTTTTAAACAAACAGGTTGAAACTACAATTCCATTGCCTGTACATGATCCAGTTATATCAGAGAGTACTCCCATAGCTCTAGTGGCTTCAAGCAACGAGACTCTAGTAAATATATTGAATTTTCATTAGGTGGTATTTTGTCATTTTCTTCTCATGGAAGAATTTTGAATAAATCTTTATTTCTTGGAAAAATGGGATTTAAATAAAACACTGGGCTGTTGTTCATCAGTCTAATGCAGACCAAGAGCAAGTAAAAGGCAGGAGGAGCAGTACTCAGATCTTCCAAAAGTTCTTTCCCTACGTGTCAAAAATTGCCTTTGCGTATATATGATGGGGTAATCCTTAGAAATAGTAAAAGCAACTTGTCATTTTTATTTTAAAATCACTATATTCAGCATTTAGGATAGTTAGTGTCTCATGTGTAAGCTACCTGGCTTGGTTAAGATTTTTTATTGTCATTTCCTCTGTTAACTCTGAGTCTGAACAATTTGAATTTCAGCAGGTTGTCAATAGGGTACCTGGAAATACCAAGCATGCCGATCCTATACTGTCAATCAGTGACTTCTCAGAGTTGCCAAGAAGAACACCAAAGAAACCATTGATGACAGCTGAAGTAAATGAATTAAATACAGATTGGTGGATAGAAAGGGGAGGAGGGTGAACTTATCTTTAATTAAAAGTATGGTAGCAGATATATTTTATGACTTTTCTAGCCTCAGATTACAATGTACCTTCTGGGTGCTTTTTTGCATGTTTTGGGTATATACAGATTTGGGATATCTAAAGAAATAATCTAACTGTTATCATATCAAATGTGGATTTTGGATCTAAATTAATTTAGGGTATCTAGAAAAATCTAAAGTAATTCAATTCTATTTTTTAAGGGAAATTTACCTCTGCCATGTGTGCTATTAAAATAATTGAAGATATCAGTGCAAAAGTGTACTGTATGTTGTGTTTAAAATGGTTCTTTCAGTACTTACATTTTCTTCAGAGGGAAAATAAAAATGAAAGTGTTCATCATCCTGATCACATTCAGTATCTGTGTGATCAATTCAATTAGAAGTGGTAACAGTATCTTTTTAAGTCTTTATCACATTAATCATTATAACATAGCATTATGCTTCATCTTGAAGGAACAAGGGATATTACTGAAGACATCTGGATTCACAATAAATTGCCAGATAGATAAAAGTAACCAAATTTTGATCAACAGCTAAACCCCATGAAGGAGTCTTCTTAAATTTCATGGGTGTACTATTCGAAATGACACCGGAACATGGCTGCACTCTGCCTCCCTCCCTTATTTTCTTTAATACAGCTTCCAATGAAATTTGATCAGATTATCATTTTTCCATTTTCTAATTATTTATAGGTCATCGAGAAAATGTCTACAGAGGATACAAGATTAGAAAGAGATATTCTTAAAGAAATGTTCCCATATGAAGCATCAACACCTACAGGAATTAGGTATCTGTAGCTATTTTTTAAATTTGTTTTGTTTCTCGGTATGCATGAAGTAATTGAGTCTTTTTCAGGTTTTGGACTTTTTTGTGCTAGCCTTAAGACACTGGACTTGACAAGGCAATATTTTGCATTTCACTGTCTTATCAACTCTTGGAAATGTTATACAATATTGTGCTAGTTTGCAAGTTTCCTGCTTTTCAGTGGCAGCTTAAAAGGCTTGAGTCTGTATCCAGACTCTTTTCAAATTTCTTTATTTGGTTATAAAGACAGTTGAAGGAGCAGATATGTGTAGTATTCTCAGTTCCCAAAATCACACTTACTAAGGTTCATTTTAACTATCAAATAGTTTATTTTATTTAGAAAATTTATACAGGTAGTCATCAACTTACGGCTACAATTTGCAATTTCTGTTGCAAAGCAATGTGTTCGTAGAGCACGATGTCACGTGACCGCATCAATTAGCGACAGATCTGGGCACTCCCCATTGCTGTCGTTAAGCGAATTCCACTGGTCTTTAGCCGAGGACCACCCCAATCCAAACCATTCCGGGCTTGGTCCCTCCCAGCCCCAAGCCTCAGTAAGGTAAGGGACTACAAAGCAGCCCCTGGGCCGCAGTGTGAAGCCCAGCCCCAGCGTGGTGCAAAGGGGTTTCTTGGTGCAAAGGGCCAGGCCGGGTGCACCTCAGCAGCAGCAGGAGCTGGGGTGGCGGAGCGCAGGGCGTTAGGAGTCTCAGAGTGCAGGATGGCAAGGGCAATCACGGCAGGGACTGGCTGGGGCAGCTGAGGGCAGCTTTGTGCCACAGGACCTCTGAGCCACAGCGTGGCAAGCAGCCCCAGAGCTGCACACTTCTGAGGCTGCTTGCCACCCCACAAGGCAGAGTGGTCAAAAGGGCAGAGATGGGGGGGAGATAGGCAGGTGGGGGCAATTGAAGCGCTTTGGTCATAAGTGTGGGTGGGCTGCCAAGCTCCCGAATTTTGATCATGTGACCATGGGGGCACTGCAACGGCTGCAACTTTGCGGACCAATCATAACTCCAATTTTCAGCACTGTCGTAACTTCAAATGGTCGCTAAACAAATGGTCGTAAGTTGAGGACTACCTGTATGGATACCCCCCTTAAATATATAATTCTGGGCAACTAACAACCTGTTTACAAAAAAAAAAACAATATAGAAAGAACCCCTATAACCAGAAGAAATTAAAAATAATCCAATGCAAAGAAGACCAAGGCACTATATAGCAAATTCACAAAGCAGATTTATGTATATTGGGCTCCTCTAACCTTAACCTGAAATCTGATTCTGAGTGCCCATTATAACTTAATACTGGAGAGGACAGATGCATACATGTGCAAAAGGTACTATTACAGAGAGGCAGCATATCTTTAATATCAGCTGCTTTTGGAGAAAGAGTAGAAAAGGACTGTTGTTAAGAAGCTTAAATAAAGATAAGTTTTTTCTTGTTGGCATATTTTAATTGTAAACCAGAAAGTAATGTTCCATAACAGGATTATTGCCTTCCTGTCCATGCTTGCCCGTTTCTCCAAAACGTCCAGTTAACGACTCTATGATATATAATGCATTGGCTCTTTGGCCTGATTCAGGAAGGCTTTTCTTAATTACCTCTGAGATTCTTTGCATGGAGGAGAAAATATGTTTTGTTGGAACATAAAACAAACACACTGTCTTTCATAAATTCTGCCAAACTGGAATGTTTTGGTTGTTCCAAGTTTGGGCTAGAGCAAAATCAGGGGCTTTACTGGGCAAGTACATTACGCCTGGTGCATTTCTCTTGTCTCCCTACTTTTTCCACATGGCCTGTGCATGTGCCCTGCTCACTGATCTCCCCAACACCTTCATTTTCTCATCCTCTCAGCCACTGACAAAGTCTTGGTGTCAAACACAGCAGATCCAATCAGAACTCCTTTCCCTGTATCCCCTTAGTGGCTGCCAGTGCCCTTGGGGTTTCCTGCTTTCCCCTTTCCCTTGCTCACAACTCATATATTTTGGTCTGTGCCTGGACCACCAAAAAACTAGCTGTCCGTGCACAGAACGTTTTGCACATCCCTAGTCATAACCTTTTGGGTGACCTCTTTCCTTTGGACAGTACTGCTTCTGCTCCTTTTAACCCAGCCTTGTTGCCTGCTCCTAATGACTACCTCTGTTACTTTGAAGTTACACTACATAAGTAGTAGTATGTCAATACATACGTATCCAAGAAATTACTCCCTTTTGGGGTTTGCCATGTTATGCAGAATGCAGAAAAGGAGTCAGAAGCAGTAAAACAAAATTAAAGGCAGGAAATAAGAAAAAGAACACATGGTTAAAATTAGTTTACACCAACACCATTTACTATACCCTTCCATACCTCTTTATTTTTGCTTCTACCATCTGTTTCATACATTGCCTTTTATTTTTAAAATTCCTTACATTTAATATTTCTTCAGCCATATTCAACTCTCACTTCCATATAAAGAAGTGGGCAGAAGCAAGTTCGTGCGATATAGACAGTTTGTTTTGGATAATAAAAACACAGGTTCTTTGGATGACAAATCTGAAAATCAGATCAGTTTATTGGCAGGTTATATATGATTGAGTAACATTTTTTTTCCTTCCCCAAGTCTAGCTGCACCCAGCATAACCTTTCTCCTTCCCAGCAATAGCAGTAGGTAGAATTATGGCCTACTTAACTCTATCAGATTTAGCAGTGGATTATCAGAGCCTGCGAGTGTCCTTTTTGGAGGTTTCTGAGCCAACTAGCTACTAGCTTGGACTAACAAGGGCTCTGGGCCTAGTGCGAGATCTGCCCTGGGAGTTTCTCCCACCATGTCCTGCTGCCTCACAGTGCCCCTCCCAAGAAGCCACTCTGGCCTATCTTAGCTTGACTTGCAGTTTGTACTCCCTGACATCAGACCTCTTCAGTGGGTCACCACCACTGTGATTTCTTTCATAGGCTGCTATCACAAGGTCCCTTCACTGGGCTTCAGCTGCCTGCCTCCCGCCAAAAGTCTGCTGATAATCAGCAATAAAATTGGAGTGGCACAGGGAAATGCATTTTAACCTTTAGGTGGCTACAAGTGGCCCTTGCATGGTCTACCCCAATATAAAAAAGACAGTTCAGTCTGGTTTGTTGAGCATCTTTATTAACTTAAAGTTAATAAAGCATTTTAAAGTAGATTCATATTTCAGTTCTGCAAAGAATACAGTAAGTGATCTAATACTTAAAAAAAAGTGCAACTTGATTAACAACACAATGCCCTTTACCAAATTATCACTCAGTTGCTAGCTAGATATTTTTGAGAAGATCATAAGTGTTGGTAAGCCTGTTTAATGCTTGGGATTCAAGTTGGAAGAGGTGCAACACTTATCAGCTACACATGAAAGCATCTGTCTCTGATTCCAGAATCATGTGACTGCTGCAGGAAGCTTCTTTTCCATGCTATCTTGGAAAAATAGGCAGTTGCTTTAATGAAGGGCTTTCCAAAGTTTTCCCATGGCGACACACCAACCGCCGTTGGTGTGTCGCCGCGGGAAAACCCAGAAGTGCCGCCGTTGCAGCAGCGCGCAAAAACCCGGAAGCGCTGCTGCCGCTTTCGGGTTTTTGTGCGCCGCCGTTGGTGTGTCGCCGCGGGAAAACCCGGAAGCGCTGATGATGATCAGCGCTTCCGGGTTGTGTGGCGACACACCAGACTGTGTGGCAACACACTTTTGTGTCGCGACACACAGTTTGGAAAGCTCTGCTTTAATGAGTCACAACAGGTACTGCGCTCACATTGCTATGCATTCCAAAACATATCCAAAGCATTGCACAGCCTTTCTACTTTACTATATTGAGTCCAAATGTTCCCCATTTACATTAGAACTTTTGAAATATATGAGGTATTCTAGCATATTTTTATGTTAATCTTAAACATACTACTTAATTTATAGTGCTAGCTGCCGTAGACCAATCAAAGGCGCTGCTGGTCGACCTATAGAGTTCAGTGATTACCGGCTGGAAGAAACGTATTCATCAAAATATATCCCTAAATATGTTGCCTCAGCAGAAGTCCAACAAGAAAAAACAACAGTTAAAAAACACTCCATTCCTTTGTGGATAAAAATTCTGCTCTTCTTCATTGTTTCAGTCTTCTTGTTTTTGGTCTATCAGTCCATGGAAACCAATCAAGGGAATCCATTCTCCAAATTCCTTACTATTGACAATCCAGAGAAAACAATAGATTGAGTTTTTATTTCTGTGGCACACACAACTGGGTCTCCTATTTTTAATTATAGAGATGTCTTCATCCTTCCTCATCTTTTGAGGCTGCATGTAGATAATAACAACATGTGAAAATGCAAAATGGAACAAAACAAGACAGTAAATGGACATCACCAACTTCTTTCAAAATTAGGAGATCACTGTGCCATAAGTAGTATTTTTAGATTTCTTTGGAACTACTTGTAGGATTTATTTTTTTAACGTGGACTTCATTATGTTCATTTGAGATTGTATATTTGATTTTATAAACTTGGAAGCTCAAAATGGGCAGAAGTGGTAGTAAAATGTGAAGATGTGTTTAAATGTTTTTACTTCAGACTAAGATACTGTACTGAAATTTTCTTTACTTCGTCTATTATCAGGGGTGGGAAGAGATACATTGATAAAAGGAAATGCATTTTTGAATGCGTTTTGAGGAAACTGCAGCTAAGTTTAGTGTAGTTTTTAAGGGGCTTCAGCATTTTTCTGTAGACTACTGTAATAATCTCAATAAATAAATGGTAAACTTATTGTATACATCTCTATGTCTTAGTTTTAATTGTAGTAATGATACTTGATCTTATCCTTAATTTTTAATCATAGTTACCTCTTTTAGTGTTTAATCCTATAATTCCTGATCTAATTGACTATTGTTGTCCTTAGAACAATATTTATTAGTACAGTTTTGTGAAATAAAGCTTACATCAAATAAATTGGTTTACTTATTTTTACTTAATAATTAAAATGTGAAATCATTATCTGCAGTCTTATTTTATTTCAAAAGAGCCATGTTCTCCAGCCTGAATTACATTTTTAGATTTCATATTTTTAAGTGGTATTTTATTTGAAATAACATTGATATTCCAAAACACATAATTCTTATGGTATATAAAGGGTATTTGTTATATATATGTGATGAACAAAGGTTAAACATATTGCCCATCAATGCATTTATTTTGATCCACCATAACTTGCCCCAAATTGCCTTTTCCAATTAAATAACTAGTTCATTTTTACTGTGGATTATTACATATCAAGTGAATGTATTAGTTTGCGGCATATTCTATACAAAATTGCAATAAAGTTATTTTTAATCATTACTTTGACTCTCCTCAGACTTGGTATTCATGCATTCAAAAGTTCTTTAATTTTTAAGTAGAATCTCTTACCTTAAAATGTATTTAGCCTACACTTAAGCATTAATTTTAAAGCCTCCTCCATCAAACATCTCTCTTGGTAAATTCATGGACAAAACCATGTAATGTTCTTGGTAGCAGTACAGAATTCATTTGACATTGCCTTCTATCAGGAGCTTTTAGTGTAGCCTACAGCTGTGAGATTTCTTGGTTGCTTTCCATCCAATCACAAGCCTGCACTGACCCTGCTTTGCTCTTTGAGATAATCAGCGTCTCTAGAAAATGCCATCTACCTGTGCACTATGGATACCTAGCCAGGTATTAATTCCAGTAATATGAAAACTCCAGATCCACAACATTATACCCATTGCATACTGCTAAATTTCCATATGGCAATTGAAGTCCAAATGCTGCAAATATTCCTCATACTAATATCTGAAAATTATACTAATTTGTTATTTATTTATTTAGTTTATTTATTAAACAGATTTATAAGGCCGCCCAACTTGCACACGGTGACTCCGGGCGGCTTACAGGATTAAAAACCATAAAAACACAATAGACACCCCCCAGCGGCAGCAAACACATTCATACCAGCCGCTTGATCGGCTCCAAAGCAGCTTGGGGTCCCCAGGCCCATTGACAGAACCACGTTTTCAGGGCCTTCTGGAACAGGAGCAAGGAAGGGGCCAATCTTATATCTGGGGGAATGATGTTCCAAAGGGAGGGAGCCACTATGGAGGAAATAATTACTTTGCTTCATACCTGTCCAGTTTGTCGTTCTCACCATCTTTTATTTTTCACCTGTTATTAATAGTATTTTCTTGTTTTAGTTCTTATGAGCTGCCCAGTCATTTGGAGTCAGGTGACATACATTTGACAAATAAAATTCACTGTGCAACAGAGTTTTACAAAACTATTTCCAGTTTTCACAGTGATCATTGATGCTGGTCCAATTAACATCTGAGGACTATGAGACAATTGGGAATATCACATTTGATCTGCTAATGGAACTATTTTTGTGGACCTCTGTCACTCCTTTGAGTGTTTCCCATTATTCTGGAGCTGCACAGTTCAAGACACTGTTTTGTCTACAACTGCAAAATGAAAGTTCTCAGTAAGGCTTAGAGTACTAAATTGATGGTTTAAGGAACATTTTCTCTGTGTCCTATTGGTCTTTTTTAGAATCTTCTGTGATAATCCTGGATATGACCATAGGTTTTGTTTTCATACCGCTTGAGAGAACAAAATGTCACAATTCCAGTATCTGAGTTGCAGCCACTACTGATCACTTTAGCTGTGCCTAGATGATATACTAGAAGAATTAATCCTTTGTTCAATACCATCATCATCTGCTTGCTCTGGCACACTATTCTTTTGAAAAAAATAGATCATCTGGAATCTTCACAGCTTTTCCAAAGCTGAGCTGACCTAGTGTTGGTTGTGACTTAGTACAGGTCCTTGACTTATGACCACAATTGGGACCGAAACGTCCATCGCTAAGTGAGATGGTCATTCAGTAAGTCATACTCAATTTCATAACCTTTTTGCCACAGTTGTTAAGTGAATCACATAGTCGTTAAGCAAATCTGGCTTCCCCCATTGGCTTTGCTTGTCAGAAGCTGGCTGGGAAGGTCACAAATGGCAGTCAAATGACCCCGGGACACTTCAACCATCGTAAATATATGCCGGTTGCCAAGTGCCTGAATTTTGATCATGTGACCACAAGAGACACTGCAACAGTTGTAAGCGTGAGGACCAACTGCAAGTCGCTTTTTTCAGTGCCGTCGTAAATTCAAACGGTCGCTAAACAAATGGTTGTAAGTCGAGGACTACCTGTATTTGATTAGTTCCTGTTTCTTATCCCCTAACATCTTTTAGTAATTGAAGAAATTTGTGGGAATTATTCTTTCTCTACATCAGCAAAGCATGAAAACATTTAGGTTTCAGGTTGATTGTTCCACTTTATAGCTCCAAAAATATATCAAATAGATCTCCACAAGCTTGTGTTCTTTTCCATAGCAATCACAGATGTGAAGCGTCTGAGTAATTTTAATTCAGTTTTCAAAATCATCTTCCTATGCAGAGATTAGCATAGCTTGTCAAAGAGATCTCCCCAGCATTACAAATATAGTAGAGAAACTACTATTCTGCCAAGTAACTGCATGATTTTCCCTTTTGAAATTAAGAAACTGAACATTTGTTTTAAAAATCTCCATTTCCTCTGAATAACTGGAAAACTGCAGCTTTAATTTATACAGGTGTTAACACAGAATCTGTTATACTTTCTTTAGCAGAATCAAATATTCTGCCTATAAATTATGTCTATGAAGGTTCTCAGTCATCCAGGTGGAATTGTCTGTAGCTTGAATCATGTCAACTGGATTTCTATTTTCTTAGTAGAAACGTTTCGCTCCTTATCCAAGGAGCTTCTTCAGTCTGAGCAAAGTTGGTAAGGGAATCCTAAATATGTTCCTAGGTAGCTGTGTGTCACACAGCTACCTAGGAACATATTTATGATTCCCTTACCAACTTTGCTCAGACTGAAGAAGCTCCTTGGATAAGGAGCGAAACGTTTCTACTAAGAAAATAGAAATCCAGTTGACATGATTCAAGCTACAGCCTATAAATTATATTTTTCCAGCTTCAATTACTTAGTCTAAAACATATAAAACATTAACTTTAGAACTATACGAAAGACTTGGTATGTGAATTAGAGTATAGAACCTGAAATTAAACAGGTCTGTTACAATAACAATGCACAGATATCAACTACCCCTACCACTGAGAAGCAACCGGGGTTTTAGTCTATTACAGAGCATACAGGAGGAAAAGATAAATGATTTGAACTTGAGATCCTGAATATCTAGACTGAGTCAATTTAATGGGGCTTATTTAGGATGACAAATTTATTCCAGAATATTTACAGATTATTTGCTATGAAATCATAGCAAAACATGATTGAACTTTTGAATTATGAAGAGTATGTGTTAGTCACAGATAATGTAATTTCAAAAGCTATGGAATTATTTGGCTAGATGTGTTACGACAAAAGAATGGCACTAGACAGTACTTTAAAAGTTTTTTTTTTTTTGCAAAGCTGTTAAGACAATCATGTTGCTTTCAAGTCTTGCAAAATAAGAATAAAGATATACAAATACTGCCTTTCAGGTGATTAATTTAGATACAACATTTCCTTGTGTGGCAGTATTAATATTTTTCCTTGTAAAGATTTCAAGAATAAAGTAGAAAAATGCCTATATATAACAAGGTGTGTTAAGAAGTAAAACAGGCTAGTCTATTTTAAACCTAAAAATGAGAACTCTTTATCCAGCAGTTCTTGCCAAACATAGCAAATACTACTGCATCCTATTAAGCTGGTTGTCATCTAGAACTGTCCAAGATAGGCATAGTACTGCAGTCTGAGCTACAGACATGGAGTTCTGCATGACAATTATAGTTCACACATTTATTAAGGCTATAGTCACTGAGATAATCTTTCAATAGGCCATTTTCAAAACGTTGACCAGTTCAATTCATAACAAATTCCTATACAGTAGTTGGAACCATTATGGATATTACCATCATCTACTGTATCTCTCTCCATATACAAACATACATCAATTGTTTACCCGCTGCAATTAAGAGACTTTATATACACACACATATACATACATACATACATACACATACATACTGTACATTCTGTTATTTTCTTTCAGGGTAAGTAACATGCATAGCACAAAAAAAGGAAAAGTCACGAGCAAAGGAAATTAAAGAGAGAGAGAGAAAAGATGAGGAAATATAGCTAAATCTAGTTTACAACATCATTCACTCTCCCTGTCTGTATCTTTCTATCTTGAAAACGTGGTTCCACAACCTCTATACACAAATGCATACATTGCTTTTGTACTTTACAGTTCTAAACTCCATCCATGACATTTTCTGTGATCCCCTTCCTCTGAACCTGCTTATTCTTTCTTTTATATATTTACATTGCAATTCAGTCATTATTTCTATACAACTAAACCACCTCAACATATTTCATTCACAGTTCTTTCATTGTGCTCAATATACATTAGATCAGCACTCATTTATTCTTAACCAACACACTTTCAAAGTCACCCCAAACATTCCCTATACCAGAGCTTTCCAAACTTTTCATGTTGGTGACACACCTTTTAGACATGCATCATTTCGCAACACACTCTTACAGCAGGGCATAATTTCGTGACACACTCCTACAGCAGGGCACAAGGCAGGCACTAGGACCTGAGTGGAATCCTGGCAGGGCTCGGAGGCAGCAGCAGCAGCTGCGACACACCCAGACACCCAGACACTGCAGCCGACACACTAATGTGTCCCGACACAGAGTTTGGAAAGCTCTGCCCTATACATTTATCCATCAATGCAAATAATTCACTAAACATACCATTTATTCTTCAGTATGATTTATTTTTATCATATACCACTTTTATCACATTCGCCAACCAACCTCCAACTCCATATTCATGCAAAACTTTCCATAATTCAAGCCTTTTCACTTTATTATACACTTGTTCTAAAACAGTAAAGGTAAAATGAAGCAACTTTACACGAATAATACTTTAATCATACAATTTTATTTTACAATCTGCTTAAAGAATTGTCAGTTTTTGAGTGTTCAAAACAATTTGAAGAACTCTGTTATGTCAGAAAAAGAGGTATGCAAAAATATGGTGAGATCAAAGTTCAAAATTTGCAGCCACAAAGGTGAGTTTTGGTCACATAAACAAATTTCATTACCTAAATTTATCCTATTTTCAAGTTAGGAGGGAAGTACACAATTTTATCCATGCCACCTTGAGCTCTACACACACACACACACTAATTGTATAGTTGTGTCTCTATATATAATGCAATATACTTTATGTGTGGGGGGCATGTATATATATGTATGCATATATTAGTCCTATATGGATGATGTGAGGTTAAGGCTGACACAGTGTTATATGTGTCATATAACATATGTCATAAGTCAATATATCCGATACTAGGGTTAGTGACTTTACAGTCCACAATCTTAATTTGCTGTATCAAATTTTTGCAGATGTGTGGGTCTTGCAAATTTGCTGTGCTAAATCAGACGACTCGACCTGAGAAATTCTCCAGCTGAGAAACCAGTTTTTGTGATCCTGACAGCCGCGGTTATCTGCATCGTTCTCGGTACCGCGGCAGCCAGGGACCCTCCCCCGCACCCAATCTGTGTTGTCCTGGGCATTTTGCATCACCGCTCCGCCTCAATTCTGGTTCCACCTTCTTCAGGTCGACCTTCCGGTGCGAAGGAACGGAATTCACCGCCGCTACAGCAAGTTTCCCTAGTGCCCGGCGGCGGTACCGCCCTCCTGACGACTTTGTCCCTGACAGAGGTTAACGCTACTGGCGGAGCAGTGAAGGAAGTGGGTATGTGATAGGCGTCGTGCCAGGATTGGCCTCCAGGACACGGCCAGAGCCAAGGGCCAGCCGACCTTTCGTAAGCCTGGGTCAAATTCTAAATGATGTTGAATGTAACCTCACCGTTATCCTTAATCTCGACGTAGACAGGGCGGGGTGAACCGAGAGCAAATGAGCTTTGGAGGAGGGGGGTTCTTGAGAAAGTCAGGGAAATGACGTACATTCCAGGGTCTCAGCGCCCAATCGCAGAGCGACTTTCCGGACGGTTGCCCCGCCCCTTGCGTCAGAGAAGGACAAAGTCATTGAGGAAGGGTGATTTTCGGCCTTTTAGAAGAATCGCCGGCCGGGAAGTGGGTTGAGGAGGTACGGGTGTTCGGCCATTTTAGGAGGTAACTTACGGAGGAAGTAGTCGGGGGCGCCTAATATTTCTCATCCCTGTACTGTGGCGGGTGGGAGTCCGTCCTTGGGCGCGCCGTGGTGAATGTTCTGTACTAGAAGGATCGCTGCTAACTATGGCTGTGTTTCTCTCATTAGAAGTTTCCTGCCGCCATGTTCTCGACTATCGCGCCGCTTGTGCGGCTCAATCCATTCCACGCTCCTCAGCTACAGTTGCACCAGGACAGCTCCAGCCCGAGGAAGCGCCTGATTGAATCGGAAGAGCCCTCGTGCACTCGGCGGAGCCTGGCAGCCGCTTCCGCAGAAGGTGAGGCGTGCGTGGTCGGGAAAGGGCATTCGTTCCTTGGAAGGGTCTCAGCCTCTCCTTCGTGTGCCTGTTCCTTCAATAGCACGGTGGTAGTAGGGGGATCCACGTGGAACCTCCTTGAGTACAAGTAAGGTCACCCAGCCCTTGCCCAAGTTATGAAACCTAATTTAGATCCAAATGCTTTGCCTTTCCGACGCTGAAGGCCTGGTGGTTCTTTTAGGACCCCGACCCTGGCTTAGAACGAGGAGGCGCTTGATGTGCGACCTTGAGACTGACCTGTCTTTCATCCAGCAGGAAATTATGAGGTCACCATGTTTTAAGATGCACAGTTCACCCTCAAAGGATGCTACTCCAAGAAAAATCCCTGAAAATGATTGTTTCCATTATAACTAGTTACCATAGGTTTCCTCTTTTACAAAGCTAATGCTGAGAATGAAATTCTGAAGGTCAGAGTTAAATTGATAATGAATATAATCAATGGGATATTTTGTGATTTTTTTTAAAAGAAATGCTACATTTGTTCATAAAATGTAAGTTTCATGATAACCAATATTTGTTGCATTATTAAAGCACTGAACTTAAAAGAGTAACATATTTTTAAATGCTTGTTTGTTATTTTAGCAAGTGCCACTTCAGTTTTATTTACACTGAAGCCTATTAGATTGTTATATTTCAAGGGCCATCCATGTTACTCTGTTAAAAGTAAAGCTGTTGAATCTTGCAGCACCCTGATGTGGCTTTTAAAGACTTGTAGATCTTTGTCAGATGCATGAGGTGCTCATTTCAGTTGGCATTTGTACTTTTTAAAAATATACATGCCTATATAGAAATTAATGTAGATGGAAAGTAATTTTACTGGTGACTTGCAACAGTAAATGATGTTCACAGCAATGCTGCTTTGGTTTATAACTGTTTTGGTTTATAGAAATTTCACAGTCCATACCACTTTGTTCAGTACCCTCTGTTCTGCTTTACATATCTATTCATGGATGTATATACCTCTTGATTGAGAATAAAGCTTCATCCTTCTGAGATTAAAAAAAAATAAACCTAAAGAGAAGATCTGTCAGTTGTACTCAGTTATGCCCTCCTTCTGGTGGAAGAGATTATTCTTTCCTCTGCAGCCCTCTTTCCAACAAAATCATCTTTAGAGGGTTGTTGAATCCTTTAGAGCAGGACAAGAAAAGAAGGAAAAATTGTGTCTTGCTCATGCTACCTTGTATTTGATTATACTATATATTTTTTATTTTGTAACATTTATTTATTATTTATTTTATATCCCACCTTTATTATTTTTATAAATAACTCAAGGCGGCGAACATACCTAATACTCCTTCCTCCTCATATTTTCCCCACAACAACAACCCTGTGAGGTGAGTTGTGCTGAGAGAGAGTGACTGGCCCAAGGTCACCCAGCCGGCTTTAATGCCTAAGGCAGGACTAGAACCCACAGTCTCCTCGTTGCCTTAACCACTAGACCAAACTGGCTCTCCGTTTATTAAATTTATTTTATTTATATCCTGCTTTTTGTTCAAGAACTCACACCACATACATGGTGCCTTCTCCCATTTTTCCCCACAGCAACTCTGGCTGGGAGAGAATGAAAGGCCCAAAGTCATGAGTGAATTTCTGTGGCTGAGAGTAGACTTGAACCTGGGTCTCTCCAGTACCAGTCCAACATGTTTACCACTACACCATTATGTTGCTGCTTTTATGTAACATTGCATGCATGCATACATGATATACATGATACACGATAGGTGAAGCTCCTATCGACCAGTGGGAGAGGCTGAGGGGGGAGCACAGTGAATGCTATTGAGTGGATGTGTGTAAGTGGAGTTGGGGCTCCAACAGTGCCGAAAGCGTAAACTGGTGCACTGGAAGAGCCCCCCCACCTTGTGATTGAGAGTGTATGAGGCTGTGTGGATCAATGGAGGGATCCTTACCTTCATCCAGAGATCTCAGGATTTCCCTGCTGCGTAGCATCCTCCCTGCCCGAGCTGCTGGAGGCCGTCTCGGGGTTGGCGGTGGAGTTCCCCAGACTTATGGTTCTGGGGGACTTCAATCTGCCGTCCCTGGGACGGGCCTCGGAAGTGGCCCAGGAGTTCATGGTCACCATGGCGACCATGGGCCTGTTCCAGATTATTCAGGGCCCGACTTGAGATAGTGGCCTCACACCAGATTTAGTTTTCTTGTCAGAGCAATGGCAGCGTGATCTGGGGGGAGAATTACAGCTCTCCCTTTTGTCATGGTCAGATCACGCCCTGGTGACTGAGATTCTCTCATGCCACCCCCCTCCGCAGGGAGGCGGGACCTATTTGATTGGTCCGCCCCCGGCGACTGATGGACCCAGAAGGGTTTCAGAGGGAGCTGGGGGTTATACCCGAGGATTTGCTGAACGGTCCAGTGGAGGCCCTGGCTGCTACCTGGAATAGAGAGGTGGCTGGGGCCTTGGACAAGATCGCGCCTATGCGGCCTCTCTTATCCCAGCGAACCCAATACTCCCCGTGGTTCACGGGAGACCTAAGGGTTCTGAAGAGGATTAAGAGACACCTAGAGCGCCGCTGGAGGAAGACAGACTGAATCCGACCGAACATAGGCTAGAGCCGCTGTTAAGGCCTACCTTGTGGTGGTAAGAGCGGCGAAACGTCAATATTTCCCCACTCTTACTGCATCCGCGGAGAGCCACCTGGCGACCCTGTTTAAGATTACCCGATCCCTTTTAGGGAAAGGGGAGTCAGAAGTTCATCTACAGGGTCGAGCCGAGGAATTTTCTAGGCATCTGCAGGATAAAATCGCTCAGGTCCGCTCCAAATTGGACTCTAAGCGTGAGGCAGAGTCTAGGGAGACACCCATGGAACGTACTCACCTTGTTATCTGGGAGCAGTTTGACCCCGTTGGTCCTGAGGAAGTGGACAGAGTCCTCCGGACTGTGAATGCCACCACCTGCCAATTAGATCCTTGTCCCTCCTGGCTGGTGAAAGCAGCCTGGGAGGTGACTTGTGGTTGGGTCCAAGCAATGGTAAATACATCCTTGAGAGGGGGGGTGTTTCTGGCAGCTTTCAAAGAAGCGCTGGTGCTGAAGCCATCGCTGGACCCCACTATACTGGATAATTTTCGTCCAGTCTCCCACCTCCCCTTTTTGGGGAAGGTGGTTGAGAAGGTGGTGGCGTTACAGCTCCAGAGGATTCTGGATGAAACGGATTATCTGGACCCCTTTCAGTCAGGTTTCAGGCCGGGTCTTGGGGTGGAAACTGCATTGGTCGCGCTTATGGATGATCTTTGGCGGGAGCGAGATGGAGGCAGTGCATCCATTCTCGCTCTTGACCTCTCAGCGGCGTTCAATACCATCGACCATGGTATCCTTCTCGGATGGCTCAGGGAGTTGGGGGTGGGCGGCGTAGTTTTACGCTGGTTCACCTCCTTCCTCCAGGGCTGATCCCAGTCGGTGTTAATAGGAAGTGAGATATCCAACCCACGGGCCCTTCTTCGTGGGGTCCCACAGGGCTCGGTACTCTCGCCGCTCCTTTTTAACATCTACATGAAACCTCTGGGCGAGATCATCCGTCACCACGGGCTGAAGTATCATCAATATGCAGATGATACCCAGTTATACATCTCCATCCCGGGTGAAGTAAGTGATGCAGTGACCACCCTGTCCAAGTGCCTGGTGGCTGTAGGGGTCTGGATGGGGAAAAACAGGCTTCAGCTGAACCCTGGTAAGACGGAATGGCTGTGGATTAATGGCCCCTCAGTTTCTGGGAATTTGTCATCTTTAGTTCTGGATGGGGTTGCACTACCCCAGACAGACCTGGTGCATAACTTGGGGGTCCTCCTTGACTCATGACTCCTGCTCGAAGAGCAGGTGGCAGTCATGGCCAGGAGGGCCTTTGCTCAACTTTGTGTTGTGCGCCAGTTACGCCCTTTTCTGGACCGAGAGGCCCTTCGAACAGTCACTCATGCCCTGGTTGTCTCCCATATAGATTACTATAACACACTCTACATGGGGCTACCCTTGAAGAATATCCGGAAGCTACAGCTGGTGCAGAATGCGGCCGCGCGGGCAGTTTTAAGTGCACCAAGATCGACACAACACCTCTGCTCCGTGAGCTGCATTGGGTGCCAGTTTGCTTCCGGGTCCAATTCAAGGTGTTGGTTATTACCTTTAAAGCCCTACATGGCATGGGCCCAGGTTATCTGAGGGACCGCCTCATCCCCATTACATCGTCCCGTCATACCCGATCTTGCAGAGAGGGCATGCTGCAGACCCCCTCTATGAAAGAATTCCATCTAGTGGGGTCCCGGAGGCGAGTGTTCTCTGCAGTGGCACCTGCCCTATGGAACATCCTCCCCCCAGAGATAAGACAGGCCCCTTCACTCCTGGACTTCAGGAAAAAAATAAAAACTTGGCTCTGTGACCTCGCCTGGGGCAAGAAGGAAAGTGGTCAAGCCTGGGGATGGCTAATTTCCTAGAGCCGCCTCAAATATTGATGAGGGACCGCCTCATCCCCATTACATCGTCCCGTCATACCCGATCTTGCAGAGAGGGCATGCTGCGGACCCCCTCTATGAAAGAGTTCCATCTAGCGGGGTCTCAGAGACGAGCCTTCTCCCTAATCTTAGTATCTTTTCTGGTATGGGGAATGCAACAGAAAAGTACTGCATTAAAATAAATTGATGATCACCTATATTGGAAGTCACAGACTCGAAGCAAATTTGTTCTGAACCACTCTTGGGTTGCACCAACCACGCTACTCTGACAGATCACCTATATTTTGTTTATTTTTTTCATGAATGATAGTTATGACTATATTTTAAATTGTATTCACATGTTAAACATTATTTGATAATTTTCCTTGAAAACTTTGATCTTTTTTTGAGCAGCATCCTGCTCAATAGATTATAATTTATAAAGGTTTAATTTTAGGTGTATGCAAAGCATGTTTTGCCCCTCTGAACCATGCTGACCTGGCCATTCTGGGGGTGATCTTGAATTTTTCCAGGAGTTAACCTCCAGACCAGAAGTAGTTTGTGATGTTAAGGACATTGTTTTCCAGATCTGTCACACCATGTCCAGAAGTGTAGGCTTCCAGTTTAGAGAACTGATTTCCAGAGAACTGCCAAACGACACTGAGAATTAACTAGATTGGCATGGTCTGGAATGCACCAGTCCATTTTTACAAGATTCCTAACTAATTTCTTCTGCATCCCCAGACAAACCCAGTTTCATCACTCTATTTGAAGGTGATGTCATTTTGAAACCTAATAAAACCTATTGCCTAGCATAGTTTAATATATGAATAACAAGGGTGTCCTTGCTTGTACCTGGTTAAATTTATGGGCAAATTAAGACCATGTTTTAATTATGCTGAGAATGTAAAAAGAGGAAAACACACTAAATAATTTTAAAAATGAGATGCAAAAAGATATCAATTTGTATGTCAACTTCTTTGTATTTTTCTTTTTAAGCAGAAGAATATAGCTGTGCATATGGCTCTGGCAGATTCTTCATACTTTGTGGCCTTGGTGGAATTATTAGTTGTGGTACTACACATACAGCATTGGTTCCCTTAGATCTTGTTAAATGCCGAATTCAGGTTGGATTTGCATGTCAGATGAAATGAATTACATAGCATGCTAAAGTATGAAATCTTACTAATCTAATGAAGATGCATATTTCACCAAAGTTTCAGCCTTGCATGTGATTTGCTTAACAGCATGGTGTGTCTTTTCTTTACTACAGAAGAATATAGTTGTGAATATGGATCACTCAAGTTTTTTGCTCTCTGTGGCTTTGGTGGAGTGTTAAGTTGTGGTCTGACACATACAGCAGTCGTACCTTTGGATTTAGTGAAATGTCGCATTCAGGTTTGTATATTGCCAAATATTAGCAGCTTAACTTTCTTTCTCCTGGAATAAGATACTGAATTCCAGTAAGACACTTCTATTGCTTTTAACTCTGATAAATGCAGTCAAGACACACTAGAATATAAAGTAATATTAATCAATTATATAATAGTCAATTTAAGCATTCATTAAACAAATATTTCTCACAACTGTTCTGAACTGAACCAAATTTGCAATATGTGGTTTTTGAGAAGACAGTAGTAATATTTGGCATTTGCTACTGATATGTTCATAAACAATTGGAAACTCTGCCACTTAATTATTCAGACATACAGTATGCTTCCAAGCCAAACACTGTGCAGCTCTAACCCAAATGCAGTATAAATGAAGGATAAATATCTTCATTGTGAAACTATGTTGATAATATTTACTTTCTGAGCTTCCCAGAGTTGGTTGGAGTTGGGGGCCATCAAAATTTGAATAAATAAATATTGCATCCATACTTGGCAATTTTGAGATGGTAAGAAAGGCAAATGATTTTTTAAATAAGCATGCAAATGCTGGAATTAGGATAAATTCACAGTTCTTAAAATCATGAATCACTATATATTTCTAATAGTGTGGTTGTATAAATTATGTTAAATGTAAGATTCTAAAATAGTTAATCTCAGTAAATAACTACAGCTGCTTAGAAATCTTAGAATATAACTTCACAGAATTAATTCAACTATTATGTTTTTCTAAAGCAGCTAAATGTCTTGAGGAATCTTTTTTACTACTTTGTGATCCAAACACATATTGCAGAAAATGTAATCCTGCTTATACTGAAGTCAGAAAAGCCAGAAAGTAAGAGGAAAGTGAAATGGAACAAGTCAGTAGAGGGCGGCATGAGGTAGGAAGGTAGGAACAGAGAGATTGAATATCTAAACAATACTATGTTTTATCAATAAAGTATTTTAGGACTATTGAACAGTTCACTTTTTATCATATTTAGGTAAACCAAGAATAACTGCTAAGACATTTCCATTGTTTCATGGCATTTAAGAATTTATGCAGAGTTTTCCTAAACATTAGGAATGACATTTTTCTCTTAGGGCTAATACTCTCCATTATGATACCTATCTTTCTGTTCTAACACTTTTAAATTTGTATTTCCATTAAAAATACCATATTATTTCACCAATGCAAAGTTAGTATATGTATAGTCCTCAGTATGAGAATTTTGCTTAAAAGAATACAGACCTGTTTCTAAACAGATGCTCACCAAATACTCACTATTGTTATTCATTCTTGGGTCTTGAAATGGACCAGTCACTTTTCTGTACTATCTTATATTGTTCCCACCCATCGAGTCATGTCATGTGATAGAATAATTGGTTCCACAAATTGCATTTATTCAGAATGTTGCTCAGTTTTTCCCCAAAATACATTGCTGGTTATTTTATTATTACTATTTAATAGAGTGTAATGTGCATCTACACAATACCAGTCAATTTTGGCTCATTTTGGCCAGTACACCATAAGCAAAGCCCAGCTTTTCCCCAAGCATGCTTACACTATTGTATATAAACAAGGATCTCTAATCTAGAAACTACCTTGCAAGCCAACAATGCAGTATGCTGATAAGACAATTAAGATTCTAGTTAAAGTTCCCTATTTATATTTCATATTTCATATATTTTAGCAGCTTCAAAATTTGGAAGCCCTGTAATTTCCTGTTAATGCTTTTCACGTCGTTTTTTTCTTATTCCCTATTTCAGCAAAGCCTTTCCTTTCCTGATGTTCCCTAACTTTACCTTGCAACTTAACATTACTATCTGATCTTTCCCTTCATTCTAGTCTGTTAGCCATTTGATACAGGTTCTAATATAATATTATCTTCCGTAATTTGTATATCTGCACATTTAAACTGTGTAATACAGGTAGTCCTCGCTTAACTATGGTAATTGGGACTGGAAACTCCATCATTAAGCAACACGGTCATAAAGCACGACATCACGTGACTGCACTGACTTAGAGGGCAGTTGCTGCAGTCCCAGTTGCTGCTTAGGCAAATCCTGCATGGTTGCAGCATCCCGCAGTCATGTGATTGCCATTTGCAACCTCCTACCAACTTCCCCATTTACTTTACTTTTTGGAAGCCGGCAGTGAGGGTCGCAAATAGCAATCATGTGATCACGGGATGTGATGACAGGATTGTGAGCCGGTTGCCAAGTGCCCAAATTGCGATCACCTGACCACAGGGACACTGTGATGGCCACAAGTACAAGGACCTGTTGTGAGTCCCCCTCGTTCAGGGCCATCATACTGTAACTTCAGTTGCTGAATGAGTCGTCATTCAACGAGGACTACCTGTATGCAATCATTTATGATGTTGCTTATTTTAACTGGTTTTTGTAAAACTTGTTTAGGTGGATCCTCAAAAATATAAGAGTATCTTCGGTGGATTTTCAGTTACTCTCAAAGAAGATGGTGTTCGTGGCTTGGCAAAGGGATGGGCTCCAACTTTTTTTGGCTATTCCATGCAAGGGCTTTGCAAATTTGGTTTTTATGAAGTTTTCAAAGTCCTGTATGGTAACATTTTGGGAGAGGTAAGCTCTTATTTGCACCTCTTAGCTTAACTTCATTTTCTTGTGATTTGTCCAGTAGAAGTTTTATGACTATTTCTGATTTGCTACAATGTTTTAGGAAAACTCATATTTGTGGCGTACATCATTGTATTTAGCTGCATCTGCCAGTGCAGAGTTCTTTGCTGATATTGCTCTGGCTCCAATGGAAGCTGCTAAGGTTCGCATTCAGACACAGCCTGGATATGCTAATACATTGAGGCAAGCAGTCCCCAAAATGTTTGCAGAAGAACGTCTTTGGGCGTAAGTATTTGAAATTTCCTATACAGGCTCATTGTATATGAGTTATTAAATCTATCACAATGGCAAGTTAAGGACATGTTCAGATTGTATTGCAACAGTTCTGAAACAGTATGCGCCAACATGCTCCCTTAGATCCATCTTTGTTTGGTTTCTCTTTGCTGAGTTCTGCTTATAGATTTTGTCATGAGTAGCTCCAGCTAAGAGGGATCAGCAACTTTATGGTTGCACAGTCAAAGATGCTTGAGTCATTGGCATGTAAGAATACTATACCTTCATTCTAGCCGCTTATATTTTGATAGAAATGGCTGTACTGTATGTCATTTTCTCCTATCAGAATTTGGCTGGAGTGTGGACATTTTATAAAAGGCTGCTAAATTGTTTTTGCAATTACTGTAAAGTTAGGAAGGACTTCTATATCCATTCTATCTTTCTAAAAATTAACATCACCTAATTATTTTAATTTTATGGAGCTTCTGAATTGTTTCGGATCTCTAACAGACTACTAAAAACTAGAGTTTGACAACCTTTGGCATGATTTTGCTCACTGTACCTAAAGGGTTTGAGATTATTTTATTTATTTTTTATTTAATTTTTATCTCGCCTTTATTATTTTTATAAATAACTCAAGGCGATGAACATACCTAATACTCCTTCCTCCTCCTCCTTTCCCCACAACAACCCTGTGAGGTGGGTTGGGCTGATAGAGAGTGAATGGCCCAAGGTCACCCAGCTGGCTTTTATGCCTAAGGTGGGACTAGAACTCTCGGTCTCCTGATTTCTAGCCCAGCACCTTAACCACTAGACCAAACTGGCTCTATTTGACTTCTGGTTGTTGTATATTCCCTTTCATTCAAACTAATCTGGTAGCACAGATCTCACCAGGCTTTCTGCAAATGCTAATAATTGATTCTGAATGTTCTGCATGCAAATCACTAAATTTACACCTCTTCTTTTAGGAGATCAATTTTATTTATGACCAAAAGGCCCAAATAGCAAGTCACAAATACAATCCAAAATTTGACATTAGGTAAAACAATTTAACAAGTAAAATATTTAATAGATATTACATAATACACTTAAAAAAGGGGTGTGGTGGCTCAGCGGGTAAGACGCCAGGCTTGTCGATCGGAAGATCGCAAGTTCAGAGGTTCGAATCCCTAGCCCTGCCTGCGGAGTGAGCTCCCGCACTAGCTCCAGCTCTTGCCAACCTAGCAATTCAAAAGCATGTAAATGCAAGTAGATTAATAGGTACCACTTTGGTGGGTAGGTAACAGCGTTCTGCACGTCATGCGGCCACATGACCGTGGAAGCGTCTTCGGACAACGCTGGCTCTTCGGCTAACAAACGGAGATGAGCACCGGCCCCTAGAGTCGGACACGACTGCACAAATGTGCGGGAGGGAACCTTTACCTTTAATACACTTAAAACCCCAACTCATTGATTTATTACTAAAAACCTTGTTTTTATAGCCATAGTTAAAAATTTGGCTGTTACCTCTGTGATTTTAGGATTTTCATCTTCAAGTAAAATTTTAACATACTCAGAAAAGATTTACATGTCTTCTTTTAGGGGTTTCCTTGTGGGACAGTAGAAGTAAACTGTTTAATTTATAATTCCCTTTAATAAAAGCTCAAGAAAGTTTCCTAATTTCTGATTCTTTTGCAGTTTCTACAAAGGAGTTGCTCCATTGTGGATGAGGCAGATTCCATACACGATGATGAAGTTTGCCTGCTTTGAAAGAACTGTGGAAGCTCTTTACAAATATGTTGTTCCCAAACCAAGGAGTGAATGTTCAAAACCAGAACAGCTGGTTGTTACATTTGTAGCAGGCTATATTGGTAAGGAAACATTTCTCAACTTTCAAAAAAACCGTGATAGTAATAGTTGCAGTTGCAAATAGACCAGCTTTTTCCAATATGATATAACAAAATGCTAATTTTCAGTTTGGGTAGTGGCTAATAATTTTAATAAGGATGTATAGTTGCAGTTACAGGGAAATTTATTCTTAATATAAAGCCACTTGAAGCATCCCTTTTACATATTCATACCTTAACATTGTATGTAGAATAGTTTTCTGTTTTTGTAACAGATTCCTTTGTATCCTGAAGCCATTGTAGTCTGTAAACAGACTTTCCTGAAGTACTGAGAAATGTGTATGCTCCCGAAAGTAAAAGAATTCTCTGAATTAGTTACTCAGACATTGTGTTTCTATACTAATACACTAACAAATAATTCAAAATTAATTTTTTTTCAGCGGGTATCTTCTGTGCCATTGTCTCACATCCTGCTGATTCTGTGGTGTCTGTGTTGAACAAAGAAAAAGGCAGTTCAGCTCTGGCAGTGCTGAAGAGGCTGGGAGTCAAGGGTGAGTTATCAAAATAAAAGCTTTTCTTAAAAAAAACTACAAATGCTTCCAGTTACTAACACTGTTGCATTTCTCACCAGGAGTATGGAAGGGTCTGTTTGCCCGTATCATTATGATTGGTACCCTGACAGCACTACAGTGGTTCATCTATGACTCCGTGAAAGTTTATTTCAAGCTTCCTCGTCCACCTCCACCTGAGATGCCAGATTCTTTGAAGAAAAAGCTTGGTCTTACTGAGTAGATGAATCATGGACTGAATGGCTGATAATGAAACATTGTGAAACTTTATTGACATGGCAGTGTAGGACAATAAAAACTTTTGCTCAGGCTGTCACTGGTGGTCAAAATAAACAATTACTAGAAAGACTTGGTGTCATAATTTTAAGCTTGACAGGAGGAAATGCTGTCATCCTAACCAAGAGAACCAACATACTTATGAAAATGGTATTTTATTTGCAAAGTTCTGCCTTTAACCCTCCTAAATCTGAAAGGAAGGGAAACAATGCACATACTTTGTTTTACATTTATATTTAATAATTTGTTCTAATGTGAGTTAAATGTTTTTTGAAACAGTGATCTAAATGGGTGATCATATAATCGTGTATACAATCAGTGGTGCAATACAGCAAAATACTTTAATCCGAGAAACTGCTAAGGAAAAAGAATCATTAGGCAGGAGTATAACCTTTATTGTTGTCACAAGCAAACTAATAGAATAAAAATGAAAAATTGCAATAGTATGCCATAAATACATCTACTTCCAGATAGGACTTACCTCAACAAGCATTCAGTTTGAATCACATGTATGAGTTTACACACACACACCCCTAATACCATAGTTATTTACTATGGAAATATTTAAAACTAGAAACTGTATTTAAGATAACTTGGTTCTGAAGGTCAGAATTAAAAAGAAAGGTTTGCTATGTTTTCAGTACATAGATAAATTTGTAAAAACCATAAATGTAAGATTATGTCTCTTAAGTCTTGAAGGTGGTTTGCTGAGGCTGGTTAGAAAGAAGCACCCCACCATATCATGTCTAACAAATAAAATTATTTATTTGAATTATATAGCTGCCCATCCCATGTTAATGAATTACAGCTGGCACAAGGAAGCAAGCAACAAAAATATTTTTTAATATGAAAATGCTTAATGAAATATAATGGTATTGTCCAACTACTAAAACCCTGAATCCCTTGCATCAGAAATTCTCCAATATTTTTCTCTTGTTTTACAAATACTTCAGGAATGTTTTGCTGAAACATACTGCAAATCTAAATCTTACCAGATTTTCTCCAAAGTTGAAGGTATCACTAGGTTTTCACTGATAATTTAAAAATCTAGTGGTTTCACTTGGTGAAAAATGTTGAATTCAGACATAGAAACAAAATTCCCTGTTTGGAAATTCAGTTTACTATATACAGCAGAAGTTTACTTTTCTAATTGTGTTTTACCATTTAACATTTTGTCAGGGCAAGGTGCTCTGATTTGTTAGAACTGAAATGTTCTTAGATATGTTCCTATCCGAAATACTGATTCATCACTCAGTTTCAGTCTGAATTGAAGTTAAATTAGATAATTTTTTATTCAGGAGAGCAAGTTCCTTCTGTCTTTCCAATAGATCCCCAAGCAGTCTTCCTATTCGTAATGTTAATTCATCTAATACAAGTAGCAAATGTGCCAAATCATTCTTTAAATTGTGGACTTTAGGTTTTAAATCATTTGCAAAGGCTACTGTTGTCAGAACTTTAGCTCTATCACTTTCCAAATCTAAAAATTTATTGAATTGCTTGCTAAAATCTGCATTCAGCTCAAACGATTTCACCTTAATATCCTTTACTTCTCTGGTATTTTCAGATGCAATATTTTGTAGTTTTGTAGTCCTGTCAATGCTACTTGTAAGAAGGTCCCCTATACTCTGTATTATGTCCTTTTCAACTTTATTTACTTTGTCTTCTACAATTTCTAGATTCTCTATTAATGAGGTCATATCTGCTTGAAGACCTGAAATGCGTCTAATGTCAGTCTTCACAGCTGCAATTTTTACAGAGATGGCCTTAGTTTTTTCCTCCTGTTCAGCAACCGCATCAAAGAAAGATGTTAAATTTTGCTGGAGCTCCTCCTCTTCTTGAATTAACCAAGTGGATCTTATCTGCATGATGTTAATCTCCTCTTGCAGATGTTTCATCTGAGGAATTACATTGAGATCTTCCAGTTGCTTTGTCAAACTTAGCATCATCTCACACTAAAAAGTAAAAAGTCTGATAAGAAAGTTACATTGAAATTTAAAATGTTCAGATTTCCTGCAATGAAAGGTAATTTAAAATTCTCCAGTTTTATCAGTAAGCTGTCATGAAAAAAAAGGAATATTCTTAGATGCTTTCCTTAGCTCATTAAATAAAGGATATGGTTTCAGAGCCTTTTATGCTAACATTATACCAGCTGGATATAGCGGTTTCTGTACAAGCAATGGAGTTATGAGAAGCCCCCACTGACTTTTTAAACATTCTCATGTGATTTCCTGCCAGTGTTTTTTTGTTTGTTTGGGTCTTAGACCAGCATAAAACTAGTAACATCAGGGTCTTTTTAAACTTTGCTGGGTTGAGAGTGAGAGAGTGTTCAGTTAAAAAGCAGCTTAAAATTAAAACACATAGCACATGCACACACACAAGCAAATTATGGTTTCTGGCAATTTTACGTACATTGCGCAGTATTTTACAAAAAAAATATCTTTAAACCTAATAGATTTAAGTGGAGTTTAAAACGCACTCTTAAGATTCAATGTGGTGTACTTTAAATTTGTATCCTGCCTTGCCTTCAGAAGCTTAAGGTAATCCACTTAGCGTTTCTTCCACCTATTTTTCCCCACATTTACCCTGTGGGTTTGTTGGGTAAGAGAAAATGACTGGTCCAAGGTCATCCAGTGAACTACCATGCTGAAGGGGAACCTGAATCTTGGTCTTTCTAGTACCAGTCATAACTCCTTATCTACTACACCAGACTGGTTAGTTACACAGCTGCCTCACAGAAGAATCAAGCTTGACTTCTTGTACCTATAGAGACTTCCATGTACAGGTAGTCCTCGCTCAACATCCATTCGTTCAGCGACCGTTCAAAATTACAGCAGTGCTGAATGAAGGGACTCAACCAATCCTTGAAGGTCTAGCCGTTGCAGTGTCCCCACGGTCATGTGAACAAAATTCAGGCCCATTTGGGCCCACTTGCATTTACAATCGTTTTTTGGCTGCCTGCCTACCCACTGCTTCCAGCTGCTCCCGCTGCCCAGCCCTGCCCACTGCACCGCGCACTACTACTGTAGCGGCCGGGGCCTTCTTTGTGCCACCTTTCACGGTGCCACCGGAGCTTCTCACCCCACTCAGGGTCTCAGTTTGCACCCCGCCCAGGGCCTCTGTTCACATGCCAGCCAGGGCCTCCTTTTGTGAAAGGAGGACCCGGCTAGAAGGGGCCTTCCTTCGCACGCTTGACTTTTTTGAGGCAGTTGTGTGAAAGAAGGCCCCAGCTGCGCCAGCACAAAAGGACCCTTCTAGCCCCAATAAGGTAAGGAGGGAGGAACACCAATAACCTGCTGACACTATTGTGATAACTGAAGTTCTAATAATGAAAGTCAAGGAGCAGTGAAAAAAATCGATAATTAACTATAAAGAAATCCAAATTAATCACAACAGGTACAGCAACCAGCCTTAGAAATTGACTGTGAAAATACTGAGGTGGTGGATAGTTTCTGCCTTTTATATCACCAGTAAAGGAACCAGCAGTTAAGAAATATATTACAGATTAGTACTTGATAGGGCAGCAATGAAGGCCTAGAAAAGATATTCAGATGCTGGGATGTATCATGCAGGCAATGGTTTTTTCCCTGTGGTGTTCTATGGAAGTTGGACATTGAAGGAGGACAGAATCAGTATTGATGCTTTTGAACTTTGATGTTGGAGAAGACTCCTGAGAATACCATGGATAGTGAAGAAAACAAGCAGATCATAGACAAAATCGGTACAGAGCTCTCACTCAAGGCACAAATCACCAGGCTTATCAGCTTTTAGGCACGTTACACAAAGATCTAGTTCTCTTAAGAAATCTGTAATGCTGGGATAGGTGGAAGGTCAACTGACAGCAAGGTGGATGGCTTGATTACAGTGGCAATGGGATGCACCGTTGGAAGTCTTGAAGAGTCAGGTTTGTGACAAATCATCCTGAAGGAGGTCTACTGTATGTGGTGAAAACTGACTCGATGACATATAACCAAAATAATGAGCTTAATCACCAAATTATTTGCAACATGTCTATAAATAAATACACGAGAATGTTTCCAGTACGGTCAATATTTTAAAAAATCTTCCAATATTTATTTTCTTTGTGCACATGTGTCCCCCAAAATATAAATGGCAGCCAAAGTAATTTTAAGATTATACAGCTGCTGTATCAATACTGTTCACACTATGGTGGGTTTCTTCTGCTGCTTCTGCAAAATCTTTAATCTTTTCTTGTAACATTAATGGTTCATTCTGCAGTGTTACAATGCTATCTTCATGCATGCTTTCAAGAGTGTTCTGTATGTTCGTTATCTCAGAAATAGCTTTCATCATTTCATTTTCTACAGTGAATACCTTTGTAATCATGTCTTCTTTTCTTCTTTCTGCGGCAACAAGCTCATTTGATAATCTAAGAACGGAATAAATAGCATTCTCTATTGCTGGTAAATAGGTCTTGCATTCCTTCAGTTTGTGTTCAGAAAGTACAAGTTTCTGGTACAGATCATTACTTCTGACCAAAAGACTGTTGTGCTCTTGTTTTAATATTTTAGCTGTCTTTTTATCCAACTGCAGCTGCTCTTCAACCTTCATCAGTTCATCTTCCTCTTGCCTATTTAATGTTTTAAGATTCCTTACTGTACTGTCTTCTAGGTCTTTCAGTCTTTCAGAAAGTTTTTTTAGTCCCTGATCCACTGTATTGATCTGGGAGGTTATTTCTCTATGTAAAATCTTGGTTTCCAATCTGAAGTTGCTGGTATTTGAATCCATCTCAGACTTGCTTCTTTTCCAGGAGTCTACTACCTTTTGAAAGTTCTTGCTAATAGTCTGAAACTTTTTAGAGCTTGTCTTTTCACTGTTTTGAATATCCTCTATGAAGTTATGAAGGCTAGATACTTCTTGCTCAAAATTGGTTATAATGGAAACATATGAAGCAGCCTCCTGCAGGACACTCGAAGATGCAAACTGCATTTTTAACAAAAAAAAAAACGTCCATCTTCACTTACTTGTTTGCATATACAATCTACCCTTAAGGTACATATAGTGTATTTAAATTTTGTCTGACTATGGCCCTTTGAATGGCATGTCAAAAGGCAAACTGCAAAGGGACAGAAGAGCTTCAAAACAATTTAAACTGTGGGGGCAAGACAAATATGAAGCAAAAGTAATTAGGACAGTACTTTAAAGTAAATAATATAATTAACTGTTCAAAAGACAGCTTCCAAGCAATGAAAGAAACCCAACAAGTTAGTGCTGAGCATAGAAAGGCAGATAGAGGGTAACAGGAGGGGATAGGGATAGAAAGGAGAAGGGAAAAGAGTTTGTATTAATAGTGGGAAGAACAAAAGCAGCAGCAGTGTAACTGCTGCTGAAATTCATCAATAAAATGGGATTATCAAAGGCTACACCTAACTCCTTTATTACTACAATTGTAGAAAGCAACATCACCAGTACATTTGAATGCAGAAAGCTTTCCAAAAATATGTGTTCACTAAACAGCTATATACTATACCGTATTTGTTTACTTTTTAAATAAAAACCTGTTTTCATTAAAATTTCATTTTCATTATATAATGTTTTGCAATAATGAAGGATTAATGTAAGTACACTGAGTTAGTTCTGAATTAGTTCTTCAATACTAAAACAGATTTCCTATACAGTAGTACTAAAAGGGCACGTTACTGTCAGAGATTGAGTTTATTTAAGTATTTCATTTCTAAAAGAATGCTTTATTCTGCAACGTTAAAAATAAGCAACCTTATTTTTCATTTCTTTTAGATTCTTAGTTTACTTTCTGTTATAAAAGAAGAAAATGTTAATAATCTTTTTGCAGCCTACGCATGTTAACTATTTAAGTAAATCTCTGGTCAAGGGACAAATTTTCAAATACGTTTGCTTAAGACAAATAGTCTTAAGCAGTCACTTTAGCATGAAATATAAGAAAATTAATATAAGCCTGCGATTTTATTTCGGTTAAGCCCAAACATAGTACGAATAGCTTTTAAAAGTACATACAGTAGTGCCAATTCTACTGAACAGCAGAATTTAATTGTTACAGTTCAACAGTTCTGTTTCATAAATATAAAAATAAATATAAAAATATCGCAGCAAAACTTTCTATGGGCAAATGAAAAAAAATCTAAAATTCATTCGAGTGTCAAATTTATGCCCCACCTTTCATTCAGGTCAAGGCAGTGTACTCTCTCCTATTTTTCTCCATGATAGCCTTGTTAGTTGGACTGAGAAAAAGTGATAGCCCATGATCACCCAGTGATCCTAATTAAAAGATTTATATAAACTGAAGAGAAACCAGAGTGAGTTTTCATGGCTGAGGGTAGACAAGAACCTGGGTCTTGCTACTCCTAGTCCAGTACCTTAACCACTGCAGTACAGGGCATTCTGTTGATGCATGTTTACATCACTTTTAAGCTGCACCAAAATAAATGCAAAGCTTTATGACCATAAATCTAACATACAAACTCATACAGTTAAAGTGTACAGGTCAGGGTTAAGAAGGTAAAGGTTCCCCCCGCACATTTGTGCAGTCGTGTCCGACTCTAAGGGCCGGTGCTCATCTCCGTTTTTTAGCCGAGGAGCCAGCGTTGTCCGAAGACGCTTCCACGGTCATGTGGCCGGCATGATGCACGCGGAACGCAGTTACCATCCCACCAAAGTGGTACCTATTCATCTACTTGCATTTGCATGCTTTCGAATTGCTAGGTTGGCAAGAGCTGGGGCGAGTGCGGGAGCTCACTCCGTCACGCGGGGCTAGGGATTTGAACCTCCAAACTTGCAATCTTCTGATCGACAAGCCTGGCGTCTTACCCGCTGAACCACCACACCCCTACAGGTCAGGGTTACTCATATTCAAATTATTTATTTAGCCGCAGATTAAATGTATTTTGAATTAACCTTATATCAAAGTGTAACACAAAATATGTATTTTGATTATAACAATTACTCTCTGGCATTCTTTACTAGACATGATTTCAAAAGACAAAACTGATGAGCAGGAGAACTCAGGTGTATATGGAAACATTCATGGTCCCAATCAATTGGGTATGATTTTCGAAAAATCATTTTTTAACACTATACTGAAAATTTCAGATGCTAGATCATTATAAACATGCTATTAACTCGGACTTAAATTGGTGTGGTGTAGTGTAGTGTAGTGGTTAAACTCTTCACCAAAACTAGGGAGATCCAGGTTCAAATCCTACCTCACAGTGCTCTTGGTGGGAAAAAATAGGAAGTGTGAGTATACTGACTTGAATGAAAGGCAGGTTATAGATCTAACAAATAATGTATTATTTATTCAAATTGAGGCTAGCTAAATTCAGTGGGAGTTATTCCTAAATTAGAATACGATTGTAGGTAAATCAATTTTGTTTGCACACTTACTTTGGAAAAGGTCCACTGAATCCAATGGCATTTACTTCCAAGTAGGCATGCATAGTATTCCACTCTTCAGTATATTTAGCTATTTAGATTTCAACCAAATGACTGACTCGATTACTCAACTTAATTTTCAGCCTAAATTTATGTGTATATGTAATTGTTCAACAGATTTTCCTTAAGATGGTAAATGTCTGATGCAAAATATCCTGCAGATTTCAGATAGTAAGAAATACCATTTTATGGCAATATCTGTTTTGACTTATTACCTTTTCAGACATTATGCTAAATTTATTTTCCATATCTTGAAACTTTACAGCTTCTTCCTTTAATATGTGATATTTCTTCTCTACAGCAGCCAGCTGAACTGACTGCTGAAAAAGAAACCTGAGAAATGTAGAAAAACCAAATTAGCAACAAAACATTTAAAACTTAAAAGTTGCTTCCACAATTTGAGGATAAATTGCAGTAACAGTTTACCAATGCATCTGCACCAAAGGCTACATAAGGAATTGTTTATACCTTAATCTCCAACAAAAGTATATAGTTCAATGGAACTTATGGTTTTGCACAAATCAGAAGTGCTTCTGCTTACTAAAAGGTATGTAGGCAGAAATCTCTGATTTTTGATTCTCTTAATTCTTGCTGCAGATGCATACATTAATCTACAGGAACAGATTTTTAGAGGTGCTTAGGGCAAGAATAATGTAGGTAAATCTACTAATCAAACGTAAGCAAACAAGCCAATTAGTTAGGCACATATTAAGTAGAAATAGTTTTATGAACACCTGCTTCTGATGTTCAATTAACATTTAAATCTTATTTTCAAGAATAGTGGTCAGCTATGACATTTTGCATTAATATTGCAATGAGCTGACATAGAGAATTCTTTAGGCAGCCTAACCCTATGCATATATCACTAGAATAGGTTTTTACTTCCAAGCAATTATACAAAAGAGACCATTTTATCCTGACTTCATAATTCAATTACAAATGGAACATTTAACATAAGTACAAAATGAAGATTAATATATTATAAAAACAGGTTATTTAAATGCAAACGCTGACCACCCAGCCAAAATTAAGAATTAACATTTCTGTTGTCTTTTACCATTGATTGATTATGTGCCATCAAGTGAAGTGGACTCTTAGTAACCACATAGATAGTCTTCCCACAGAGCTGTAGCATATTTCCTATAATTTTGCTTACCATGATAGCCCTAGAATGGCAACAAGGGATAGCAAACTTGAAGCTGTTTGCAGATCCATCCTCATAGATTTGGTACTCTTGAAAACTGATTGTTTCTTCTGTTGATCTTCATTTGGCTTGGAAATGTTTGCTTTCCTCCTTCGCTTGACTTCGAACATGTCTTGATGCAGGATTCATGCACTGAATTGAAGAAGAAGTGCATTATCTCCAAATATTTTCCCCCAAAGGAAATTTCCTATATGCCCCACACCGTGAATTTTTATTTAGGAGTAAACCCCATTTTGTTCAAAGCCATTTACTTCCCACTAAATATACTTAACGCTAACAGAGTATTCTTCATATGTGTTTATTCCTATATTCTAGGAACTTGATTCCCTACTGCTGGGGATAGAACTGCGGCGTTACCTGTATAATCCTTTCCCCTTACCCTGCTCTCCAATTTGCCCCCCCCCTCCCCCCACTTTAGTATCCTTCATTACCTATGATCCAGAAAAGGAAGGGACAATTCTTGGGCCGGTTGCTGTCCCAATCTTACTCCAGCCCCGCCGCCCCCCTCGAAGCTTTCTGGAAAGATTCTTCGCCTTCGCCTTCGTCGCCGCCCCGAGACGGAGCGCCACGTCCAAGCGCATGCTCGGCGATGCACGCCCCCTCCTCTTCCGACACCGCTTCTCTTCGCGTGCCCTTGCCAGTCAATGTGGGCGGGGAGAGTGTCGTGGTGAACGCGGCGCGGGGGGCGGGGAGGCGCGCGCTCGCGGGCTGTCACAGCGGTCTCCCTGCTTTGCCGGGCGCGAGCTGAGCCAAGACGTTGAGCGAGTGGCTCGGGCGCGAAGCGTCGGCTTTGTTCGCTCGGAGCCTCGTGGCTGCCGGGGGGCGACTCGCTCTGTTTCTTCCGAGCTACCCTTCCCGAGAAACTTTGTCGGAGGCTCGCCCTCTGCTTTACTCCGCCCTCTTGCTCTGCCTCCTCGATTCGCCTCGCGAAGGAGGAAGTGGCCGCTAGTTCTCGAGTGCCCGTCCCGGTGGCAGCTGAGATGGGGTGAAACCTGAGAGGTCTGAAGGGCTTCGTAGGGGCCGCCCTTCTGCCGTTGCCACGATCATCGCTTACGCCTCAGGTAAGCTTCCAGCAGGCCTGAGGGCGGGGAGACGGTAGACGAGACAATAAGGGGAAAATAAATAAAAGCATGTTGAATGTGGGTTGGAGAATGCGAGAGGGCAGGACCCGTCGAGATAAAAAATACAGTAGTGCGGGCCAACTTTAGGAGCAGAGCGGGCTGTAGAGAATTCACAGCAGGATCGCACCTTTCCTTAAATGGCTTGAACGGGAAGTTCGCCGTTTTGTATTTTCGGTTTTAGGTTTGAGTAGAGCTACTTAGGGGCGTGGTGGCTCAGCGGGTAAGACGTCAGGCTTGTCAATCGGAAGATCGCAAGTTCGGAGGTTCGAATCCCTAGCCCTGCGTGCGTGCGGAGTGAGCTCCCGCATTCGCCCCAGCTCTTCCCAACCTAGCAATTTGAAAGCATGCAAATGGGTGGGAAGGTAACAGCGTTCCGCGTGCGTCATGCCGGCCACATGACCATGGAAGCGTCCCCTAGAGTCAGGCCGCAAATGTGCGGGGGGAACCTTTACCTTAGAGCTATTTTACGGAAAGAAACGGGTTCTACTTTTGCAAAGTCTACTTCCGTATTTTTGGAATGCAAATGGTGACTTGGGTATTGAACGTTTCTAAGTAGCGTGAAGTGATGTGTATGTATGAAGTAAAGGCATGCATTTTTCACCAGATTAAAACACATCTGTAGAAGACAGTCCTAATTAACATGGCTTTAAATGGATAATCTCAAAGGTACTGTTTTGTTGTATCAAATTATTCTAATTTGTTGTTCTGAATAATTCTCTGATAGGGCAAATTAAACGTGCAAAATCATGAAAACTTCCAACCCTACCCTCTAGGTGTCACTTTCACCCTTTTTATCGAGCTAGAACAGGTTAAGTTAGGATATTGATGTTGAATTAAACCTTTCTGTTGCATATATTTTTCAGCTAAACAGGCATAGTACAAGCAGTGTAATAGTATATGCTTTATGTACAATTTTGGGTATTCAGAATATATGTAATTTATTCAAAGCTTCTTTGTAGATATGGTGTTTGATAATGTATATTTAAGCATGTGCAGTTCCGGTTCCAATACTTCATGTTTAAATTTCACCATTTTACTGCATCTTGCTTTATCGTGCTGTTATACAAAAATCTATACTTAATAGTGTGCAATAGCATAATTTATTAACCTACATTGTTTATATAAGCCTGTTTCTGTTTCTTAAGCTAATTAGTATTTCATGTTAAACATTAACTTTCAGATTGCTTTTATGTTCTGAAATTTTGCTTCATAATGACCATGTAATGTTTTTATTTTTCAATTGTAAATATAAATGTGACGTTCTAGAAATGCAAGGATATATTATTATTATTATTATTATTATTATTTATGTATTTATACCCCACCTATCCCCTCCCTAGATGGAGGGCTCTAGGCGGCTTACATTCATTGAATTCATATCATATTATACAGCATATATATATATTTAACAATGTTTACCCGCACGTTAGGGAGGGGGTGAGGGAACCGGCTCTTCATCTGGAGGTATCGGACTACATGCCCCAGAATCCCTCGCTTCCGAGCCGGCTGATATTAAAATAGACTCTTTTCCTTGACTGTTTAAAGTAGATTTATAGATAAAGTAAATTTAACTTACTTTATATAATTTATTTGAAAAAAGATGCTAATTCAACTAATAAATGATAAAAAATGATTTTTGGTAAGACTGCATCTAAATAAAATCTTGGAATAATGCATCTTAAAGAATGTCTGATCAATTGAATAATTTGTATAATATACCAGTGTCTCTAGAGCAGCAGTGCAGGTATATAATTTTGGATTTAATTATCTTATACCTCATTCTTTATGCTACTGTGTGTAATACTGCAGTTGCACAGCCTGCAGTTATATAGGATCAGTACCATTTTATAATTGGAAAATAATATATTTTCAGGAAAATTAAAATAAAACGAACACTTCTAACCACATATCTGTACATCTGTCTGAGCGCTGACTATATATTTTTAAAAGAAGTTTGTTGATACACAGTCATCTGCCACAGTTTTTTCTACTGGTGGTAGTGGCTAAGTTTCAGTATTGAAGTCCAACTGCAGCTGACAACTGTTAAGACTTTATTGCAGAGAGTTTATTGCAAGTTGAAATGCTGATTAGTGTTATCTAGTAATCCAGAATCTAGTAATTCAGTTTGATAATTTTTAAAGTAATTTATAAGTGATATTCATATATTGTAACTATGAAATTTTCTGTGTCTTGGCTAACTCATGGAATTACTCAACTGAAAGGAACCATTAAAATGGATGAGAGAGCTAGAAGTCAGTTGCTTCAGAACTGCCAAGCTTTGGAAAGAGATATCAAGACATCTTATATAATGGACCATATGATTGCTGATGATACCTTGACAGTGCTGGAAGAGGAGAAAGTAAAAGCTCAGGTCATTACAGGTTTTTGTCCTTTTGTTTATGTTAGTATGGAAGTACTAAAACACATACAGTTTTAGAACAGAGGTGCATGATCTGAGTCCTAAGGCCTCATGTGGCTACACCCAGATTTTTGGTGTAGACCCCAGAAACAACCTACAACCCCAAAAAAGTTGTGTAGCTCTAGTTTAGAACAAATATTGCTGTATACAACTGACTCAGACAATACGAGGGCACAAAAGTACTAGCAATCATTAGTCTGTTAATATAACAATTAGAGTAGGGGTTAGAGATATGTAAGTGTGGCAGAAGTAAAATGGCAAATGACCAGAGTTAAATTTCCCAAGGCTGTTCTGGCTTTCATTTGTGCTAATATAACAGCTTGTTGAAGCTGAGTGCCAGAGTGATTTTGGATATTTTCTGACCGAAAAAATAGTGTTAAAAATATATAGAAGTTCAGTAACCACATTAGGTGGGATTCATATGAAGTTAGTTGAACATTTCAATGGGAATTAAGTAGACAATTATTTTTCACTATGATTTCAGTAGGAAAACTAATCTTTTTGGAGCAGTTCTTTGTATGTCTACTGAAGAGTTGTGACTGTGATTGAAGTGGTCTATAATTTTGATTAAATAAATAAATATAGTTTCTCATTGAGCTCAATATTTTTATTCATTTACTTACTGATCCAGTATGCCGCTCCAATCATAAGTTGACACTGAATAGTATTCATACCTGATGCAGTAATCTAATTAAAAACAAATATGTATATATATATAAGAAATATTAATCAAAATGCCCCAGGCACCACTAACAGTCAGTCTCATACAACACTCCCCTCTGCAGCAGAGTTCAAAGGCTGACTCCCTGAATTAGTGAGTATAGAATAGCAGCCTCACTCTGAATTAATGAGTACTATAAGAGTTACTATAAAGTTACAACAAAATTACTTAAACTTTGTCGTAACTTTATAACAACTCTTATAGTAATAAAATTACGTATAAGTACATAAACAGAATAGACATGCTCTGTTTGAATCAGCCATTATAGTATAGTGGTCAAGGTGCTGCACTAGGACAAGGGAGATTTGAGTTCAAGGCTACCCTTAACCATGGAAACTCATGGGGTGTCTTTGGATCAGTTATTCTCTTTCAGCCCAAGCTACTTCATAGGTTGCTGTTTGGGGACAAAATTAAGATGCTTTGAGCTCTTGGAAAAAAGGTGGATTATACATCTATCAAATAAATAAAATGCCAGGACTATATTGTAATTCTTTCAGTTTTCCCTCTTTGGGGATTGTAATTCTTTAATGAGGTTTGGCAGTTACCTTGCTTGAGTATTTTCGACATACAACTATTCTTTAGGACCTAATTTCTTTTAAGACCTTATAAACAGTTGTCCAGATAGGAAAATTGTATGTTCAGATGAGGATGATATATATTGTATGTGCTTAGTTATTGTACTGCAAGTAATTAATTAATCCTATGCAGTTCTGTGAACACTCACCTGGAAGTGTATTCCAATGAACTCAGTGAATCTTATTTTAGAGTAGAGATGCATAGCGTTGGATTGAAAAAGTGTTTAACTTGGCCAAGAATGTTTCCTAAATAGTGTACCAGTTGTCATCTTCTCTTGATTATGTCTGATACATTAATTCAGAAAAAATATCAAATGCATATTGAAGGGTTTTTTATAGTAATTTTATTAAAAATTACAACAATAAAAACTAATACAAACTAAAAAAAGAAAAGAATGAAAAGAAAAAGAAGGTGCAGAAAAGAAAAAAATAGAAAAGAAAGAAAAAATAAGAATATAGTAAAGAAAAAGAAAAGAAATATATAAAGAAATGACTTCCACCTTCATCACAACCAGTTAATAAATAAATAAACAATTTGAGTAACTTACAACCTTCTAATGCATATTGAAGTTTGTAGAATTTTAGAGAGCTGAATGGTAAATAGATTGTACTAATTCTACATTTTCTTCTTTTCTCTACTAGACTACACAAAAAGAACGAGCAGCTATGCTTCTAAAATTAATTATTGCCAAAGATAATTATGCATATATATCATTTTATAATGCTCTGCTTCACGAAGGATACAAAGATCTTGCTGCTCTCCTTCAAGATGGCCTCCCTATTATTTCACCTTCAAATGGAAAAAATTCTGAGGATGGCATAACTTCATATGGTTAGTAGTTTTTTTTTTATTTACTAATGATCATATGCCGCTCTAATAAACAAAGACTCTGACCAGCTTTGAATGACAAGTGGGGGGGGGTTGTGTGTAAAATATATTTTTTTTCATGGAAATAACAAGAGTGGAGTTTTTGTAACATATCTAAAAGCATATCTCACTGACTCAGTCAGACTTCTGAGTTAAATTGGATTGAATTATAACAAAACAAGTTACAGTTTCAGGAAACACTGTATTCCAAGGTGGTCTTCATTTCTAAATGATTTTTCATTTCTAAATGATTTATCATTTGCTGACTCTATGCTTTTCATAATGAGACTGTAATAATTTTGTGAGTAATATATAGGGATTTAAACTTCCAATGTAATATATTGGAAAAATATCTACTGGTATATTTTTATGTTAATACATACAATTGTGTTGTGGTTGTAAATGAATAAGGAAAGCTAACAAAAATAATGGATTATTCCAATTTCTTTGGGTAGTATAATTGTTAATGGTATTCACAATTTTCTTAATATGGTATCCTTTTCACCTTAAGATGATTATTTTATAATAGCTTAGAAAACTAGATTTTTTTTTCAAATGTTTCAAGTTATTTATTTACAATCCCAGACCAATAAAGCACAAGTACATGTGATTTAAGATTTAAAATTTTGTATTTTTGTTTTATTGCCCTGGGATCATAAATAAGAAATTTGAAACATGGATTTTTTTTCTACTGTAGTTGGAGTAAAAACTAAATACACTGTTGTGATAAATAATTTTTTGTAAATAAATCTTTACAAAAAGAAATATTCTAAAAACTGGTTAGTATATCATTGCAGTATCTTGCAGTTGATGCTGTGCATAAACTGTTCTGTTTTTAAAGATAATGTATTTCAATTATGAGTTATAATGGTGAAAGATACTAGCTTTATTTATTTACTTACTTATTTACAGGACTTATATGGCCAGTCAATCCTAAGGAGACAGACAGGGTCCTTACTGCTGTGAGCTCTGCCACCTGTAATCTGGACCCATGCCCTCCTGGGAGGTGGCATGCGGTTGGGTCCAAGCAGTGGCAAATGCCTCTTTGTGGGAGGGGGTGGTTCCACTGGCCTTGAAAGAGGCGGTGGCTCAAGAGGTCATCCTTGGACCCTATAGTTTTGGATAACTTATTACTGGATTACTGCAGTGTGGATTACATGGGGCTGCCCTTGAAGAGCATTCGGAAGCTTCAACTGGTACAGAATGTGGCTTCACGGGTGTCGGATAATCGATACATGTAACACCACTAGTATGTGAGCTGCATTGGTTGCCGGTGTGCTTCCGGGTGCAATTCAAGGTGCTGGTTGTCATCTTTAAAGCCCTTCATAGCTTGGGACCGGGTTACCTAAGGGACCATCTTCTCCCAGTTGTTTCCACCCGAGCAATTCGGTCTGGTAGGTTGGGCATGCTACAGGTCCCATCAGCCAAGGAATGTCGGTGGGAACTAGAAGGCATGCTTTCTCTGCCGTAGCGCCTGCCCTCTGGAATATTCTCCCTTCAGAGATCAGGATGTCCCCGACCCTGTTGGTCTTCCGTAAGGCCGTGAAGACCTGGTTATGTGCCCGGGCCTGGGGCCCCGAGTGTGTTAAGGGCCCTGTTTCTTGGCTATATTAACATCCATGCATTGTTTACTTGGTGACCATATATATTTATTTTGTACCTTTAATTGTTTTTAATTATGTTAACTGTTTTATGGTTTTTATGATTGTAAGCCGCCCAGAGTCACTTGTTGAGATGAGCGGCTATAGAAATTAAACGAACAAACAAACAAACTTCCAGAGGGAAGGTTGTTGAGATGGTGGTGGGCTCCCAGTTGAGAAGGGCCCTGGATGAAGTAGATTATCTGGATCCTTTTCAGTCAGGATACAGGGCCAGCTATACTACCAAGACAGCATTGGTCACACTTGTGGATGACCTTTGGAGGGCTCGGTATGGGGGTGGTGTGTCCATCCTGGCCCTTCTGGATTTCTTGCAGCTTTCGATATCATTGACCATGATATCTTGCTGAACCAGCTCCAAGGATTGGGAGTCGGAGGCACTGTTTTGCAGTGGTTCTCCTCCATTCCCCATGGCCAGTACCAGTCAGTGCTGGAGGAGGAGGAGATGTCCAGCCCTAGGCCGCTATGTGGATTGCCTCAGGGCTAAGGTCTTTCTCCCCTCCTATTTAACATATATATGAAGCCACTGGGAGAGGTCATCAGTATGCTGATGATACCCAATTATGCATCTCTACCCCATGCCAGGCAAGTGATGCTGTTAAGGTGTTGTCTCAGGGCCTGGAGGCTGTAAGGACCTGGATGGGAGAAACTGGCTGTGACTCAAACCTAGCAAGAAGTGGTTGTGGGTTTGTGACCCCTCGGGGCCAGGAGAGTTGACATATCTGACTCTGGACGGAATAACACTCCTCCAGACAGATTTGGATTTGCAGCTCCTGCTGGAACAGCAGGTCGCTGCCATGGCCAGGGGGCCTTTGTGCAAATTCATCTTGTGCACCAGTTGCACCCATTCCTGGTCCAGGAAGCTTTGCTCACAATCACACATGCCTTAGTCACCCCCCCCCCTTTGGATTATTGCAATGCGCTGTACATAGGGCCACCCTTGAAGGCCATCTTGAAGCTGCAACTGGTCCAGAATGCACCAGCATATGCAGTTTTGAGTGCCCCGCGGTTCACCTGAGTAACACTACTGCTGCGTGAGCTGCACTGGATCCCGGTTGCTTTCTGAGTGCAATTCAAGGTGCTAGTTATCACCTTTAAAGCCCTACATGACACAAGGCCAGGTTATTTGCAGGACTGCCTCTCCCTGAGGGTATCTAAACTGCCCAGATTCCCCCGTTGGGGGAGTTGGGCGGTCATATAAATTTAATAAATAAATAAATCTGCCCATCCTACTAGGTTAGATAAGATGGGCGCACTCCAGGCCCCCTTCCTTAAATGTTGTCACCTGATGGGACTCGGAGGTGCGTCTTCTCAGTGGCCGCCCCAATGCTTTGGAATAGCCCCCACCTGAATCCCTACCCTTTTAGCCTTCTGGAAGGCCGTGAAGACGTGGTTCTTTCCCCAAGCATTGAGCTGGGATGGCAGTTGAGTGGGAGGCTTTTTGATCTGGTGCCTGGGGGAAGGGTATTTTTGCTTTTATCTTTGTTTTTTATTGATTGTTGTGAGCCTCCTGGAATCATTATATGAGATAGACAGACATATAAGTTCTGTATTAGCTATACTGCTGCAATTAATGCTGATGGGGAGGGCAACATATCATAATAGTGGATATTTAAGAACATTAAATTCCTTTCCAATATGCCATATCTACATGGAATTAGCATTCTGTAGCCTTCCTCCAGCAGAGTTACATGTAAGAATGCTCTTGTCTGATCCAAAACCTGAGGTTACAGCTATGGATTCAGATAGCAGAGCAAGGCTAGATTTGTTCCCTTCACCAAAAGTTCTCACTGCTTTCAAGAAGCTAATGGTCTACTCTGTTTTCTGCACCTACAAACTTGATGGATTAAAGCCAAAATTATTTTGCTGTCAGTGATAATCTAAATTAAAGAATTCTCATGAGAGATTGCATTATTCTGTTTAGTAGTTTATTCTTTACTATCTTAAGATAATGGCTGCTATTTTTTATTTGTTTGCCTTTCCTTTCTGAATTTAAGTTAAGACTGCCCTTTGTGAAGGTGGAGTTCCACAGAGGCCAGTAGTATTTGTCACTCGTCCAGAATTAGTAAAAAAAATACAGCAGAACCTATACAGGTTAGAAAATGATCCAGGATGGGTAATTATTTATGGCATGGCTGGCTGTGGAAAATCTGTTTTGGCAGCAGAAGCTCTACGTAACCATTGTCTTCTAAAAGGTATTTATATCTTATTTCTGTTAATGTAGCATGTTAGTTCACATTCACAGTTTATTGAAGATTGTAATTTGCCTCCAAATTAGAATCCACTTCAAACAGAGGTTCCAATTTAGTTTTGAACATGTTATATAATAATCATATTGTGCCCAAATAAAATACAGTACCAAAATATAATTTTGGAATATGAGTAATAGAGGAAAGAAGTAATATGCATCAGTTGTCGGTTATTGCAAATGTTAAAAGTCAGTATCTGACGCAAAGGAAATCTTAATAAATCACATGACTTTAAGTCACGTGTCTTTAAGTTTTGCATTTTTCACTTGCATAGCATAATAGACATTAAAATTATAAACATAGATTTTCATTTCATTAAAAACACTAATATACTAAGTAACTACAGGTAGTCCTCAACTTATGATGGCAATAGGGACCGGAATTTCTGTTGCTAAGCGGTGCAGTTGTAAAGCACTAACACATCACTTAGCGATGGTAATCCATGCTGTCCCAGTTGCCATTGTTAACCAAATCCCACGGTTGTTAGGTGAGGCAACTTCCTGCCCACTACCAGTCAGTGGGGAAACCGGCAGGAAGTTGCAAATCCCAGGCAGGCAGGCAGGTAAGTGGCTGCTGTTGGGTGGGTGGGGGGACGGGGTGCATGAGAGGCATGCCGCGGACTGGGGAGGGTGCGAGGGAGTGCACAAGAGGTGCAGGTTGGGGAGGATACGAGGAAGACGTGGCGAGGGTCGGGGAGGGTGTGCAAATGGCCGGCATGGCACGAGGACAGAGGGGCTGGGAGAGGGTTTGCGGGTGGGAAAGACTTACCCCAGCAACCTGCGACCTTCCCTGCCAGCTTCCCCATTGACTTTCCGCGGACGCCAGCAGAGAGGATTGCAAATGGCGATCACGTGATCGTGGGGCTCTGGAACCTGGTCATAAGTGTGAACCAGTTGCCAAGCACCCAGATTGCAATCATGTGACCGCGGGGGTGCTGGGACGGCCAGAACTCCGAGGACCGGTAATAATTATCATTTATTCAATGCCATCGTAACTTATGAATGGTCGCTAAACAAATGGTCGTAGGTCAAGGACTACCTGAAGTAAGGTTGCATCCCCAACCAAGGGAATAAACCTGCCTGCCTTCTTGAATTTCTATGCCACCAACTCCAGACTCATGGCAGTTTACATAGTAAAATATAACATATCAACAGTATCCTGTATATATTCGCATATAAACCCATATGCGTAGAGGCTGACCCTTGAATTTTTAACCAAAATACCATGAAAAACACCACCCACAGATAAGCCAATTGTGAAAATTAAAACACGAAAATTTCAAGGGTTGGCTTATCTGCAGGTAGCACATTTTTTATGGTATTTTGGTTAAAAATTCAAGGGTCTGGTCATCCGCAGCTAGGATTATCCACAAGTATATATGGGATATATGGATATTTTTAAAAAGTATTGCTTTATTTATTCGCGAATAAGTCCAGATGGGGATAAGCTGAACCAAATTTTTGGGTGTATTTTGGCATCTAAAATTCTCGGCTTATCCATGAGTATATACAGTAATATACGTAACAATAAATGGAAAATAAACCCTTGTAGTTCATGAGAGCAGTTCCTTCATTCACAATGTTCTTCTGATGAAGAAAAAGAGTAGACGAAAGAGTAACAAAAAAAGTTGCCTTGCCTGCCAAACTCCTGTTTTATTGCTCAATAGAATCATGTATTGGGAACGGAATGGAACTAGTTTGTCACTGTCTTCTTCTAGAATGTTTTTCCTACTTCTGGGTTTTCTGGTGATCTCCTTTTTGAGTACGAATCAGTCACAAACTTAACTTACATTTTCAACATCAGCCAGGGTTAGTCAAGTGCTGCAGACAAGTGTAAAAACAAAGGGTATAGAATTATATAGCTTGATACATGTAGTATTTTGGGCCTCATGGAGCTTTCTAATATTTAGAAGTTTTATGCTATTGTTGTAGCAGCAGTAGGATTCTATAATTTGTGTATATGCTCCTTATAAAGAAGACAGCCTCTGCTGTCAAGCTTTTCTTATGAAAGAAAAAGGAATGGCTAGGGAAGATGAAAAATGCAGATGAAAGCACTGATTGTCACTGTTCAGTTAACTTTTTATAAAGCCTAACCTCAATATATTTGGGGATTTTTTTTAAGACTCACTAATGTTCACTAAGGGGCGTGGTGGCTCAGCGGCTAAGATGCCAGGCTTGTCGATCGGAAGATCGCAAGTTCGGAGGTTCGAATCCCTAGCCCTGCGTGCGGAGTGAGCTCCTGCACTAGCTCCAGCTCTTGCCAACCTAGCAATTCGAAAGCATGCAAATGCAAGTAGATGAATAGGTACCACTTCGGTGGGTAGGTAAGAGCGTTCCACGCGCGTCATGTGGCCACACGACCGTGGAAGCGTCTTCGGACAACGCTGGCTCTTCGGCTAACAAACGGAGATGAGCACCGGCCCCTAGAGTCGGACACGACTGCACAAATGTGCGGAGGGAACCTTTACCTTTACTAATGTTCACTAAGGCTCACTAATGTTCACTATTATGTTTTAATTTCAACATGCATCTTTTTCTTAGATTGCTTTCCAGGTGGAGTGCATTGGATTTCTGTTGGAAAACAGGATAAAACAGGACTATTAATGAAACTCCAAAATCTTTGTCTGAGATTAGACCAGGACTTCGCGTATTCACAAAGGCCACCATTTAATATTGAGGAAGCAAAAGATCGCCTTCGTTTGTTGCTGTTGCGCAAGCGCCCAAGGTAGTGTCAGTAGAACAGAGATGAATTTGAGATCTTTAATTTTAAATCAATTTGACTAGAATTGTTTGTTTCAAATTCCTACATTTATAGATGTTTCCAATAAATGTTCTATGTTGCTTAAAATTCTAGCATACACAGTTTATAATAAAAATATTAGTGAATTGGTTCCGTATGAAGCTAATAGTTGTTAGTCTGGTGTTTTATTTATATAATCATTGCTTTACATGTATTCTTTCATTGAAGAACTTTGGAATCTAAAACTTGATTAACAGGGACCCTGAGTTAAAGTCAGCAATGCTTTATCTTCTGTGTAAGTGAATTTCAAACCTCTTAGTATCGATCAACTTAAAGGGTAATTACTTGCTTTCTGAAGTGTATTGACTTGCTTGTTCAGGCTTTTAAGGTTCATGGAGCCAGTTTAGCATAGTGGTGAAGGTACTGGATTAGAAACTGGCCGGGCATGAGCTCTAGTCCTCTATTAGGCACAGAAGCACACTGGGTGACTTTGGGCCAGTCACTCTCTCTCAGCCCAACCCATCTTAGAGGCTTACTGTTTGTGGGGAGAATAGGATATAAATCTAAAAATAAATAAATCCTGATTTATTTGAAAACTCAGTCCAAATTATCAGTTCTGTCTGCTGTGCTTTATTAATGAAAGATGTTACTAAGAATGTATCCATTCTTTCATTGCTGATGTGTTTTGTTGAAGAATATTGTTAATGTTGAAAAAATGATGAGAAATTCCAGAAAGAGAACAGTAGAACAATATTGAGAAATAGAATTTTGAATGTGCATGATTATATATGCTTTTTAAATATTCAGACTTTATATTTTTTTAAAAAAACTAATAATTTTTATTCCTTCTTGGCTTCCCTTTTCTCCTATTTTATCATAAATTAAGCCTGAATGCCAAGATTACCTTGGTTTTTTCTTAAAAAAGCATTGATCTGTAAGGCCCTTTTCAATTAAAGAAGAAAGCAAATTTTAAAATTATTAAATTCAAGAATGTAACAGTATTATGAATCATATATTTAAAATGCTATACAGTGCTTTGGACTTGATCTTAAAAAAGGGCTTCAAAGCACGAAAGAATGTGAACATACCACCTGTCTGTACATCTTAAAACAGTGCTATCGTTTTCTGGAATCGCATGGGCTCCCGTTTAGATGGGAATACTTCTAAAAAAGGAAATGTACTGTTACATATGAAGAACCTTCTTAAAGTAGATGTGCTATTTAACTTCAAGCTTATCATCTTTTTTTTTTGTAATAGATCTCTCTTGGTACTTGATGATATTTGGGATTCCTGGGTTTTAAAAGCTTTTGATAATCACTGTCAGATTCTTATCACCAGTAGAGACAGGAGTGTAACAGATTCTGTAACTGGTAAGGGTTGTATTTTCCTCCTCTTATCCCCCGCATAACCTATAAATTTTTATTTCATTTATTTCATGTATGTTACCTTTCATAGTGGATGACTTCTATTGCTATTATTCCATTAACCCTTTTTAAGAACATACAGTGATACATCCATTATATTAAGCAGAAAAATAGTATTGTCTTGGGAAAATTATACAATAGTTGTGACAGAGAGATTGGAAGAGGAAAGGATTATCTTGTTAATATTATTTTCTGTTTAATTTATAGAAAGTAATCTGAGTAGTGTATCCTACATATTGAGATTTTTGGGGAAAATTAGAAAAATGCATCTTTAAAAATTCAAAACAAAATATATTCTGTAATAAGTAAAGCATACAGTAAATGCGAAATAGAGAAGGGTCTACAAAATTCTGGAAACTTAGAATAGCTTATTCAGCTTCCTATAGGTATAAAACAATTTCAAGCTCTTTTAGGGATGATATAAACAATATATAATCAGTCATACAATAATATAAATATACAGTGCAACTGAATAATGAGTATTACCTCCTTTTAACTGTATAAAACTTGGTAATATGGAACAGATATATAAGAAAATGCTGATAGAACGTAGCCTTAAATGTAGCCTTTTCCTTAAAGGTAAAAAATTAATGAAAATAATTTGATCGCGTAACACACATTGTTGTTAACATGACCCGAACTTTCTGCTTATATAAGCACTCAAACTGGTTTACAGGAATAAAACAATATACAAAACATAAAACATAAAACACAAGAATTAAATCAATTCTGTTAAAATAAGAATAAATATCTAAGCAGTTCAAATCAGTTTAAGAGTTAAAGGCTTGGCTATTCTCCTAAATGTTCGGAGAATTAGGTTGAAACACATCTCTCTAAGCAGGCGTAGAGCAGGCCTTCATAGCTTAGAGCAGGCTTGCACAACTTGTAGAGGGGAAACGGCTGCACTGATAAATTACAAATAATCATGGGCCACAAAGAAATACCTGGTGCGCCGGTCAGCTATTTGGTGGCTAGCAAAGTGGTGGCAATGTTGGAGCTGGCAGCAGCAGTGAAGCCTGGAGGTGGAGCATTGGAGGTGCTCAGCAGAGTGTTTTTCAGACATCTCCATGATGAGATGCAGAAGAATGTACATTGAGGTATTTATGTTAAAGTACCGATTTAAGAAGCTTTGCAGTTTTGTTCATACCAGTTTCAGTGAGTTATGAATGCAGCTTACTTATTCCAATTTGTTATGTTACATATATGAGAGTCTTCATGGATATATCAATATACATACAGCTGTAGATTTGGACATGCATATTTACATTCCAAATGAACCATACAGTTTTTGAATAGTAGATAGTGATCACTTGAATGCAAACCTTGAGATTTCTTAAGTGCGCTGGCTAAAAATGGATATTCAAAATTGTGACAATTCTAATAAATACATAAATTCTCCTCTGGGTCTTTCCCCATTTGTATCTAAAATGGAAGAAGCATGTCCTGACAACATCTCATCCCCAGCCCACGGGTGAGACAAATTTAAATCATTTGGTTCCAGTGTAAAATTTGCCGTCTTAAGCCAAGAGCATGCAACAACAGCTACAAATTGTGTAAAATCTGTTACTCTTTGCCACCCAATTATATCGGAGCCAAAGTCAGGTGACCAGTAGGAGTATGATATGGGTATACCCTGTCCTATCCAGTCCATATTCAGCTGCATATGCTGTCATTTGGCTGTTGTCTCCCTGACAACAGCATTGGACATATAAGCACCCAAAAGATCGAATTACTTGCTAGGGCTTGAAATGGTATAACAGGTTGAAATAGCGAAAAAGTGGAATGATGGAATCAGCCCCATCCCATCCTCACTGTTTCCCAAACAGAGTACAGAGGAATCTAGAAGTTGGTACTGTTGCCTGTATAAAAGGTATCCTAAGGAAAAGTGCTGCTTGTGACTCAGCTCTTTTCATAATTCCACTCTGTTGTTGTTGTTGTTGTTTATTCAACCTCGGTGCAGGAGGGAGGAGCACAGGGAGGAGTCCTGCAATCAGACTGTTCCAGTGAATTCCTGTTCCAGTGTCATGATTGGCAGATGATTTTTTAAATGCCAATTGGTGTCCTGCAGAAGACAGAAGGCAGCAAAGCCTGTGGGATAAACCAGTTGTTTTGCTTACCATGCATTGCATGCACATCGGCGGGACAGGACTGTTCAAAAGTGAATGAGAACTGAGGCAGGACAAGGATTGGCAATGGAGGCAGCAAACCTCATGGCAATATAGTTTTTGCCGATTCAAAGATGGGTGGATAGCACGTTAACTGGGTAGTGGAGAAATTCTTATTTATGCTTTAAATCAAACATTTTCTTTCTGATCCTGTATTCAGGCAATAAATATGAAGTTTCTGTGGAAAGTGGATTAGCACATGAGAAAGCACTTGAAATATTATCCCTATTTGTTAATATGAAGGTAACAGAGCTGCCAGAAAAAGCTGATCATATTGTAAGAGAATGCAAAGGTAAACTTTTTCATTTTATGTTATGAGCTGCTCTATCAAAAAAGTAATAGTAGGTTTTCAACATACCTGTAACTGTATAAATACTAATTTAAAATTGTAATTATTTTTAATTTTTATATAACCACACTCCTAGTTGTTGAGCAACTTACTTAGTATTTTTAAATTTTAAAAAGGCAAATTTACTTGGACCTTGTTTGCTATTTTAATTTGTATGATTTGCCATTCCAGAGTTTCAATATGTGTTCTAGTAACTAGAAAATATTAGAAATGGCTTATTTTGTTTTCCATTTCTTGTACCACATGCAAAAATTGCTCCTCTGGAAAATATCTCAGCGCTTCATAGAATATGCAGTTGCATTACTCTTGCAGCCTTCCTTAAACTCCTTTTGCATTTCCTTCTGTGCTTGCATCTGGCTTCCAAGGCCCAAAGCCAGAAAGGAAGAGGCTGCAAATAAACCCTGGGAATGTTTCAGCTTCTCAAATTTTGTATTTTTTAAGGGACAGAAGAAATTCCTATTCTGGAATGGATATGAATGTCCTTAAGTGTATTTTTGAGTACAAAGTTGAAAAGAGTCATCATTTCCTCTGATGGGGAATGGTTAGGGAATTTTTAACATTTTTGTTCTCTTGATATTTTTCCCCAGTAACTGCTTCAAAAAGCAATTTGATCTCTTTTTGTTCAATTTTACTTTTACCTATTATTATTATTATTATTATTATTATTATTATTTATTCTATTTTAGGTTCTCCTCTTGTGGTATCATTAATAGGAGCATTATTACGAGACTTTCCCAATCGCTGGGAATATTACCTTAGACAACTTCAAAACAAACAGTTTAAAAGAATAAGGAAATCCTCATCTTATGATTATGAAGCACTTGATGAAGCAATGTCCATAAGTGTTGATATGTTGCCAGAAAATTTTAAAGTTTATTACAGAGATCTTTCTGTCCTTCAAAAAGATGTTAAAGTGCCTTCAAAGGTAAAATAGATTTTAAAGCAGTGTTTTGAAGGTAAAACATGATTTAAGGTGCTAATGGTGATTGAACATAATTTTATATTACAGTATTAAAAAACTGGACATTTACTAAAACGTATATCTGAAAGAATCTTACGTCCAAGCATTATAAAGAAACCTGGTTGCCGTAATGGTACCCATTCGTGAGCACATTTCCATCTGTCTTATAAATGTGGAAATTATTACTAATTTGTAGTCTCTGAATCTCTTCTCCTTCAGTGCAAGCTCAGAAGTGAGTCTGTTTCAGATTTGGCCATCAGGTCATTTACAGGCGTTATGCAGCTTCCACAGAGCTAGTTGTGCAGGGCTGGTTATCAGTTAAGATATAGATAAAATATATTTTAAAATATGGTTTCTTAATAGATTATCTGAATGTTGTGGTTACAGAATAATATTTACTGTCTGGAAAATTATTGATATACATTTATGAGATTAGGTTATATGCATTCTTCCACTGAAATCAATAGGATTTGCACTGTATGTATGTATGTATGCATGCATGTATTTATTATTTATTATTTAAATTTATATGACTGCCCAACTCCCCCACGGGGGACTCATAGTAGTACATACTTCAACGTAAGAATGAATAAGGTTGCAACCTTAACAGTATTTAACTTCATTATACTTGCTGTATAAATATCTAAATATTTTATTAAATATGTTAAACATTTTTAAAGTCACTTAATTAAAAAGTTCATTAGGTTTTATAAGTTTCTCCAAAGTAGAAAGTAAATAACCCTATCATAGTATAAGTTTTACCAGTACATATTAACATTTATAATTTTGACAATCACACCTCAGAGTCTTTAGTTTGCTTATAGTCTACAAACATTATTCTTGATTCCCTGTACAGTATATCATTTAAGTATCTAAGGAAAAATTATGAATAATTAGCAACTTAATGTGCTAGTTCATTTCATTTCTGAAATCAGAGTTGCAGATTTAAATTTGAGATTCTGTTACAGTTTTTCTTTTGATTTTACAAGGACAGTCACCATTCTCTTAAGAGTAAAGAAGTATTCTTTAAAATGCTTATTTTCAATCAATACTTAACAAAATAAATAGCACAGTGAACAATTTTAAGAAATTGGAGATAGACATTCCCAGGATTTGCTTGTATATTGTCTGGAATAGTTTCCATACTAAGAATCTTTTTAGTACTTGACAAATGAGATCTAATTGTGTTCTCTTGAATTTTTCAAATTATTTCTACCTAATGAATGGAAAACTATCAATCCCATTATTGTTTGCATTCACCTATTTTGTATGTTTGTTTGCATGTTAGGTATTCTGCATTCTTTGGGATATGGAGACTGAAGAAGTTGAAGACATACTACAAGAATTTGTCAACAAATCTCTCTTATTTTGTGATCGAAATGGAAAATCATTCTGTTATTATTTGCATGATCTCCAACTTGATTTTCTTATGGAGAAGAATCGTTGTCAGCTTCAAGTATGTTTTAATTTTGAATAGTCATTTATCTAGGAAGCCAGGTATATTTTAGTCAGTATACAAAATCCATTCATAACATAACATTAGAATTTGTTGTCATGCAATTGCACTTCCTGTTTTATATTTATCAGTGGCAGCATCTAGCTGACTTTAGCTAATCTCAAAAAGTTAAGGAAAGACAAGCCTGGTCAGCATTTAGATGGGAGATTACCAGGCACCAAAACTGTAGCTAGACTGGGCACTTGGAAAAGTGTTCTGGAAAAAGACAAACCACTTTCATAGTGCTGCCATATGTAAAATACACACACACGGACATATATAATCAATAGCTAAACTCAAACGAGACTTTACTTTTTAGTTTAATATTAATTCATCTTTTCAAACAGTTTTGGAATTGTACTCTATAAAATCTGTGTTTTGATAGTGTCTGTGGGAAACCTATTTATTAATAGATGTTTGTGATGTGGGCTAGCCATGGGTCTGTGAAAGCAAAAAGAGAGAATAACACTCCAAAACAAAAGGTGCTGAGATAACACTTTAATGTTTAATGCAGTTTAATGAGCTATGGGCATAGAATGACAGGGAAGGGGTTAAGATTATTCAGCTAGCATTCATGCAATAATGTTTAAGCATGAATATAGGGTTCAAAGGACTAGAAGGATAAAAGTATGGATGGGATGGGATGGGATGGGATGGGATGGGATGGGATGGGATGGGATGGGATGTTAAGCAAGGACTACCTGTATTGAAGAGTAGAGGTCAAACCTTCCTGGTGGTGAACAGAGATTCTCTTGATTCTTTGATCCTGCCTGCTAGAACTCTTCTTGGTAAAGCTAGCCTTGGTTTTATTTTGATCAATGGTCCATCTTCTTAAGATGGGTATTGGTTGTTTATGTGAAGTTAGTCTACTTAATAGCTGTGAGTGCTTGCTCTAATTCTGCATCCAACGTAGGCCTGGTAACTCTGTTCAACTTTCCAGAATTGAAAACATTGACTTGCCCAGTGCCTGTTAGCACTACAAGCTTGGAATATGGTGCATTCCTGCATGCAGGCAAGCATTCAGGTTGGAGTTAAGAGGGCTAGACATCAGTTGGTTTTGCTTTTAGTTTCATATTAGAGTTCCCTGACTCACCAGAGCATAACAACATACTTACCTTGTGAATAGGGCAAGAGAGATTACTGAACTCTTTATTTTTATAATAGTGTAACTTTTGGGGATTTTAATTCAATACAGTGTCACAAAGTAGAGAAACTATTTTAGGTTGACTGCCATGACTGTATTAATAAACATTTAATTTTTATAGGAGCTACATAAAAAAGTAGTTGATCAGTTCAAGAAATATTATAAGTGTTATATACCTATTCCATCAGAGGAGGACTGCATGTACTGGTATAATTTTCTGGCTTACCATATGGCAAGTGCCAATATGCATGATGTAAGTTGCACTGACTTTTATTTCTATACCCTTGTATGTATGAAAAGAATTTCTTTCTAGGGGAATCAATTTAATAAAATTTCTTGTGAAACTTTGTAAAGACTTCTATGGTATTAAATGAAATATATTTTTGTTTCTATACCAGCATGAAACAAAAACAATTTTTTTGTTTCTATGCCTGCAATTTTTTCTGTATGAATTTTCATATGCATTTCTTGAAGTAAAATATTTTGTCCTTTGATTCAGTGAGGAATCAAACAAGTGTTTGCATATTTCACTAATGTCATGAATAAATGGTAATTTGAATGTAATAGATTCTATGAAAATTGAAATAGTATAGAATAACAGTCTAAACACCCTGATTTAACATTTGCAAATATATTATTCACTAATGTAATAAAGTAGTAAATATGTTTGTATGTCATTTATTTACTAAGTTATTAGTCCAATTTCTAAGGCCGCCCATTAGCCAAGTGACTAATATGTTAGATCCTATGAAAATTAGATCTACAGCAAAGGCTGATGAGTCATTTTGCATATATGAATAATGAAAGAAAGTATAAAGTTCGGTAGTATTTCTAAACCTGCTTGTACTTTGTGAAGGAATGTTGGGATTATAAATCATTCTTTTCCCTAAAAATATAATGTTATGTAACAGTTTAAAATTTTGTTGAATATAACATCTTTCCTCTGCATTTTTTCTTACAGGAGCTGTGTGCTCTCATGTTCTCATTAGATTGGATTAAAATGAAAACAGAACTAGTAGGGCCTGCTCATTTGATTCACGAATATGTTGAATACAGTGAAATACTGGATCAGAAGGTAGAATATGATAATATGTAAAATAAATTGTAATTATTGTTTGTTCGATTTTTATAACTTACCAGCTATCTTCAACAGTTCTCTTCCAGTTAAAATTCCGTCAGGTTTTATTGATTTATTCAAATTTCTATCACTGCCCATATATGTGACTTGACTGATGAACATAAAGCTCTTTTCCTCTAAGGATATTTTTTAAACAATGATTACAGTATTTTGTATAGATAATTCTCTGACATTTTTTGTAAACAAAATAAATATCCCTCCTCCCAATGAGTTTATAATTAATAAATTTAGCAGTATGAAAAAACAAAGAGAGGGAAGAAAAAAGGGTAAACACATTCATACAACCATTGATAGTTCCATCTAATTCTATTTTCCTTGCTAAATCATTATCCACCACCATTTTTATGCAAGAATATTTCTTATTCACAGGATACTAATGCACGTGAAAACTTCCAGGAATTTCTGTCCTTGAATGGGCATCTCCTTGGACATCATCCATTTCTAGACATTGTACAGCTGGGTTTGTGTCAGCCAGAAGATTCAGAAGTATATCGACAAGCAAAACTGCGAGCTCAACAAGAACTTAATAAAGGATCTTTTTATGTGGAATGGATGTAAGCATATATCTTTTTTCATGTCTCTTTCCAAATCTGTCAAACAGATAATTGAAATATTTGATTCCAATTCAATAGCAAACTTTTTGTGCATGCAATTTAAAAGGTATATTCTGTATTTTAATGCAGAATATTTTATCCAGGCTTTATAGAAACTGGCTGCTGAAACTCCTTTCTGTTTTTCAGAATATTTCAATACGAGTTTTTTTAATGCAAGACACTGAATTTCTGGTTGAGGAGAAATAGAAAATGCTTGCTGTGAGCACAGATGCTTTGCATTGACTGAATACTGACTCATTTCCAGATTGTCTAGGTTTAAATAGGCAGAATGTTTTAAGCAGTTCTTCAGAACTGTGGTTTTAGCACAAACAAGGAGGCTGCAGAACATGGAATACTGGAATTAAATTAGAAGAAATTAGATTCCAATTGATGTTCGAAAATGGTAGTTTGAAAGTGGAACCAACTACCTAAAGAGGTGGTGGGATGGATTCCTGCACTAAGTGGGGATAAGACTCAGTGGCTAAAGTGCCTCCTTCAGCTCTATGATTCCATAGTATACTGCTGCTTGCTCCTGTGAAAGCTCCTTCCAAACTCAAGTCCTAAATTCAGTGTGATACATTTTGTTTATGCATAGTATCCCTATAGTACAGAGCTTTCCAAACTGTGTGTCGGGACACATTAGTGTGTCGGCTGCAGTGTCTGGGTGTGTCGCGTCTGCTGCTGCCTCCGAGCCCTGCCAGGATTCCGCGCAGGTCCTAGTGCCTGCCTTGTGCCCTGCTGCCTCCAAACCTGCTGTGATTCTGTGCAGGTCCTAGTGCCTGCCTTGTGCCTTGCTGCCTCCAAACCTGCCCTGCCAGGATTCCGCGCAGGTCCTAGTGCCTGCCTTGTGCCCTGCTGTAAGAGTGTGTCGCGAAATGATGCATGTCTAAAAAGTGTGTCACCAACATGAAAAGTTTGGAAAGCTCTGCTATAGTAGGAAGACAGATTACTCAGACTACAGATACATTGTCATACATGGTAGTCAGTTGTACATCTATTTTACTGTTTTAATTCTGTTTATTCGTTGAGACATGTATGTATAGTTTTACATGGAATTAAAATAATATATACCCAAGAAATGTGGAGAAGTGAAGTAACTGCTGATAATGTGAAAAGTTCAGTTCAGTTAAAAAAGAGTAACTTTTTTAAAGCAACTCTTGGGGCCTTGAAAATCAGTTATTATTTTAGGGACTACAATTCTTCAAAAATAAAAAAAAAAGTTATTTATATACCATAAGTATGTTTGCAGATGTGTTGTGTGGCTTGTTATGGTTTGATAAATTGAGGATGTTAATATAAACCTTATCTTAAAAAAGATAGTGAAATAATGCCTTTCTTATTTTTCTGTAACCTAGCAATAAAACATCAGTGAAGAACATGTACCGTTTGGTTGTGCATCCACATACAGATGCCGTTTACCATGCTTGTTTTTCACAGGACCAACAAAGAATAGCTTCATGTGGAGCTGATAAAACTTTGCAGGTAAAATTTGTATCATATCAGCACAACAACAAAGTAGTAATCATATTCTGTATCAAATGAATACTACATAATATTGTTACATTTTAGAAATCTTATTTTCAAATTGGTCTTTTGTTATCAATTGTCCTGCCTTATTTCAGCATTTTGTGAATGGTGCCTTGGATTTATAGTTTTCCTCTGTCTTTCACCTTCTTTCTTAGAACAGAAAATCCATTAAGGAAGGAAAGATGGAATAGTTGCACAGTTTCTTTGATTGGTAACATAAGGAGCCCTCCATTTGGATTATTTTTAATGAAGTGTATACCATGGTGTGGTTTTGTGGTCTAGAGCAGAGCTTTCCAAACTCTGTGTCGCGATACGTTAGTGTATCGGCTGCAGTGTCTGGGTGTGTCGCGACTGCTGCTGCCTCCGAGCCCTGCCAGGATTCCACGCAGGTCCTAGTCCCTGCCTTGTGCCTGGCTGCCTCCAAACCTGCCCTGCCAGGATTCTGCGCAGGTCCTAGTGCCTGCCTTGTGCCCTGCTGTAAGAGTGTGTCGCAAAATGTTGCCCTGTTGTAAGAGTGTGTCGCAAAATGTTGCATGTCTGAAAGTGTGTCACCAACATGAAAAGTTTGGAAAGCTCTGGTCTAGAGTACTGTCTGGCTCCTTGCCCCTAGTTCTTTCTCTTTCACATGTTAGGGATGAGATGATAAGATTCTATTTCTTATTTGGGGCATAGTTTATAAATTATCCAATGACAGTAAATGGTGGTTTGCATTAATCAAATGTAGCAATTATAATTTCCCTAGGAAAATGAAATACCAGCCTAGAAACAGAATTGACTGGTGCAATATCTTCTTCTAAAAAAAAAGAGGAAAAGAGAATAGCCTGAGTTGGAAGCAACCTCAGTGTTCATTCTGGTCATCCCTTTTGTATTCAGTCCACATTAATTTAACATCCATTCATTCTTAACTCTTAACTCTTCTTTACCACACACGCTTCTTAAGTAATCAATTCCTTCCACATTCAACTTAACGTTACCTTTCTCTTTACATACCCAACTCTTAACATCCGTATAATAAAATGGGCAGAAAATGCTCTTACACTTAGTCATGATTGCTTTTTTTTTAACAATCATTCATTCCTTGCAAGATAAACATTCCTCCATTTTCCCATCTTTAGTAAACATTCTACAATGGTACATAGATTCATTTACTTGCCCTGATTTTTCACCTTTTGTATGTAACTTAAAATTGTTCACTTTATTTTCCCTGTCAAACACAGCTACCTTGGTCATGATGTAGTCATTTTCAGATCCATACTTCTCATTGAATCATACATCTGATATTCACTGTAAATCATTTGGGTTCTGTGCCATCACTTGCATGCAAAAGTATATATTCATTCGCCTCCCCAACCAACATACCTCTACCATCTTCAGAAACATACCTCATATAAAAAAAAGGTAAAGGTTCCCCCCACACATTTGTGCAGTTGTGTCTGACTCTAGGGGCCAGTGCTCAGCTCCATTTGTTAGCCGAAGAGCCAGCGTTGTCTGAAGATGCTTCCGCTGTCATGTGGCCGGCATGACGCGCATGGAACGCTGTTACCTACCCACCAAAGTGGTACCTGTTCATCTACTTGCATTTGCATGCTTTCGAATTGCTAGGTTGGCAAGAGCTGGGGCTAGTGCAGGAGCTCACTCTGTCACGCGGGGCTAGAGATTCGAACCTCCAAACTTGCGATCTTCCAATCGACAAGTCTGGCGTCTTACCCGCTGAGCCAGCACACCCCTTCTATATACCTCATATATTTATTCATAAATACAATACAAACCATGGGAACATCTCACATCTTTGTCTTGCTCCATGCTTGGGGTGAACCATGAGCTAAATATTTTTAATCATATACCGTTCTTATTGCATTCAGGAGCCAACTTTCAACTCCGTAGTCATGCAAAACATTTAGTAGTTCAAGCCTATTCACTTTATCATAAACGTTCACATTGTATAATAAACATTCTTGCAGTGCTCAGTTGCTTGTTGAAGAGCAAAAAATCTTGTCTACACACCAGCCTCCTGGCATAAAGCATCACCACATTTCCTAAATTTAGCTTATTGTCACTTCTCATGTCTTTTCAATCAGAATTCTGCCAAAAAGCTTTGTAGGGACACTTAACAAACTGATTTCTCTGTAGTTTCTGCATTTACTTGTTACCTTTTCCTTTGAATGGGGGAACAATAATGGCATTCTTCCAATCATTTGGCACACATTCATTTTTCATTCACGCACTAAACAGCTCATAAAGCCACCCCATAAGCAATTCATATACATATTTTATTATTTCTCTAGTTATAGAAACTACACCTTCAGCCTTGCTATTTTTATTTATGACTTCATGAATTTTTTTGTGGACATTAACATTTATAGTATTTGTTTCAATTCCATCCTTTCACTTATTAGTATCATTCCCCTACAAATTTCTATAATATTTCTTCCCACATGTCAGTTTCATCCAAAATCATTGTAGACTTTTAATTCCACTTATTCTGCTGGAGAATCCTTATTAGCTCTTTTGTCCGAGTTCCAACACATTTTAAAAATTCCCATTAAAATTGCTGCATTTGTCTGCCTCTTTTATTCTTAAATGTTCCTTGCTCTTTTTGACTATTTATTTATTCATCACATTTATATCACTATATTTTTATAACTGTATTACTCTCTCTGTATACTTCAGTACCATTCTCTCAGCCTCATTTTTAGTAGCCTCATTATATGCATTTTTGCAGCCCCTAGAGTTCTCTAAGATTACACTAACGCGGGGCTTTCCAAAGTTTTTCCCGTGGTGACACACCAACCGGCGTTGGTGTGTCGCTGCGGGAAAACCCGGAAGTGCGGCAGCGCGCAAAAACCTGGAAGTGCTGCTGCTGCTTTCGGGTTTTGCGTGCTGCAGTTGGTGTGTCGCCGCGGGAAAACCCGGAAGCGCTGATGATGATCAGCGCTTCCGGGTTGTGTGGCGACACACCAGACTGTGTGTGGCGACACGCTTCTGTGTCGCGATACACAGTTTGGAAAGCTCTGCACTAACGAATGTCAAAAACTAGACTGAACAAAAAGAAAAGTAGTGCAACAAATATATATACAACAAATTTCACATTTTAAGGAACATCTTAAAGAACATCTTAAAGGTTTAATGTCTTAAATGTTTAACATCTTAAACTTTTATCTCTTAAAATCATATTGATCAGATTTTCTACAGCATTGGTAAAATTCATATGTAGAAATTTCACACATTTCTTCTATCCAGGGGTTTAAGTCAGGTAATCTAGAATAGACTGTGTTGTACAATGAATACGTATGCCCATCCATTCATATCCTCCCACTGCTGGATCACATTCATTCAGAATATTGAACAATTTTTTCTTAAAAGTAATACCTTGGTTCTTTTATTATCACCATTCATTTCAGCATAACATGCAACTATCACCAAATTATGGATTTTCATATGTATTCAACACAGCCTAGATTATACTAATTAATACTTTCTGACACCCATTTTAGTCATTTGATTCCTAATTAAGTTTAGACCTTATCTTCCCTGCATCGACATCACTCCCAAGAGCAGGCCACCTTCATTCAGATTTATTGTATCTTTCCCCTTTTTTAAAAATAAATATACAACATACCTACTTTTTTTGCTTTCATTTGTTAATTTGTACTCTGCCATTTATTCTTACATTCCAAGTCACAATTTTTGGTATATCATGATAATCAGTGGACCCATAGATACTGATTTTTGTTGCCCATCATTGCTTTGAACAATCGAAGCTCTTACATACCACTTTTTATTAATACAGAGAAGGTGTAAACTAAGTTACCCGCCTTATTCCTCCCTGCTGACAACAAGAACAGTACCAGTTAATTTTGCCACATTTGAGCCAGTATGCCACAAGTACAACTAATACATAGTTTTCCCCAAGCAAGTTCACACTATTCTATGCAACCTGGAATCTCTAATCCAGAGACATACTGGTGCCCACTTCCCACCAACTTAAACTACATAAAATGTATTGACACGTGCTCAAGATGCTTGAAAGAAAGGAAGCATGGATTTTAACCCTAAAAAAAAACCTCTAGAGAAATAATCAGATTTTGTTTAAATCATATGTTTAACTCCCATTGTGTTTTTCATCTTCTTTCCTTAATAGTAGATAATGACATGTAACTAAAGTTTGCAGATTAGCTACAGTTGTTCAATGCTTAGGTTTCTAAATACTACTTGCTTTTGAAATGTTACCTCTTCTGTGATTTAGCAGATTTTTGTGTAGATATTGGAAGCTCTGATTTTTCTGAAACTTTCAAAATTACTGATTGATCAACATGTATATATTCACCAATTATGAAAAGTGCCAGTTTTCATTTAGTATTTCTGGGGTTGACTTGAAAGTTAATAATCTCTCCATTTTTTTCCTTTTGAACTTACAAAGACTCAGTTATACAGACAAGAGAATTAATAAAATAGAATCATGACTGTGTAGAGTAATATATGTTTGTAACATATATTTGTGTATAGGTTTATATGTAGCTATAACAGTTCTATATCAATTCTGGTTTCTTAATATTTGTTGTTCTGTTTGTAGGTTTTCAAAACTAAAAGTGGAGAAAAGCTTCTAGAAGTAAAAGCTCATGATGATGAAGTGCTCTGCTGTGCCTTTTCAGTGGATGACAGATTTCTAGCCACTTGTTCGGTGGATAAAAAAGTAAAAGTAAGCATATTATGAAAAATCAGTCATCCTCTTGAACATAATGAATTAATTATACAATTATATTATTATTTAATTATATAGTCTTCTCTTAACAACCATCGTTTAGTGACTGTTCGAAATTAAGCTGGCGTTGGAAAATGACTTATGACTCGTCCTCGCACTTACGACTGTTGCAGCATCCCTGCAGTCAAGTGATCACAATTCGGGTGCTTGGCAACTGTTGTGCATTTACGATGGTCGCAGCATCCCGCCATCACGTGATCACCATTTGCGACCTTCCCAGCTGGCTTCTGATAAGCAAAGTCAATGGGGAAGCCAGCAGGAGGTCACAAGTCACAGTCACCTGATGTCTCGCTTAACAACTTCACAGTTTCAGTTAATGACTGCAACTGGGACTGCTGGAACTGCTGTCGCTAAGCAGAGAGGTCACATGATGTTTTGCTTAACAACCGCTTCACTTAGCGATGAAGTTGCCGGTCCCAGTTAGGGTCGTTAAGCGACGACTACCTGTATTTTTAACTGTAGCCAATAAGAAACCAATAAATTTCAGTAACAGATTAAAAGGGTGTCCAGTTTTTGCAGCCCCTAGAGTTCTCTAAGATTACACTAACAAATGTCAAAATGTTTTTGGACCATTTTTTGTAATTTTTTCATTAAAACAACTAAACATATCCCAAACCAGCAAAAGCTAACAAATGCTTGACATTGACCCTAACTTCAGGCCTAGGAGCTATGTTTTTAACAACTTCTGGAACATCTGCAGGTTGGGAGCCCTATGTCTCCATAGGGCAGGCACCACAATAGAGAAGGTGCACTGCCTAGGCCCTAATCTATGACATTGTTTGATTGAGGGGACCTACAACACACCCACTCTGCTTGATCTCATTGACCGGGCAGAAACTATCGGTAATAAGTGCTTATGTATGTCTAGGGGGGGCGTGGTTGCTCAGTGGGTTGGCCAGGCTTGTCGATCGGAAGATAGCAAGTTTGGAGGTTCGAATCCCTAGCCCCGCGTGACGGAGTGAGCTCCCGCACTCGCCCCAGCTCTTGCCAACCTAGCAATTTGAAAGCATGCAAATGCAAGTAGGTTAATAAGTACCACTTCGGTGGGTAGGTAACAGCATTCTGCATGCGTCATGCCAGCCACATGACCACGGAAGCGTCTTCGGACAACGCTGGCTCTTCGGCTAACAAACAGAGATGAGCACCGGCCCCTAGAGTTGGACACAACTACACAAATGTGCGGAGGGAACCTTTTTTTATGTATGTCTAGAGCTGCAAGGAGTAGGTGACAAATTCTGGATATAGTATTAAAACCTTCATAACTTTATCCTTTGTGTAAGAAGCTAATTATATTACAGTATGAAATATATCAGCGCTCTCTGGGATGACTTACCTTTGTGAGCATAGTTTTTGTTTTATCCAGATTGCTATAGTTTTCTTGCTATATAGGTTGCTTACATTTTCATGTTCAAATTTTGTATTTCAGCAAATTTCTACCTGCTAAAATATAAAGGACATTTATGTACATAGAAATTTAACATATTTCAGCTTTGCCTAGTATTTAGATTAGAAATTGATATATACTAGATAAATATCTTTTTAAATGTTTGAATTATTATATATAATGTTTTAGGTCTGGAACTCAAGAACAGGTCAACTTGTGTGTGTATTCAAAGAACATACAGAGCAGGTCAACTGCTGCCAATTTAGTCGTCACTATTTACTAGCCACATGTTCAAATGACACTTATATCAAAGTAAGTAATAAATGAAATCATATTGATATTTACATGTAGCTACAGTTGTAATGATGGATCTGAGTATTTAATGGTAGTTAGAGAATTTGTGGAAGCCTCCTGAAATATGTGAACTTTGTTACTTTGTTATTCTCACTTTTAGCCACTGGAGGCCATTTAGGTACTGCTAGACTGCAAAACTGGATTAGAACTGTCCTTTGATGCACACTGACAGCATAGTGAATAACCTTCCATTTTTCCAAATACTTGTGTTTCTAAAACTGTTTATAGGATATAATAAATAAGGTTTGACAACAGCAATCTGGTTGTTCCTAATGAAAACTGCAAGCTGTGAGTTTATTTTTGTTGCTACACAAGTGATATGAATATTTTGCAGAAAAGCCAAAATATACTTTTCTACTATTTTTAATACACTCATTCATTTCTTCTTGGTTTCCTTTTTATTTTTCTACTATTCTTAAATGCAGCTCTGGGATCTGAATAGTAAGTATTGTCGCAATACACTGTTTGGCCATGAAGGATCTGTAACCCATTGTAGATTTTCACCAGATGATAAATATTTGGCTAGCTGTTCAGCTGATGGAACTTTAAAGGTATGTGTTGAGACTAAATTATTGTAAGTAGCACCTTTTGATTCTGTAGTATTGTACCCTGGAAACAATAATTTTGTGCTTTCTACAATATACAAGTACCTAATGAAAGATAAATTGTCACAAAAATGTCTGACTGCTAGGCAATCTGTAAAAAATAATGTTTTTTTACTTGGCTAATTGGTTAGGAAAACTATTGAGGGGAAATAAGGGACATCTGATCCAGAGAACCTGTACAACTGATTAGATGTGTTCCTTTCTTGCTTCATCTCTGCCATGAATTAGTCTTATATCCAGATTGAAGTAGGAAATAGTTTCAGAAAAAAGTTCTGTACTTTGCTTATTGTCAGCTCCCTAGTTTGAAGCTCTCATTTACAGTTGTGCACAATAGAAACAGCTTTCTCAAACGTGTTCTCTTGTGAATTATTGTTGAAGCATGTTTCATGTATAATGCATGTTACCTTTGCATTTTAATTTGTATGTATGTACATTGCTTAGATGAAATTCCAGCACACCTGGATGTGACAAAGAAGCAGAGCTTCAATATAAGGTTATTAAAACCATATATTGTTTTAGAAATTGGAATTACTAGATGTGGAAACAAGGCTTGGCCTCTGCAACATGGTTCAGCCCTTGTATTGTTGTCCATTCCTATAGAATGCAACACTTGGATTTCATTTGTAAGAAAGCAAAACCTGTCTTCTGCAACATGATATATTCTATGTATTCCTTCCTACAACTACTAAGCCCAGGCTCTGGATAGTTCCTAAATGCACTGTATGCAGTCATATAAAGTACAAGGGTCCATGAATCCAAATTGCCATAGAGGGTTTGAACCCCATAGAATAAGATCTGGCTGTGTACATTTGAGTACATAGTAAATTCTGATCTAACAATAATCAAGTAGAATAGCAAAATTATAGACTACAGGTAGCCCTCGCTTACCGGCCATTCATTCAGTGACTGTTCATAATTACAACACAGCATTGAAAGAGGAGACTTATGACTGGTCCTCGAAGTTCCGGCCATCACAGCACCCCTGTCGTCTTGCACTTACGACGGTTGCAGCATCAACGGTCACATGATTGCCATTTGTGACCTTCCCTGCCAGCTTCCCACAAGCAAAGTCAATGGGGAAGCCTTCAGGGAAGGTTGCAAGTTGCTCCAGTAAGTCGCTTGCACCCTCCCCCACCTGGCAGCAGCCACCCCCTGGGCGCGCTGTGCCTTGTGGGCCACTCGTGTACCCTCCCCTACCTGGCAGCAGCCACTCACACCGTGCCTTGCGGGCCACTCGCTCACCCTCCCCCATCCAGCAGCAGCCACCCCCAGCTCCTCTGCGCTCGCACTGCACCTTACCTGCTTGCCAGCCTGCTTGAGAGCTGCCTCGGACTCGCTTAACAACCTGATATCCTCGCTTAGCAACCCACTATCCTTGCTTAACGATGGCAATGGGGAGTGCCGGGATTGCCATAGCTAGTAATGTGGTCACATGACGTTGCGCTTTATGACCATATTGCTTAGCTACAGAAATTCTGGTCCCAATTACCATCGTTAACTGAGGACTACCTGTATAAACAATAAAGAAGGATTAGCATGGCAACCCTAACATTGGACTAAAATTGAAGAAAAGACATGGTTTTCACTCTGTGTGATAAAAGCATTTTCATTATAAGCAAAAATATGTGAAGTAGGATGTTACTTCAACTGTATTTTGTAATATGACCCAGTTGCTTGGTTTTATATAAGAAAAAAGAAACAATCTTTCATTTCTAATAGGCCTATAATATCATACAGAGATTTGGATCAGATGTCTTTATAGAGATAGGGTTTATAACAAAATAATATATCAGCCAAACCAAGTAACTGGGATTATGAAATATATTTAGTATAGAGAATACAAATGTAAGAAGCAAAACATTCTCTTTTTTATTAACAGAAACAAGATAAGTTATAGCTCCATATTGGAAACATATGAAATGGATTTCATTGATATTGATACAATAAAAGTTTGGACTTTGACCTTTATGGCGAGAATAACTTATGAATTAAAATTGTTAGAGAACCAAAATGGAGAGAGTTTAATTTATGCAGATTGATCTGAATTGATTTTCCTGCCAAAGAATCCAAACAGAATATATCCATTATCTAAAGAATTTTAAAGACTACATGAAAAATGAAATGTACTGAAATAAATGGTGCTTTTTAAAACTATTGTATGGGAAAACTTAAGTATATATGTATATCTGGATAAGTGGGCTATAAAATATACTTCCTGTACTGGTTAAAAATAAAGTTATTCATGTGCATTCATAACAGACTTGCCCAGGCAAAAGGTGTTTTTGGAATGGTTCTTACTTAGCAATAATTTAGAAATAAATCAGTCAAAATGAATAATATGTAAGAAATTTGATATCAACTTAGTTGCTTGATTTGAATATGTTGCTATTTCCTGACAAACATATATTTGGCAGTAGTACTAAAGATTGGAAAACCTTTTTTAAAAGCTTTGGAATGTGCATTCAGCAAATGAACTGAAAACTATTGACATAGGAGACTTCTTCAGAAATGGGGATGAATACCAGGATGATGTGGAAGTATTAGTGAAGTGTTGTTGCTGGTCACCTAATGGTGCAACAATAGTAGTGGCAGCTAAAAATAAGCTTTTTGTAAGTATTTAAGAATATGTTGGTAATGTTTCTTTCATCTTTTTAACTTGTGTTTTGAGATACCAGGTTCACAAATTAATTTTTTTAAGATAGACAAAAGTGCTGTGTTGTATCAGTTCAGACAGTTTTACAACTTGAGAAATCAGTGTTATATGTTTTAAACTGTATAGGAGGAAAGGTGAAAGAGGGTCAGTGTCATGCCATATAACATCATGTGTTCATTTAGGAATACTCTGAAGCAGAGTCAGAGATTAGCTTGTTAAAGAGGGAATCCTTGAAGCCCCCTTCTATTTTCCAACCTGAGGTCAGAATCTACTGCTCAGTCTCAGAATTTGAGGGTAACTTCTCCAAAGCTTCTCCTGTCTCCCTAAATAAATAGCCAAGACAACTTCAAGACCTGTATCAGCATATAGCAGGAGGAAAGACACTGAAAGACCAAGGCTTCAGTTCCCCATAGTCTTTTAGTAGGCAGCAGCTTGTTTTGTGAGAGAATACTCCAGCTAGTGTATGTGACACCAAACTGAATCCGGACAATTCCCTTCCTTGTTGTGGCCCTTATTTTATCTAAAATAACCCAAAACAATCCATAGTGTACCCCATCCTCTGGGCCTCCATCCAGGCTCAGAGATCACATTTTGCCTCTTCCCATTATAGTCAGAGCTTTCTTATAGTGTTGGCTGTATGAATATTTTCTCTTCCTTTCCCCCTTTTTCAGGAGATAACTACATTATAATAGTATTTGTCCAAGTGAGGTAGTAACAGTTTGCCTTTGCTGAGTCCCAATCTTGACCAACAAAAAATGGTTCTCTGCCATCTTCACCAGTACACGTTTGAGATCAACCAGCTTCAGATGCCCATACCTCCTTTCAAGGCAGCACAGATAATAATTAACATTCTTACCCACAGCTTGAAGCTGTGTAGTAAATCCTGACTAAGTTGATTAGCTTTAACCATAGTTAAGTTCTAGTTAAATAAGGTGGATGAAAATATGGATAGAAGTAGGAAAGAGATGTGAATAAGATAACATGAAGTTAAGCACTTCTGTCAGGTAGGAAAGACATTGTTAGTTGTCTTCATAATAAACAGTTCAAGCAGCAAATACTGTCTTGTAATAGCACATTCATGATCTGTATAGGGATCTTTATGCACTTGTGAAATTACCAGTGAGAATAAATTAATAAAATTAATTGATTTGTAAAGAATATTTTTAATGTGAATAAACTTTGAGACAAACATTAGTTAAGACTATAATTTTTCAGAAACTTTGGTCCTATAGTACTAGAAGTGCATTTCCTGGAGCTTAGAGATATTTATGATTTTGTTAAATAAATAAAACAGCATTTGAAATATTTTATGCTTGAGTCCTTAAATTGGTTCAAACAGTGGCATAATAATGCATTTTATTCAAGATTTGGTAATTAAATAGTGAAATTTGCAGGAGCAGTATATTTTTAAAAAGTCATTGTGGAATGTATGTTTTCCTTTTTAATGAACTATTAAATAATTAGTTAATGATGTAATTGTAATTATGTTTTTATGTGAAATGAGTAAGATAATTTTACATTAATAAAATATTAACATAATAGAGAATATTTCAAAGAGATTATTGCTGCAAATCAATTGTAAGTTCTAGACTTCTTTTGTTCTGTTGCATGCAAATATGTATCTATAAGCTTTTTTGTTGGGAGGCAGTGCTGAATATTAGAGCTGTAAAATCAAAAGGAATCTGTACCATTTTTTATTATGATTGTTATACACACACACATGCATACATATCACAGCTACAAGTTTGTATAACTGTAACTTTCCAGATAGTATGGGAAATACTTTCTTAAAATGTTGATTATGTTTACAGCTTGTTGATGTTAAAACCAAGGAATTATTGGCAGAGGCTCTTCTGAGCCACCACAACACAATCCAGTACTGTGACTTCTGTCCCAATAGTCAAATTGTAGCAGTTGCTTTATCACATTATTCTGTTGAAGTAAGTAAATACATATGTTTCTTTCCATCCTCAGATTTCTTGTTGGTACAATGTATTGTTTCCCAATAGGAATGAGTCATAGCTCAGTGTAAATAGTATAATTGGGCAAAGCAACATATTTGAACGCATACTAAACAGCTTTTTTCATATGATTAAAATAGCCACATCATTTGCAAGGTCCACACAGCTGTTTTGGAAGCTGCTCCCAGCTGTTTCTGTGTGCATGTAAACATTTGAACTTTTTGAGTCAGGTTCATCTGACCAATATGAATTAATACAGATTGTCTGTGCTTTTTGCTAAAAGCTAAATGCTTGCTGAAGAGCCAGTTTGGTGGTGTGGTTAAGGCATCAGGCTAGAAACCAGGAGACTGAGAGTTGTAGTCCCACCTTAGGCACAAAGCCAGCTGGGTGACCTTGGGCCAGTCACTTACTCTCAGCCCTAGGAAGGAGGCAATGGCAAACTGCTTCTGAAAAATCTTGCCAAGGGACTTGTCCAGGCAGAGTCTGAGAATCGGATAAAAAAAAATGCTTGTTGATGGCTAAGAACAAGAGTTAAGAGTAACTTTCATTAAAATCAAGAATCCATGATGAGATTACTGTTAAATTTTAAGCAAAGATATGTCAAGTCAGTTCTGTAATTTATGTCCAGTAAGTACAATCAGATATAGAGCAACGTCAACAAGAAAATCATTTTGAATATTCACGTAAAGGTTTATTAACCTAGTCATTTCAGAAGCAAAAGAAAACCCACAGGCAAACCAGTATAATATATTGCTTTTGTCCAGGATGAGAGTTTGGTATCTTTTAATCACCTCCTGCAGTGGAAAAAAGAAAGAATACCATAAATCTTGCTCTTGATTGTGACATGCTTATATACATAAATATTCAATCAAGCTACTCCCTTTGAAGATAAGCAGATTTAACAGACTCAACCCCCTCTACTTTTTTCATTCACTCTTGCTACTTTTCTCTTTCTATAGGGCAACAATAAGAGGGACAGAAGCAGACTTCACACTTGTTAAACAAGTCTCACACCTATGCCATAAACAAACCACATCCCATTTTAAGATTTCTCCAGTTATACTGCCTATACTGTAGGCTTACTATTTTTCCAGAATTTTCCTGGTGTTTCTGACTTCCTTCTCATAAATTTTTGTTGGACACTACAATTTATAACATTTATTTCTATTCCACTTTACCACACATTCCCCTATAAATCTCTAAAATACTCCTTCCAGCATTCCCTCATTTCAGTTTCATCCCAAATCATTCAGTCACTCTGCTGTAGGCTTCCTTTTTAACAGTTTCTACCCATTTCCAAAACAGTGTTTCCATTTACATTGGTTTTTATATTCTCCACCTCTTTTAATAAACATTTCCTTGGTCTCTTTTCTCTCTACACCTTATGCACCTTATTTCTATCTTCCAATTTTTAGCAGGAATTCTCTTACTTGCATTTTTTCTCTCATCCATAGCCTTTTTCACTTCACCATTCCATCAGATTTCCTTTATTATATATCCCATTAGCATAATTCTACAAACTTCTGTGATGCTCTGTGTCATACTTTCTCCAAGCAGCTTTCACATCATTTTTATTTATGTGTACTTTCCACTCATTCTTTTGGGAGATCAATCTAGCCTCAATTACTTTTACATATAGAGCTCATACTTTCTCCTAGTCTTACAACTTTCACTCTAGACCTTTCACTTCTTTCCTTGTCTTCTCAGTCCATTTTTCTCCAAGATGCCCTTTGACACTACCAAAAAAATGCCCCGTCCCACATTCAGAACATCTTACCACCTTTGTATCCATCATTATTTTAGTTTTTCATTATGAACCATTGAATCAGCTACACTTTAGATCATTCCTTTGCCATGTGTATGTGTGGCTAGATTTATGCATCAATCATAAACATACCATTTTAAGCAGATACTTATTTATTTATTATTTGAATTTCTATCACCGCCCATCTCCCACCCAAGGAGGGACTCTGGACGGTTTGCAATAAAAATAAAATCTAAAATTCAGTATAAACTCTAATACATTAAAATTATTGTTGTTGTTCAGTCGTTTAGTCATGTCCGACTGTTCGTGGCCTCATGGACCATAGCACGCCAGGCCTTCCTGTCCTCCACTGACTCCCAGAGTTTACTCAAATTCATGTTCATTACATCGGTGATGCTATCTAACCATCTCATCCTCTGCCGTCCCCTTCTCCTTTTGCCTTCAGCCTTTCCCAGCATCAGGGTCTTTTCCAGTGAGTCCTCTCTTCGCATTAGGTGGCCAAAGTATTTGAGCTTCAGCTTCAGTATCTGTCCTTCCAATGAGCAGTCAGGGTTGATTTCCTTTAGAATTGACTGATTTGACCTCCTTGCAGTCCAAGGGACTCTCAAGAGTCTTCTCCAGCACCACAGTTCAAAAGCATCAATTCTTCGGCGCTCAGCCTTCCTTATGGTCCAACTCTCACAGCCATACATTACATGGCTACAGCTAAAAATAGAATTTATTTATTATTTATTTATTATTTCTAACTTATATCACCGCCATCTCCCCCCACAAGGGGACTCTGGGCGGAATAGAATAGAATAGAATAGAATAGAATAGAATAGAATAGAATAGAATAGAATAGAATAGAATAGTATATATATAGTATAGAATAGAATAGAAATAGAAATAGAATAGAATTCAGATGGCAATGAAATATTATTTTAGTCCGTGAATATATAAGGGCACCAGCCATCTCCAAGAGTGACTATTGTATAATATATTCTAATATATTCTAGGGCACCAGCCATCTCCAAGAGTGACTATTCCCCTCCCTGCTCCAGGCACGGTGGCAAAACCAGGTCTTCAGTTTTTTTCGGAAGTCTAGGAGAGAGGACTTATCAAATAATCACTATTCTCCATATATTATTGGGTTTCCAAGTGGTCCCTTCTTCCCAAACCCTTTTCCCCCCTATTATTTTGTTTCTACCCAGCCATTCATGTCATCTGACAGAATAACTTTTTTCTCCAGATTGTATTAATTCATAATATTGCACAAAATTTCCAGAGACATATTTCTGGTTCTTTTATTATCACCATTCAGTGGAGCATAATATGCAACTATCACCAATTTGTGAAGTCCCACAATAGTCTAGATGATACAGATATATAGTTTATGACATATATTTTAGCCCTTTCATTCATAATTAAACCTATACCTTCACTTCCATGCACATAATTCATCAACTCTACAATATAAGATCTCACATCTATTACATCATTCACCTTTCTCTTCATTTCACAATCAGGACGAAACATGTATCTTTACGATGGACTTCTCTTGCATTTCAAGGCAGTCTTTGATAGGCCATGGTCATCAACAGATGATGCCATGAATATTAAATTCCATGACCCATCATAGCTTTGGTCAATCAAGATTTTCACATACCATATTTTCCGGCGTATAAGATGACTGGGCGTATAAGACGACCCCCAACTTTTCCAGTTAAAATATAGAGTTTGGGATATACTCGCCGTATAAGACTACCCCTCTTCAAAACCTGCAGCTTGCTCCGCCCCAGGGTGGAAAATATCCACGCCAATCAGCTGTGTGGTGGGGAAGCGGAGTAGAAAGTAAAAAACTGCAGGGAGAAAACAGGGAAGCAGAGTAGAAAGCGAATACCGTAGTAATGCGAAGTGCAGCAGCGCGGGGTGTGTGTGTGAAGGAGAATATTGGGGTGAGGGGTGAGAAAGCTTTAACGATTTAAAGAAAGCTTTAATTACCTGGGCAAGGCAGAGGGTTGAAGAATACATTTCCAAGCTTTAGCGGAACAAACCGTGAAGGAGGAGGAGGGGGAGGAGGGTGATGGGAAGTTTGAAAAAGCAGATCCAAGCGCAAAAGTTACTGAGTGAGTACTGAGCAACTCCACTTCCCCGCCGCACAGCTGATCCCCGGCGCACAGCTGATCGGCGCCGAGATTTTCCACCCGGGCCCTCCCCCCCTGAATACATCTCCAAGCTTTAGCAGAACAAACCATGAAGGAGGAGGAGGAAGAGGGTGGTGGTGATGATGGGGGGAGGTTTGAAAAAGCAGATCCAAGTGCAAAAGTTACTGAGTCATTTCAGCCTCCCTCCCTCTCGCTCTCTTTCCTTGGTGATGGATCAGTGTGGGGGGGGGTCCCACCCTCCGCTCCCTCCGCTCCCTCCCTCCCTTGCTGTTTCCTCCCTTCCCTCCCGACCCCCCCCGGCACTGATCCATCACCAGGGAAAGAGAGCGAGAGGGAGGGAGGCTGAAATGACTCACTAACTTTTGCGCTTGGATCTGCTTTTTCAAACCGCCCCCCATCACCACCACCACCCTCTTCCTCCTCCTCCTTCATGGTTTGTTCTGCTAAAGCTTGGAGATGTATTCGGGGGGGAGGGCCCGGGTGGAAAATCTCGGCGCCGATCAGCTGTGCGCCGGGGATCAGCTGTGCGGCGGGGAAGTGGAGTTGCACCCGCCCTATAAGACGACACCCGGCGTATAAGACAACCCCCGACTTTTGAGAAGATTTTCCTGGGTTAAAAAGTCGTCTTATACGCCGGAAAATACGGTAATTCTTTTTACTAAGCTAGAGAAAGATGGGGTTACCAGCTTTAGTCACTTTTAGCACCCCCTTCTAATAATAAGGACATAATACTGGTTAGTTTTGACACATTTTGGCCAATATGCCATAAATACAACCAAAGCCCATGTTTATCCCAATCATGTTTATGCTATTCTGTGCTACCTAGCATCTCTATTACAAGCCACAATCCTTTTGCCTACATCCCACTACCTAGCAGATGCATGCAATATACTGACATTCTGAATAGTGATTTTTTGATCCTTGCAAATAGCCATTACTGAGATTAACTAAGTCTGTTTTGTTTTTCAGTAGAATTGAAACGAAATTCTTATAAGTAACAGTTTAAGTCAATAATCTGCATATCTGTATAATTTTGGATTTAATATTTGAAGTCAGGATTATAATTCCAGGGGAATATGTCACCATTATTATTGAAAAATAGCAGTGAAACTGTAAGGTCCACCTGTCACTTTGATAAACCATTTTGCTTGAAAATCAGAAAAGCAAATTAACTTAGCAGTTTGCAATTGTTTGTATGTTCTATTTATTTTTTATTTTTATATATACATATACATATACATATACATATACATATACATATACATATACATATACATATACATACATACATACATACATACATATATATATATATATATATATATATATATTATCCTGTAATCCTAATGCATATTTAGTGTCTGTGGTGGTTCCAGCTACCTTAAGATGACAACAGAGGGTGCTTGAAATAGAACAATTAAAATCTAATCTTCAATTAACTTTACTTTTAGATATGGGCTCATTTAAATTCTATACACCTCTATAATATTTCTTGTAATTTTGTAGTTGCTGTTGACAGCCTAACATTTTAAAGGAAGCTTTTTGAATGTGATCTATTTTTAATTATAGTGTTTGATAGAAAATTTTCTACAGGCCCATTGATGGATGAAAGCTCTGATTCTAAATAGAGTACCAATTGCTAGGAAACAACAGTGTAGGAGATCTGATGTATGCCTCTTGCAAACCTCCCAGGACACCTTAATAGACTGGGAGACAGTGATTTGTCGCTATTTGATCTGGTTTAGTAGAGTTATTTTTATCTTCTTATATTAAAAGATATTTTTTTAAATTCTTCTATTAGATATGGAATATTGAATCCATTTCGAAAATAGCTGAGTGCCTAGGACATATGAGTTGGGTACATTCTGTGACTTTTTCTCTTGATGGGTCTTTTTTTGTCACTTCTTCTGATGACCAAACAATAAAGGTAAGTTTTTTCCCCAGTTCTTTGCTGGACATTTTAACAGAGAGCAAAATAATGACTAATTGTCTTCTGTTGTATTATTCAGCAGTAGAAGTCCAGGATATATGCATTGATTTCATAATGGTCAAATGAGAAATTGTAGCAATCAAGACATGTACAGAACTTTAGTGTATTTGAATTAGTTGCATTGTATCCCTATTTTATCCTCCTTTCTAAATGCTGTACTGTGGAAAAATATTTTGCATATGAAACTCTTTATCTGTGTATTTATATAATTCATAGCTCCCTTAAAGAACTCTTCAGATGTTCATTGTTAAAAAAAACCCTTCATTTTAAAGAAATGAAGTTAGAAAATAGGATAAATATATTAAATCTAAATAAATAAATCTAACAAAGTAGTAGGAATTAAAAACAATACTACACAATAATAGAAAGTGGAAATGTGCAGCATCCCATGAGTGTCTACATACTCTGCTAGAATGAAAGCCTACGGAGTTCCTTTTGACAAGGAACTCCATAGTATGGGTGCCAATGTGGAGAAGGCCTGATTGTAACCGTTCAGTCTGTTAAGACAAATGATGGAACCTGGAATAAAGCCTGTTTCTTTGAACGTAATGGAAGAACTAGAGTTTGATTAACACATGATTGCACAAAATGCACAGATAAATTATTCATTAAATAACTTAATAAATGGAAATAAAGGAAACTCATGAATATTTTTAACAGAGTAATTATAGCCCTAAATTTTACAGTTTAATTTATGTGTGCTCAAAGTCCTACAATTTAGCTGATATATCTTCTGTTCATCATTTTCTCTTCAACAGATATGGGAAACAAACAAAGTCTGCAAGTCCTCTGCTATTGTGTTAAATCGTGAAATAGATGTTTCATTTCTAGATAATGGAGTCAACATCTTAGCAATAGATAGTTTGAAGCATTTGCAGGTAAATACTGCTTGTGCACTTCATTTGCATTGAAACTTATTTTATTTTATTTATTTAATTAATTTTTATCCCGCCTTTATTATTTTTATAAATAACTCAAGGTGGCGAACATACCAAATACTCCTTCCTCCTCCTATTTTCCCCACAACAGCAACCCTGTGAGGTGAGTTGGGCTGAGAGAGAGTGACTGGCCCAAGGTCACCCAGCCGGCTTTCATGCCTAAGGCGGGACTAGAACTCACAGACTCCTGGTTTCTATCCCAGCACCTTAACCACTAGACCAAACTGGCTCTTATTAGCAGGTTTGGCATGGCTTGGTTTTCATTTTAAGTGTATTCATGAATGATTAGGACTACCATATCTTGGTTGCAAAACTCCTGACAACTACTAGATGGTTGCAGAGATATATAGAATATGCTAACTCCTCTCTACCTTCTAGTGGTGACCCGGATTTTTGCAGCCCAGGAGGACATCCTCTCAGAATTACTGACCATCATATGTTCTCTTGAGCATTTATATATAGTAATTTCACACTAAATGTATAATAGTATAGGACAGTAGTTCTCAAAGTGTGTCTGGGGACCCCTGGGGGTCCCTAAGACCCTTTAAGAGGATCTGCTAAGTCAAATAAATAAATACTTTAAAATATCTCATTTTTAATTTCTAATATATTTCTAGATATAACCCACATAAACCAACACTCTTTGGGGTCCTCAATCATTTTTAAGAATATAAAGGGTTCCTGAGACCAAAATGTTTGAGAACCACTGGTATAGGAGATACATTCATTTTAAGAGTATTAACCTTGCCCAAAGGGGTAAGGTTTAAACATAGTCATCTATCAAAATCTGAAGAGATCTCCTTATATATTTTATTAATGCTTAAAATGATTATCTTTGATATATTACAAGAGGTAAGAACCCCAATATGGTTAACATAGTCATTACATATATAAAATTGATAACTGCGTATTGAATTAATGAAGGGATTTTTAACTACTGGCATCAATTCTGACTTGGACCAGTTAATTGAATATCCTGCTGTTTTCACAAAGCTGGAATCAAAGCATTAAGTACAGACATAAATAATACAATATCAGCATATTATACTAGTTTATAATTTCTAAAGAATTATGAAATAACATATAATCTTGAGTAAAGGCATAAGGTAGGCATTTGAAACAAATATTAAAAATTTTGTCAAAGGCTTTTTCAGCATCCAATGATATAACTGCAGCTTGATCCTCTCTATTCGGATCAGTCAGATTTACAACAAGCCAAATGCTATCTGTTTTTAGCAAAACCTGCCTGATCATTCTTGACTGCTGTAGATAATCGTCTCTTGCTGTTTGCTAAACAAAAAGAGTCTTTACACCTTCATGAGATACATTCTCAGGTTTATTATATATAGATCTGAAATGAAGTGAAACTATAGTTCTTCAGAGAAGCTCCACAACTTATCATTAATAGCTGTAGTAGTTTTTTCATCTTTTTTGTTCTTTAAATGATTTGCCAAGAGCTGACCAGATCTTTTACCATTTCCCCAATACATTTGACATAAATATGTTAAAGCACATGTTAAATATTTGCAGTAAGATATTATTTAGCTCAAATTTGGTTTGCTGAATCTCTCCATATAAACTGTTGGTAGGATCTGTAGCCACCTTTGCTCAAAGGATTTTCAATTTATTTTTCATATTGATCTCATATAGTATGTATGTATGTATGTATGTATGTATGTATGTATGTATTGATGCATATGCAATAATATGACCATGACTTTGTGCTATTTTAGTAAGCAAAGGGATGCTATGCTCATGAAGGTCTAAAACACTGTTCCAAATCATTTTTTAAGTCTCATTGGTTATATAAAAAGTGACAGTTACAGAATTTCTTAATAGTATATATGATTTAATAACTTTTAAGTATTATCTAAATTATTATTATCTAAATATGGATCCTTATGAATGTAAAATTGCACTATCCACACAGAAAGCGGGTTTATCAACAAGTCTGGTGAAAACTCAAACAGGAAATAAATAAACAGGTCCCTAAGTTTTATTGTAATCAGGATATAGTCTTCCCTGCTTTGTTTCCAAAATTCATGCAATCTCTGATACACTTCCTGTGCACTCCGAATGTCAGATGGGCAATCATTTTCAATTTTAGTAAGCAGCATTCTGAAGGAACCTGCATTTTTTTTTCCTGTTATGGTGGCCCAAAGATACTACATCAGTGTAGTAGCTGTCTCAGCTGGTTATGGTGATTTTATAGATTGGCCAAGATCTTGCACCTGAATACATCAGAAGTCACTTTTTGTGTGCTATATCCACCTCTATTGCCACATTGTGACACATCCCACTCTAAGAATTCTATAGAGTCACTGTGTGACTCAACACTCAGCACCTTTCCGTCTTAAGAGAAGTTGCCTAAAAAGGTTTCTTTTCTTTAAGTAAAACAATCTTTTTCAGGTTCATAAGCCCTTTATTAGGGTTAGAAAATTGTGAATTGGGGAATTAGTATATCTTCACAAAGATCATCCTTTTCTAAAATTATTTATAAATAAGGGTAATATAATGCTGTTTCCTGTTCATTTTTCCCTTTAAACATCATATTGCTATGGAAACAGAAAGCAAGAAACAGAAAAGAGCTATGTGCTATGGTGGTGTTCATATTCATAAGAATTTCTGGAAAAAAATTAATTACAAGCTTTTTTTAATCATGGAAGATTTATTTTAAAGTTAAATTGGTTGGGGGTGCTTCTATATAGTTGTCAGAGAAATGAGACTTACAAAATAAGGATAGGCATTACTACTAAAACAGCATGAAGATGTGCTAGTCATACACATTTGCCACTTATATTAATATATGGAATCTGTCTCTAAGCCAGGGGTGTCCAACCTTTTGGCTTCCCTGGGCCACATTGAGTGAAGAGAAATTGTCTTGAGCCACACATAAAATATATAATTTTTCCAACGACCGGGGGGCAGGGTTTGCAGGCGGCAGTCAATCGCGTGTGCCGATGGGCGGGGCTTGCAGGCAGGAGCATTATATTTATTGTGCACTTTATTTCGAGGGGTCCCCGCCCCCCAGCCCATGCGATTGGCTTCCGCCTGCAAACCCTGCCCCCCTGCAGGCGCTGCCGGAGAGGCTTTTCGCCTCCCTGCCGCTCCAAGCAGCATTTTTTTGCGGAACCGAGGGCATTTTCGGGGTCCCTGGAGCCTGCCCTTTCGAAGGGGCACTCCAGCAGGGTGCGGGGTGGACTTCCCCCACTTTTGCTCCGTGGTTTTTTCGGCCACTACCGGGGTAGCTCGGGCACACCTCCGCCTCCCCGTCGCACAGCTGATCGGTGCTGAGATTTTCCACCCTGGGGCGCCCCCCCGTCACTTTTTGCGTTGATCCGAGGCTTTTTCGCCTCGCGACCACAGCTTTTCTTGGCAGAGCGCCACTGTCGCGAGGCGAAAAAGCCTTGGATCACTGCAAAAAGTTGGGGGGGGGCGCCCCAGGGTGGAAAATCTCTGCACCGATCAGCTGTGCGACGGGGAGGTGGAGGCACGCCTGAGCTACCCTGGTAGGGGCTGAAAAAACCGCACGGAGCAAAAGGGGGGAGGAAAAGTCTGCTCTTAAGTTTGAAGGATATATAAAAAACATAATTAACCAATTAATAGTGCCTAAAATTATTACCACAACATTAGAGAAAGTGGCTTGATGTTTTCTATACAGCTCATGTGCCCTTTGAAATTAAAGGATGTTCAATAATTTCCAATTATTTGTTGCATTATAGTTAATTAATGGATATACAGGCCATGCTATCTATTTGACTGAAGGACAGGAGTCTTTTATTTGCTGCTGTTGCTTAAGTGAAGATCTACAGTTTGCTGCATGTGGAGATGAAAACGGAACTGTAAAGGTGAAGTATCAGAACTGAGTTTCTGAATGAGTGGCTTGTGATTTCAAGAGGATGCTGTTTTAATAATTTTAGGATCATTGAACATGTTTTCCTCACATTGGCTACCAAGTTAGTTTGTGATACTGAAAACATATTTCCCAAGCTAATGTTAGAATCACACTCATCTTTCTGTTCAGTTCACATTCAACTGCTTTTTATGTAGAAAAAAATGTTTACCCATCTAATATCAAAGCAAAATAATTGCATGTTTCAGTTTAAGGGGACAAGTTCTTTTTACAGAAAATTACCAAGTGAAATTTTTATATTTTATGATAATAAAACAATAGCCTTGTCTGTGGAGCCCTTGGTGCTCTCTGAGCCTTGTTGTTTTCTTGCAGATGTTTCATTGCCAGACTAGGCAACATCTTCAGTGCGAAAAGGGAGTGGGACTTGCTCTCTGTTTATATACCATGGCTTCTCCTGCTTCTGTTGGTGGAGGTGCTGTTCTCCCCTTAGGAGTTCCTCCAACACAAGCAGGACAAGCCATGGTATATAAACAGAGAGCAAGTCCCACTCCCTTTTCGCACTGAAGATGTTGCCTAGTCTGGCAATGAAACGTCTGCAAGAAAACAAGGCTCAGAGAGCACCAAGGACTCCACAGTTCAACCCTGAACTACAAATATTCTCTTTGATTAATAACCTTGTCGCCTGAACTACTTACAGACTGGAGAAAATCTGTATGCCTATAAGAGTTAACACGGACTTGATGGTACATCACCATCATACAAACTATATCTATTCAGGATAAAAGGAAGTATTGAATTCAGTTTTTAAACCCTATGTTCTTTAATTCACTTTCCTGGTAGAAAGTCAAATGTATGAAATACGTTACAGTATTTAGTACTATACGTATAATATTCCATATTTTAAGTTACCTTAGTATGTTTCCTAATATCCTTTAATGTAAACTGTTAATTCAGATAGCTATTATTCAGTTGCTGTATTGCGCCATTAATGAATATCTGTTCACTGATAGTGTTCTAAGATATTTTTGGAGCTATATGTATTTATTACAAGTATTATTCCTAAAGATATCCTCAGACAATTGAACACTATCACCATATGTATAGTATTTGTTCATGATTATGCTAAAAAAATACAAAAATGTCTAGGTCAGAGCTTTCCAAACTCTGTGTCGCGACACAAAAGTGTGTCGCCTGCGGGGCCCAGATGTGTTGCGTCAAAACCCAGAAGCGCTGATGGCGTGCCATCAGCGCTTCCGGGTTTTCCAGCAGCGCGCGAAAAACGAAAGCGGCAGCAGCACTTCCGGGTTTTTGCGCGCTGCCGCAACGGCAGCACTTCCGGGTTTTCCCGCGGCAACACACCAACGGCGGTTGGTGTGTCGCCGCAGGAAAACTTTGGAAAGCCCTGGTCTAGGTTATCCACATAAAGGTTGTTATGCATGTCACTCTATAACCATGCAGGAAGTTTTTACTGAATATTATTTTTTCTCTTCTTGACTGCTTTATAGCTGTTTATTGTTTTTCAACAAATCTTCCTTCTTATCTCCCTGGTAATTGGGTTAGGGTGATTGTGGTCCCTGTCAGGTATGTTTTGGGGGTATGGATGTTAGCCAGACTCACTATTCTTGTTTTTTATTCCTTTTCTTATTGCTTTGTTGTTTTAATAATTTCATTATATTGTATTTTCTTGTTTTGTATTTTTGGAGTTTGGAGTGTGTATGTGTGCACACGCGCATGCGCGCCTAAATTGAATAAATTCAATTCAGTTCAATTTAGTTATTTTCGCTGGCAATAATTCTTCAGATCTGAAATAAGTCCAGTATTTTTGTGGGGAGAGGGCATGGTACAATTATAGCTTAAGTCCTACAACTGAATTTTTTAAGAACTATGGATTTCTTTCAATCATTTTTAACCCTTTAGATCTAGAAAGAGAAAAATTCTGTACTAGGCACAAAATTTAATGTCAAGTTGTTCCTTTCAGTGCAATCTATTAAAATTTCGTATGGTTTGTGAAGAATTTGTAGTCCAAGGCCTGATCACTTAGTACCAATGACAGCATAGTCCTATGAAGATTGTCATAAAATTTGGTTTACAAGTATATTTTCCATATTTTCAGGATTTTTATATCAAAATTATCTATTTCATTATAAAATATTTTTTTTAAAAAATCATGCATATTGAACTCTTCACAACATGCTGTTGTCTGATCTCATTTTAACAGGTATTAAATATATCAAGTAGGAATGTTTTGAAATCCAGAAATGGACACAGGGAAGCTGTACAACACTGCCAATTTACTTCTGATGGAAAAACTCTTATTTCAAGCTCCGATGATTCAACTATACAGGTACAGGAATGCTTCAAGTTTTGTTTAGGAACTGACATTATTTGTCAAGATTCAACATGCAGTCTTTCAAATTATATTTTTTCTGAAATCTCACTGAAATTATGTCAAAGAGTTTGTTATAAGAATTATTTATTTATAACCTTTGATTAGTTTCTCCATTCCACATTTTTAATCACATGTCATTTCAGAAGGAGGCATAATGAATGTATATATTTCCAATTGGTAGTATTTCTTCTGTAACGTATTAACTATATTATTGAAAAGTGTTTTCAGTTTTCAGTTTTGATTTTGATTTTGTTTCTTGGCTTCAAACTATCCAGGTATTTTACAAAGAAATGGATACAGCTTGGCAGGTGCTGAAAATTATTAATAGGAAATTCACATTTGAAACTATTTTATACTCCTTTCTATAGAGTATTGCAGTATCAGTATTAAAAAATTCAAAAGCCATTGAATGTGAAAAATAGGAAAAATTATAGTTTACAAACTATAACTGTTATAGTTTCAGTGTTCTGTAATTGGATTGTTGTCTTAAGAGAGATACATACAAATTTAAATCCTGTTACATTACTGGGATATGCACATACTTTGTGTATCATTAAATTGCAAGTTATTTAAGTTTTTCTCCCAGTCACTTGGAGATTGAGAAGATTAAGAAACTTACTTACAATGTCTGTGGGAATACATCAACAAGAGAACAATCAGATACCTTTGGGAAACTTATATGCAGAACATGCATGCAAGAGCCAGTTTGGTCTAGTGGTTAAGGCACCAGGTTAGAAACCAGGAGACAGAGAGTTGTAGCCCCGCCTTAGGCATGAAAGCTGGCTGGGTGACTTTGGGCCAGTCACTCTCTTAGCCCAACTCTCACCTCACAAGATTGTTGTGAGGAAAATAGGAGGAGGAGAGTATATTACGTATGTTCCCTGCCTTGAGTTATTTATAAAAAATAATAAAGGCGGGATAAAAAATCTAAAAAAAATATAGCACCTTCCTGTTCATATTTCTTAGAAATTGGCATTCAGAGAAAACTGCCTTTGATTTTGGAGGCAGGCATCAAATTATGCATGTTATCCTATCCATGTCCTTTTTGTATCCAAAACATTTTTATCATTCCAGTAATAATTTACTCATTTGTGGGATAAAACATTGCATTTTAATATTTCGCAGTATTTCATTATTTATTTATTTATTTATTTATTTATTTTATTAATCAAATTTGTATAGCCACCCATCTCACAGAAAAGCTACTCTGGGCGGCTTACAACAATACAATAAAAACAGCATATACATAAAAAATCAGTATAAAAATATAAAAATATTAACAGATAAATATGATAAAAAACAAATATACAAACCCTGGGCAAGAGAGAATAAGGATAGCTAACTCAACAATGAAGCCATCTAAGCATGTCTCTGATTCCCTGGGATCCCTAGGCCTGGTGACATAACCAGGTCTTGAGGGACTTCCAGAAGGTCAAAAGGACACGAGCTAATCTAATATTGGGGGAAGAATGTTCCACAAGGTGGGCGCCACAGCAGAGAAGGTCTGACGCCTGGGACCCATCAAATATACATCCCTAGCTGATGGTACCCTCAGCATGCCTTCTCTGCTGGGTCAGGCTGATGTAACCGGGGAGATGCGGTCCCTCAGATAACTCAGTCCCGTGCCATGAAGGGCTTTAAAGGTTAAAACCAGCACCTTGAATTACCTACAGAAGCAAACTAGCAAACAGTGCAGCTCACAGAGCAGAGGTGTAACATGCGCTGTTCTTGGAGCGCACATAACTGCCCGCACTGCTGCATTCTGTATCAGGTGCAGCTCCCAGATACTCTTCAAGAGCAGCCCCATGTAGAGCGCATTACAGTAGTCCAATCTGGAGGTGGAGGTGACTAGGGCATGAAGGGACTGTAAGCAGGGCTTGCTGGTCCAGGAACGGGCACAACTGGTGCACAAGATGAAGCTGTGCAAAGGCCCTCTAGCCACGACTGCCACCTGCTCCTTGAGCAGGAGTAGTGAGTCTACGAGAACCCCCAGATTGTGTACCAAATCTGTCTGGGGTACCACCCCATCCAGCACCAAAGATGGCATAGTCCTGGAACCAGTGGGCCCCAATACCCAGAGCCACTCAGTCTTGCCTGGGTTCAGCTGAAGCCTGTTGCTCCCCATCCAGACCCTCACAGCCTCCAGGCACCGGGATAAGACGTTCACAAAAGAATTTATCCATTGTAAAGTATGTCAGGCATGAATACATAGCTTAGAGATCATAAATATCAGTTTTCTGATTCCTCAAGAGAATAGATAGTTATTCCCATGATGCCACCCAAGTTGTATATACTGTATATCAACTAATTTTTACAAGTGTCTTAGGATATTTTTCCAATAAAAGAAAATATCTTTTATATTCAAGATAATCAATGCTGTTCTTTAAAACACATAGATACCTTTCTTTATTCACATATGTGTTTGTTTTATTTAGGTATGGAATTGGCAGTTGGAGAAATATGTTCTTCTAAAAGGACACAAAGAACCTGTCAAAAATTTTCATCTTCTGAAGCACTCAAGGCTTCTTTCATGGTCATTTGATGGAACAGTTAAGGTAAATAAAAATCAACTTACATGATTTTAGATTGGTGCCTGTAAATTAAAGTGTACTGTATAAAAGTTAAATGAGTTAGGGTGATATATACTGCATTTGATTTTTAAAGAACTATGTCAAATTCATCAGATTTTGCCTGATGAATGTCAGCAAGCAGCCATTTTATCAGGCTAAAACAGAGAGATAAATAGGAAGAAAGGCTGTTTCATTTTTTGGCGGCTCTGTTTCTAAATTCTTTCTATTCCATTTGATTATAATAAGATCACCAACTTATTGAATTATACTTATTGTAGCAGTTATAGACAATATGGTGGCCTCCAAATGTTTTAATCCTTTGGCATTCTAGTAGGACTCATTGAATTGGTCCAAAACATCTGAAGGGCACTAGGTTTACAATCCCACTGATATAGATGGTCATGATGAAAACAGAAAATTAAGAATGCCTGAATTTTCTGCAGGTTTTTTCCCCTCCCAATTATGTTGTTTCTTTTATTTTGTAACTTTTTAAATTACAAGAGTTGGAGTAGGGTAGTCATGTATATTCCTTATGAATATACAGTGGAGGTGAGGAATAGATTTAAAGGATTAGATCTGGTAGACAGAGTGCCTGAAGAACTATGGATGGAGGTTCGTAACATTATACAGGAGGCAGCAACTAAAACCATCCCAAAGAAAAAGAAATGCAAGAAAGCAAAGTGATTACAAATAGCTGAGGAAAGAAAGAAAGCAAAAGGCAAGGGAGAAAGGGAAAGATATAACCAACTGAATGCAGATTTCCAGAGAATAGCAAGGAGAGATAAGAAGGCCTTCTTAAATGAACAATGTAAAGAAATCGAGGAAAACAATAGAATGGGAAAGACTAGAGATCTCTTCAAGAAAATCGGACATATCAAGGGAATGTTTTGTGCAAACATGGGCATGATAAAGGACAAAAAAGGCAGGGACCTAATAGAAGCAGAAGAGATTAAGAAGAAGTGGCAAGAATACACAGAAGAACTATACAAGACAGATCTTAATGTCCCTGATAAATATGATGGTGTGGTCACTGACCTTGAGCCGGACATCCTAGAGAGTGAAGTCAAGTGGGCCTTAGGAAACATTACTAACAACAAAGCTAGTGGAGAAGACAGTATCCCAGCTGAGCTATTTAAAATCCTAAAAGATGATGCTGTTAAAGTGCTGCACTCAATATGCCAACAAATTTGGAAAACTCAACAGTGGCCACAGAATTGGAAAAGGTCAGTTTACGTTCCAATTCCAAAGAAGGGCAATGCCAAAGAATGTTCAAACTACCGTACAATTGCACTCATTTCACATGCTAGCAAGGTTATGCTCAAAATCCTACAAGCTAGGCTTCAGCAGTATGTGAACCGAGACCTACCAGAAGTGCAAGCTGGGTTTCGAAGAGGCAGAGGAACTAGAGATCAGATTGCCAACATTCGCTGGATCATGGAAAAAGCAAGAGAGTTCCAGAAAAACATCTACTTCTGCTTCATCGACTACGCTAAAGCCTTTGATTGTGTGGATCACAACAAACTGGCAAATTCTTAAAGAGATGGGAGTACCAGACCACCTTACCTGTCTCCTGAGAAACCTGTATGCGGGTCAAGAAGCAACAGTTAGAACCGGACATGGAACAACCGATTGGTTCAAAATTGGGAAAGGCTGTATATTATCACCCTGCTTATTAAACTTATATGCAGAGTACATCATGAGAAATGCTGGGCTGGATGAATCACAAGCCGGAGTTAAGATTGCCAGGAGAAATACCAACAACCTCAGATATGCAGACGATACCACCCTAATGGCAGAAAGTGAAGAGGAACTAAAGAGCCTCTTGATGAGGGTGAAAGAGGAGAGTGCAAAATCTGGCTTGAAACTCAACATGAAAAAAATTCAGATCATGGCATCTGGTCCCATCACTTCCTAGCAAATAGAAGGGGAAGAAATGGAAGCAGTGACAGATTTTATTTTCTTGGGCTCCAAGATCACCGCAGATGGTGACTGCAGCCATGAAATTAAAAGACGCTTGCTCCTTGGGAGGAAAGCTATGGCAAACCTAGACAGCATATTAAAAAGCAGAGACATCACCTTGCCGACAAAGGTCCGTATAATTAAAGCTATGGTTTTCCCGGTAGTGATGTATGGTTGTGAGAGTTGGACCATAAGGAAGGCTGAGCGCCGAAGAATTGATGCTTTCAAACTGTGGTGCTGGAGAAGACTCTTGAGAGTCCCTTGGACTGCAAGGAGGTCAAATCAGTCAATTCTAAAGGAAATCAACCCTGACTGCTCATTGGAAGGACAGATACTGAAGCTGAAGCTCAAATACTTTGGCCACCTCATGCGAAGAGAGGACTCACTGGAAAAGACCCTGATGCTGGGAAAGACTGAAGGCAAAAGGAGAAGGGGACAGCAGAGGATGAGATGATTATATAGCATCACCAATGTAATGAACATGAACTTGAGTAAACTCTAGGAGGCAGTGGAGGACAGGAAGGCCTGGCGTGCTATGGTCCATGAGGTCACGAAGAGTCGGACACAACTAAACAACTGAATAACAACAAAAAGTCATGTTCTCATTGATCAGTAAACCAATCTGGATATTTTTTTTTTATTGAACTATGGGCTAAATGCTATTTAAATAGAAAGTATATAAAATTAAATTAGATATATCCAAGTACTCTGTTTTAAAGTTTTGTTGTTTATTCGTTCAGTCGCTTCCGACTCTTCATGACTTCATGGACCAGCCCACGCCAGAGCTTCCTGTCGGCCGTCACCATCCCCAGCTCCCCCATGGTTGAGTCTGTCACCTCCAGAATATCATCCATCCATCTTGCCCTTGGTCGGCCCCTCTTCCTTTTGCCTTCCACTTTCCCTAGCATCAGCTTCTTCTCCAGGGTATCCTGTCTTCTCATTATGTGGCCACTGTTTTAAAGTGGTGGTTTGTTATTTTAGAGTTTAAAAATATTAAATTTATTAAATTTACATTTTGAAAAATCCATCCACTACTTACTATTTCTAAAGGTAACTTTACATCACCATATTTACTCAATGGGAAAACAAGTTTTTTGCCCTAGTAATTAATTGTGAATTGTAGGAATCGTTTTAATATGAACAATAACTATGTGAATGGGCAGAGGTGCATTTGGCTGCAGATGTTGTTCGTGAAAAGCATGGATGCCTTTGCTTTCAGTCACTGCTGGGGAGGAGCTGTTTGCCTGGTGAATTTAACAGGGTTTTTCTCTCTTTTCTTCCCTTCCTTTTTCACTTACCTCTTCCCCTTCTTTCCTCCTCCTCCTCCTCCATCTCTGCCATTCCTGCTGAAGATAGGAATGAGAATGTATATGTCATGTTTTTCTATGTGTAAGACTGATTTGTGTATGTATGAGAAAATGCATCTGTGAACCCATTAATTTTATAAAAGGGATACCTGATTTTACAGGTAATTTTTAATCACTACACATGCATACCATGACCCTTCCCTTTTTTGGAATGAGATTTCTGACAGATAGAGGTGTGTCTTTGTATGTTTGGGTGTGTATATGTATATAAATACATACATATAGATACATACCCCAAGATTTATTTATTTGGGAAAGAGAGGATCTTCAGGATTGGTTTCAGCTGGAGCTGGACATTGCATGGGATTCATTTGTGAACACATACTCTTTCATTTTGGGAAAGGAATCAGCTTAAATTCAGGGTCCTCTTCTTTTTGGGTAAGTATTGTATGTGTTTTGCTTACCAACCATGTACCACCAGAATTCCTCACTGGTACATTTCACTGTATTTCACAGGTCTGGAATATACTTACTGGAGAACTAGAAAAAGATCTTATTTGCCATGGAGATGCTGTTCTTTCTTGTGCTGTTTCACCTGATGCCAATATATTTTCCACTACCTCTGCTGACAAAACTGCCAGGGTCAGTATGTGACTGCTTTCTCTATATTAAAAAAAAGATTATTTAACACAGCTTGGCATTCCTATAATTAAATAACTACTAACTCATTTATACATCAAGACTTGTAAAGTAAATTGTATTTCAGGTGTATCTGAACCTCAAACAAATAAGGAACTAAGCTCTTTGGTCAGACAGCTAAAGTGGCTTCAGTATTCTGTCTTTATACCCTTTCCAATATAATATTTTACTTTTTGTTTCATTCATGAGATATATTATTGAGCAGATAACATGAAATAATACCATTGTCTCTTCCAAATTGTAAAATATTCTTGTGCCAGACACCTTTATCTATGTCTGTAGTCATGAACTTGAGTTTTTTTAAGTAAACAATTTTTTTTGTGCAGTGTCTATAACAACAATCAAGGAATTTGTGATTCTGATTTTATGGTCCTTTCTTTGAGGTCTGTTAATGTGGTGTCACCAGATACCAGGGTCAGAATTAAGTTAAGGGGTGTAGATGACTTTACATCAAATTAGTTGTTCTTCACAGAATTCTTTTCATTTGATTGGCCTGTGGCCAATATTTTTTTTTCCTAGAGATTTTTGTAGGAAATTTTGTAAGGCCAAGTTAAAGCCCCTCACCCAAATACATTTTCCCATAGAAAACAAAGCACATGCTCAGCTATATAGTATCAAATTGGGCAACTACCCCATTACAATCACACTTTCCCAGGAAAATTATATTGTCAGCTTAGCCACAGAAGGCCAAAGAGTGCTTATAAGCTGGGAAAAGTTACTGGAAAACAAGCAGAGTGCAGGGAAAGCAAAAGGAAGTAACTCCCTAGAAAGAAACTATGTTTATGGAATAACCGCTTTCTTGTGCTTTCAAAACCTCATTGTCTTTGTAGTCCTGCCCCGTTATCTTACAGTTACACTCTAGTGGCCTCACTGGTTTCACTAGGTCATGATGTGTTATATCTAATGAAATACCTGAATATATTCTAAGTTCCAGAAGTCTATAAAGGGGGCTGTGATGTCACCCCTGTTTAGGCCTGTCCTTGCGTCCAGTACTGTCAGTACACCAATTTGTGCTTCAGTGTAATGTGTCCTGGTTTCTGATTCAAAAGAACCCCTAAAATATTCTACTACATTTTCTATATGAGATTCACTAATTTGATTAAATTAAATTGCACAAAACAAAATTTATTTATTTATTTATGCTAAATATACATTGACAATTTTATACAGTGCATCATGATATAGCTGGTGATAAGTACTTTTTTATCATATTGACTTCAATGAAAGAGTTGCACATTGGCTTAATTCTCTTTCATTTATATCGGTAGGAACTTAAATGTACCTACTTTCTATCCACAAACTGCCTAATACTATAGGTTATCACTGACCATTGTAAATGTTGGTACCTATTTAGACAAGATCCAGTTAGGGACCTGTTATTCTCTCTACAACAGAATCTGTTACTGCATCTGATTGTTAATGGAGAATTTGAGGTCGGTCTGCACCTTCTATGTCCCTAGAACCCATTGAGAAAATAAGTTTGTTTGAAGTGAAAGTTAAACCTGCACAGACTCTTTAGGAAATGTGCTTGGTGCGCCTGCATTCATGTATGCCATTCAAAGATGTATTTGGCAAAATCAGGCCTTGGAGAACTGTATCCAGGTGTATGCTTTTACAGATATCTGCATCCTCTTTCCATTCTTTCTCAGTGAACTACAGGATGTGGAACATATTTAGCCTTACATTTTTTTAGCTTTCCAAGAATAAAATATATATCTTGCTCCTACTTAATGATTTATTCAGATACTACATATCATTGTATGACGAAGACAAGCACATCTGTAAATGTTAGCGTGTCTTCTGATTTAGTGCCCAAACTCCATCATTAGTATTAGGCCTGTTTTGAGTAATTTAAGCTATTATTACTATTTAGTAATAATACTAATTAGTAATAATTATGATATTAATATTAATATTGTTTAAATATAAGAATACCAGTACAAAGTATTTAGTATGGACAATTAACAATAAGGAAAAATAATATGCATGGTTCCTTTACTTATTCTGCAGTTGTCTTCAATGATAAATTACACACAAAACAGCAGTGCACAAAATATTTGTGGCAGGAAAACCAAATCCTAGCTTCACAATTCACATCCCCAATTTAGCGGTCATCTTTTAGTATAAATGAAATAGATCCAAAGTTTTTAGCTTATTTTGTAGCATGCCTCACAATCTGACCGTATTTATGCATTTACAATCTTCCCTGTATCCTAAATTAATTTATCTATCTATCTATCTATCTATCTATCTATCTATCTATCTATCATATTTATACCCCGCCTATCCCCTCCCTATTGGAGGACTCTAGGCGGCTTACAGCAATAAATATATATTTATACAATTCATATACATATCATTAACCGCGCGCTCAGGAAGGGGGTAGGGGAACCAACTCTTCTTCCATAGGCATTGGGCTACATGTCCCAGCATACCTCGCTTCCGAGTCGGCTGCTGACGTCCTGGATGTTCACCGATCGGGTTCTGTCGTCCTCTGTCACCATTACAGGATTCCCGGGATCTTCCTTTGCTCCGAGGCGACCCCCGATAACAGGACGCCGGCAAATTCTCCCACTTTAACGTGGTACCCATTTATCTACTTGCCTTAGCTTTCGAACTGCTGGGTTGACAAATTATCCGTGTAGTTCAGATATCAATTTTGGTATCTGAGAGAATGAGGTGTAAGTGTTATTTATATGTTCATGCTGAATTCAGAGTATTGAAAAAAATAAACGTTTTGCTTAATATTTTAAATCTTCAGATTTGGAGCTTCAGAAGTTCATCAGCTCTTCATACTTTGAATGGCCACAGAGGTTGTGTGAGATGCTGTGCATTCTCTCTTAATAATGAATTATTGGGCACAGGAGATGACAATGGAGAAATAAGGGTATTTTTCATTTTTAAATTATTTATTTAATACAGTATTTAACATAAATAATATTATAATCGCTATGGATTGGTAGTTTTTTTGGTACTGATGAGTCTTTGGATGGTTTTGTTATCAATTTAGAGCAATAATATTAAAGAAGTGGAGAGGGATTTCAAAGATTTTTAGCGTTGACAAAAAAATATGTTAGGGATAAAGAATGTATTTAACTCTACAGAAATAATATAGCTAAGAAAGTGATTGGGAATTAGAAACAGGCTTTCTCAGTAGCAGACCCAACTCTCTGAAATAATCTTCCCACAAAGGAAGGAACAGCATTCTCCCCTGGGTTCATTGAATAAGACAGAGCTTTATAAGTCATTACAGCAATTTGCTTATACTAAGAAACCTGTTGTCAATTTAGCACCCACAGTATTGGTGTCACACCACTAAAGTAGCTGTTACTTGTCAGCATGCCAGGTCTGCATTCTGTATCAACTGTAGTTTCCAGGTAGTCTTCAGGAGCAGCCATAGTTAAGGTTCATTGTAAATAATGCAGTCTTAAGGTAATGATGGCATGAGTCACTGTGAGTAGGGCTTTCCATTGCAACTAGTGGACAAACCAAAGCTGGACAAAGGCTAGCCACAGACTCCACCTGCTGCTCCTGTAGGACACATAAATGTAGGAGAACCCCAAATGCTAGATGATTTTCTCTTTTTACATTCCTTTTACACTCCTTTTACCATCAACAGATATAGGAAAAGTTCAGTTTTGTTTTGAGCCATGCTAGGATAATTATGTACCTTTCTATGTCATCAGAAGCAGGAACCTGATTTATTACCAGTTTGGTCAAACATGCCTAGGCTAACTATGCAAAGTAACGCCTTTTCTAAATTCAGAATGGCTACTTAAACTCATGTGGATATGTATTTAGTTCTAAATTCCTTCTCCACTCTTAAACAAGAGCATTAATTGTATTTGAGCACTCTCTGTCCTGACTTCGAGTGAAGGAACACGCTGAGACTTGGTGTAATAGCTCTAGTGTTTTATTGTTCCACTCTGCTAGACAGAATCCAGCTAAACTGAAATGAATTAGTGATGCTCAGAGAAAAGGCCCATGAAACTAGGGCGGGGCCTTCTTTAGCCTCTTGTGAGGAAAGCAAAGCAATTCAGTACTGCGCATGCGTTTATCACCCTGGAGGGAGCTCCCTCCTTCTCTACCAGTTATCTCCCTGACATTCTCTCAGGTTAGCAGTACAATTTTATCCTGGATCGTTGCCATTAGGTCCACTGCGCAGAATCAGTCACAAAGATTATTCCATTGGCTACCTCCTATCTTCAGAGGTCATCTTCAGAGTCACTCTGGATTGCTTCAGTGAACTTGCATCACTTTAGAACAGTGCTTTCCAAACTGCCGCCGTTGGCGACGCACCAACGGCGGCAGTGCGGGGGCGCGCACAGCGGGGGCCCCCCCTGCCGTGCACACCCCCGCCGCCGTTTCCGGGTTGTGTTGCGACACACTAAACTGTGTGTTGCGACACACTAAAGTTCGGAAAGCTATGCTTTAGAATCTACATGGCTTCAGTAGCTAAAGCTGCCTAACTCCATCTTGGTTCGCTAACCATCTTTTCCCCCTCAAACTCCAACAACTCTCATTCCAAGATGAACTAATTTTCATTTTCCTGCCAGCACATCAGCCCCTTTTCACTTCCTCTCCCACCTGAGAAAAGTATTGTCTAAGTGTAACTGTGCTTTTCAAAGTATAAGAACAGTATATATGTTTGGGAGATTATGTGACAGGAATGGCAGGCAGTTTTTTACTTTCTCTGTTCTATCACAACCCAAGTTGTAGATCCCTTCAAGAACAGCATGATCCCATCCACAGCAAGTATAAGGGATGATGGCAAACCTAACAGTTTCTGAACAAATAGCAACTCCATCTTACTGGGATTCAGTGTCAACTTGTTTTTTGCCATCCGTTCTCTTACTGTGTCCAGATACTGGGTTAGAGTATCCACTGCATTCCCTCTCTAGCCAGGATGAGGTGTACATGATCGCGACCTGGGCGCTTGGCAACTGGTTCGCACTTATGACGGTTGCACTGCCCCACGATCACACGATCTCCATTTGGAACCTTCCCTGCCGGCTTCCCCAGAAAGTCAATGGGAAGTCAGCAGGGAAGGTCGAAAGTCGCTGGGGTAAGTCTCCCCCACCCGTGCACCCTCCCCCAGCTCCTTTGGGCTTGTGCTGCACCAGCCACTCATGCACCCCCATGCACTCTTGCGCATACCCCCTGACCTACACCACACCCTCCCCAACCTGCACTGCACCCTCATGCAGCCTCCCTGACTCTTGCTGCACCTCCCGCGCACCCCCTTGCTCCCTCCTCCACTTGGCAGCAGCCACTTACCTGCCTGCCGGCCTGGGACTTGCAACTTCCTGCTGGCTTCCCCACTGATTCGCTTGTGGGAAGCCAGCAGGAAGTTGCCTCGTCTAGCGACCATGGGATTCAGGTAACGACAGCAACCGGGATTGCCGTCACTAAGCACGCTTTATGACCGCATCGCTTAGCGACAGAAATTCCGGTCCCAATTGCCATCATAAGTCTAGGAGTACCTTTACATTGGAAGAAAAATCCAGCATTTCCAAGTTCCCTGTAACATTCTTGTGTCACATAATTTTTAATGTGTTTTACCATCCAAATTAAAACAATATGCAGTATCCACTTCAGTGTCTGTTATCCACTAGTGGTCTCAAGGTTGTTTGCATCTTAAGACCAAAGGGAGGTCATTGATTTTTATTAATTTAAATGGAAGAATGGTCTATTTAGCTTGGATAAAATAATACGTTTGGAAAGTTATTGGGGTTTCAGAAGGTGGACAAGTCTACAAGATATTCTGCCTTATGAATTGTGTAAACATTTTTAGTGGTATTTATTGCCAGTTTGGTTTAGTGGTTAAGACAATGGGCTAGAAACCAGGAGTCTGTGAGTTCTAGTCCCGCCTTAGGCATGAAAGCCGGCTGGGTGACCTTGGGCCAGTCACACACACACAGCCCAACTCACCTCACAGGGTTGTTGTTGTGGGGAAAATAGGAGGAGGAAGGAGTATTAGGTATATTCTCCCCTTCAACTCCCCCTCAACATACTTCAACGTACCTGCAAAACAGAAGCTCTATAACCAAGACTATATGGACTCCCCAAAATCCACAAAGACGCAATCCCACTCAGACCCATCATAAATGCCATCGGCTCTCCAACATACGAATTATCAAAACATTTGGCTACTCTTCTACAGACCCACTGTGGACAGACTTCATCCCACATAAAAGACTCAAGACACTTCATAAACAAAATCGGCACCCATAAACGTAACCCCACGGACAAATTAATCAGCTTTGATGTGATCTCTCTGTTCACCAAGGTTCCAATAAAGGACACCATGGCACTCATCGAACAGATCATCCCAAAAGGCATCACGGCGCTATTCCAACATTGCCTGATGACCAGCTACTTTCAATGAGATAAGGGTTTCTATGAACAAACTGATGGAGTCGCCATGGGAAGCCCCCTCAGCCCGGTTATAGCGGACTTCTACATGGAACATTTCGAAAAACAGGCTTTAGAATCGGTACCCCTCACACCAACAGTCTGGTACCGGTTTGTGGATGACACCTTCACCATTTGGAGTCATGGGGAAGAAGAATTAGAGAAATTCCTGAACCACCTCAACAGCATTTACCCGAATATACAATTCACCATGGAAAAAGAAATGGAAGGCAAACTACCATTTTTGGATGTCATGGTCATACGCAAACTGGACCTGCAATTAGGACAGAAAATCTACAGAAAACCCACCCACACAGACTGGTATCTACACAAAAATTCCAATCACCACCCACAACAAAAAAGAGGCATCATCAAAACACTAGTGGATTGTGCAGATCAGAACTGTGATTCTCAATTCTGAACTCAACCATTTGGATTGGTCCCTACAGGCGAATGGCTACTCCTAGAATGAAATCAGGAGAGCTATCAAACTGAAAAAACAGCACTCAACTGAAGAAAAGCAGCTCCCCACAAGCAAAATATTTCTGCCCTACGTTGAAGGAGTCACGGACTGCATGGAAAAACTAATGAAAAAACATAACCTCCAAACAGTCTTCAAACCCACCAGAAAAATACAACAAATGTTAAAATCAGCAAAAGACAAAAGGGACCCCCTCACCGCTGCAGGAGTTTACCGCATACTCTGCAGCTGTGGACAAGTATACATTGGGACCACAAAATGCAGCATCCACACCAGGATAAAAGAACATGAAAGACACTGGAGACTACAGCAACCTGAAAAATCTGCAATAGCTGAACATGCTCTCAAAACAAACTGGTCACCAAATCTTTTTATTATTATTATTCAATAAAAAAGAAGAAAGCCTAAAGATCAGCAAAACCTGGCTGCCAGTCCTGAAAAACACAGCGTGCAAAATGTCAATGAACTCTACTCAACCACAGAAATATGCAAACAACTCACACAATAGATGTGCTAATCCCACACACGACAGCACCACACCCCCTAATCACCACAAAGAACCCTCTCCCAATCTCTTGTAAATGACCCACAGAAGACACACACCCTCTCAGCAGCTATAAACACCAGCAGGAACACACACCCTCCACTTGGGCACAGAGAGAATCTTCTAGCTGTGCTCCTGTCCTCTGAAGATGCCAGCCACAGCTACTGGCGAAATGTTAGGAACCAAAACTGCCAGAACACGGCCACACAGCCCAGAAAACCCACAACAACCATAGTATTAGGTATGTTCGCCGCCTTGAGTTATTTCTAAAAAAAATAAAATAAAGGCAGGATAGAAAATAAAACGAATATTTCAACACCACTATTCAGTTGTATTTTCTAAGATAGCTTACAAAAAGAATAAAACAGCTGTATCTAATACTTCACTGCATACTGTATATATTTTGTATTATAGGTTTGGAGTATCTCAAGCGGTAAACTACTGCACTTGTATTCTTCTGCTACAACAAATGAAGGAAGATCAGCATATGGAGGCTGGGTGACAGACCTTCACTTTTCCCCTGATAGTAAGATGCTTGTTTCTTCTGGAGGATGCATCAAGGTAAGCTCAATAAAATTATGTAAAAAATGCAGTTTCTGGAATTATTATATAGGCTAAAGTTGCACAACATTTTTGGCCTGAAGGCCATCTGTTTCAAATATTTGATTGAATTAGAGAAAAAACTAAATGTATCTCTTTTATAAGTATGTTTAATTAAGAGATTTATGTGATTACTCTGCCATCATACATTAAATAATTTCCCCATTATTCACATAGAAGATTACAATTTGATGACAACATTAAAGGTATTTGGGTGCCACACCCAAGGCTCACAGTGTAAGATCTGTGTAACTCTGATATAGGAAGCAAATTTCCAGAAAATACATCATGATTTAGAGCAGATTTTAAAATCTACGTTTGCATAGTTAAGTCAATCCTTGTGTTCTGAAATATGAGTCTTGCAAAATAATAGTGTACAGTATACTTCTCAAGTGTGTAGGATAGTAGGAACAATATGCCACAATTTGGTTGTGGCATATTTATAATAGGTTATTGTCAGATTTTATTTTTCCTAATTAGGAATATATTTTCTCTTCCTCTTAGTGGTGGAATGTGGATACTAGTGAATCCTTACAAACATTCTACACAAATGGAACAAATCTCAAATCTCTGCACGTGTCCCCTGATTTCAAAGTATGTGTGACAGTGGATAATCTAGGCATACTTTATGTGCTACGGATTATGGAATAAATTTGTTTAAATTGTAATCACTTTTATATTTATAGGATTTTGAGCCAGAAGTAAATCCTTTCCCAATTTCTTTTCTCTAACTGTCATGAAACTGTGATTTTTTTTTACTTTGGTGTGGATTACATACAGTATATACAATACATTTGTAATTTCTTCTAAATCAACACATTTTTAAAAATTTGTGATTGATCAGGTTGAAAATGCAATTTTCATCTTATAATAAGTTTTGCTACTGGTAGTTGCACTGAAAATAATTACAGTATACACTGATCATTGAAAAGAGCAATATGTGACAATGCAGTCATTAATCTAATGGCAAATATTTCTAAGCCGTAAGCACATTTGCCACTGCAGGTTGTTGGTTTTAGTTTTGGGGTTTTTTTACTGCGTGCAATTTTGTCTTGAAGGCTTTGGGTTGGCAGTTGTTGTCTTGATACACAATGTGAATAATTGAAAATGTCATTGGCATAAAATAAATTGTCTACTGGTACTGTTCTGTAGCTACATGTTTCAGAGATCAATAGTATAAGGACAGTACATATTCCTGTCTTGCCCTTAGCTTAAAAACAAATGCAATTTTCAAAAGGGAAATTTTCTCCAAAGTTTTGGAGGTTGGCTTATGTATTTCATTTTGAATCAGACTAAATGTAATTGACAGCTCATTGTATTAAAACTACAAATTAAAAAAAAAATGTATCAGAAAAAAATGTTTTTATTTTTAATAATTTATGAATGAGATTTTTTGCAATTTTCTTATTATCTGTTTAGTTGTTTCCTTTTATAAAAATAAAGCATATTTGATTTTTATAGCCTGTATTTCTTTTAATTTGTGTCTATGATTATTTAAATAAAAATTATCAACTAAGATGTTCTTGTTAAGTTGATATCTCTAGATCAGAGATTTTCAAATAAGTTGTTTCTTATCCTTTAATGCTAATTCAGGGGCAGCTTAATGGGACTTACTCCTGATTAGGAAATGCACAGGAGACAAAACTGATGATTAAGCAGATCTCATGGGGTCACATACATGGATGTACACAAATACAATCAGCAACATGGAAAGTGAAGAGTGAGGGACTCATGTGATTGCTCTTGTTGTTGTTCTAATCTGCTGCTAAGCAGATCTAATCTAATCTGCTGTTCTAATCTAATCTGCTAAGAAGATTAGAAACTCCTGCCAGATTTTTAGCTGTCTCTGCTTTCAACTCATCCCCCCAATGGAACCGACAGGCTACCAAAAATATGTCTGGAAGAACAGAGAGGCACATTTCACCAACCACATGGATGCATCAACTTGTCAAAGTCATCTTGCAACTTGGCTTATCAACACAATACCTACTTTCAGTCGGACATCAGGCCAAGGCAATATTTTAACAGAGAGTCTTGGATATTAACACCCAAACTGACATTGAGTCACTTGCAAACATCAGGTCTTTGAAACGGCCAAGAATAGAATGTCCGTCTAAACAGAAAAATAATCTGACTCGGTACCGTAGGATAGCCCTTACCGGAGCAAGATTTGAGCATCTGGATTTTATGGTTAAATATGGACAATTCCACCAAGAGCCATACTTTTGAGAGAATGTATGTATGTAGAGCACCAGACATAGAAGATCTATGAATAGAATGACTGCCAACTATATACCCCAGCAAGGGCTCAGTATTTACAGATACTACTTGACATAACTACAGATTGGGACTGCAGTAATAGACTGTCTCATTTCCTACAGGGCACAAACACACATGTAATCAATAGAGCTCCTAAGTTTATAGTCAGGGCTGTTCAGCTGAAAACACATTTTATAAAATGTATTGGGGTAGCTTGTAAAGGCGATGCACTCACCTGAATACACACTGTTCTGTATTTTAGCACCCTTCTTATTTTATACTTTGTATTCTGTTATATCTTACATTATTTTATCCCACTCTATTTTATCTTAGCTCACTCTATCTTATCTTACCTTACTTTGTTTTATCTTACCTTATTCTGTCTTATTTTATTGTGGCTAACACCCATTGTTTCTTGATATGGTTAACTGACTAATAATAAAGTTTTTATTATTGCTTTCAACTCCCTCAGCTGTCCTTTAGAAAACATGGGCTTCCTGGAGAAAGTAGTTGTTCAGAGTTTGGGACAGGAAGTCAGGTTTTGTCTGTGCTTATGTGGGAAGGTGGAAGATTCAAATGGTGGTGAGGGAAAGGCAGCCAGCTGCCTTCTGCATGGATTGCGTTCAAAAGCTGATTGCAACAAACTGGTGACATACAGCCAGTGAGAGAGGAAGAGCAGCATCAAGATGGGAGTGGATGGGGTGGCTGAGTGTGTGTTTGAAACCAGTGTGCTGTGGGATTTTTTTCCCTTAGTCCCTCATGGAACCCATTCAGGTTTTCACAGAACCCTAGAGTTCTGCAGAATCCTGTTTAAATCCTGCTCTAGACATAATTTGCATCCATTGAACTAAATTCTAGTAAATTCTACTATCATCTTAACAACATGGAAACCAACCAAGTGACGTTAGAAGGTCCAGATTACAAGAAAAAAGGCCACAGTGTTTGCCCATGCTAGCATCATTGGGATTGAATTACATGAACATATGCTTTCCCTTAAATGTTCATTACTCATATGAATGCATTTGTGAGGATTGCAGATCTTGTATCTATAATCATTGTGGTTTTAAGTGCAAAAGCAACTTTTAATAATAGCAAGAAATCAGTGTAACATTTTGTTGAAAAGGTGCCTAGCACTTTACACTAGATGAGTATTGGGGAAGGGTTTGGGTATGTTGACGTCCCTTTCAACTGGGCGATATGATAGATGCTAGCAAAAGGAGATGGAGTGCCTGCTTTGGAAGACCTATTTATGTTTTAGAATGCTTAGTTGGAGTAAATTGCAGATATGCAGCTAAGAATATGTGAAGCAGTTCAAATGTTTCCCTCCTTCCCAGTAGCCTCTCTAGTCTTCATCTTTCCATTGTCCCCTCACTATACTTTGTAGTCTGGAGTGTACGGGGGGAGAATGAGGAACTGGAGATGGTGACCTCTGACATCCCTTCAACCCAGGTGGCTCCAAAAGATGTGGTAAGTACTACTGCACAGCTGAACCAGGTTGGGACAGGAGAAAAATGGCAGAGGTGCCCAAGCCCTGAAGTGAAGAGGGCCAGAAAAGCCTATCTTTAAAAGGCCTCTGGCAATAGAGGGGGTTCTGGAGAGCCATCATTGTGCCACCTGGAAAAGAAATGAAGCCCAAGGGTTGGGCTACAGACTCCATCTGAGTGGGAGAAGAGGTTGTAGAAGAGTGGTCCTCACCTGCAGTGAGAGGAGAATTGGGCATTAATAAGATGGTGGTCATTAGTGAGAGAGCCCCAGGGGGATGTAGTAGTGGAGAAAATGGAAAGTGGTTGGGAATTTTGGGGTGATGAGTGTGAGTACCTGTTTGTTCTGTTTGTTAAGTTGGGCCATAGAGACAAGCTAGGGATCCTTGCTGCCTTAAGGCTGGGGCTTGAGTCCCTTTGCCTTTTGGTGGAGGGTAACTTCAGTCTCCAGCCCTGAGGGCCAGGACTGGGATGGTTTTAGAGTTCATGTCTTACCTCAAGTAAGCTCTGACCTGATACATACAATGGTCATATGCAACTTGGAACAGTAGTGATCTAGATGTGGAAGTCATTACACTTGGTGCTTTGCTGTGGTCTTATCACTTCCTAGTCCAGATGAGGTTGACCTCCAACAGAGACTCCAAACAAGACCATTAAGATGATCTGCCACAAGCGTTTTAGTGATCCAAATGAATTCTGTCAGGCACTTGAAGAGTTTCTTAGCATTTGGAAGGCAGTTCTGTTGATTGCATGACTGACCTCTCATCCAGGGCAACTTGGGCTCTCAGTGTAATTTCTCCTGAGGTGCTTAGCTGATCCCAGACAGCACCTTGGTTTCAACAAGCAGTTTTGGAAGATGAAACAGCAGAAGTAACACCTTGAGCATCAGTAATTAAATACAAAAACTGAACCAGATCAAACACAAGTCAGGGCTTATGTTCAAGCCTACTTCATGGTGATGAGGAGGAAGAGGAGGAAAAGAGGAGGAGGAGGAAAGGAGGAGGAGGAGGAAGAAAGAAGGAGGAGAAGAATCTCTACTACTCCCCTAGTGTGGGAGGACTCAGCATGTAGATATCCTGCCAGGCCACTGTGACTAGTTTGTATGGCACTTCACCAGTAAAATTCAAATCAGAATCTTGACTTTATAGGGGTGGGGTTTGATGTGAGTGGTAAAGTATCTAGGCATGTTATTTGGGACTTTTAACCTGTGAAGTAGAAGGGATGCTTTGAAGCATGATCTCTGCTATCTATGGGCTTGATCCCCGTCCCTCGTGACTGATATATGGGGCTGGACAAGGCATGACTACCTGGATCTGGAGGATGGTCAGTGTCTCTTTGTGAGAGGGGGTGTTACACCCCCTTCTCTATTTTTGACACTGTTGCCCAGTTTCCAGTCTTCTCTTTTGGTGGAAGAGGGTGCTGGGAAATCAGCTTCAAAGCATTGTGGAAGAAGCAGATTATCTGGCCCCTTTTCAATCAGGATTCAGGCATGGGTATGTGACTTAAACAGCATTGACCCTCCTGGTTGACAACCTTTGTTGGGACTTGGATGAGAGTAATGTGGCTCTCTGAAGCCCTATTAGAACTATTGTCAGGCTTCAGTACCACTGGCTCCGGTATCTTTCTGGACCATCTGAGAATTGGGGATCAGAGCACTGTTTTGCAGTGATTCTGCCTAACATGCTATTAAATGAGGACTGGAAGTTCTTGTTGACATTTCCAAGATTCTGTACTTTACCACAATGCTTGCATTAAAAATACTATTGTGTAAATCTTGCTTCTTTGATTGTGCCTTGTTGTGATGGGCTCAACACCTACTTGGAGTGGGAGGATCTCAAAACAGTGACCCATACCCTCATCACTACTCATCTGGATTACCAGTGTGTTCTCTGAGTCTCCCTTTGAAAATAACTGGGGTCTGGTACTTGTTGCCATGAGCACTTTACACCTCTGCTGCATGTCCTCCACAGCATTAGTTTTGACCAATAAACCCCTTCATGGTTTAGGGCCTAAGTAGGAATGTGCTGTTTTCTCAGTGGCGGCTCCTGTTTTGTGGAATAGCTTGCTTGAGGTCCAGTTCAACCCCACACTGGTCACCTTCTGGAAACAGGTTAAGACTCAGTTTTTCCAGAGGGCATTTGGGCTCAGTTGACACCATCAGTTACTTGTTATGTTTTCATTATTATTTTAAGATATTGTTTTATTGTGGACATTTTAAACCATTTCCTTTGTGAATTTGGCAGTATGCAAAATTTGATAAATAAGCTCTTATAGTCCTTGAAATTATTTTTTCATTTCTGTGTAAACTGCAGCATTCAGATATTTAAATAGAACACATACAATGTGGAAATTAATTTTTCATCCATTGTACCATTTTCCTAAGGCAGTTTGTGTTTATATTTGCATAGATTTTAGTCATGCTGCTCTTCATAAAAACCTATAGGCTGTGCACCTGCATGATGTTACTTACCTGATATTTTAATGCAAAACCATGAATCCCTGAGAATCAAGATAGTCTGCCTAACTCATACACAGTCCATGGTATAGTTGTAATTCAGAATTCAGCTAATTTAAATGGTATGTAAATTTGTACCGTCTACAGCAAGTGTCCACAATCCAGGGGTTTGATTTAAAACAGACATTCTGATTGTCAATTTCAATTCCAAAGGCAGCCTGGAAAAAAAAGTTTAGATACTGTTATGCATTCCTAAAAACAACACTGAATACTATTTTGGAATGACAAATTCTGCTGTTCTAACCTACAATAACGGTTTCTTGTTATTTTCACTTCATATTTTTCTGAGTTTTTAAAATCCACAAATCTGTTCCAGCTGTATCTACCTAATTTAAAACTCCCTACATCATAGCTTTCCAAACTGTGCGTCGCGACACTTTAGTGTGTCGCAACAGAGTTTGGTGTGTCGCAACACAACCCGGAAGCGGCGGTGGGGGGGTGTACAGCAGCGGCGGCAGCGCACTATCAGCACTTCCGTGTTTCAGCTGAGGCCGCCACGCACGCCCCCGCCACCATTGGTGTGTCGCCAACAGCGGCACTTTGGAAAGCACTGCCCTACATGCTTCATCTCATTGATCCAGTTTATATTACAATCCTGTTGATTGGCTTTAGATGTATGTGAGCCAGTATATGTATATGGTCTATGGTCTATGTACAGTTCCTCCTCACTGTTTTTGAATGCATTATTTTAGTTCAGCAGGCTCCTGCATCATTCCTACCTAGCCAGGTCCATTGGCTATGCTGGTTAGGTTTAAAGGAGTTGAATTTCAAGTTAACTTTGCCCTCTACATCGTTTCTCAACCTTTGCAACTTTAAGATGTCTGGACTTCAACTCCCAGAATTCTCCAGCCAGTAGGGGAAGTTGAAGTCCACACATCTTAAGGTTGCCAAGGATGAGAAACACTGCCCTACACTATACTGAAGTAGGTACTTTCTTCATTGCCCAATTTATACTGTGTTATTTTTCTCCTGCTTAACCTTTCTGCTGCACTGATAGACTTGATTTAGGGTGACCATATTTCCTTGAGACAAAAATGGGACATTGAGATGGCAAAACGGGACGGGGTCTTACGCCGCCATGCCGGCCTCCAAACCCCCCCCCCAGTCTGCGTGATTGGCTCCCGCCTGCAAACCCTGCCCCCCCGTCTGCGCGATTGGCTCCCATCTGCAAACCCTGCCCCCGGTCCGAACAATTGGCTCCTGCCTGCAAACCCCACCCCCCAGTCCACGCAATTGGTCCCCGCGTACAAACCCTGCCCCCGGTCCGCACGACCTTTAATGACATCAACATTCATGGTATCTAAAGCTCGTTCAGCGTCGGCAGGCTGCTGTAAGTTGACATAGGCATAGCCTAGTGAGCGCCGGGTGATCATGTCCCTGCAGATGCGGATGGAGAGGATGGGCCCAGCGGGGCTGAACTTCTCATAAGAGCATGGCCTCGGTGACATCAGGGTGCAGGTTGCCCACATAGAGCGAGGCCATTGGGTAGCTGGGGGCACTGGGGTTCATGCTGGCGGGGGGAGGGGGAGGGGGAGGGGGAAGAAGCAGCTGGGTAGATTCGCGAGCGCTGAGGCCATGACGGGCCGGTGGGTTCTAAACTCAACAGCTCAGCGGTGGCGGTTGGCGACTTGCTCGAGTCCTCAGGACTGCTGGCGGGAGAGGAGCAGGTGGTCCTGCTGCTGCTGCTGCTGGCGGCTCTTCTTGCTGCTGCTGCGTGAAGGCGGTTTGGGCGGGTCTCCTTGGATGAGCCGGGTCCGGGACTTCGCTTCGCTTCACCTGGTTATTTTATACTAAACTGGCCGGTTGCAGGTGGGGGTGGGTGGTAAGGCAAGGGATTTTTTTAAACTATTTTTTCGGATTTTAAGAATTTTTTTTGGATTTTTAAAGGTTTTTTTTTCTTCTAGTAGTAAATGGTGTGGCAGAGCTGGTGTGTCTGGGGAAGGCCGGAGCACACACACTGTGAACACAGCACCGTCATCGGCCGGGGGACAAGGGGCGGGGACAGGGGATGGAGGCCTATCACTGCCCTGGCCCCCTCGGGCTTGGCCAAGGGAGAGTTGCTGCTGCCGCCAAAACTGCCGCTGCCGAGCAGAAGCAGGAGGTAGCCGCGCTGGGGGGCTTCAGCCACACCACGCTGCCCCTTGCCGCCCGCCAGGCTGCGGGAGCTCCCTCAGCCTGGCGGGCGGCAAGGGGCAGCGTGGTGTGGCTGAAGTCCCCCAGCATGGCCGGCTCCTGCTGAGGACGGAGGCCCACCGCCGCCCCAACCCTCTCGGGCTTGGCCGAGGAGTCACCACCGCCAGCACCGATGAGCAGAAGCAGGAGGCGGGCGGCAGCGCAGCGCAATGAGGTTGTGACGCCTCCTGGGAGAGCAGCGGTGGGGAGAGGGATAGTTCCAGGCAGAGGCACTTGCGGAGGGGCCGCTGCCGGGCGGGGGAGGCAGTTCCTCAGGCCCCTCACGGGGAAAGAGTGCCATGGCTCCACCAGGCCCTCCTCTCCCTCCTCCGCTGTAGCACCTCTCTCCTCCAGACACATTTCAGGCTCCAACCCAGCAAGCGCACGCATCCCAGCCCCGTGGACCCCGCAGTGGCCGGTGCAGGGTCTCTGCCCCACCTCTCATGCAGCGCTGCTGAGCCCCTCACGGAACGCCACCCCACTGCCTGGCTTGGCCACCATCCCGCCTCCCCAGCGCTGACATCGGCGAGGCGAGATCTGGAGCGGCGTCTTCCAGGCAGGAATCTGAGGCAGGATCTCCGGCTGCAGGTATGCTGGCTTCCAAGGCTGGGTCCGGGGCAACGAAGAGCCGGGGCACAGTTACTGGGTCTCGGCCGGCGGCAGGCTCTGTCAGGTCGCACGTGGTGGCAGGGAAGCATTCCTCAGTAGGCGTCTTTTAAGGTTGGAATCTTGCGCCGTTTGTGGCTGGGACTCAATTGGCCGAGCAGCATGCTGATTGGTAGAGGGGCTTCTTGCTCCGGGCTGCCTCCAATCGGCAGCTCTGGTTTGGACCATGCCAGCTTCTTCCGGAGGTCGGCTCGTCTTCCTCCGACTGAGTCCGAATCTGGCATGGCGGCAGGGGCTGACCCGCTCCTGTCAGGCTTACTCCTGACTCAGGTTTTTCAAAAACGGGACAAAATTGAGATTTTGACTATAACGATGGGACGCTCCAGAAATGGTGAAATAACTGGATAGTCCCGTTCAAAACGGGATGTATGGTCAGCCTACTTGATTGCCCTTTTCTGCTTGACCGTGTAGGACTCTATGCCTATCCTTATCAAGCCACATTTACCTAACTGGTTGGTTGTTAGTTCCACAAAAGATTATATTACTTTATTGATCTGATAGTATAAAAGTGTACTGAGAGGTATAGAAGGCTAACACCTTCACTCGAGTTTTTTTCTCTCCACTCAATCTTGCATCTTTATATGCCTGTCTGTTTGAAAGATGATTCATAACTATCTCTTACTAAATAGGCAAGTCCATATATTTCTATGAGCAATATGAGTATCCATCCTTTGGTACAGGTACAAAACCTTTGCTATCTCTGCTTCCTCTCATTTTTTTGATACTGAGCTTGTTAACTGGTTATATCCCATATCTACAATTGGTATACTCAAAAACAGCACTTTTCGGCAATACAGACATAACTGTTTCTTATATCTTTAAAGTAAGATGTAGTTCAGCTCTTTGGTCACACCTTTTTTCCCTTCCCTTCCCATGCCTTTTTTACTCTTTTTAGCTTTAACTATATAAAGGATTTTTAAAATTAGAACATCTAATCTTTTCTTCTTTGCTGTTTCTTCTGCATGGAACTGCCTTTCAACCGATGCTTGTTAGCATACTATTTCACTCCCTTACAGATAGTCCTTGACTTACGATGGCAGTTGGGACCGGACTTTCCATTGCTAAATGATGCAGTTGTAAAGCACAACTGCATTGCTTGGCGATGGCAATCCTTGCAGTCATGGTTACCGTTGTTAATCAAATCCCATGGTTGTTACACGAGGCAACTTCCTACCAGCCTCCCAGAACCAAAGTCAGTGGGGAAGCTGGCAGGAAGTTGCAAGTCCCAGGCTGGCAGGCAGGGAAGTGGCTGCTGCTGAGTGGGGGAGGGTGAGCAGGGGTGCATGAGGGACACAGCACAAGTCGGGGAGGATGTGCGAGGAGGCGCGCAGATCAGGGTGTGAGGGGTTGCATGAGAGGCATAGCTTGAGAGGGTGCGCGAGAGGCACGGCATGGGTTGGGGAGGATGTGCAAGGGTGCACAGGAGGCGTGGCGCAGGTCAAGGAGGGTGCACAAGGGTGGGTCAGAGAGGGTGTGGTGTGGGCCAGGGAGGGTGCACAGGGGTGGCTGAGGGTGCAAGGGAGGTGCGGCGAGGGTCAGGGAGAGTGCGTGGGGGTGAGTGGCCAGCACAGTGCAAGCCCAGAGGGGCTGGGGGAGGGTGTGCAGGTGGGGGAGACTTACCCCAGCAACTTGCGACCTTCCCTGCCGACTTCCCCATTGACTTTCTGGGGAAGCCAGCAGGGAAGGTTGCAAATGGCAATCCGGATTGTGGGGTGCTGGAACCCGTCCGTATGTGCGAACCAGTTGCCAAGCGCCCAGATCAGGATCACATAACTGCGGGGGTGCTGGGACGGCTGGAACTCCGAGGATTCGTTGTAACCACTATTCGTTCAGTGCTGTCGTAATTTCGAATGGTTGCCAAACAAATGGTCGTAGGTTGAGGACTACCTGTATTTGAAATATCTTCCCAAATCCACATTTTTCATTAAGTCTTTATTTCAACGACTAGTAAAACAAAGAAATTCCTATGGGCCCATATACTAGCTTTATTCCTTCTTCCATTTTACCTTCTCTCCTTCCGTTGCTTTGTGTTGAAACAGAATAAAACAAGAGCCTCTTTTTACTGAGTTAGATTAGTTTTCTATCATATTACATTAAAAGCAGACAATACAGTATGAATTTCAAATTACACTGGCCGTTAGACCATTATGTTTTCCATACTCTATTGCACTCCTAGTCATTTCAGAATGCCTGCTGTTTAATATTATCCTTACTAAATTGTGCAAAAGCCAGTACTGACTGTACAACTTCAATTTATTTTGTGTGCTTTTATAGGATATAAATAATGACCAAAATTACAAAATTTATAACTGGAAGCCCAAGCATATTTACAGATAAGAATTTGTTGCAGTGAGGCTACTATTTGCTTGTTCCTATACAATATTCCTTTGGGTACTATTTTTCAATGTTTAATATCAGCCTACTACATACATATCAACAATGAATAGGCAAAATATATACAAGGAACTGATTGGTTCAAGTATGTTGTATTAAAATGTTCTTTTGTCATTCAGCGCTATGATTAGGATCAACTAAACCATATACAATTTTCAGTTTTAAATCGAGTTTCATTATCAATTTTGCTAAAAATTCCATTGAGTGTAACTGAATTTTCAGTTAGATATGAAAGAATAATAAAAAACATTGAAGTCAACCACACTATTCATAAATATCTCTATAATGATGTCCAAAATGACTCACAATTTGACTGGATAGAATATACATTTAAAATGTTGTTTTTCGCCTATGATCAATATTTTTACTGTAATTTATTCAGTTCCACTGAAATATACATAAATGTTATTGTACAAATACTCCACGAAGACATTAAAAAATTAAAATACTTGAAACAAAACTGTAAGCAAATTTCATTAAGTTCCATGTTGATACAGTGCTCAACAGGTTATTTTTTGGAAACAATGTATTACTTTGGATTTTTTTAAACTTTATTTAGGAAAAAAAGCCTTTTGAATTGAACTTTTTCATTAAAATCAGCTGAGACAGAAAATTTAATAAAAATTCCAGTTTGATTAAAACCATCTTTGAAACATTTATAAGCTTAAATGCATGGCTATAATAACTTGGAAAAACTCTGCAGAGTTGCATGTACCTTAGTGCAATCGCTGGGCAGCTTTTATTTTACTCTTCCAAAGTACAGAGCATCCAGCTTATAGATGTCCCCACTGTTACCACTGTTGCAAACAGTACAGCAGCAGTTTAACTTCAAATTAAATCCAAATTCTTTTCATAATTAATGATTTCCTTTATCATAAATATTCACACTTGTTCATATAATTTTTCCTCTGTCACACAAAAATATTTAATACAAGGTGCATTTTCATGCATTATTATTAATTCCTCTTCTTAAAACCATTAATCAATCTTATCACACTGCTATATAGAACCTCTTTTCCCCAGAGGATTAAATGGCATGGAGTTTACAAAAAACAGCAACTAACAAATGAGGGAAATTAATAGCTTGCTATTATTATTATTTTTAAATATATTAAACAGAAAATTATTTTATATAGGATTTTCATAATTTATCAAATATTGTATTAAATAATCTGGGTCTATTTCAATGTTCAAATTGCCAAATAAGAAACCCAACTACAACTGAACATTGTATTACTAAGCAGCATTAATGTTAGAGACCTTTGTAAAAGTAGAACGTTAAAATATGAAATCAAAGAAAGCACTGTGGCAAAGTCCTAAGAAAATTGCGTGCACGAAAACTATCTCCCACTCCTCTTGTGGGCTCTGTTTGAAAAGTCTTCATCCCATGTCATTCTTCTGTCAATGCTGCAGGAAGAACAATCACCAGAAATGACCAGCAGCAGCCTTAGATATATATTATCTAATATATAATTATATATTATCTAATATATAATTACCTTAGATATATATTATCATGCATGCTAGTTTCAAGGCCACTCAGTGCAGTCTTCCCCTCTGTTAGATTGAAGAGTTGCTATCATGGAAAGGCTGTGCTGTGACTGCTTTGAGTGCAAGGCACAACAAGAAATGAAGAACAGTTCATTATCAGAAAATCGTGGTTTCATACTTGGTATTAATTCCTCTTTTAGCTTCTTGTCCTGGTTCTACAATCCATGGTAGATTGGTAAGAGTCTTTTGTTCAGTAGGATCTATCTGCTTTGAAACAAATAAACACAGGAATGCTTTATCTATTTTAATTATGGAATGTTAAAACAATGTTTAAAGTTTGTCAACATGGCACATTATTACACGGATGTACCATACATTGCTTTCTATACTGTGCATTACATTACGGTGTACTACTGATAATCCAGTAGGACACTGATTGGTAATTTTCACTGTCCTCACAAAATTGTGTTGCTGGAATGAAACAAGTTATACTAAATCTGAAATTATAATATAACCTTACACTGTAATGTGTTTTCAGTAGCATATGGAACTCATATTTACAGATTTGAAAAGAAGGTCAGAATGCAAGATTCACATTCTCTTTAGTCTTTGAAATTACTCTATGTACATATATTCAGTGTACATCTTTTTAGTCAATATCACAAAAAATCAGCAGCCAATCAGGGAGGCCAAGCATACACATCTCCAGCAATTTGAAGGAGATGCATACAAAGCATTAATAGCAAATAGTGTTCTTCATCTGGCTCGGAACGTATGCACAGGAGTGTAACATTTCATATTTTCAGATCATGAAGTAACAACCATAAAAGTGTTAACTCACAAATACTTAAAATTCAAGGTTGGCAAACTTTCCTATGGTTAAAAGGTAAAGGTACCCCCTGCACATTTGTGCAGTCGTGTCCGACTCTAGGGGCCGGTGCTCATCTCCGTTTGTTAGCCAAAGAGCCAGCGTTGTCCGAAGACGCTTCCACAGTCATGTGGCCGCATGACACACGCGGAACGCTGTTACCTACCCACCGAAGTGGTACCTATTAATCTACTTGCATTTGCATGCTTTCGAATTGCTAGGTTGGCAAGAGCTGGAGCTAGTGCGGGAGCTCACTCCATCACGCAGGGCTAGGGATTCGAACCTCCGAACTTGCAATCTTCCGATCAACAAGCCTGGCGTCTTACCCGCTGAGCCACCACGCCCCTTATGGTTAAAAGCAGAGGGACTACATAACAAACAATACCAGGATTTTAATTTCTTCCTGGATTTTGAGGTGAAAAGGGGGGGATTTGTTTTGTTTTAACTATATTATGACTATTTTGACATTACACTCCAATTTTCATTTCACTGAAAGGAACAGTAGGAAACTGTGCCATCCATTTTCAACAGTCATGGACTAGAGATGGGATACCTAGGATGCTAAAAGGAGACAGAGGTTGCCCATCCCTGCTGTAAATCTGTGATGGAGACAGAATTTGAACTCTAGTTTCCAATCACATGGACTTTTAAATATGTTGAATCAAACATTTATATAGTCGTCGTCGTCATCATCATCATCATCATCATCATCATCATCATCATCCAGCCTTTTCTCCAGGATCTCCAGGTTTACCTAGGGATCAGCCTTCATGCTATTCCCACAACAAAGGCCTGTAGATTTGGGGAGTAAGGCTTGAAAAACCACTCCATTCATATGTACAGTTTTAACCTTCATGTGTTAGATACCAATCTGATCAGAGCTCATGTATGTTCATTACTGAATTCCCAGCTTTTCTTACTGTTACTGTTTCTTCTATATTTCTGGTTTAACACTAGAGGCCTTTGAGTGTGACAGCTGACAGTTAGGAAGAACTCAATACTTCAGGATACATGATACCAATAATAAAGTAGTAGTTAGTAAAAATCCCTAGGCCCTTCACAATGCTGACACATTCCAAAGGGCTGGGAGAAAATTAGGGAATTTTTTGCAACTGGGCAGTTTTACTTTATTTTTCATTTTTGGAAAACAATATTGTCCTCTTTTTCAAGTTATGCAAGTCCTTTCACTTGCTGAGGGCATGTAGCTCTTGGTCTGCATCACATGGCCTATGAGGAAGGATCACAGAACATGAAAAAAAATGGCGGCAGCAGTACTGCCAACTATCTCATCTCCTGCTTCCCCGGATTTTATTTGTAAGTTGCTCTGATTTTCATTTTGTTTGGTTTTTATATTTTTATAACTGATATTACACCTATTATTGTGTATAATAAACAATAAATATGCTGGAAAATGTGTGTGTGGGAGAGATACTAATGAATGGCTGGCTAGAATGGCAGTAATTTCTGGACAATTTGATTTTTATGGTAACCATTTGGGAAGAAATTTTTAGTCTGGTCTTTTGTATATTTCCCCCTCCCCCAAGGATGATGATGGGTACCTTTTTGTTTGGTTTGGTTTTTTACACAAATTCTGTTATGGGAGACTTTTATGTATTGTATTTATATTCTATTGTATTTATATTGAGCACACCTCTTCATTTTACCCTCTGAGTCATCATAACCCTGAACAATATGACTATGGAGATAAAATCTGTTAATATCTGGAGAGATGCAAGTACTGATCTACTGTATTAAGACTGTTACACACCCGGGCTGCAAGCCAGACTGGAAAATCAAAAGAACATTCTGGAAGAAAGCAATGGCAGGACTATTGCTAAGAAAACTGCATGGATGTGTCCATGTAGTCATCAGGAGTTGCGCTTGACTCAAGAGAAGTGCCTTTGCTTTTACTTTTACCTTTTACTTACTGAATATTGAAAGAACAATATTGAGGCATAACAGTATACTGGATATAATTATATATTGTTTACTAAAGACTTTACAGTAGTATGGTTAGAATTTGAATTACCTTCAAGAATGTTTTCAATATGAAGCTTCTGAAATTGTAATATTAACTTTCTAGTTAGTTAGCTACAGTAAATGTATATTATCTCTCAGCATCTTTGGAATAAAGTTGACAAATACAGCTCAGGCCAACAGCACTTTTATCATAAGTTGATATCAAGTTTCTTCTGTATGGTTTATGCTTCTTACTCACCACAGATTTTCGAATGCTAACACGTGGTTTTGGGATTGGCTTGGTAGGCTTATTATCAAAGCTTTCAGGAAGTGTTGAAGAATGGCCTCCTTTTCGAGCTTGAAGTGCTAGTTGATAAGCTACTTCAAATGCCTGTCCCAATGTGAGAATTATTTCATAGGCTAAATTCTGGAATAGCAACAAATAGCAGGATTAAGCTAATTAATATGAACACAACTTTAAAAGAAAATCCTAAATATAGGGCAGTTTTGTCTAATTTTGATAAAGCTATATTAATTACTTTTAGTACATCATTGTCATCATTTTCTACTATTAACACATTATTATAAAACTACTGTAGAGACAACATGCTCGATCTCCTTCCCCAACACACGATGAGTAGAACATTCAAATGTAAACATTCATTCATTCATACATACATGCATGTCTGCAATCTGCAGGTAGATAATGGGTATAATGGGTTTCACCTGTTAAATTAACAACTTTCCTTTCCTCTAAATGCATCATATGTAGCATCCCTGCCTCTACTTTTTCCCCACATTAAGAAGATAGATTGGGCTGAAGAAAAGTGACTAGCCAAAGTCATCCACTAAATTTCTACAGCTGAAGGATTCTTGAACTTTAATCACCCGGACCTAGTGCTTATTTTGCTATATTTGACATAGATTTTTTTAGAAGAAACTATGCAACAGCAAACTTGTCAATTGGCCCTGTAATATTTATTTTGCTAGTGATTATAAATTTGTACATTGATGAATGGAATTTGTATTTAATTCTCAGCCAGTTGTGATAGACAAAGCTTACAAATATTGGTGTAGGTGGTATATTTTTGTAGAGTGAATGATTTTGTTGACATTTTTATTCAGTCAATTATGAAGCTTATTCTGTTGGATTACATGAGGTTTGTAGGAATGTGCTGATCCCTTTTGGCAACATACTACTTAAAATATTCTGTCTTTGACATATTTATGTTTATGTATTGATTACTGGGTTAGAATGTTCTGCAGTAGCCTGGGAATGAAGAGTAAACTATCGAAAATACACTGTGGAAGTCAGACTGTAATGTTGGGGGAACCTTAACAGAAATCATCATATGATACATTTTTCAAGATGACATTTCTATGGGATTCAAAAACTCATGCTTTTCATAACATACACCACACCACCAGCAGTTATTTTAATTAAACTAAACTAAAATTGTAACATCCTCTGAAAGCCCAAGGTTAATAGAATATCTGTGATATGCTAAGTATTTAAAAAGACATATATTTTAAGTTCTGTCTACAGCCTAACAATCAATGGTTCATTCTGCTGTTAGGATTTAATTCAAAATGTACGTCTGCCTTATAGGCTAGAATTTTTACAGCAGAAACACATCTGAAACAACAGTTTGTATACTTTAGATAGGATTGGTAAATGCAGGATTAGCAAAACTCATTTTTCAAGTTTTAGGCACACTGAAAAGCAGCTCACAGAACACAGGAATGCTAATAAAAAGCCAGCATCTTAACTCACAAATTATTTGAAAGCCAGTGATAAACAGCATTATTACAGAGATAAAAATTCACATTTTACCAGAATTTAAGGAACGATAGTTATGGCACATTTCACTGGATTTAAGCCAAGATATGAGTCTTAAAGGCTTAGAACGCTTGCCTCACAGAAAATGTTGCTTTCTCCTTTTTGTCAAAAGAAAAATACCCCAAAACTTTGAACAAATCATTAATTGTCCCAGAATGCAGCACTTCATACTTGGGATAGGTTGAAGTTTTGGGGGCTTTGTGAACTATATCCGGAGCTGGTGGTCAGTTAGTAGTTGCTCATTGCAACATGAAAGGACCAGTCTTAACTCCCAATTATTTTGTCATGAACAGCAGCAAATCCCCATCTGCTCCCCTCCACCTAGATACAGCCTAAACCACAACCAGAGAAGTAGCAGCAGCTACAGGCAGCTTCTTCCATATTCTGTGCTGGAAAGAACTCTTGGTTTTAAATGTCAATGAACCTAGTCAAATCCAGAATATACCCTGTCTTTATATTTGTCACATTATTTTTTCTTGTAAGCTTTTCCCAAAACCGTTATCATTAAAATATGGTAAAACTCTTCAAAATGTGATATACACTGGATATTCAGGCAATTATGAACATGAAAATCTTATCGAAGATATTCTGCCTATGCATAAAATACCCCCGTTGGATTGTCTTATTTCACTTTTATGGAAACATGTAAATATTAGTAGTCAGAATAGTTACTTCAACATATGCCCATAGATGTCCATTCCTAACCACAGCAATGCTAAAATGATGAATTGTCTCACAAAAGTACATAAGAAGCAGAGCTTGCATCATGACTGCGAGGCACGTCTTGCCAGACAGAACCATTTGCCCGTTCAGTTGCACTTACTTGGGTAATGAGTTCTGAGAGCTTCAGCCGAAGCCTGATTACTGTTTAAATCCTAGTTAATGGCTAAGGCAGAGAGGGGAGAGAAGGGAGGTTTGACATAGCTGCAGTAAATTAACATCAGGCTAGCTGTCTGAATAATAATAAGGCAAAAATTACATTAAATGTTCTTTCTAAAACAAAAGCTTAATTTCCTCATATGCTCAGATCTTGTACTTGGAGACAGATAGATGATAGATAGACAGACAGACAGACAGACAGACAGACAGACAGACAGACAGACAGACATAGATAGGAGAGAGAGAGAGATTCCTACCTTCCTTCATTATGGGGAGCAGGCATCCCATAATAATGTGTGCAAATATCTATCCACTACCCAAGTTTTAATTTTTTATTGGAAAAACATATTTTGAGGTACCTGGAATTCACAGTACACTTTTCCTACAATTTAATTTTCTGCCTACATTTAACTGTATTTGTCAGACATTACTACTCAGGAAGAATTTAATGCAATATTTTGTAATGTACTCATCATTTCTCATTAATGGGAGCTTATAGCACTGGGTATTTCTGATAGAAAATAGATGTTTTATGAGAATTTTATTAGATTTAAGACAAAGATGAAAACTACAAAAAAGAAAAAAACTACAAAAAGAAAAAAGAAAAAACCCAAAAAAGAGTGAAAAACACACAAAAAAATTCTTTTTAAAGTTACAAGAAGTGGTGACTTCTGACTTTTAACAGCAAGGATATACAACACATTTTCCATAATCGATCCCTTACTCTATAATAAACAAAAATCACATTATTTCTATAAATCATTCCATTGGCACATTATAAAAATCACTAAATACAGTTGCTCCATCCCCTTGTATTAAAAGAAAAATAATATGAATATATATATATACACACACACTTCCCCCAAAAGATAACATTTATTTATTTCCTTCCTACTACTATTCTATACATTTCTACTATAATAAAAATCTAACTAAAAAAGCATATAAATTGCCTGCCATTATAATACAACAATTATAATAACCTTAAATCATATTAAGCCTAAAACCAAGCATTTATTATTGTACTTTATTAATCTTAATCCAAATCATTAAAGATGAAGTCAAACCAGCCCTAGAAGCAATCCAGATAAATATTAAGCCCTTACCCCATTTCAAAATAAACCAGAGCATTTACATATCCCAATACACACAGAGCTTTTTTTAAAAAAAGAAATCAGACAGCCCAACTGCCCCCCTTAAAAACTCCAACTTCTCAACAAAAAACCTCCCATATATACTAACCCCTTTTTCCCCAAAACATTCCATCAGCAATTCGATTTCACTTATGGCTTGCAATTCAATCTGTCCCTTTAATTTCTTCAATTCAACTATCCGATCTTCATCCAGCATTTCAACAGAAGCCCCGATTTCGCTATTAGAAGAAACATTTCTATCGTTAAGCTCTTCAATTTCTTCCACGACATCCCCAACCAGATGACACATTTTAGAGGTCGTATTTTTTTTTCCACAATGTCCTGAATGTCCTGCATAAGAACTTGACAGGAATCAAAAAGGATGTTTAAAGTCACGATGAAAATCTGAGAAAGTCTGCTTGAAATCCTCCATGTCTCACGTAGTACATTATGGCGCCCCCTAGGCACTTAACCAGCGAAAATGGTAGATAATAGGAAAATTCTGAAACGTGTTTACAGAAGTGAAAGTATGATAACAGGCAGTTCCCCAAAGTAGCAACAGAAAGCTGAAGTTCAGAACAGCAGATTCAACATGTAGGAAAACGCTAAAATCTTCTAATCATGGGATGATATATCATCAATATGCTGATGATAACCAATTATAGATCTCCTTCCCGGGTGACGTGATGCTGTGACTGCCCTCTCTCGGTGCCTGGGGGCTGTAGGGCCCTGAATGGGGACCAACAGGCTTCAGCTGAACCCTGGTAAGATGGAGTGGCTGTGGGTTAATGGCTCTTCCATATCTGGGAAATTATCATCATTGGTTCTGGATGGGGTGGCACTACCCCCGACAGACCTGGTGGTCCTCCTGGACTCACGAATCCAGCTCGAAGAGTAGGTGGCAGTCGTGGCCAGAAGGGCCTTTGTGCAACTTCGCGTTGTGCGCCAGTTACACCCTTTCCTGGATTGGGAAGCCCTTTGAACTCATGCCCTTGTTATCTCCCATATAGACTATTGCAATGTGCTCTACATGGGGCTACCCTTGAAGAGTATCTGGAGGCTACAGCTGGTCCAGAATTCAGCTGCGCGAGCTATCGTTGGTGCCCCTAGATCGGCACATATAACGACTTTACTCCGCGAGCTGCATTGGGTACCGGTTTGCTTCCAGGTCCAATTCAAGGTGTTGGTTATCACCTTTAAAGCCCTACATGGCATGGGGCCAGGTTACCTGAGGGACCGCCTCGTCCCTGATACATCAACCCATCCCACCCAATCATTCAGAGAGGGCATGTTCCGGACACCATCTGTAAGAGAATTCCATCTGACAGGGTGCAGGAGGTAAGCCTTCTCTGCAGTAGCCCCCGCCCTTTGGAACATTCTGCCCCCGGAGGTGAGGTTAGTCCCATTGCTCCTGACCTTCCGGAGGAACCTGAAAACTTGGCTCTGCCACCTTGCTTGGCGCTGGGAGGGGAATAGTTACTCTTGGGGATGGCTAGTGCCTTAGAGTGCTCCTCACACCCATGGACTGATTTAGATCTTGCCGCTTGGATTTTACCCTTATTTATAATTATTTAATAATTTTATTATATTTTATATATTGTGCTTGTATTTTATGCTTGTGTTTTAATGGATCATTTTGTTGTAAACTGCCCAGGGTCCCTCCTGTGGAGGGAGATGGGCGGTGATAAAAAATTTGATAAATAAACAAACAAATTTAGTACAAAAATAATTGGCAGGAAGACGATTATGTACTCTCAACCTTCCTTAATATTTGGATGGAAAGCAAAATCCAAAACTTAAAAAGAATTTTTTTTAAAGAAATTAATCCCAGAAATAATGATAAGCACCAAGAGAGCCCGCTTCTCCTTGCTGTAGAAAGCCTCTCTTAGGGTACATAAACTTAAAAGAAAAATAAATTGAGTGATTTAGAAATGGGGTGGCCGGTCTTAATGTCCCTTTAAGGCTTCAGCGCGGCTTGGAAATGGTGACGTCCCAGCCTCTTGGCTGCTCTTACCAGTCAATCGCAGACGCTGTTTGCGATTTTCTGGCTGCAAGCAGCCTTTCCGAGGACAGATGGGATAATTCCGAGTGTTTTCCTCTCTCCGGAAAAACACTCCTGGGCTTCAGGAAAAGCCTGCCTGGGCCCGAAAATTGCCGCGTTGTCAGTTCTGCTCGCGGAGCCCACGAGCACAGCTCTTCAGACTGCCATGTTCCCACCGGAAGCCTGACAGAAAATAGATTTTTAAGACTTTAAACTTTAAGACATAAATTTGAATTCTCAAAATATGTATGCTGATAGATTCAACCTACTATTAATATATGGGAAAAACAAATGACCATATGCTGCCTTGAACACATTTACTAGGCAAAAAACCCTATTGTGTGAAAGTACCAATTTTCTTTAACAAGAATTTGTTTTCAGAGCATCACATTAGTACATATTCCTAAGTATATAGAAGACTTTAAAATGCATTATCTTGGTCAATCCAGCAATTGTTTCATAATCCATTAACACAAGACGACTAACATAGGGATAGACAACATCCTTGGGGGCAGGAGCTACAGCTGACTAGCTGGTATGGCCTCAGGTGAAGTGCACTAACATCAAAATGGATGTGATTGACATTTTTGGCCTGCTTTTGTTACTGGGGTGGTGGTAAGCATGGGAATAGGAGTCATTCACCTTTCAGAGGCCTTAAGTTCCGTACACAACTGTGTGCATGCACACACACACACACACACACAAAAACAAGCCAATACCACCAAGCTTAATTTTAGTCATTTTGTGGCGTGATTCCAAGCCATTTTTAGGGATTTGTGAGGAAGAGTAAGCAGAGAGAGGTCGGTTTTCCAGAAAGAATAAGAACTGATTTTTTTCTATGCAAATGAGCATGATTTGAATTAGTATATTTGTCTCAATCTCCATAATATGCACTAGCATTTGCGGTGTGAAAAAAAATTAAATCTAGTCTATTTTATGAGCTTTGAACCTTACATACAAATAAACTAACAGCTTCAATATGTAGAGAAAAAATTTATTGGAATGTTAGAAACAATGTTGAGCAGTAAGCAATAAAACAATAGAGATGGCAATTCATATGATGGGCAAATTAGGCTGTAATGTTCCTTCCAGGAATGGTTTTCAGTCACAAGAGGCACACTGCTTGCAAATATAGTTCTAGCCATTGTCTCATTTTTTTCTTGGTCTTCTTTTAACATTTTGTCATTAAAGGTCAACATGAGGCTTGACCATCTTGAAGATGAACAAAATGGATAGTATATCTGGTAATTAATCTCTTGAAGTTGAAGATTTCTCAAATTATTACTTGAGCTACCAAGTCCCTGCAATAAAGCAAAGAGGTTAATATTTTTATCTTTCTGTTTCTTCTCTCCATTAGAAAGAAGACAATGTTGCTCAATTTTTTAAAAAGTACTGCAGTAGACAAGCTTTGTTTTTGTGTTTTACATCAAGAGAACACTGTACATCATAGATATATACCAGATAGCTCATGTAGAGTATTAGGCTTTTATTTAACCTCTTTGCTCAAGTCTAAATTATGGAAGAGCGAGTTTGGTGTAGTGGTTAAGGCACCAGGCTAGAAACTGGGAGACCATGAGTTCTAGTCCCGCCTTAGGCACGAAGCCAGCTGGGTGACCTTGTGCCAGTCACTCTATCTCAGCCCTAGGAAGCAGGCAATGGCAAACCACTTCCAAAAAAACTGCAGGGACTTGTCCAGGCAGTCTCCAAAAATCGGACACAACTGAATGGGTTAAAAAAAAAGTTATGGAGGTAAAATGTGGCAAAGGAATCCATGCTGTTGCCAGCCAGAAGAAATCTTTGGGTTAAATGTTCATTTTATATAATCTACTTAATTTCTCTCTTGCTTTTTAAAATATTTTTTGTAAGTCATGATGAATGCTGTGACCACTGCTTAAAAGGTAAAGGTTCCCTCCGCACATTTGTGCAGTCGTGTCCGACTCTAGGGGCCGGTGCTCATCTGTTAGTTAGCCGAAGAGCCAGCACTGTCCGAAGATGCTTCCACGGTCATGTGGCCGGCATGACGTGCGCGGAATGCTGTTACCTACCCACCGAAGTGGTACCTATTCATCTACTTGCATTTGCATGCTTTCGAATTGCTAGGTTGGCAAGAGCTGGGGCGAGTGCGTGAGCTCACTCTGTCACGCGGGACTAGGGATTCGAACCTCCGAACTTGCGACCTTCCAATCGACAAGCCTAGTCAAATGCAAATATTAATTAAAACAACCTAGTAGAAATCAGTCAATATACTTACACAGGGTTCTTTATGTAGGCTTCTTTCAGATGATAGTACTTCATCACATTATTCTATTAGCTTTTCAGAAATGATCTGTGTTCTTTCAGAAAACTTTCTGCATTGCCTTAAATGCTTCTTTATCCTCATAGTATTATTGGCATATTCTTCCCGGCAATTTTCTTCTTACCTGCACTGGTTTCTTCATTAACAGTGCCACACACTTATTGCTGTTTGAGACTCAGGCCTGAGAAGGGGATTACCAGAGCATGTCCCTTTCAAGAATACCCATCAAGGATGATAACTGAGATGCCAGGATCAAGAGAGTGCACATGTGAAACTGCCTATGGCTTTTTCCTGCAGGAAGTCCACAGTCTGTCCACATGGGCGCTACAGGAGAACAAGAGGTACTTCTCTCTCATTTCTCTGCAACTTCTCTAGCTGATTACTTCTCCCCCAGCCACTGGAACCATATTCGACATATCGAATATAACAGGACATGGTTACCCTGATTGTATGATAATTTCAAGTTTTATATATTTAAGTTTTCTTTGAAAGGATGGAGCCTCTGTACACAGATTGGTGCTATTTGGAGGGGCATTTTTTGAACCCATTGCGCAAAGCACTGAAGTGCTGTGATGGTATGTGGGAGTAACCTTGGGAGACAGGAGGAAGACCCGCAGCCTAGGCAACAGTCTGATAAGAGGCAACCCAGTCCACAGCTGGGGGGAAAGCAAGGGAAGCATTTCAGAAGGGACCCTCCCTAGTTTTCCAGAGACTAAAAAGAGAGAAAGGGAGAAATACTTTGTCTTTCAAGATTCTGTTCAAGGTAACCTTACAATAAAGATAGTGCTGATACTCCTGGTAGTGCTTCTTGTCTGGACTACCTCAAAGGGCTAACAAGTGCCATTTACTATCAAGCACTCCATGCAATTGCTTTAAGATGTGCATATACTTTGCTGCATGATTCATGACAAAATACTTCACTCTGCTGTGGAATCTGCTGTCCCATTATGTAGCAATGTCTGCACTTGATATAGCTTTAAAGGGGGATTAATGGAGCATATGGCTGACTAGAAGTTGGTTGCATGTTGTTTCTAATATCAGAGGCAGTATGCTTTGTACATTGGTTACTGGGAGATTGTAACATTCATGTCATACTTTGAACTTGTCATGGGCATCTAGATGGCCATTGTGAAAATGTAGGTGTTTGAACTGATCCACCCTAACTTTTTCTATGCTCTTGCTTACATGGGAAAGTTGCAATATATTACTTTTTAAAAAGGAACTTAGTTACAACATGACAATGATATGAAGCATTTATATTAGGTTATTATGCAATTTACTGACCAATACCAGTACTGCTCTACAGCAACCTTCTTCATGGCTAAAATTATACAGAAAATGTCATGGTTTGCTAGCTATCCCATAGAAAAAAAAGTATACACCAACCACATCAAAGGCTGTGAACACATGACAGTAATGGTGATTTGTCTTCAAGTCTTTTGTAATATAAGCAAATGTAGAGAGATCATCAGGGTCTTGTGCGGCACAGGAAATGTTACGAATCTCATGTTCAGCAATAATATTCTAAATGTAAAGAAAAGAAATAATTCTATAAATTTAATTATCCAGTCTAGTTCCCAGTATTTTATAATACTTAGGTTTTACATAAGCTTGCTAATGCAAATAAAATAATAGGCAGGCTGTAGCTGTATTTAAATTCAGTAATAAGCAAAATGTGTTATTTCCTGTCCAATCCTGTGATAACTGAGGAAAAAGTCCAGTTGGTCTCTAAATATTTAATTTTATGATTGAATTCATTAATCATTATTCCCCTAACAACTGACATTGAAAGTCACAATGTCTAAAAAATAGTAAGAATATTGTAGAAATATCTACAATACTTCAGGGTTTTCCTTGCATGTTAGTTATTGAACTTGAAGTTTTAACCTGTTCTAATAACACTAAGAACAGAAAGGATGTGGTAGTTAATCTAGATTACTGACTGTACAAAAAATAAAAGCATTATATTATTGGGTTTGTTATTAGTTGTTAATATACAAATAAAATTCATGTCCCAGTTTAGTAATTAATATTTAATTTCTCTATTAGATAAAAAGACAAAACGTTTTTATTAGTTCATAAATATATTCTGCTAGAAGAGTAAATGGTACAAAATCTTGCTTTCTTTAGACTTTCTTTTTTAAATTTAGGAATAAGGAAATGAATAAATAAAATGCTGTAGAAGTTAATTTCAGTTTATGGTGCCATAGATATATATTTAATAGGAGTGTGAATAAATTCTACTGAACCATATAAACTGAGGGATACTATCCAGATTACTGTAACATACATATATATTTATTTTATTATTTTATTTATGAAATTTATATAACCACCTCAATCCAATAGGGCCCTAGATGGTTTGCAACATGCATTAGAAAATATAAATCAATATTAATAAAACTGAATCTGGCATCAAAAGCTCTACATAACCACTCCAGTCTTTAACATAGCAAAAAGATATATACCTTTATTACATCCATTTTATGAATGTTTTTCGTAAAAAATAATATGGATTTGCTTCATTAAAGCTAAGCAACTATTATTTTACATATATTTTGCCTACAAAAAATCACAATCACATTAATGAATAAGCTTAACGAGCACCAATTTTTAAAGATCTTTAAACTAACATCTTGATTAAAATCATTTAATTTTATGCTAGTGCTGGCAAAACAGTATTTCAGGGTTTTTTTCTTACTTCTGTTGGTACTTTCAAAACTGTTGGATTAAAACAATATGGATTGTTATTATATTTACACTGAATATAATACATTCCTGCAAATGAAAACATAAATGTTGCCTTAGGATAGTAATTCTATTAGCAATGCTGTTAAGAAAACGTCTTCAATATTCTCAGAAGGTAATTAGAATTGGAAGAAGTATTTGTGCCAAAACCAGAAACTGGAATAACTTAATAAGCTTTGTCATTTTTAATCTACATTTCCAACTTAATTCTAGTTCGCAGAAAGGTTTGCTAAAATTTGAACTCTCTAGTTTAAATCTGAAATCATGGAACTCATAAAGCTAGTTTTGATTTAATGTAAGTAAAAATAACTAATCTACGATTTAGAAGTGTTCATTTTATTGTCATGTAATCTTTTTTTCTTTTCCTTTTGTTTTTGCTATTGTATGGTACCCAGAGTTCTTCAGAACCAAAGCAGTTTAAATAAATGAATAAATAAATAAGCAAGCTACTTTTACTTATCAGAAAAATCAGACAAAATTATTGTCCCTTTCATTAAAATGAAATTACTAGATATGATCACTCAGTGGATACAATCTAATGCGATAAAATTAAATTCTACTGCATTTAGTGAAACAAAGATGCTAGATTTGTATTTTTAGAATTTCAAATGTGCATTAATTCTCTTGATCGTGCCATGATATATCACACAATAGTGTTTAAAATGACTTAATCTATTTCCATGCACATTTGCTGGAGGAGGAGACTCATGGCAGCCTCATGATTAAGTAGCGTGACAAGAGGATCCTGGTTACAGAATGTACAGGTAGTCCTCGCTTAACAATCCTAACTGGGACCGGAATTTCTGTCACTAAGCAATGGCAATTCCGGTAGTCCCGATTGCGGTCATTAGGCCAGAACCGCACCGTTGTTAGGTGAGGACCTCATGCTTCTCCTGTCCTGCCGTGCTCACATCTGCTTCAGCTCCGTTGCCTACCCTTGCCGCCCCCCACTGACCTTCGTCTTCCTGCCTTCCGCTGCTGACAAAGTACACCTGGCCAAAGCAGCTGCTGGCCCTTTTTGAGACCCTCACACGGCCTCCCTGAAGCGAGGGGAAGCAGGGGTAGGTGGCAGCAGTGGAGTGTAGGGAGGCCAAAGGGCAGAGATAGGCGGGTGGGGAGAGCTGAAGTGCACACTGCGGTTGTAAATGTGGGTGGGCTGCCAAGCGCCCAAATTTTGATCATGTACACTTCTGCTGTTCAAGCTACGTTGGTTACTGGTAGCTTTCTGAATGCAATTCAAGGTGCTGGTCTCTACCTATAAAGCCCTATGATTTCTTAGGGACTGCCATTCCCCAATAGTTTCTGCTCTTCTGGAGGGCCTTTGGGATGCAACTATATTAGTAACATCACCTCCCCCAATTTTATACAAGCATGTGGGAGAGTGCAATCAAAGCAATGTTAGAAGAGAATATACACTAGTCTATACAATGAACTCTCGCCCAGTCATGCTCCACCCCATCCCATCCCATCCCATCCCATCCCTCCCTCCCTCCATCCATCCATTAGATTACTGCTATAATCATGCAACTCTCAGCTGTGTAAGTGACACTCAGACGTATCATGAATTTTAAGAGAACAGATGATTTTGCTTTTTTTTAAATTACTATGAAGGCTCAAAAGAAAGTGTTAAACTCATTTTCCTCAAAGCAATATAAGACATTCAGTTATGAAATGAAAGGAACAATTAAAGAGCCCTAATAAGCTCAATTTGCACTTAATTTGGAAATGTATGTAAAAATGGTGATTATTTCAAGGAAGCAGACATAGTCACAAGCAGTTTCATGAAATTTCAATAACTTATGCATCTTATTTTGAAGCTGACCCGGATAGTATGTATTAAAAAAGAAATAGTATTGGACTGTAAAATTATCACTTGGATAAAACATTATTCACTGATCAAATATACATAAAATGGACAAAGCCAGATGTTTATCTTAAGCCAAACTAGCATTGGTCAAGTTGTGGATAGATCAGTATTTTTTTAGGTTAAGACTTGACAAAAATTCATCAATATAGTTTGTTAACTAAGTATGTATATCTTTGCTTATGTCTGATCGCTTAGATGTTCTTAGTAACAATAAGAATTTTAAGCTGTGATTTTAATTAGACAGCTACATCACAAAGGGGAATATGAACAAAACAAAAATAAAACAAATGAAAATTGCATGGACATAATTATTGGTACTCCTGACCACTTCATTTTTTTAATTATTTACAATATGTTCAGTAATATATGAAAAGCGAAGTGGACTATGGAATAAACAATGGTGGATGCCATTTACTTGTGTCAGTTCCAACTTATTTCATGGCAAAGTGGGATTATTTGGGAAAAAGTGGAGGGGTATCAATCCGTTTGGCAGCATCTATATATATATATATATAATGAGTGATGTTCTGGTTTAAGTTGGACTACTTCTCTAAAAAAAAGTCCCCTACTAAAGTCCTGTGAGAGAATGTACTGTGGTGCACAATGGCTGTAGGTAGATTTGAAAAATACTAGCAAGGAAATGTCAGTGACAGAAAGTAGTTCTGGATTTCTCCTAACCATGTTGATTTTTATTTTATATTGAATGATACAAATACTTAACATTCTTCCACTTTTAACACAAAATTCACTGTCTATGGAAGAATACATTCTCTCATAAATATTGATATAACGATATCCTTGTAACTCAGGATCTGATGCATCTGATGAAAGGATTACAGTTTATGAAAGCTTCAGCTAGAATAAACTTGATCATCTTCAAAATGTAATGAGAATCATTTGTTGTTGAAAGGGATGGAGAGCACCTATTTTCAACTACTTAAAACAACTGCCTGTCTGCAACTACTAATGATGCCTACCTTATTTGTTGCATCAATAAATTTTACTCCTTTGTAAGAGACAGATAGAACAATAGTAGGAACTTTCTTCATTTGTTCTGTAGACTTCTGAAATTAAAAACAAACAGAAAAATGATGAATTGGGGAAGTCTATAATTTTCCTTCTTCTCCTCAAGATAAATAATACATTACCTGCTATGGTGTGCAGTGGGTCATTCATAAGAACGAAGTTGCTTCAGAGCAAATGAACAAGTATTGTAGCACCTGTCTGCAACAAACTAAACCAAATCGCCTTTTGTTGCGATTGTGTGACAGATGTGGAGAGCAGCCATGCAATTCATGCAATTCCCCCCAAAAGGCGTGGCTGCTTTAAGGTACTACGTTTGAGCCTCTGTCCATTCCAAAGCACTTGTTTTCTTTGCATCTGAAGCACTGCACACCTATTACCTGCTGCAGCTGTAGGAATCTATAGGGGAAATAGTCGAACTATACCCACCAGATGCTAAAGGGAAAAAGGCTCTGTCTAATTTATTTAAGAGTGTGTGTGGAGGTATCTCCTTTCAAGCAAGAGGGTAACACAAAACTGAATGCCTTTGCCCTGACTCTAACAGTTAACAGCAGAAGTATTTGAACGAGAAGGTAACAGATACAACTGGATCAACATATTACCTATTCTGGTTCTTACATTAAAATGTTTGGCTTTCTAGATCTGCAAAGTTTACCACTTCGTAATTATTTGATTTATTGTTTGCTAAGGCATCTGGTAAAATACAATTATTTGCCATTTAACAATATCTGATAAGTAAAAATAAAGCATGTCTTTAAATAGATTTATTTTAGCAGAATAAGCACCTGATAGTGAAATTTCTGGAAAGAGAAGTATTTTGGTGTGAAGCCTGATAGGTGTGGGGAGGGTTCCCCATTGTTATTTATGTCAGTTTTTTCCCATTATTATAAAACCATGATACACCTGAGGAAAAGAGTGGCATTTCTGATTTATGGTTCTTGGCACCTTTACTGCTAGCAGGCCATTTTCAGTGGCACAGCCTTCAGGAAAGAAAGCAGCACCTCCATTCAGGGATGTTCTTCATGGGTAAGTCTCACTTTCTGTGGGTGGGCTATCAAGCTTCTCCCATGAAAGCAAATTAGTCTATTATATTCTACGGCTCCTGGCGACCCTTCTAGGTTACATATTTAATGGTGTACTATATACCCTAAAGTCTTTGTGTTTTTTAAAAAATACTAAATATTATGACTGATCATTTTATACAAAACAATAAAGAATTGCTGAAGTTTGTGGGAAGGACATTAGAGATAGTTTTATCTAGATAGATTATTTAAGAATTTCTATAGAAGAAAGTAAATTTTAATTATTATTGAAAAATATGTATGCTCTGCTTTACCTAACTATGGTATGGCAAAATAACTACCTATAAAATGAGTAAACCACCATTCATCAAATCAAGAAAATGATATTGATATACAAGCACAAGGATAAACAACCTATCTCACCCCAGATACTGCTGAACTACAACTTCCAGCAACCTCAGCTAGCATAGCCAAGCCTGACTTCTCTGCTGAGTGAAATGAAGCTGATATTTGAAGCTCTTAAATGATGAGCAAGCATTTGTGCTTACCAGCATGTGTGAGCAAAGGATGAAGGGGAACATCATTAGTAATTACAATCTCCCCTGATAGAAAAGCTCCTGGTTGTGGAAATGACTCAGATGTTGGAAAAGTAAGCTGTGGCCCAGGGAAAAAGGTTAGATGTCCAACAGCCAGTGCTATGGTTTGGGCACTAGTGAACCTAAACATGTCCTTCTCTTGGGATAGTATGTTCGATGCATTATTAAGGGGGAAAGAATATCATGTCTGTTGGCATGGTAAGTTGGAATATAAAACATTCCATTCTGCACTACCCAAGGAAGATGAGATAATGAAACAGCCTACCAATCAGCACCCTCAGTGAGAGGTGGTTCTCCTGAACACGTGACATGATGATATCCCATCTCTCAACTCTGGGTTCTGAGTTGAGGGAACAATTTGACTTTCTTAAAATGAACTTTCCCTTGCTGAACTTTCCTGACATATCTCATTCATGCTCAATACCACTAGAAGTTATCTTCCCACCATCCAATGACCATACATGGATGATAGTGAGAGGGGAGTGTTATCTGTCAGACAGCAGCTCATCTGGATCAAACATTCAGCAAATTATGCTAGGATGAGTCACTGGCTCATGTTATCTGAGTGATGCAGATTAGACAGAGACCCATAGATCATTTGAATGTTTGTTGTCACTATAGCACCTGAACTAAAGTAGCCTATTCACTAAAGGTGATCATCCATCTGCAGCCTACCCACCCTCAGCTCTGCTCTCAAGGCCATCCCCTCCAGTGCATAGCCTATGTCAATGTTGCCAACCTGGCTGGGTCAAATGGATGTGGTGGCATTGATGCCATACATAGCACATGCTGTTTAATCTGCATGGAGGCAATAATGTACAAAGTAAGTGAAGCTTAAACATGAGAGAGCCACTTTGATGTAGTTGCTAAAATACTGAGCAAGAAGCCGGGAGATGGTGAGTTCTAGTCCTCCCACAGGCATGAAAGCTACCTGGGTAGCTTTGGGCTAGTCACTCTCTCTCTCAGCCCAACCCACTTCACAAGGCTGTTGCTATGGGGGCAATAGGAGGTGGGATCATTATTTATACCAACTTGAGTTCTACAAACTAAAGGCAGGATATAAATCTAGGAATAATAATGTAACATTTGCAAATTATAGGTTTATCTACTGTAATCATTTGGAAGAGTAATAGTTTACTCACCCTCATTTTTGCACAGGCATCCTGTGTAGATTCTGTACCTCTTAATTCTTTTACCAGCATTGAACCTAAATACTTAAAAGACAAACAAATAATTTGTTTTCTTTAGTTGAGAACAGTGTAAGTAATTTAAGTTTTGAAGTAGAATTTGCTATTCCATGTTTTGTACTGAATAATTACTGTGTTCTCCAAATAATTTGAGGAGCTGCTTAACGTAAATTTTAATCTTTTTTGTAATGCCTAAGCAAGGTGTCTTTCTCTCCCCCCTCCCCCCACCTTTCTCTGTCCTTTTCCCTTGCCTCATCTTCATCCAGTTTTGTTCCCCACTTTCACTTCCCTTCCTTCACGCCCATTTGGCTGATTAATAAACCCACCTCTCCCCTGAACATATACTTTTAGAACTTTATAGTTCTAGAACTTTGGAAGAATGTTCATAATACTGGAAATTCTTGTTGAAATCATTTTATTCATACAAGAAATACCTCATCACTGCTACTGTTACATTATGGAGAGGAAATAACTGTTTGATTGACTTACAAATGCTTTGTAATCACACGATTGGAAAATTAGTTTCTCTGGATGATGCTGCCAGTATTGTACTGGTGTTGATCCTGTAGCTTCATTAGGAGGTCTCAAGGTAATAGATGGTTCACCCCAGTCTCCAGTCTGAAAATCAGATACATTCCCAAAACAAAGTAAGCTATAGGAAAGTTAGCTTGTAATAATGCTTTCCTGTATTTGTAGTCAACTTCTATCGATTGAATATTACTGCATGTGTCATAAACTAACCTACTAATGCTATGTGGACATTTCATATTACAGTTCTATGTTTCATCTGAATTTTCTAGCAAAGAGCAAATAATCTCCAAAATACACAGGCATTATTTAAAGGAGATTATTACTGACAACATTTTACAGGAGAAACTAAACACAATTTCAGATACTTGGCTCAAAATGGGAAATTCAACTAAACAAAGTACCTGAAAGTAAACACCTACAATTTTCACTATCTATATGACTACAAAAGTCATATTAGAAAGCCAATTAGAACTACAGCATTAGACCACCCTATAAATGCTTAGAAGTAAATTCTCTAAAAACCAATGGAATCAAAATAAAATTATCTTAAGTCAAATTGCAATGCATGACAAATTGATATTCTTACAGAAGGAAAGAAGTGTTTTAGTTGATTTGGGCTATAATTTGCATAGGAGTAAGCCTCACCAAATAAAATGGAATTTATTTTGGAGCAAATGTGTAGGCTTTTTTTTAATTCACAAAACAATTACATTTGGAAGGCACTTACTAAAACAATATATTAAATTAACGCTAAAAATAACTTCTCAGTTCATTTTTAAGTGCTTTGTTCTTGTTTAACTGTTCTCAGATGGACAGAAGTGGCAACTAATTGTTAACATTTTAGCAATCTTTTTTAAACCTGGAAACATAACACATTGGCAAAAGCAACAGAAAAGCGTAATTTTTACTGAGAATTCCAGTAAAAAAAAAGTATGCTTTGATTTCTCAAGTCAGGACACAGCGAATATAACAAGCATTATATATACTGTATATATCTATATATCTATCTCCCATGTCTATAGGCCACACAGTAAAGACAAAGACAGAGGTTTATACAGATCTACAATGACAAGCACAAGATAAAGTGGAAGGCACCAAAATTTTCTATTTGGTGGAAACTGAAGCAAGACTGCAGAAAATGAAGCAAACAGAAACAACTTTGTGCCAACATTACTGCCTTTAGTTAAAGGCTTACAGTAATGTAATTCATCTGCTTTTCTTAAAAGTACTTTAAAAATAGCTTGAATAGCCACTTGCAACATTTGCATTTTTCTGAAAGATTTTTGGGTTTTTTGAAGAAAAGAGAATAGTAAAACTGAGTAAGTCCCCCCACTCTTGGCGCAGGTGTATTTTTCTCCTTATCTTCCTTAATGCTGGGAAGTGCTAGTGCACTTGTGCAACATATCAAACTTATAACACACTTGTTAGCAAATATATGCCAGTGTTCAACTGTCATTAATACCAACATTAAACATTCTAGATTGAATCCAATGTTAAGCACATGCAACTGATTTTGCAAAAGCAACTTTCCTTACCTCCCCCTCCCCCCAAGAAAGATGGAAATTATAAATAGAACTCTGATTCCCGAGGGAAAATCTCCCCAATTTGTATGGATCCATGTCATTCCAGGGTATTCCATTCAGCATAGCTACCAAAATGTTGGATAGTATTTTTATGGTCTAGAAGGGCTGCTATGGGGATAAGGGATATGTACATCTGCTTCTGCCAAATGTGTTTCATTTGCCTAAATCTGGATCCCCATTAGAATTTTGAAACTTATTTAACTTTTATACAATACATTTGCCACACGTACATTAGTGTTATTGCAAAAAAGCAAATTGTCAAGTATCTAGGATCTAGAGGCACCACGAGGTTTATAGGAGATGGGCAAAATTGTTCTAGGGAGATCCTTTCCTTTGGCCAGCCTACTCCACCTTAATTAATTAAACAGCTACCATGCCACCATATCCATGTTTCTCAAACTTGGCAACTTTAAGATGTGTGGACTTCAATTCCCAGAATTTCCCAGCCAGCCTGACTGGGGAATTCTGGGAATTAAGTCCACACATCTTAAAGTTGCCAAGTTTGAGAAACACCGTACTACGATGTCCTCTATCTTGTATCTCCTCTTGTATTTGATCGGCCCTGCTGCCTGCCATTCATACATTGAGAAACTTTCTTGAAAATGACAGCTATTCCACCAGTTAGCCAGTACAGCAGCACACACTGCTGATAGTCTCTGGAGACTGGAAGACCTCCTGGTTTGGAAATCTTTGGTTAATACCCTCAAGCCCAACCCTTAATTAAGATGCATTTAAGGGTACATCTTGTACATGTAAGAAAGACCTATAATAGACCATGACTATGCTTAACACTATTATTAAGCTTATATTTAATACTCCCATTAGAATTGAGTTTGGAATTTTTCACACACATTTGTGTTCTTTAGTAATTAGAATTGCTTACGGAAATGGCAATTTAATATTATCAACAAGCATAAAAGAGGCAGCTGTACTGTCCATTTGCTTAAGTAATCTTATTAATGTCACTCAAAGAAATATGATTACACTCAGAAGTCTTGTTTTTGCTTTTACTGGAATAGCTTGTCAAGGCTATATTGAAGATAACACTTGTTTTAAAGCTTTGATCCACAACAAGTAATTTTAAAAAGCCAAAGGCAGAGATGGAACTCCTCTCCCTACAGTCTTCCACTGAGTCAGCCACAGAGCAAGGCACATGGGCCAGAATCCTCTGCAATAATGATCCTGTTTCACTTTTTTTCCTTGTTCATTTATAGCCAGCAGTGTAGCCACTACTTAGATCTTAATTCCAGATAAGATGAATAATTGCAAGCAAATACAAGGGGGAAGTTTTATTATTCAGATATTACAAGAAAAATATTTATATTGTTTCCACTTCAAGAACTAGAAAGTGACACCTATAGCAAAGTAAAAGAAATCCAGTTCATGTCATACATACAGTATATAGTCCAAGCATTCTTGTGATATTCATTCTCCTTTTAAATTAAATTACAATTTTGGCTGGGATTATAGAATTGAATTGAGATGGAACTAAAACAAGAATGACTCTTGTTAGACATAAATAAAAATAGAGAAGAAATAAAAATAGAGAAGAAATCTGCACTCTAACATTAGTCTTAGTGTCTCATTTAAAAATGGAGTAATTCTTCCACTGAACTTTAATTTATATATAAGCAATCTGCTTTATGTAATTAATGTTCAAAATAGATTGTTACCATTTTATTCTCATATCAAAATGATCATAATTCAAATTAATTTTAAACCTATATTTATTTAGCAGTAATCCTAAACTCTTCCATTGCTGACAGGTATTTGAAAAGAGATTAGGTTCTAGGAGAAAGAGGTACTACTGACAGGATAACAATTAATTATGTTATTAGAAGTTCCTTGGCTGCCCAGGGAAAGATCCACACTGTAGATGCCAATTTATGGTGTTCCACCTGAATTGTGTTAGAAACCCTGATTTGTTGGGGTGCCATGAATCTATTAGATCAAGCATCTCTTACTTCTGGGCTGTGCTCTCAAAATACAGTAGCTCAACCAGTGACATTCCTACTTTTCTTTCAGTAGAAAGGAAAAAATGGACGCTTCCTACTTCACATCTTGACCCAGTGAAAAGATAAGACACTGAATATAACATCTGTTTTACTTCTGGGTCTTACCTTCCCCAACATAAATTCTTTATTGGTAGGAGGAAACAAATGTAGGAATCAATTCAGATAGCATTCCCCCTTCCCTTTCAACTACTAAACAAGTTATTATCTTTAATTCTTCATATTAATAAATATTTTATAATAAAATAATTATTATATCATTATATTTAGAACAATCAAAATCAATAGTGTTAAATGCGAAGAAATGTACTGTGGCTGTAGAAATGGACAGATGTTCATGTGGTAATTATTTCCATTGGAAAAAGTGTATGTATTATGAATGTGAACAGGAGATCTAGTGTCTACTTTGCATATAATTCAGGAAGTTATAAGATGGGTAACAGGGACCAGTAGCAGCTCATGGAAACAATCTTAAGGCTGACATTCAATATATGGCTCATGAGAGTATGATATTGCTTCAAGACATTTTCTTTTTTAAATCTGAATGCCAGCCATTAAAAAGTACACTGAGGTAACTATTTTTGACATTTGGAGAAAAAGTCTTGACAAACTAGAAAAGGGACCATTCTGGGTGACTGAATCACAAAGGCACAAAATAGTGTCAAATTGCAGAATGTATGCAATTTACACCTATTGTCTTTAAAGGTGAACAAAGACAACCATCTCGAACAAAAGCTGAAATACAGATGAAGGAATTGAAAAAAATCAAGACATTGCACACTGCAGCATTAAAAATTGCATCCGGTTATACCCTCCCCTCCCAAACATGCTAACTGCACATTATGAAAAACAAATACATAACAAACAGAATCCTGGAAATTACTAGATATTACACACTGCCTTCTGGAATCCAAAAAGCAAGGCACCTATATCAACACCAAAGCAGCACAATCAACAGCAATACAGTGACAACATAGCCATTTATTGACATATCTTACATTATGAACCTGATGGACTGCTGAGTAAGGATATCCTGCATTCTGGTTGGTCCATATCTCACAGACAGAAGACTGCTAACATAAATAGAAAACTATATCTCATCTTTTAAATAAACATCATCATCATCATCATCATCATCATCATCATCATCATCCCTTAAACGTAAGAAGAATTAAAGCATTGCACAGAGCATAAATATAACTTCAAAAATTTAAAAGAAGAAAGAACTATTAATTTATAGGAGCTGTCAATACTCTTTTTAATGTAATTTCTGATAAAACAATTTTGGGGCTTATAGAAGATAAAAATACAGCACAATCCAGTTCAGAATAATTAAATTATTCCCTGATTATGGATTAAAGTTTTCACAGCAGAGAAATCCAGTTTTCCTGACACATTCCAGCCTTTGATTTCTATTCCATAGCTGAGCAGTTTTGCAATATATTTTATGAGAGAGAGAGAGAGAGAGAGAGAGAGAGAGAGAGAGAGAGAGAGAGAGACCTTAAATATTCAAATAAATAATCAAATAAATGTCACTGCTGAGCAAAAGGCATTAACATTTGGAATATTGACTGCAGTCCAGCAAGCCTGTATGATGCAAAAGTCAGTTATTTTAATGGTGAAGACACCAAAAGAGAGGAGACCTCTTTGGAGTAGATCACTACACCTTTGCTGCAATACTTAGCAGTAAAAACTGCATTCATAGTAGTAGAATAGCAGTCCAAGCGCTACAATTTGTTGGAAGTATAATTACAGCTAGTCAGGAAAGATCACAGTGCAGCAACTGTGTCAAAAAGAATAGAAAATCCATTTCATATCATCAGACAGCAGCACCTGATGTATTTTTTCTTATTTGGAGACCACAAGCGACTCCGAGATAATTAGTTCATAGTAGCCAAGCAACTAAAGCACCAGATATAGTAGCTACCCGCAGTCTCCTGAGCAGGCAACAATGAAAGGCCTTAAACAGATGAGAAATACAACTGCAATCTTTGGAAGTAGCTAGCAATTAATACATCAATAGCTTAACCACAGCATACAGAGCACAGCCAGCAGTTAAGACGAAGAGCACAAATGTAATACTGGTATCTAAATAAAGCCTGAATTTCAAACAGACACAGCTTCCTGTGAGAAAATCCCACTTGTAATGTATTTTCTTCTTTGAAATCTGAGCTCCTTTCACTGATAAAATTATATCATTGCTAAAATTCTGAGTTGGAAAACGATTTTCTCTGAACTGCCCAGAAAGAATCCTACAACTCAATACTAAGAATTTGTATCACAACCAAGCAGTTATTATAATTCAGCAAAACAGGTACTTTCGTAGCAAACAGTCAAAACCAATTACCAGTTACATAAATCAGATAATTGGTAAATAAGTATTACATTATATGAAACTTTGTAAGGTTGTGAAGTGGTTGCTTCTTCAATAAGTCTTGGAAACTGAAGATGTAGCAAGGATATCAAGCGTTACGTGGATTTTAATTTGGGCAAAGATTACAACAGGCTACAGGCCTTCTGGGTATGCAAAAGACAAGGCAGCAAAAAGCCTGAGGACAAAAATAGACAAACATACCAGATTCAGCAGTTCTCCTCAAGGAGTATAGCCTCTGAGAGCATGGCCTAAATTTGCATTTATGATCCATGCAGAATATACAAGGGGTGTTGCTTTAGAAGGTCTGAGGGCTTGCAGAATTATGTATAGTTTCTAAATGTTTGAAACAACACAGAATTTTCAGTGCAAATATCCTAATAGCCCAACTTCAATATTCATAGCCAGTTTTGGAGATCATGCAACAAAGGCAGCATGGAGACATGGTAGCTAGATCAGCACCAAAAATAAGTCATCTTCCATAGCTCAGAGCAGTATTTCTCAACCTTGGCAACTTTAAGACATGTGGGCTTCAACTCCCAGAATTCCACACGTCTTAAAGTTGCCAAGGTTGAGAAACACTGGCTCAGAGTATACTTCCAATAAAAGATCCAATTGCCTTTCAGACAACTGCTTACTACTTTTAGCATTATCAGATCCTTTTTCTGATATTCTAAAAAAAAAGAATATATGTAGAAGAAAAATATTCTAAAAAAAGAATATTTTAAAGAGATTTGAAATGTTCCTAAAGATCTAGTCGAATTCTGAAGATAATTTATTCTGACAACACTAATGCCCAAGGTTTATTTTCCTCCTTAATTAGTTCTCTGTCTTGTTAATGTTTCGATTACTGGATATGAGAATTTGGCATAAGAGAAACTAAACTATGGATGAAAATGGGTTTAACACTTGTAATTTCTACTGCTATAGAAAATATACCGAAGAAGCACCCAAGGTAGCTCAAGTGCCAAAAATGAATCGTATTCTCTACGCATATTCAGGGCAACAGCGCAGAAGGAACTCAGGTTCAAAATAAAAAATATGTGAAATATGTGAAAACATTTTAAATGCCTGTTTAATAAACACAATTAAAAACTGGAGAGAATGACAGGGTGCGAATAATAATGAGTAAATCATAGTTTTCATCCTCTTGCTCCAGGTTGAATAGTTTCGGAGAGTTTGAATAAACAGATTTGACTGAGATTGTAGCATGGGGAGGTCAGAATCTGCCCCCCTCCCATGTTGCAGATACTACACCCATTTTGAGCATTCCACAGCTGTTGTTTTGATAACAATAGACTCTGTATAGAGGCATGGCCTCTCTGTTTTGACCTAGATATCTCCTCTGAAAATGGGGCCCTAGATGAAGCATAATTTCTTTCTTTAGGGAACCTGCTCAGCTTCATGAACTTAAAAGCAAAACAAGAGAAAACATAGCAGTGTGCACTTCATATCTGAAGTAGCTCTAAAACTATTGTTTCAGCTGCAAAAGACAAAGCATGTAATAGTTTTCTTCAAAATACGTTAATGTGTTGTTGTATTTTGTAAATAGAGAACCAGAAGAGTTTGTAGAAAGTGGCTAAGAACATCCTGAAGGGCAAATAAAACAGCAAAGAATTAAAAATCATGATTACTGAATTGGACAGCTCTTATGAGGTATCTAATATCTAAATAATCAACAGAAGATTAAATAGTCAAGGGAATATATCGTTGGGGGAGATGGGCGGTCATATAAGTTAAATAAATAAAAATAAATAAATATCAGGTATAGCCATTTTTTCTGCAAGCAAAAATTCTTCTGCTTTCCAAATATTTATAACAAAGCCCAAAAGTGGCCTGGGAAATAAATAAAATAAAAATAAATGTTGTCAAATAGGTTCTTAAAATTAGGAGCACTTGGTTTCTAGGTAGAAATTCAAGTTTTCGGATAACTTGAATATAATCTTTAATTCAAGAAAGGCTTAGTTACACAATTCACAGTTTATACTTTGTATTTTGTCTTGAGCAGAATAAAAATTCAATCAACTTCAGGACTGATATCCAAGGCTAAGTGCTGCACCAAACTTTTACTTACAAATAATACAAATGAAAAAGCCGATATATTAAATAATCTAGCTCAGTAGATAGTAGCACCTGGCTGTCCTTTGCTGATCTCAAACTTCCAAGCAGTGCTGGATCTAGATAGCATTTGGATGTGAGACCAGAGGAAATCCCAGACCTGTAGCTAGATTGGAAATTCCAAAAAATCCCATTCCTTATTAGTGCCATGAAGTCCCCAGGAGTCAACCGCAAGTCAGAAAAGTCTTTATCTTTATTTTAATTCAATAATTTAATATGCACATAATTATAATCTAACAGGCTTTAAGAGACTGAGTTTCTGGATTCTACAGCCACATGATATTTATACATTATTTTGTAATCCTAATCCTATCTTTCTGTAATCCTAAAGAATCTACATTATGTTTCCTCCCCAGTACTTGCTAAAGAAAATAAAATTCTACAATACATAAAATAAATCCTAGACTTGGATCAAGACTAAGTGGGATAATTTTTAACAGCAGATGTTCACTGTGCCAAATCCATAGAATTCAGAGTGATGCCTACAACCTGAACAACGCATTTTTTAAAAAAATAGAGAGAGAGAACAGAGATCATGGCACTGGTATAAAAAAATAACCAGCATTCAATACAGGAAATCAAGAGCTTCCTCATATCAGCCAGTTACCAATCAGTTAGCATCGGATTTAGTAAAGTAAATCCATCTGATGCAAGTCAGTAATATGAAGGGGATATGAAATGTTTTTCACATATTAGAAAAACTTTGCCTATTCATGCTTAACACAAACTACCATAGTTGTTAACAGCTATAATGACATGTGAATGCTTATGGATTTGCTTTTCATTCTAAATTATAACAAAGGCAATAATAATAACAATAACACCACCTCTAAATTACAAAGAAGTCTCCATAATTTCCTAATTTGCCAAGACAATGGGACGAAAAACATCATCATTCTTGAGAATTTCATTACAGTATAAAATCAGTACTTATACACTGACACCTTCAAGTGACAAAAAAGTATCTTCTTTTAAAAAAAAATTAAAATTACATCTGACTAATCAGTCTTTTGATTTCAAAAGAAAAAGTATCCTGTAGGGTTTTTAAAGGTCATTTCCATATTTCCAAAAGTTGGCATTAAGCTTCTGAAAACCTGTGGTTGCTCTTGAAATCCAAGGCACTGGAGTGATCCCATGTAATTAAAAAAATTACATGGACTAGTCATGTCTAGTTGAAGACTGGAAAATGAACTGATTTCATATAAATAATTAAATACATATACCGGAAAGCCTTCAACGAATCCCATCACAAATTATCTAAAAGTTCATTTGGGAAGAGTTAACACTCTGCAATTTAACTGTAAAAATAACAGTTCCTACATGTTCTCTTAATTGCTCTCATATCAACAGAAGTTAAAGCCAACTGTATTGTATGCCAATTTTATAAAATATTTCTATCAAAAAAGCATTTCCACTGGCAAAGCAGTTTAAGGTGCATTTTACAAATGAGCTGTAAATTAGCTGGGGTAGTGAAAGATACAGTATGTGTGGAAATAATGGAAATATACCAGTACTGAATATTTTTTCAGAGCTGATAACTTAACAATTGTGTATTTTAAAAAATTATTTAATATAAGGAACAAATTTACTGAAGGACAATATTCTTAACTAAACCTATGTCTTATGAGAAGCTTAGCAGTTCCCTTAGGATGATGGGATCCAGTTCAGCACATTTTACTTTTGAAACTGGCTACATTTGTGTTGGCCTGTCCATCTCCCAGGACTGTTCACATACAAATAACTGTACGTTTACAGAACTCTATAAAGCACTGGTGAAAAAAATGTACTTGCACTGAAAAGAATTAAAATGATACAAAATAAAAAACAAATTCAGCTGAAAAATCGGGCACCAATTTTTGAAATATACTGCTAAAGAAAGAAATGTTTAAAAGATACCGTCCTATATGAACTGGAATAGCAAGCTGCTTTCCCAACTTTACCTGTGCCATTTGTCTTTCCAGTTTTGACCGGGGAATATCCTCAAAATAGCTGTCATTTCTTCTTCTCCTTGCATCTCCCTGCATGATAATGTGTGGTATATCCAGGGAACCACCAGTAGTATAAGTGCTTTGGCTGAGCGAGGGAGACAACTGGGGAGGAGTGTGATTACCACTGGGTTCCTGCATCAAGTAAGAAAGAAAGTGGAAGCATGAAATATGTTCTCAACACTCTAGCTAAATGTGCAAGAACTGCAACTGCAAGAACCACCTGCACTTTTCAATCCATGTTAATAACATGGATAACACACACTATCAAATTTGGGCACACAATAGTTCTATTACTGGCCAATGCTTAGAACTGCAGGAAATTCTTACACTTTAAACTGACAATAATTCAACATCTTATTACAGAATTTAAGGGCCTTTCTTTAAATATTATCATAGCTATACATATAGGAGAAGTCACAGCAAAACAATGTAAAGGAGTTACTTATATTGCTGAAAAGACTTTTGCAGGTGGAAATTTCCCTAATCATAAAGCTATTAGTGATAACAACAATTGCTCTTCAAGCACATGAAGAGTTTTCACAGTATTCAAATACTGCCACAGAGTGTAGGACATGGAGTAAGGCACTTACGAACAGGTAGTAAAATTTCAGTTGAACAGTACAACAATTTTAAAATGCTCAGGCTGGAAGTGGTTTGTCAGTCGATTCAGTTTGTCATTATAGGCAAGTAGTGAGATCTCAATATGTGTGAAGGCTGGAGATGTTATTGAGGAGATTTAAAACTGGTTCCCTACATGGGTCAAAGGTGAGCAGATGCCTAAATAACCCTTCCATTGTGTTGCACAGCCCATTTACCTTTCCCAAGTTTCTCTTCTCAATTTTCTTTTCTCTGTGTTGCTCTCTAGAGGAGGATCTATAGACTCAATTCCTCAGAAGTGAGAGAAGACCTCACAGTTTGCAGCAATCTCTAGTCTTTGCTAGGGATAGAGCTTATCATACTCTTCTGGGGTTTTTTTAGCATGCTTGCTCTTTCAGTATTTTACAGTGCCAGGAGATGGCAACTAGAAATGGCCTATATTTGAGCAATCTCCCAGAGGTTTGTGTGGCTGTGCCAGCAAAAAGAATGATAAACCAACATTTATCTGTTAATTAAACCCATTTCTATCATGCCATAATCAATGTTATTCTCAGCAGCTTACTTAGTATATAAATCAAAACAATTTAAAACATCCATGGTCACATTCAAAACAAAAACAATCAGTCAAAAATAACCGTAAAACAAATTAATAAAAAATAAAGGATGGCATCCTATATAAGCTCAGGGGAAAGCCCACTGAAACCATCCCATTTTCAGACATTTCCAAAATGTCAGCAAGGAGGAGGCTAACCTCCCCTGACAGGTTGTTCTACAGCACTGGCACTGGCACAGAAAAGCAGTGCCTTCTTGCTTCAGCCCCCAAACTTCCCAAAAGTATGGGATTTGCAGTAGCTTCTCTCCAGTTGTTCTAATAGGTTGGGCCAGTACTAGTGGAGCAGGCAGTCCTGTAATATAATTTTAATTTGAAAAAAATGGCTCGGGGGATAAAGTTATATTGGAAAGAAAAAGAGTAGTTTGTAATGTGTAATAGCTTGCTTTATTATTTGAAGAGAAGTAGTAATTAAAAGCAGATAAACCTCTTTCCAATCTCCATAAAAAAATAAAATTGTATTTCAATCATAGGAGACATCTGTTACATAAACCTTACTGAAACAAAGAATCATATTAAAATATCAGGGTAACATGAAATATCAGTTCATGAAATATGAAAATGTTTTATGGCTTGGCAATCCCATAGACATTAAATAAGGCTAAGTTCCAGATCACAGTATTAACCAAAAGATTGAATGCTTAGAAAAATAGAAGACTTGAATTTAACTGAATATTTAATTATTATTATTATTATTATTGTTTGATTTATATCACCGCCCATCTCCCCCCACAAGGGGACTCTGGGCGGTTTACAACAAAATTGATTAATTAAAAACATATAAAATACAATACATTATTCCAATTTAATTAGATATAAATATATAAAATCCAAGAGGTTATGTTATTGTTTAAGGAACTCTATGGTGCCAACCACCTCCAAGAGGAGCTATTACCCCCCCCCATCCCAGGCGAGGTGGCAGAGCCAGGTCTTCAATTGCTTTCGGAAGGTCAGGAGTGTGGGGGCCTGCCTCACCTCCAGGGGGAGAATGTTCCAAAGGGCGGGTGCCACTGCCGAGAAGGCTCGCCTCCTGGACCCCGTCAGATGGAATTCTTTTATAGACGGGATCCGTAGCAAGCCCTCTCTGGATGACCGGGTGGGGCGGGTCGACGTTCTGGGGATGAGGCGGTTCCTTAGGTAACCTGGTCCCATGCCATGTAGGGCTTTAAAGGTAACAACCAACACCTTGAATTGCACCCGGAAGCAAACTGGTAACCAGTGCAGATCACGCAGCAGAGGTGTCACATGTGCCGATCTTGAGGCACCCATAACTGCATGCGCAGCTGCATTCTGGACCAGCTGAAGCTTCCGGATACTCTTCAAGGGTAGCCCCATGTAGAGCGCATTGCAATAGTCTATGTGAGAGATGACCAGGGCATGAGTGACTGTACGGAGGGCATCTCGGTCCAGGAAAGGGCGTAGCTGGCGTACAACTCGAAGTTGCATAAACGCCCTTCTGGCCACGGCTGCCACCTGCTCATCGAGCAGGAGCCGTGAGTCCAGAAGGACCCCCAGGTTCCGCACCAAGTCCGAACGGGGTAGTGCCGCCCATCCAGATCTAAAGATAACAACTCTCTGGATCCCGAGGCGCCATCAATCCACAGCCACTCTGTCTTACCAGGGTTCAGCTGAAGCCTGTTGTTCCCCATTCAGACCCCCACAGCCTTCAGACACTGAGAAAGGGCAGCCACTGCATCACTTAACTCACCCGGGATGGAGATATACAATTGAGTATCATCAGCATATTGATGATACCTCATCCCGTGTTGGCGGATGATCTCACCCAGTGGTTTCATGTAGATATTAAACAGGAGAGGGGAGAGAACCGAGCCCTGCGGCACCCCACAAAGTAGGGGCCGAGGGTCGGACCTCTCATCTCCTATTACCACCGATTGGGACCGATCCCGGAGGAAGGAGGCGAACCAGCGCAAGACTACGCCGCCCACCCCCAACTCTCCGAGCCGCCCCAAAAGGATACCATGGTCAATGGTATCGAAAGCCGCTGAGAGGTCAAGAAGAGCCAGGATGGACGCACTGCCTCCATCCCGCTCCCGCCAGAGATCATCTGTAAGTGTGACCAATGCAGTTTCCACCCCATATCCCGGCCTGAACCCTGACTGGAAGGGGTCTAGATAATCCGTATCATCCAGAATTCTCTGGAGCTGTAATGCCACCACTTTCTCAACCACCTTCCCCAAAAAGGGGAGGTGGGAGACGGGACGAAAATTGTCCAACACTGTAGGGTCCAGCGATGGCTTCTTGAGGAGGAGGTGCACCAGCGCCTCCTTAAAAGCAGCCGGAAACACTCCCTCTCCCAAGGACGTAACAACCATCGCATGGACCCAGCCACATGTCACCTCCCTGGCTGCTTTCACAAGCCAGGAGGGGCATGGGTCAAGATGGCACGTGGTGGCTCTTACAGTCCGGAGTATCCTGTCCACTTCCTCAGGCCCAACAGGATCAAACCGTTCCCAGATAACCAGGCAAAGACATTCCCTCGGCATCTCCCCAGACCATGCATCATGCCTGGAGTCCAGCTTAGAGCGAATCCGAGCAATTTAATCCATCAGATGCTCTGAAAATTCTTCCGCACGGCCCTGAAGGTGGGTCACTGGGCCCACCTTACCTAGGAGAGATCGAGTAATCCCGAACAGGGACGTCGGGCGGCATTCTGCGGACGCAATAAGAGTGGAGAAATATTGACATTTTGCCACTCTTACCGCCACAAGGTAGGCCTTAACTGCGGCTCTAGCTTGTGTTCGGTCGGATTCGGTCTTTGTTTTTCTCCAGCGGCGCTCTAGACGTCTCTTAACCCTCTTCAGAACCCTTAATCCCTCCGTGAACCACGGGGAATATCGGGTTGGATGGGCCAAGAGAGGCCGCACAGGCGCGATCCTGTCCAAGGCCCCGGCCGCTTCCTTATTCCAGGCTACGGCCAGGACCTCCGCTGGACCGTGCAGTAGATCCTCGGGAATAACCCCCAGCTCCCTCTGAAACCCAATTGGGTCCATCAGTCGCCGGGGGCGGACCAATCGAATGGGTCCAACCTCCCTGCGGAGTGGGGCAGCATACGAGAATATCAGGGCCACCAGGGCATGATCTGACCATGACAAAGGGGAAAGATGTAACTCTCCCCCCAGATCATCTTGCCACTGCTCTGACAAGAAAACCAAGTCCGGGGTGAGGCCACTGTCTCGAGTCGGGTCCCAAATAATCTGGACCAGGCCCATGGCTGCCATGGTAGCCATGAACTCCCGAGCTGCCTCCGAGGCACGTCCCAGAGATGGCAGATTGAAATCCCCCAGAACCATAAGTCTGGGGAATTCCACCGCCAGCCCCGAAACGGCCTCTAGCAGCTCGGGCAGGGAGGTTGCTATGCAGCAGGGAGGTTGGTACAGTAGCAACACTCCCAACTGGTCTCGGGAACCCAACTTGAGAAACAGGGTCTCACAACCGGCCACTTGTGGAGCAGCGCCCCTGAAGGCCACCATAGATTCTCGGATGACAACTGCCACCCCTCCTCCCCTACCCCGATGTCTCGGCTGGTGCCATACCTGAAATCCGGCCGGGCAGATTTCTGAGAGGGCAACCCCTCCTCCAGGGCCCAGCCAGGTCTCGGTAATACTGTGCACAAAAAAATCTAAGTAGTTATATTAATGTCTTGTTGACTTCTCAGTTGGACTTCTACAACACGCTCTATATGGGGCTGCCCTTGAATACCATCTGGAAGTTACAACTGGTCCAGAATGTGGCAGTGCAAGCAGTGTTGGGCGCCCCTCAGTTTGCCCAGCTTATACCACTCTTGTGTGAGCTACACTGGTTCCCTGTGCCTTTCCAGGTGCAATTCAAGGTGTTAGTTATCACTTTTAAAGCTCTACAGAGCATGGGGCCAGTTTATTTGTGAGCCCCAAGGGTATCTTATCTGCCTGTTCCACCAGGTTGGTTGGGGTGGGCATGCTGCAGGTCCCTTCCCTTACAGGTTATCATTTAGCGGGACTTGGGAAGTGTGCCTTTTGTGTAGCAACCCTTGCCCTGTGGAATGCCCTTCCCCTTAGATCCAGCAGGCCCTCACATTTTTAGCCTTTTTTTAAATTAATTTGTATTGAAGAATTTTATACAACAGTAAAAACGATACAAATTTAAGAAAAAGAAAAAAAAGTAAAGAAAAGTAGTGAATAAATAAAGAAGAGAGAGAAAAAGAAGTATAAAGAAGCAGCTTCCAATCTTCTTTACAGCAGTTACAAATAAATTTATTTGTATTTATTGTATTTATTTAGAAATTTATTTATTCTGTCCTCCCTCTATATCATGATTCCCTTCTTTCCATATTTTTTTATTTAATTTTTATCCCTTTATTCTTTTTATAAATAACTCAAGGCAGCAAACATACCTAATACTCCTTCCTCCTCCTCGTTTTCCCCACAACAAAAAACCTGTGAGGTGAGTTGGGCTGAGAGAGACTGACTGGCCCAAGGTCACCCAGCCGGCTTTCATGCCTCAGGCGGGACTAGAACTCACGGTCTCCTGGTTCCTAGCCCATTGCCTTAACCACTAGTCCAAACTGGCATATTTTATCCTTTCTATTCATCAAATCCATAAATCACCAGTTCATTTTTTCCCATTTTCAGCCAAAAGTCCATAGAGTTTCCAGTCATTAATAAATGTACTTCATGTCTTTTCCCTAATCAAACAAATCAATTTTGCATTTCTGCAAATTACGTTGTTAGCCTTCTAGAAGGCTGTAAAGAGCTGACTCTTCTCCCAAGCATTGGGATAGGGCGAGGATGGAGCCCAGGTATGGCTTTTTGGATGTGTCAGAGAAGCATTGTTGAGGCACCAGGTTTTGGTTTTATTGTTTCTATTTTTTGGTTTTGTTGTTGTTGTTGTTGTGAGCCACCCTGAGTTGTATGATGGGTGGCCATTTAAATATTTTAAATAAATAAATTTAGTAAAACTTGAAAAAAATTATATAGTATTCTAGTAGCTAAATATGATGATGCAATAAAATTAATATGTGTTTTTTTAAGACAGAATCCTAATCTTCATCATTTTCTCCTCCTCCTCGTCTCACCAGGCAAGTTCTGTTGACTAAATACAGTATAAACCCAAGCACCCTTATACAAATTAACAAATGTAAGAATTAATCTCTCTTTGTGTTGGAAGATACGATGACTTAAAATGTACACTTCAGATTATTACAAGGCATTTCACAGAACCTACCCTGAGGGTTATAGAACGCGGTGGTTTCTGAGGTGGATCTTCGTGGAGCCTGTCTCCCAATGAGGCCAAAATGCGTTTTCTATGGCCAAGCAAACTGATTTTTAAAACCTGAAAAATAAATGTTTCAAAAATAATCAATAAAGAAAGAACCTGTCATAGAAATGTGCATAAAGAACTATAATCAGATTATTATCCATAGTGTTTAAGTGCAGAAACACAGTAGATGGAAAAGCATATCTTTATACTTAAGACAATCAGCTTATGGGAAAATGGCAGGGGAAAAATCCCAGGAAAATTCCAAAATAGGGAGGTAAAGATTGAGACAAAGGCAAGCAGGTTGAAAAATGTGCAGTGTCAGAAGGGCAAAGTATTAGGAAGAGAGTAGTAGAAGAGAGGGAAGACTAAAGATTACAAAATGAATTCCAGAAAGGAAAATAATAAAACAATAAAAACAATTACCATTTTAAGGTTGACTGTGCATTGAAGAAAGTGAACAGACCTATAGTGGGAAAAACTGAATGGTCCTATTTGCCCAACTATCCCTTCTCCCTGTCAATTGAGCATCTTCATGGACTAGCAGCACATAATCCTGGATGCCACCTAGTGACCAGTCACCTAGTGGCCATGGTTTTAGTCCTCTCAAACACCACAAATGAGGCCGAGAAGTTACAACTTCCTATTTCTTGTCATCTTAAAATGCACTGTGGCCATGGCATGTATGTGCATGCAAAGACCAAACAATTTACAAGACAGCATGTGTAAAAAAGTCAGTTTTTGTGGGGCTTCTCTAGGCCTTCTTCTTGGTCATGAACATTTAAACCATTTGCTCAGTTTAGGATAATAACAGCAGTTGTCCTCTACAAAGAAAAAGGAATCAGAAGTAATTATTTTTGTAGAATACATAAGTTCCCTTTCATTCTGATTAATGGCAAAAGTCCAGGATCATATAGGAGAAGCTGATTATATGCGGTTCCTTCCTGAAACAGAGACACTACTATGCAAGTGGTTTCATATATTTGTAAAATATATAAAAATAAAGAAAAATTTAAAAAAAAGTGTGGAAAAGGAAGAAAAAAGAAAAAAAGAAACCTTCCCCTTCATCTCCAGCAAGTATAATCAACATTAACAGTTTATCACCATCTCTTTTTTATAAGAATTTTATTAAGTTTGAAACAAAAATAAAAACTACAAAAAAGCAAAAAACTACAAAAAGAAAAAAAAACTAAAAAGTGTAAAACACAAGAAAAAAGAATTTTAAAGATTACATAGATTCTCTTCGATTGATTACATAAAGAGGTGACTTCCGACTTTAAACAGAAAGAATATACAGCAATTTCCATAATCAATCCCTTGCTCTATATCAAACCAAGATCACATTATTTCTATAAATTATTCCATTACACTTATTAATTATTAATAAGTGTACAATTATTCCATGTACTATTCCATTAGTACATTATAAAAATCACTAAATACAATTGCTCCTTCCCCTTATATTAAAAGAAAAAAAGAAAAAAATATATAAACTTCCAAATCAACTTCCCCCTGAAATATTTATTTATTTCCTACCACTATTCTATATACACTATTTCTGTCCACTATAATAAAAATATTATAAGAACATATAAATTATCTACTTTTATAATACTATTACAATCTTAACCCTATTAAACCTAAAACCAAGCAATTATTATTATACCTTATAAATCTTAAAAATCAAACAAATCTTAATAACAATCCAGTAAATCTTAATCCAAATCATTAAAGAAAAATGGAATCATACAAGCCTTAATATCAATCCAGATAAACATTCTCAAATCCTTCAATTATCTACTTTATATAATTAATAATACTGTAACAATCTTAACCCTATTAAACCTAAAACCAAGCAATTATTATTATTCCTTATAAATCTTAAAAATCAAACAAACCTTAAAAGCAATCCAATAAATCTTAATCCAAATCATTAAAGAAAAATGGAATCATACAAGCCTTAAAATCAATCTAGATAAACATTCTTAATTCTTTACCCCGCTTCGAAATATACCAAAGCATTTACACATCTCCATTAATACACACAGGGCATTTTTCATACAGAAATCAAACAGCACAACTGCCCCCCTTAGGAACACAAACTTCTCAGCAAAAAACCTCCCACAGAACAGCATCTTTCCCATAACATTCTATCAGAAAAACAACTCCATTTGCAATCTGCAACTCAGACTGTCCCTTTAACCCCTTCATCACCAGAATATAATTTTCGCCTGGCATTTCATCAAAGGCTTCAATCTCACTGTCAGTAGTAAAATCTGCAACTTCTTCCACAACGTCTTCAGCCAGATGACACATTTTAAAGCTGATATTTTCCACAATGTCCCACATATCTTGCAAAACAGCTTGACAGAGATCAGAAAAAATCTGCTTAAGCTCAGAATGAAACTCTGAGAAAGTCTCCTTGAGATCCTCCATGTTTCAGGCAGTAGATTATGGCACCCCCTAGATACTTGACTAGCAGGAATAGGAGTTAATGAGTTAATAGAAGATTTCCGAAAGTTGTTGACACAAGAGAAAGTATGCTAACAAGCAGCTCCCAGGGAAAGTGAGCAGAAAACTGAAGATTCGAAATAGCAGATTCAATGTGTAGGAAAATATTAAATCCTTCAAATTCAATACAAAAAAAAAATAGCAGGGAGGCAATGATTTATTCTCAGTCCTCCTTAATGTTTAAATGGGAAAACAAGCCAAAGCTTTAAAAGATTTGAAAATTAATCCAGAAACAACGATAAGCACCAAGAGAGATCGCTTCTCTTTGCTGTAGAAAGCCTCACTTGGGGTACATAAACTTAAAAAGTATAAAAAAATTGATGATTTAGAAATGGGGTGGCTCGACTTGGTGTCTCTTTAAGGCTACAGCGCAGCTTTGGAAACGATGACGTCCCGTCCTCCCGGCAGCTCTTACCCTACCATCACGAATGCTGTTTGCGATTCCCGGGCTACAAGTTGCCATGCGGAGGAGAAATGGGTCAATTCCAAGTGTTTTCTTTACTCTGGAAAAATGCTCCTGGGCTTCAGGAGAAACCAGCCTGAGCCCCCCCAAAAAAACCTGCCACAATGCCAGTTCTGTCCGCGGAGCCCATGGACACAGCTGCTCAGTCGGCCATATTCCCACTGGAAGTCCCAGTTTATCACCATCTCTTAGCATAAAACCAACCATCTCTTCATCCCGTATCTCACCCCCTTCTCTATAAACCAATCTTCTAATTACTCCATCTTAATCAGCAAAAGTCCATTAAGGGTTATCAGAAATAACAACCTATTACAAACTATATCTAATAAACCCAATTTGAATCCTTCCTTTTACATTTATATCTAAAGAAATTAGAAAGAAAAGAAAGAAATCCCCCATCTCCTCTCTTCAAATGAACAAAACCTTTAAAACATCGTCACTCATTCCTAGTAAACAAAAATCCATTAAACACTACCAAAAATAGCAACCCATTTATTTTAGTCTTGATCAAATAAACCAATTTTATATTCTTCCCTCTTTCTCCCAACAATCTTTAGTCCCCTCAGTGTTCTAACATCTGCTTTCTTCTGTTCTATTTGTCTCTTCTCTCAGAATTGTTGGCATCTTTAACAAGTCCCTTTTGTAATTGCAGTATAAAAAGGTTATCCACATCATTGTTCATATTCTCACTGTCTCTTCTGACAACTTCAACAAGCCCTTTTTGTAAATCCAATGTAAAGAGGTTATCCACATCACTCTTCTGGTTTAGCGTTTGTGTATCTTTTTAAATTGTTAAATCATCAACTGGTTTCATTTGTAAATCCAATGTTTCATCTTTTTGTGTATCCACTATTTCATCTTTTTCCATCTCTTTCTTATAAGCTGTCATTTTTATATCCACATTCAAATCAATTTCAGTTTTATTCAATGGAACATGTTCCTTTTGAATGATATCATCTAGTTTTTGTATAATAGCAGATATATTTAAAGGTATTTTCTGAGCCCAGTAGTCATAAATCTCTCTTAACAGATCTACTGATGTATTTATTTCCTTCTGGTGCCCTCTAGTGACCAACATTCAAAGTGACCTTATCACTTCCAGATGTAAACATAGAACATTTCCCATGGGAAGGATTCTTACAGTTAATTTCAAAGTTCTAATTCAAGTCCATCTGGACCCTTAATCCATTGAAAACTTTCTAAAATCAGCATTGTAATCACCTTTTGCTGTATATTCCAAAAAATTTTTTTTTGCAAAACCTTGAACGCGTAATTAAGACTTCTTTCTTAAAGGATTGAAGAAAAACTCACCCAGTGAATACGATCAAACTTGCAGTTCTGAAGGTTCTCAATCTTTAAAAAGCAGTAGAAAAAAAAGTAAACTCCAAAGTGATTAAGAAGTAACGTTCAGTCGAACCTTGAGTCCACAAAAAGGCTACAAAGATGGCTATGAGCTCGGTGGATTCCCATGACTCCCAGCTGTCTGCAAGCAACTGCAAAAACATCAGTTTCCACCGTATACTCACAAAAAAACAACAACAGCTGTCTGAAGTACATATGGGTGTACTCTGTAAGGAGATCTCAATATCTCTCCTTTCTCCAGAGAGATTTCAGTGGTCTGGATCCAGCATCCAGCTGCCATATTCAGCCATAATGTCTCCCGCTGTCCGTGGGATGTCAGTTCGCCATTTCCTCACTGGAAGTCTCCTCCTATTCAGGGAGCAACTCAGACGAAGTAAATTGGAAATGAATTCTATGACAAAACTTTCTAAGCGGATTCATGACAGGAAATCTAGGATCAGCACTTCAATACTTTAATGTAGAAAAAGAAGTGATAGTACTTGTAAATGGATCAGCCTGAGATAGGAGTGGGGTACTACCATAAAACAAGAAGTTTCCCACACATGTATCATGCTAATTCACTTCAATACAATGCAAGTATACATAAATTTTGTAGTGATGGCAAGTTATTAGAAGCTACTGTAACTTGATACATTTATGGCAGAATACTAATGGTGACAACAGATTACAGTCCAAAAAGTCTCTAAGTAACAGGCAGATTACAAAGAATGTTATACTGATAAATATATGTCACGCTGTGTGAAATATGTATGTATGTATGTATGTATGTATGTATGTACGTACATACTATATGTAGCATATACTGTATTCTGTCAAGAGCATAATCATCAGGAAAGAATAACAAAGAGGAAGGAAATCTGGAGAAACAAGTATATATGATCATCAGGATCATTTTCAGAAAAGAAGAGAAGCTGGAAAAAATATAGCAAGGCTTAAAACAGAGAATGATAATAATTGCTTGGAATGATAAAATGAGGTTGCCTCTAGAGTATCTGTCTATGTGGTCATTAGGAGTAAAAAATGACTTGATGGTACATAATTAATTAATCAATGTAGAGTAAAGCTCAAGAATAATGGGAAATTATTCTAGAATGTCAAAAATAATTAAAAATCAAAAATATACTTGAACTCATAGGAAAACATTTCACAATCATTAAGGTCAAGCATGCTAAAGAAAATTCATACTGAACATTTTGGCAGGACCTGAAAGTATTTACTATTTGACTTAGGTACATACTCAAATAGGGGGGAAAATGGAGTGTTCAGTGCACTTAACAAACCATGAAAACAAGTTGGGATTTACATGTTCACATGAGAACAAACTATTACTTCCTTATTCTGGACTATTATAGCTGGTATCTAGTTCTATGATCTGGTAACTACTGTATATGGGTATATCAGTCTAGAGAGCAAGCACAACAATGAAAGTTACCATATAGTTTCTAGGAAAAAAAATCCAAATATAACTAGACAATAGTATCCAAAAAGGAGATAAAAATCAGAAAAAAATCTAAAAATCATAATTCTGCTGGAAAGTATGGTACAATAACAGCGTTCCGCGCGTGTCATGCGGCCACATGACCATGGAAGCGTTTTCGGACAACGCTGGCTCTTCGGCTAACAAACGGAGATGAGCACCGGCCCCTAGAATCAGACACGACTGCACAACTATGCGGGGGGAACCTTTACCTTTACCTTTATGGTACAATAATGTATGATACAATATCACTCAATCACTCAATAAGGAAAATATGGTATGATACAATATCACTCAAACTACTCAAGAATAGAGATTCTGTAAGAGTTCAGTTTTAAGATGAACATGGTGAACAAATGACAGTAATAGATAATACAAGAATGTTACATTCAAACATAACAAGAAAACATCATCACACATGGTTATTTTCAATAGGAATTTCACAACATGAAAAATTAAAGGAATCTGAACTAGCAAGTGTTCATAATGAATGAGAGAAGAAAAAATATTACCAACACCAATAAAACTTCCAATGGGAAACATGCCCAAAGATCAGGAATAGAATTAAACATGGCCTAATAGTATGCACCGAAATCAGATTGACTACATCCTTTGCAGCCAAAGGTGGCGGACATCTATACAGTTGGTAAAAACAAGACCTGGAGCTGACTGTAGTTCAGATCACGAACTTCTTATTGCAAAATTTAGAATCAGACTAAAGAGAATAGGGAAGACCCACAGATCAGTTAGATATGAGCTCACTAATATTCCTAAGGAATATGCAGTGGAGGTGAAGAATAGATTTAAGGGACTAGATTTAGTAGATAGGGTCCCGGAAGAACTATGGACAGAAGTTCGCAACATTGTTCAGGAGGCGGCAACAAAAAACGTCCCAAAGAAAAAGAAAACCAAGAAGGCAAGATGGCTGTCTGCTGAGACACTGGAAATAGCCCAAGAAAGAAGGAAAGCAAAAGGCAACAGTGATAGGGGGAGATATGCCCAATTAAATGCAAAATTCCAGAGGTTAGCCAGAAGAGATAAGGAATTATTTTTAAACAAGCAATGTGCGGAAGTGGAAGAAGACAATAGAATAGGAAGAACAAGAGACCTCTTCCAGAAAATTAGAAACATCGGAGGTAAATTCCAGGCAAAAATGGGTATGATCAAAAACAAAGATGGTAAGGACCTAACAGAAGCAGAAGAGATCAAGAAAAGGTGGCAAGAATATACGGAAGATCTGTATAGGAAGGATAATAATATTGGAGATAGCTTTGACGGTGTGGTCAGTGAGTTAGAGCCAGACATCCTGAAGAGTGAGGTTGAATGGGCCTTAAGAAGCATTGCTAATAACAAGGCAGCAGGAGACGACGGTATCCCAGCTGAACTGTTTAAAATCTTGCAAGATGATGCTGTCAAGGTGATGCATGCCATATGCCAGCAAATTTGGAAAACACAAGAATGGCCATCAGATTGGAAAAAATCAACTTATATCCCCATACCAAAAAAGGGAAGCACTAAAGAATGTTCAAACTATCGAACAGTGGCACTTATTTCACATGCCAGTAAGGTAATGCTCAAGATCTTGCAAGGTAGACTCCAGCAATTCATGGAGCGAGAATTGCCAGATGTACAAGCTGGGTTTAGAAAAGGCAGAGGAACTAGAGACCAAATTGCCAATATCCGCTGGATAATGGAGAAAGCCAGGGAATTTCAGAAAAACATCTATTTCTGTTTTATTGACTATTCTAAAGCCTTTGACTGTGTGGATCATAACAAATTGTGGCAAGTTCTTGGTGGTATGGGGATACCAAGTCATCTTGTCTGCCTCCTGAGGAATCTGTATAACGACCAAGTAGCAACGGTAAGAACAGAGCACGGAACAACGGACTGGTTTAAGATTGGGAAAGGAGTACGACAGGGTTGTATACTCTCACCCTACCTATTCAACCTGTACGCAGAACACATCATGCGACATGCTGGGCTTGAGGAATCCAAGGCTGGAGTTAAAATCGCTGGAAGAAACATTAACAATCTCAGATATGCAGATGATACCACTTTGATGGCTGAAAGCGAGGAGGAGTTGAGGAGCCTTATGACGAAGGTGAAAGAAGAAAGTGCAAAAGCTGGGTTGCAGTTAAACCTCAAAAAAACCAAGATTATGGCAACGAGCTTGATTGATGACTGGCAAATAGAGGGAGAAAAAGTGGAGGCAGTGACAGACTTTGTATTTCTAGGCGCAAAGATTACTGCAGACGCTGGCTGCAGCCAGGAAATCAGAAGACGTCTACTTCTTGGGAGGAGAGCAATGGCAAATCTTGATAAAATAGTTAAGAGCAGAGACATCACACTGACAACAAAGGTCCGCATAGTTAAAGCAATGGTATTCCCTGTAGTAACCTATGGCTGTGAGAGCTGGACCATAAGGAAGGCTGAGCGAAGGAAGATAGATGCTTTTGAACTGTGGTGTTGGAGGAAAATTTTGAGAGTGCCTTGGACTGCAAGAAGATCAAACCAGTCCATATTCCAGGAAATCAAGCCAGACTGCTCACTTGAGGGAATGATATTAAAGGCAAAACTGAAGTACTTTGGCCACATAATGAGAAGACAGGATACCCTGGAGAAGAAGCTGATGCTAGGGAAAGTGGAAGGCAAAAGGAAGAGGGGCCGACCAAGGGCAAGATGGATGGATGGTATTCTGGAGGTGACGGACTCAACCATTGGGGAGCTGGGGATGGTGACGGCCGACAGGAAGCTCTGGCGTGGGCTGGTCCATGAAGTCACGAAGAGTCGGAAGCGACTGAACGAATAAACAACAACAATAGTATGCAGATCAATGACAGTATTCCAAGTATGGTCAACTTAAAGTCAAAGATCTGAAATATACCAACATGAGAAAAGCAATAAAACTGTATAATTTATTTTTAGGTAAGAGATAATGGTAATCTGTTTAAAAAGGTATAATATTTAGAAAGAGAAAGACAGGAGTGCATTCTCTCATGCTACAACATGACCAATTAAGTCTACTCTATACTATTGTAAAGAATGTAGTATGAGGCTGAATAAAAATTGCTGCTATTATACTGACAAAATAGTGTTGTAATTTATTACTGAGTTGACTTGAAGCTCTATTATTGTACTCTCTGCCTAAAGGGAAGAAACTGCATCCTGGTTGACTCTCTATGTTGTGCCAGTGTTTGTGCTAAAATGTTCACTCTATCTTTAATTATCTGTGATAAGCATTTGGATTACTTAGGGTGGAATATGATGGAGATTAATATCGTAGAAGAATGTAACAGCAATCACTTCAGTATTGTTTCTATGAAACTACATAAATGTGCCCATGTAGCTCAATTCAATCTTTATACATTTAACGCACATGAGAGCACACATTCCCATTCAATTTTGCCTAAACCAAATCCACAACAGGTCAGAGATAAGGAAAGGAGAGGTCATCAATAATAAAGATAACCTGTTCTTCACTACTTCTAACCTACCATTAAAAAAAAAGAATTTGTTAGCAAGGCTACAAAATTCCACATTCATATGTATGCCAGTTCGAATTTCTACAGTACACAAAAATCAGTATTCTAATTGAAAATTATATATTTAAAATATATTTGAAAGAGGAAAGGGAAAATGTACCCACTCTTGATGCACCATGGGAGACTGACAGTTTTATTAATGAAGAAAGATTATATAATTAAAAGTAAGAGTTACGAGTATTAATCAATAACATCTATAATTTTTTTCACATTATCTTTTCCTAAGTATAAAGTAGAATGGCTCAAAATTACTCACTACAATATAAAATTCATTGTTAGAGCTATGATTAATAATGAATTAGATACAAGAAATTTACAGTGTAATTTAGATATTTATTCAGTATTCAATATTACCTCTCAGGATTTTATGTATGCACAATTTTCCTATGAACAGCAACATTAAATTGATTGTTCTATTTGGAAAGTAAATTAATGCTGGCTCCATTAATTATGGGGCAATTATTGAACTAGTTAGAGCATATCCAATTTACATTATTTAATACAAGTTTCATGCATGCATGCATGCAGGGAAGATGCCAATGGGAAATGGGCAGGTCCTCTTAGAGAAAAAGTTATTCGTATAAATAAGCTGCTATTCCAACCACATAACTGTTCAAATCATTTTAAATCTGTATCATTTGAAACGGAAGACATTTCAATCTAAAAATAACGGAACAATCTAAAATGTTCCAAAATTCCAAAATACCAACTGCCCTTAAAAAGAATAAATAAATCCACACTACATTGTTTCTACTTGCAAATCATTCCAAAATATCTTGAAGCTCTGTGTGGCATCTGTCATTCCTGCCAACCTCAGAATGCTGCAAATACACAGAGAACACCATGAGCTAATCAATGCTCCCCCCAGCCAACCAACAGGAGGGTGCAAATTCATTAGAGAGTTAGTGCCCCATCTCCTGAACTACAGCAGCTGGAGTAACAAAAATCCTCTCAGCATCCACTTCACACAGAAAGGAGAAATAAATAAATCACTAGCCTCCTCCATCCCCGATATATTCACGTTGTATGTGTTTAGCTGTTTGGGGGGGAAGCTGTTTGCTGCGACCTTTCTGGCCTTCAAGATATCATTCCTTCTGCATATCAATTCTCACTTCAAGTTCTGATGTGGCAGAACACTATTATTTTGCAGGGAACTGTTTTTCCAACAGAGAGTAACTAACCCTATCCTAGAAACAGAGGTGGGATAACACAAGATTTTGCTGCATACTGCCTGTAGGCAGAACAAATTCAAGTGGGCCGTTTTGTGAAACTGCAAAAGTTTAAGATCAGTTCACTTATAAAGTTACCTCTGAAAGGTATTAGAAATCTTCAAATTCAAGCAATGGGATGCAGGGTGAAGCAGTTTTCAAAATTGGGGAAATGGCCTGCCCCAAACCCCACAGAGCGCCAGCACTGTAAAACATAAGTAGAAGTTTTGCAATTTAACCTAGAAAAAAAGCAGTTTGGCTGCCCAAAGATGAGGATGGCATGGGAACACAGCAGTGCAAAATCAATGCCATATCAGCACAAAATCTGTGTTTGGAATGACTCCAAGACAAATAAGAACATTTTTTTAAAGTATAAAGAAACCAGTTTACCAAAGTAATTTAAAATATTCTTGCCCTGTATGTCGTATTTTAAATATCGGCAATTGTTAGCCATCTTGTGTTCCATACATAAGATACCTTTTTTGGTTATGAGAGTCATAGTCAAATCAGAAACCTATACTGGAATATTTGTTTGACGGTGAAACTGCTCTTCTTCTGAACTCTTTTGGACAGCCCACATCAATTACTATATTTTCAGAAGAAGGCTGCCCAACTGCAAAAGGCAAAGCTAATGTTAGTCAGAATAATGAATGATAAAATCATTCCCTGTGTGAAAGCAAGCTGTTATAAAGAGGTAAGAAAAGTGAGAAATGAACAGAGATTGGGCAAGGGATTTCTGGAAATTATGTTTATTCACCAGAAGAGACACAGAAGTTGTCAAACAGGGAGTGACAGTCAGAAAACATAGTTTAGAGAAATATTTCTCAAGACTATCTTGGGTGTAATTAATTATGCTTTGAGGAAAGTTCATTAGATGGTTTCTTAATAACTCCTTTTGCAGGATAGCAATTGATCAATGTGTTTGTATGAAATACTAGGAAAACTGAATCAAGTAGACCAGTGCTTTCCAAACTGCCGCTGTTGGTGACACACCAAGGGCAGTAGCGGCACGCACAGGGGCGGTGGCGTGCGCGGTGGTGGCATGCACAGCGGCGGTGGCGGCCTCGCTAAAACGCGGAAGCGCTGATGGCGCGCCACTGCCGCTGCGTACACCACTGCTGCCACACGCCCCCCGCCGTGCATGCCCCTGCCGCCGCTTTGCAACACACTAAACTGTGTGTTGCGACACACTAAAGTGTCACAACACAGAGTTTGGAAAGCTATGAAGTAGACTTTTTATGCCATCCAAAATATTTATTTGTATTTACGTACTGCAAATATTTAAATTATCAACTGTAGGTAATTTCAAATTCTTCTTTTTCAATGTTTGTCATCTTTCATTGTTCCTCATCCTGCAATTCTGCATTTCTATTTCAAGTTGCTTACTCTTTTCTATTTCATTTTCCTTTCCTACTCAATTGAACAGCCCATACAGATTCCACTTCAAATAATTCCTTTGCCTTATGTCCATCTTATTCTTTGTTTTGTTCCATCCTGCATGGTTAGAGCAACTCAATTTGAATTCACAACTCATTCTGCAATGAACCTATTTAAGGGTAGGAAATGAAACTTTTAGCACAGAGGAGAAGGGAAAAGAGTAAAGACGACTGGGAAGAGTGAGATGATCTACTTTTGATTGATACTAACTCCTCTTAACCTTGCAAATTTAAATTGTGACTAGCCAGAACACAGCATTTTCTATGACATAGCTTTCCAAACTGTGTTGCAACACAGTACTGTGTCGCCTGCGGGGCCGTGTGCCGCGCGAAAACGTGGAAGTGGCGATGGCATGCCGCTGCATGTGGCGGCGGGCCATCAGCGCTTCCGGGTTTTTGCGCAGCACACCAGGACACCACTGCGGTGCGCAAAAACCTGAAAGCGCCGCAGTAGCGGCGCTTCCGGGTTTCCACGCAGCACTGCCGCAGCGCTTCTGGGTTTTTGCGCGCTGCCGTTGGTGTGTCGCGAACGGGAAAAGTTTGGAAAGCCCTGGTCTATGACTTATGAAAGGAAATGTCTCTGTTTTAAGGATTGTGTGGTTCATAGACATGTGCTGTGTTCATGTTCCCATGTGCTCTGAAACATCACTTCCAGATCATATTCAAACTACTGCACAGCCCTAATTGTTATAGAAGCACCACCTTCTACCAGAAGCCAGTACTGCTGGACAAACGTATATACTTCATGTCTGCAGTTAGTACACATCACAAAATATATCACCTTCTTCAGTAGTCAAACTCTTCATTCTGTAATCTTGAAAGCATGTAATGGACATACTCAAAAACAGCTGCCAGAAAATGGGCATGGTGTATAAAATATCCAATTAGCAAAGATCCACCCCTCCAAGGATATCCTCTAGAATCCTTGAGGGATGTTTGGAGGGACCAAATTCATTCTCTTGTGTACTATCAATCAATTACAGATTAACTTTGAGAAATCCTGGAGAATTTGTAAAACTCCGAGGGACTGGAAGAAAGCAAATACTGTTCCTATCTTCAAAAAAACGTGAGGAAAACCCAGCAAACTACAGAACAGTCAGACCAACATTATTTTCTGGGGATATTCTAGTGCAGATTGAAAACAATGCAGTAATTACCATGATTGATCAAGAACAAATCATGCCAGATCAACCTTATCTTACACTTTTGATCAGGTAACTTACAATATTGTGGGAATGCTGAAGTCTTCAACCTCCAACAAGGTACACCAAGGTACTGTATGCTGTTTAGCATCACACATATGCATATCTGTACTGAAAATCATACTCAAAGAATGCTCATCAATAGTTCTTCATCAAATTGGAAAGAGATATTAACTTGGGTGTTATAAGGGACAGACTTTGATTCTTTATTTTTCAGTGTTTTCATTAACGATTTCAATGAAGAGGTGGAGGAAGTGCTTATCAAATCTGCAGTTGACACAGACTTGGGTGGGATAACTGAAACCCTAGAAAAACTAAATAAAATTCAAAATGATCTTGGTAAGTTAGAGAAATGGGCTGAAAGTAATATAATAAAATTTAACAGAGACAAATTCAAATGCAGAAGTATAGAATGGAGAAACCCGGGCTTGATAATTGTATTTGTGAAAAAAAATACTGTAGATTACTACAAACTGAACAAGAGTCAACGGTGTGATGTGGCTATAAGATGGTTTTTACTGGATGGATGGGGTAGCGCTTCCCTTAAAGCAGCAGGTCCACAGTGTGGGGGTACTCTTAGACTCATGGCTGCTGCTAGATTCACAAGTGGAGGCCGCTGCTAGGGAACCTGCACCCAGCTTTGGCTGTTGCAGCTGTTGCAGCCCTTTCATGAGGACAAACCTTGGCAACAGTAACTCGTCTCCTTATACCTCAATGATAGATTGCCCCAATATGCTCTGCATATGAGGACTAGTCAGAAACCGCAGTTGATAGTAAATTTGGTGGCCTGCCTACTGGTGGGTGAGAGCTGTTAAAGTAATGTAACACCAGTTTTGAATGTGCTGCATTGGCATCCATTAGATTTCCAAGTCAAAAGCCATTCAGGGGTTGGCTCCAGGTATCTTCAAGACCACCTTGTTCAAGTAGAACTGATCTATCCAATCTGATGGTCACGACTGGGATGGGTGGGTGGGAGGCATATTTTTTCTTCTTGCTCCAATTCTTTAGAACAAAACAGAACAGAACAGCTTCCCTCCAGGTTACATCTTCCCTGCTACTGTTCAGGAAAGCAGTCAAGATGAACCTATTCTCTCGACCTTTTAACCTATAAGGATTGCCATGTGGATAGTGAATGACAATTTGGGATCATGGTTTTTATCTTTTTAATGTATTTTTATTGATTTGGAATACTGTTCACTGGCAGGATGCTTCTCAGAGGATGGTAGTACATAAAAATCCCAACAGGGAAATGCAGTTTTAAGCTGCAACAACAATAGTCTAAAAGCTTTGGTTGGACCCCATGTGAAGTACATTGTCCAGTTCTGGACATCACATCTTAAAGATGATACAGGGAAATTGAAACAGGTTCACAGAAAGGCTAAAAAGATAATCAGGTTATTAGGAATAAAGCTTTACAAAGATTGAAAGGATTGAATATCTTTAACCTTGAGAAAAGATGTGGGAAGAATAAGATACCATTTTCAAAAGTATGAAAGGATGCCACAGAGAAGAATGTAGATGCATGCGTGTTACCACATCCTGAGTACTTCATATTTGACAGCTGTGCCTAATATGTTACAGCAAAGAAACAACCAAACAGGGAAGAGAAGAATCTGAAAGTGTTCAATTTCACATTTTAAACTCATAAGGCAGGGGTCCCCAACCTGTGGGCCATGGCCCACTAGTGGGCCTTGGCCTGTTAGGAAGTGGGCTGCGAGGCTCCCGCCTGCAAACCCTGCCCCCCGGTGCGCACAATTACCCCGCCCCCGGTGCGTGCGATTGGCTCCTGCCTGCAAACCCCGCCCCCGGTATGTGCGATTGGCTCCTGCCTGCAAACCCCGCCCCCCGGTGCGCCTTAACTTTCTTAATGACAGACTCATCTTTGTGACCAAATCTTCTATACCATTTTTTGCAGGATTATTATGCATACATCATCTACTGTTTGCTCTAGGTTACCTTTATTGTGCTTTCCTTTTAACTACAGTGACCATATTTTCTTGGAAAAAATAAAGGACAAACTGAAAAAGGGGCAAATCTGAAAGAGGTTCATAAGGATTAAAAAAAATGTTTACAACTTTGCTTTACAAAGGAAAATTCAAGAGCAAAACTAAGAAAACAATTAATTAAATTAAATTAATCTAAAATACAGCTTTCTGAAATAAAGGACTGTCCTTTATAATAAAGGACATATGGTCACTGTACTTTTAACATAATTGATGGCCCTTTTATCAGTGCAAAAAATCCATACTTAAGCACAAATTTATAGCATATTGCATAAGATAATGTAGACTTACACAGTTTGCATACAATTCAGATACATGTGTTTCTTGGAATATTATTATCCTATAATTTATTTGGCATTTCAGTTTAATACTGTCTTTTCTGAATATATCCATTGACGTTCCATCTGCTAAATTGACTTTTCCTTGATAAGATTCATCAAGGCTTAAAAACACATTGTTACATATTTATTTATTCATTTATTTATTTACATAGATTTAAATCACCCAATTCCAAATGACTCTGCCCTCTGTACATAATAAAATACAGAATAATAGAAAGAAATAAACAATAACCATCCAGAACAACCATAGCTTAACCACCACTCTCTCCCAGGGCCTGGGCGTTCGCCAGGTTTTCAGTGCCTTATGGAACATCAACAGGGTGGGAGCCATACATCTCTCTGGAGGAATACTACTGTACCCTCAAATTGCAAAAAAAAAAAAAAGGCTCTAGTAATCCTAATACAACTTTCAACTGGGTGAGTTAGGATTATTTGCCCTCACAAACAAAAAAAATGCAAAAAGGGATAAATTACAGACAATTGAGGAAGGATGAGAATACGTCCAGTACTCTGCCTAATGTTAAAAGACTACATAAATCTCATTAAGCCCAGGTACTCCACTTGTTGACAAGAGAAATTAAATCCTGGTAAGTTTCTGTTTCTTCAACTGTTTTGTAATAATTTGAAACTGGAAATATACCAATAAAGCATTAAGCAATTTTGAAAGTTGCTAATTTCTTTGCAACATCTTTATTGAAGTTATATCTGCAACAAGATGTCTTCCTAAAGTAAATACTTTCCTTACGCATAACCTTAGATCCTTATACATTTCATTATATCCAATAATTCAACTCATAGCTGCAATAAACATTCCTTTCAGTCTTGTGAGGTAGTTCAGACAACTAGCATACCCAGAAGAACTAGCTCTCCTTTATTGTAAGGTTACATTAACAGAATCTTACAAGTCTGAAAGTACATTTTCTCCCCTCACCTTTACAGCCCAAGAAACTAGGGAGGGTCCCTTCTGAGATGTTTGCCGCATCCACATTCCTGCTGTGGGCTGCCTCTTATCGACCATAGCCCTGGCTGCGGCTCTTTCCCCTGTCTTCCAAGGTCATTCCCACCTACCATTACAATTTCTGAGGCAAGTTATAATAGTAGCAAATGCAAAAGAGGTGACATACAACATGGTATGTAAGCCTAGAGCACCATCAACAAAAAACCAAGACGACTGAGAAACACTTCTCTAGTCTGTCTTATGGACTGTATAGTAACCTCAAGTCATCAGTACCCTGCAAATTTCTGTGCCATTGTTGAGATTTTTAATGGTCAAAATATTTATTTATAATTCATCAGTATCTTGTGGAGCAGGAGATGTTATTTCTTAGTTTATTTTTACCATTTTGCTTTATTTCATTTTTTAAATTTTATTTCCATATCTATTTTCCCTCAAAGATCCACCCTTTACATTAATAGTTTGTCCCATGTTCAGAACCTCTCATCACTCTTATATCCTTCAGTAATTATCTAAATCTTTCATCATAATCAATCAAATCAATCATGCTTTCATAATCATTCCTTAACCATGTGTATTTATGAACAAACGTACAGTTAAACCATATATTTGAAAACAGCAGGCATTTCCCTAAGCAAGTTATTAATTTATTTATTTTAAACTGTCATTTATTCTTGGATCCCTGAATAGCCCAATCACTTTTTCTGTACTCTGTTGTCTCAATCCCACTCATTCATTCATGTCACCTACCAGAATAACATTTTTCCTGGATGCATTCCGAATGTTGTACAATTTTTCTCCAAAATATCCGTGGTCTTTTCATTATCACCATTCATTTGAGAGTAGCATGTAACTATCACCAAGTTTGAATTCCTAATTTTATATACACCCACAACAAACTAGTCATAAAATGACTAGAAATGAACATTTAGAGAACACACACAAGACAATCAACAACACCTTTGATTGAAATGAATTTTACAAGATAAGAAGAGAACAACAGACTTCCTGGATATTCACAGCAGCAGAGAAAACAATGGCAAACCACAAATCCAAATGCATTATAAAGCAACCCACGCTAACCAAGTACTCAACTACCATAGCAACAACCCAACAGTACTCAAAAGAAGCTGCAAAAGAACTCTATTCAAATGAGCAAAAATGCATTGCAGTAACCCAGAACACCAGAAAGCAGAAATAGTCTATTTATATAACATTTTGCAATGTAAAACCGATGCAACTTCATTAAAAAGTGTCTATCCACACAACCAATCAACCAACCAACCAACCATTACTACCTACTAAAAGGATACCTCTTCCATACATCAAAAACATATTGGAAACCACCAGTAGGTTACTACAACCCCTTGGCATCACCATAGCTTACACAACAACAAAGTCCCTCCAAAGCAAACCTAAAGACTCAGTAACTGACAAAGACAAAAAAGGAGTTTATCACAGCAGAGTCATTTACAGTAAGAACTATGAAAAACACTATGCAGGACAAACAGAAGATAGGCAGAATGCATTCATAAACATCAACTGGCAGTCAGAAGACATTATGAAATTAATTTCACAGCACAGAAACCATTCAATAACAGTTTCAACTGGAAAGCTGTATACATTTTAAATCAAGCCACCTAGACATATGTTTGTAATTTTCCTGTCTATATTTTATATTTATTATGCTGTTTTTTATTGTAATGCAATGTGAATGTCTCATACAATAAATAAATGAATAAATAAATAAATAAATAAATAAATAAAGCCACTTCTAAGAATGCAAGATAATTCTTAGAAGCTTCGCACTCCTTTAACTATCAACAACATACAAAAAAAACCCTTTCATGAACCATTCAAAAGGAACAATCAAAGGTTAAAGAAAGAGGCAAACAGCCCAGAGAACACCTTCCCTTATCACACACCTATTAACCAACACCCACATAAGCAGGAACCAGCACCTGATCACCACAATAAGCACCAGACAATAATATGCCAGTCAAACAAGAAACAATACCATCAATACACCCTGTCCAAACTTACACAAGGCTATAGGACAAACAAACAACAAACCTCACTTCCCCATGTGAGAGTACTGATGATGTTACCTAATCTGGTAATGAAACATCTGCAAGAAAAAAACCAAGCTTAGAGAATTCTAAAGACCCAACAATTCAACCCTAAGTTAAATATATTCTCCATTAGTGCAATCTAGTCATACTTTGTGATATATATTTTAACCATTTCATTCATGCAGACATTAGAAATCTAGACTTCCCCCATGCACACAATCTCATCAACTCAACTCTACTATATTAGATCATCTTAATTCAGATCTATTACACCCTTCACTTTTCTTAAATATTTTAAGAATTTTTTTCACAAATATACATGTCTATTTTTTTTCATTTCATACATTAATTCATGCATTTACCACATATTTCTCTTCCATACCTAGTCACAATCTTCCATATGCCATGGTCATCAACAGTTGCACCCATGAATATTGACCTCTGCTGCCGATCATGGCTCTGGTCAAGCAAAGCTTTTACATAACACGTTTTTTCCCCAGCCTTACTTGTATCCATGCTACTTGCAGTATTCAAAAAACATTACACTGATAGAAAACTATTATCCAAGATAAAAAAAACCTCCTTTCATATGTTATAAAAACAATTGTCTGCTTGCACAGAATGTAAAAAGCTATCCCAATAAAAACTTCTTATACTTTTTATATGTCATTGCTGCCAAGAGCAACCAATCTGTTCTTTCTCCAAATAAAGCAATATAGCCCTACCATGTTACCTAGCAACAAATATTTCACTGCTACTCTGGAAAACAAACTTGGTTTTACAGTATGTCAACATAATGTTCATAAAGACATTTAAGTAGTTCATTCAAATGTTCAGAATGTACTTTGTGCATTTGGGAGATCTTCCTTCAACCTATAATGCTCACTGGATATGCCCTTTGGGACTGTGAGTATGTAGTCCATACTTGGAGAACATCAGACTGAAGATAGCTGAAATAAGGTTGTAAAATGCTTTGAGGTCCGTATAAATAGTTAGTTCCATAAAACTAAATCTTACCACAAATATCCAGAGTAGTTCTGAGAACTTTCCCTCAGCTCATTCTGAACTTTCCCTTTCCTGACACCAGCTTTATAGTTCTGGCCTACTCTCTATACTCTTCCTTTGTGACTTGACCCTCTTTTCACATTCTCCACGTGCCTCCCCCCCCCCCCGCATATTCACTCTGCTTTTTCTACAGTCTCATTTGCTTCTTCCACTGCCTCCATTCCCCACCCCCACTGGAATTGGAATTATGCTTAGGGTTAAGATATCTCTTTCCTTGGGAACTTCCACTGACCTTGCTTTAAAAAAATACTTTATTATGCTAAACACATCTTCAACAACAGAAAATACAAATACATACAACAGCATTGAGTTATTTATAAAAATAATAAAAAAGGTAGGATAAAAATTAAATTAATTAATTAAAGGATCAATATGTTAGTAATTGACAAGCATAGTATTTTTTTTAAATGGAAAAAAAGAAAAAGGTGGAAAGAAAAAGATGGACCTGGAAATAAGTAATAAATATAAATGTAACAGCTCTAACGCCCTGGGGGGGCGTGGTGGCTCAGCGGGTAAGACGCCAGGCTTGTCGATTGGAAGATCGCAAGTTTGGAGGTTCGAATCCCTAGCCCTGCGTGCGGAGTGAGCTCCCGCACTAGCTCCAGCTCTTGCCAACCTAGCAATTCAAAAGCATGCAAATGCAAGTAGATTAATAGGTACCACTTCGGTGGGTAGGTAACAGCGTTCCGCGCATGTCATGCGGCCACATGACCGTGGAAGAGTCTTCGGACAACGCTGGCTCTTCGGCTAACAAACGGAGATGAGCACCGGCCCCTAGAGTCGGACACGACTGCACAACTGTGCGGGGGGAACCTTTACCTTTACCTTTAACAGCTCTAAAAGCTTTTGCCATATTGCTCAAAAGTATTTTCCCTTGCCCCTTTGTAAAAAGAAGTAATTATTTAGAAACAATGCATATAAAACATCTATAGCAAATCAGGTATAGTTTTCTTTCAAATATTATATAATAATTCTTTTAGTCAATCTCCATGCCCCCCCTCCCAAATCTACAATTCTTATTATGTTGTTCTCAGTGCTGGGATATAGCAGAGAGAGACAATGCTACTTTAACATACAGCGTTTGATCTTGAGTCATTTTCATAATGTTGTTGCCTTCCCAAATTGTAACTGTAAAAGCACCAGATCAAACCATATAGGTTAGCATTCCAAATCCTGAGAAACATGTCTTGATGGGCTGGCACTGCCCCCGATAGCAGGTTTGAAGATTAATGGATTCATTGCTACAGCTAGATGGGCCGGTAAAGGCCACGGTCAGGGGAGTCTTTGCCCAGCTTTGGCTAGTGTGTCAGCTGCAGGCTTACCTGGGATAGGAGGATCTCACAATAGTGACAGATGCCCTTACCACCCTTGAGCTGGAAAACTGTAATGTGCTCTAAGTGGGGCTGCCCTTGAAGACCATATGGAAGCTTCAGTTAGTCCAGAAAAGCGGCCTGGTTGTTGCAGGGACCTGCCAACATGAGGACATTACACCTATGCTCTGGGCCTTGCACTGGCTTCGTCATCTTCCATTTGCAATCCAAAGTACTGCTTTTACTTTTGAAACCCTACATGCCTTGGCAGGACCATCTCCTCCACTCAGTCCCAACCATCCATTGCAGAGCTCCAAGGGAATCTATTAGTAGTCCCATTTCTGTGAGGGACAGAGGCCCACAAACATCGTTTTCTGTATCCCATCCCCTGAAATCCAATCAGCTCTCCTACCTTGTTAGGTTTAATGAAATCATTAAAAGCAGACTTGTTGAAGAGGCCTTTGAACGACAGATAACGCCATCTATTTTTAGTGCTTTGGAGTTGACTATGTTATGATTTATCTGTGGTGTAAATTAGGGGGACTGCTTAGAATTTATTGTTATGTAATTTTAATTGCACCCTATTGTTGTTGTTGCTGCTGTTATGATGGTAACCAGCAGAGTCTTGAGTATAACAAACAAAATCTTAAATAAATAAATAAATACATACATAAATAAGCCATCCACACAATGTTTATCTTCACCCCCAACTATACTGACACCACAAACTAAAAGTAATGGGGTCAGTATAGTGACAACCTTAAGCAGCTTGTTTCCTGTGCTGAAACCTGCTGGAAATGCATCCAGGTAAAGGACTTGCGGCCTGTATTTCAATTGGATCTTCAGCTGTCCAGGGGTTCTGTCCAGGTGGCAGCTACCACAAGCCCCAATTGGTAGATTCCCTTGATTCTTTATGCCTCTCACCCATGCCGGGAAAGCAAGCAGCAATCTCTTTTCTTTCCATGGCTGAGTCTTTGAGGAAATATGGATGAACCTTTTGTATGACCCCCCCAGCCCACCCCCAATGACTCCTCCTTGTATTTGACACCATCTGTACGGTGTGTCTACTGATGGACCAACAGAGAAAACAAACAAACAAACAACCACAGGTTTACCTCCCTTCCTGTCATTTGGGTTACAAGGGGAAACTGGCAGAACCTCTATCAATTTTACCTGATTAAAAGAAATAAGTCCACCATGTCACCGGTCCTCCAAGGAAACTCTTAAAGAAAAAAGTTGAGCTTCCATAAGTCAGTCCACCTTGGAAAATAATAGAAATTAGAAAGGGACAAGCAGCCTGGAGGGAACTGTAGCAGAGGCAACAAAACAAAGCCAGACAGACAGACAGAGCACAACACTGCTTGTGCTCCCAGAAACGGGGAAGCATTACAAGGGGAAATTGCCTTGGCAGTGGGCTGGGGGCAGGCGGAGCGTTCCTGTCCTTGAGAAGCAGTTCCTGGGTTATCCATGCCAAGGCCAACAGGGTATCTGGATGAGCCCTCTAACTTTTTCTCTTTTCTAGCTATGATTTTACATAGAGGTAACAGTGAAAAACTGCAGTGAAAGTTAAACTTGGGAGTACCTTAATTTGTAAATCAGATATAACGCTCATGAGAATTTATCTACATTTTCCCTACTACAAGTAATTATATAAAACTCTATTCAATAAAAATGACTCCAGGAGTGCCCTAATTCACTAAGTTTATATTGCTAAGACATCATTGGGATTGGTAAATCACCTAAAATGCTAGAACCCAAGGTATCTTTTACTAATTTTTAATAAATATATTGCAGTTATCCTTGTATTTTCTAAGGTCTGAAAACAAAAAATATTCAATGTGATCATGCACATTTGCTGCAGTCACCCATGCATCAGTTAATATTTTCTGATGTTTTAGCTCCTTCATTCATAATTTAATTTACACCTTTTGTCAGTTGCATCAAGTTCAGACCTTCTTAATTTAGATTTATTACAGCCTTCATCTTCTTAAGTTTCAGAAACACACAATGTATCTTTTTCTTTCATTTTATTTGTTAATTCTTTACATTTCAGGTTGCAAGGTTTTGTATGCCATGGCTGTCAAAAGATGGGCCCATAAATATTGACCTGCACCACCCATCTTGGTTTTGATCAACTGAAGTTTTCACATTGCTTTTTAATAAGACAGACATAGTAAACTAGGCTGCCAGTCTGAATTCTGATGTCACATGCAGCACTCCTTGATAATGCAAAGAACATGATACCAGTCAGTTTTGGTACAATCCTTTTAGTTCAAGCATGCTCATACTATTCTATGAAAGCTAGTATCTCTAATACAGAGCCTACCTTGCAAGCCAACACACTGTTGCCCACATCTAACTAACTTGGAAGTAATGCAGTGTACTGACTGACAGATACTCAGGATACTAAGTGATACACCTTGTTTTTGAGTAAATATGCATGAGTCTGTGTAAAGTTAAAATCAAAGCTGTTACTATGTTGCCTCACTTCCACTTAGCTTAAAACCACAGCCCCACCATTGTGAGTCTTGAGATCTATTTATCATAGCAAGTGGGATCTATCAAATTGAAAGCAAGTAAGTTAATTTTTCCAGAATTGCCTCCACAGATTGTTCAGAAGTAGAAGCTATTTAGTAAAGCTTATCTAGCAGCTAAACAAAAAGGAACCAAATTATTCTTTTTCCAGTGATTTTGTTTGTTGATCTCTGAATTCTGCATGAAGTTCTTAGATCCAGACTGGCAGAGTGATCTGGCCCTTATAGGAAAGTATGGGTGAGACAAAGAGCCTGCAGATCATCTGGCTGGTTTTGCAAAGTATTCTGTAAACAGTCACTTATATTTACTGGATTTTGGACACTATTTGGGCAGATCCAAATGTTATGAGTGACACAATATCGTGTGTTACAACCTGGAAGTAGTTTGACCTGGCTGAGCCCACTAGGGGGCTCTCTGCAACAAGAACCTTTGCAGCAAAAGCTCTCCCACCTGTAAGCTTTAGGTTCTTTAGGGTGGGCAGAGGAAGTGTGGGCAGTTGGATTTGAGAAATGGGATCTAAGGCCAGAGGGGCCATCGCCCAGCTCTTGCTGATATGCTAGTTATGGCCCTTCCTAGACCAAGAGCTCGTCCAACAGTAATTCATGCCCTGATCACCTCACAACTGGATTACTGCAATTCAACATGGGGTTGCCTTTGGAGGTGACCTGGAAGCTGCAACTGGTAAAGAACACGACTGCCAGGTGGGGAAACCACTACAGTAGAGTTACACCTATTTTGAAGTCACTGCACTGGCTGCCAGTAGGATTTCAGGTCTATTCAAGTGTTAGTTATTACCTATAAAGCCCTTTCCAGCACAACTGTCTTCCCAGGCATGATTCTGTCCATCCAGTCATTGAAAGAACACCTCTTAAGTGTTCTTCTCACATGAGAGATACAAGATGAATCAACAAGTGTCAGGTGTTCACAATATTAACCCCATATTTGGAACATGCTGATCCCAAAAGTATGGTTGGCCCTGACTCTCCTTACATTTAGGAAATCTCTAAAGCAGAGCTTTCCAAACTGTGTGTCGGGACAAGTTAGTGTGTCAGCTGAAGTGTCTGGGGGTGTCACGGCTGCTGTTGCCTCCAAGCCCTGCCAGTATTCCGTGCAGGTCCTAGTGCTTGCCTTGTGCCTTGCTGCCTCCAAATCTGCTGTGATTCTGCGCAGGTCCTAGTGCCTGCCTTGTGCCTTGCTGCCTCCAAACCTGCCCTGCCAGGATTCTGAGCAGGTCCTAGTGCCTGCCTTGTGCCTGGCTGCCTCCAAACCTGCCCTGCCAGGATTCCACTCAGGTCCTAGTGCCTGCCTTGTGCCTGGTTGCCTCCAAACCTGCCCTGCTAGGATTCCACTCAGGTCCTAGTGCCTGCCTTGTGCCTCGCTGCCTCCAAACCTGCTGTGATTCCGCGCAGGTCCTAGTGCCTGCCTTGTGCCTTGCTGCCTCCAAACCTGCCCTTCCAGGATTCTGCGCAGGTCCTAGTGCCTGCCTTGTGCCTCGCTGCCTCCAAACCTGCCCTGCCAGGATTCCACAAAGGTCCTAGTGCCTGCCTTGTGCCTCGCTGCCTCCAAACCTGCTGTGATTCTGCGCAGGTCCTAGTGCCTGCCTTGTGCTTTGCTGCCTCCAAACCTGCCCTTCCAGGATTCTGCGCAGGTCCTAGTGCCTGCCTTGTGCCTGGCTGCCTCCAAAACTGCCCTGCCAGGATTCCACTCAGGTCCTAGTGCCTGCCTTGTGCCTTGCTGCCTCCAAACCTGCTGTGATTCTGCGCAGGTCCTAGTGCCTGCCTTGTGACCTGCTGTAAAAGTGTGTCACGAAATGATGCATGTCTAAAAAGTGTGTCACCAACATGAAAAGTTTGGAAAGCTCTGCTCTAAAGACTATGCCATTTCAACAGGTTAACCCACAATAAGGTTTGGGGTACCTATTTCTTTACTGGTTTGCTCATTTTATTGGATTATTATTTCATGAGCTATTTAATTATTATGTATGATTTCTGGTATACTCCATGCACCACCATGTTAGGGTCAAGATACAAGAACTGTGAAACAAATAAAATTAACAATATTGGTGATTAAGTCTTTTAATAAAAACATGAATTTATTAACTACTATGGTTCCACTGAGGATTATCCAATTATAATATACAGATGTTTTGAACATCTTTTTATTTTGGCTATGCATCAGATATTTAGGCCTGGAGATTTTAATCAAACAGATTTTAGATATGTTATTAGATTGTCATAGTACTTCATCTAAATGTACTTACTGTTCATGTAAAGTATTAGAAGCATATATATCAAAGCTTAATTCAGTGGATATATTGTGACTTTTAAACCTTACACAACCAAGTATACTTTCTATTCAACTCCACAGCAGACTTGTTCTGAATTATTTTGTAGTATCCCGATCCTCAGTTAAACAAATAAATAAATATAGGACCCAGCAAAACTATCAAGTATTACCTGTGTGTGTACACACTCAAATCCTCAGTTGGATACTAATTGACCTTAAAAGGCCCTGAAAATTCCCAAAGAAGCACTAGGCTGATGATATAACTCAATTCAAAGGTGTTAACAGAAAACAACTTGTGTGGTGTCAGAGCAGTTGGAAAGCAGCTGAAGAGTGTACACACACACACACACACACACACACACACATTCTGCAAACATGTTTAGCTGAACCTTTGTCTTTCTGTGAAATTAACTCTATGAAAACAAGAAAAAACCCTGATCCTAATGAAAGCTATGTTGTAAGCTTAGAGCAAGGGTTTAATATAAATGTATACTTATATCTGTAGCAAGGAAAGTCTGAAGTCATTCTTTTTCTGTATTTTCTTTCTTTTTCTGCACTTTTGATTTAGTTCTTTTTTCTATTTTGCTTTCGTACTTTACTTTTTCTCATTTCTTGTTAGCTTTTATCTTTTTATCTTAACTTTTTAACAAAGTTTAATAAAAAAAGAAAAAGAAACCCCCCTGATCCTGTGGTAAGCCATTTAGCGGTATAACACTTATATTAATTTTTTGTCCAAATGTTACTGCAGGTTTGGAACAGTTTTTTTGAACAAAGCTTTTCCGACCTCCTTCACTTAGGCCTATACAACCATGGTTTTGAAGGCTGGTAAAGACCTTGCTAACTGTGTAATTCATCAACCAATTTCTTTAAATTGATGTCAAATACTGATGGCTCCGGAACATAAATTAAAGATGATACTATCACTGATTATCCATCATGCACAATTTATAGCTTGGACAGAAAATTGAAAACTGCAATTATGTTCTCCTTGGAGTCAGAACAGGCCTCTGTTAATTTCTGAAAGAAGTCTTGGGCAAATATGGATTGCATTACTATGTAATACCATGTTAATTAGAACCAATGACCTGTCTTACACAGATGAAAAGTACATTATCTTGGGTATAACAGCAGCTGAAGTTGAACATAATCTATTACTGTATGCCAGGGGTGGGGAACCTTTTTTCTGCCAAGGGCCATTTGGATATTTATAACATCATTTGTGGACCGGGGGCGGGGTTTGCGGGCAGGAGCCAATCGCGAAGGGGGCAGGGTTTGCAGGTGGGAGCCAATCGCGCGGAAGGGCCAGACCAAATGATATAGCAGGACTTATACAGCCCGCGGGCCGGACATTCCCCACCCCTGCTATATGCCAATGATATGTTTTACTGATAATGACATAGGTTCTATACTAACACTTACTGATAATAACAGTAAGTTTAGTAAAATATTAGGTTACTAATCAAAGAGAATATTAGGTTACTCAATAATTCATATACTTCCTATACGTTCTAGTGTAAATACACATAAAAAACAATGTGCTCTACATGGGGCTACCCTTGAAGACATCTAGAAGCTTAAACTGGTTCAGCATGCAGTAATAATGGACATTTAAAGATATGTCCATGAAATATTTGTACTCAAGAAGTTGTACTAGCTGCTAGTCAGCTTCTACATGCAATATAAAGTGCTACTTATCACCTTTAAATCCTACATGGCTCATGGACTGGTTATCTCCAAGACTGTCTACACCAAAGTGAATCTGCCCATCTGGAAAGATTTCAGAGGCCTTACTGAGGGAACCATCTCCAAAAGAATCCATTTGAAGGAACTCTATTACAGGGCTTCCTCAGGGATGATACCCCTCATACAGAACAGCTTGTCCTACCATACAGAATTACCTCCTCTCTAAGGTGTTTTCATAAAGAAGCAAAAACTTGGTTTTGGGGAGAGAGCCAGTTTGGTCTAGTGCAAGGGTCAGAAATGGCGGCTCGCGAGCCAGATGCGGCTCTTTGGCCCCTTGAGTGTGGCTCTTCCGCAGCTGAACTCACCCCCACCCCTTCCACGCGATTGGCCCCCGCCCGCAAACCCCGCCCCCTGGCTCTCGCACTGAGCGAGGCCCGGCGCGGCAGGGAGACGCTGCTGGCCCGGGACGCGGCGCTTTCGGAGGCGGCACAGGAGCGGCTGCAGGGGCTGCTGCGGCTGGAGATGGCGCTGCTCCGCGGCATCCAGGCGCTGGGCGAGGGCGCGGGATGCGAGCGGCAGGGCGGCGCAGGGGGCCTGGCCGGGGCGGTGGGGGGACGGAGCTGGCGGAAGTTTGCCGGGCGGCAGGACGGGGCGGGTGGCGCTGCTGGGGCTGGTGGTGGAGCTGGAGAGAGCGGAGGGACCAGGCGTTCCCGTGGGCGCAGCGCGCGCTCTGCAACCCGCCTTGGAGAAGCGGCCGCGGGAGGCCCTCCGGGTGCACGCTCCCGCCCCATCAATCCCCCCACCCCGCCGTTCGGCGCCCTCTCCCCCCGCTAACCTGAGCCCTGCGGCGGCCGGGGGAGCCGAGCCAGGCTCGGACCGGAGGCAGCCAAGGGGAGAGCAGGCGGCTCTTCGCCCTGCGCCGCCCTGCCGCTCGCGTCCCGGGCGGGCGAGGCAGGGAGAGAAGGGGAGACGGAGGGGCTCCCTCTCCGGCCTCTGCGCCCCTTCAGGCCCGTCTCTGTGAGGCCCGGCGTGGCAGGGAGGCGCTGCTGGCCCGGGACGCGGCGCTGTCGGAGGCGGCGCAGGAGCGGCTGCAGGGGCTGCTGCGGCTGGAGATGGCGCTGCTCCGCGGCATCCAGGCGCTGGGCGAGGGCGCGGGCCCGGGATGCGAGCAGCAGGGCGGCGCAGGGCGAAGAGCCGCCTGCTCTCCCCTTGGCCGCCTCCGGTCCGAGCCTGGCTCGGCTCCCCCGGCCGCCGCAGGGCTCGGGTTAACGGGGGGAGAGGACGCAGGGAACGCAGTTTCTCCCCTTCGCTGTGCTCTGTAGAACGTTGCTAAACCAAAAAGGGGCTTCTGTTATTGCTTCGTAGGCATGCGTGCAAGGAAGCGGGGTGATGGAGGAAATGCTGTGTAGGGCTGGGGGTGTTAACTTCCTGTGGCACAATTGTACCCCCACCTAACCTCCGCCGGCTCCGTCCCCCCGCCGCCACCGCCCCGGCCAGGCCCCCTGCGCCGCCCTTGACGTCAGGCGCTGGCGGCGCGCGGCATCTTCCGCGCGGGGTCCCGGCTGGTGTCTGCGCTCGGGCGCCGGCGGGGAAGGAGGTGCGGGTCCCGCCCGGTGGAGAGGGTGCAGCCTTCCGCTCTCCCACGCCCGTCCTGCCGGCCGGAGGGTGGCAGCTCTTTCTCCGCCCCTCCCGGTGGGGCGGCCGGGCCGGGTTCGCGGAGCCGCTGGCTGCGCCCCTTCCCTCCGTGAGCCCCCTGCCCCCTTCCACGTGATTGGCTCCCGCCCGCAAACCCCGCCCCCTTCCACGCGATTGGCTCCCGCCCGCAAACCCCGCCCCTTCCACGCGATTGGCCCCCGCCCGCAAACCCCGCCCCCTGGCTCTCGAGCATTTCAAAACGTCCTCACGTCAAAATGGCTCCCGGCATAAAAAAGTTTGCCGACCCCTGGTCTAGTGGTTAAGGCAACGAGCTAGAAACCAGGAGACTGTGAGTTCTAGTCCCGCCTTAGGCATGAAAGCTGGCTGGGTGACCTTGGGCCAGTCATTCTCTTTCAGCCCAACTCACCTCGCAGGGTTGTCGTTGTAGGGAAAATAGGAGGAGGAAGGAGCATTAGGTAGGTTCGCCGCCTTGAGTTATTTATAAAAATAATAAAGGCGGGATAGAAAATAAACAAACAAACAAACAAAAAAATAATTTTGGGTGATGTTTTGAGAACTATCCCTGTTGATCAGTGCCATTATAATGTATATAGTTTATCACTTCCATCTAGTTTTTAATCCTCTGGTTTCTTTTGTGTACACTGTTCGGAGCCACTTAGAGGAGAATGACATAGAAATGTTAGTAATAATTTTTTAAAAAATTAGAAACTTTTTATGGGAAGGAAAAATCCTTGGATTTTCTTTATCTAAATTATATGATGGAGGTTTCACTTTCCTGATTTTCAGCTGATATATATTCTTACTTCAATGTTTATATGGAATACAAGTAATCAATTAAAAAAAAATCTACTATGTGATTCCTCTTGTTTAGTAGGGCTTGGCTCCATTTTTAGAAATAATTTTACTGCATTTCCTACATTAAAGGCTGCAAGATACATTTGGGAAATGGTGAAGAGAAGCGTGATTTCTTCACATTATAAACTTACATTCTGAGGCAATCCAAGTTTGGATACTGTAGGTAAACTTGGGGGGGGGGGACAGTAATAGGCAAGTAGGAATATCAATACTTCAGATCAGCTTATAGCTAATCAAGTTTTTAAACCATCTGAACTATTGCAAGAAGCATTTGGATTACCCAGCAAAATGGCAGTATATCCAATTTAAAAAATCTGAATTTGCAATCTAATCCAGATGTATTAGTGATGTCTAAAACTCCTTAATTGTTGACAATGTTGGGATGTGTTTTACATGGATTTAAGTCTACAGTACTGGGATATTGGAAAAAATTAACAATATTATTCCATATGCTGAAGTTTTAATCATATATTTAAAAAATGGGCTGAATGTAATGTTTTCCTTTTCTTGTTTTTGCTAATTGTTTGTGTTCTTTTTTTCATTGTATTATAGCATAAACATTAATCATTTTTACATTTGGCTATAAGACACTAAAAGTTATCTGGCAATCTAAATTTGATACACTGCTTCATTTATTCTTTATACTTGTCAAAGTAGGATGATTGTTTCTCTTGGCAAAAGAAAACAAAACCTAAATTACTGAATGACTAATATGGCCAATCTGGAAGTTGATAATAACTTTTTGCAGCTGAGTATCTACAGCAGTGCTTTCCAAAGTGCTGCCGTTGGCGACACAGCAATGGCGGCGGCACGGGGGCGCGCGGGGGCATGCACGGCGGCGGTGTGCACAGCGGCAGCCTCCGCTAAAACGCGGAAGCGCTGATGGTGCACCGCTGCTGTCGCCGCCATGCACACTGCCGCCACCGTGCACGCCCCCGCCGCCGCTTCCGGGATGTGTTGCGGCACACCAAACTTTGTGTTGCGACACACTAAAGTGTCGCGACACACAGTTTGGAAAGCTATGATCTACAGCCTTTCCATATTAAAGGTGATGGAACACATAAAGATCCCCAAGTACCAGAAAGTGGCATTTGTTATTCCAGTTCTCCAGTACACTTATTAACTTCAAGCTGCTTAAAACTATATTCAGGCTGAAATGCTATGCACTTTTTTCCTGGGAGAAAGGCCATGAGTGTAGTAGCCCTTAAAGTACAGGAATGACTGTCAGACATTTTACCTTAATCATTTCATTTCCTTTTTAATAGTGCTTTCACTTTTCAGATTAAATCACAAAAATGCTGGGCAGATGGAATTAGATTATAATTACCAGCCCTAGAATTAAAATCTGTAATTTCACCCTAAGTACTGTAAGTAGCCCAGTGAACAGTCTCATGTAATGGCTGCTTCTGACATACAACTTTCTCATATTGTTTCTGCCTACCCCACTAGATCTAGCAGAAAAAGCAGGCTCTGATTGCCTTTTATTAAACAATGCCATCTTATTGGACCCTGGAGTCATGCCTTTTCAGTGGCAGCACCTGCCCTGCGGAACCGCATCCCTCCAGACCATAGCTTTCCAAACTGTGTGTCACAACACAATACTGTGTCGCCTGCGGGGCCTAGGTGTGTCGCGTCAAAACCCAGAAGCGCTGATGGTGCGTCGCCACCGCGCACACGGTGGCGGGCCATCAGCACTTCCGTGTTTTCGCATGGCACACTAGGACACCGCTGCTGACACCACTGCGGTGCACGAAAATCCGAAAGTGCCGCCGCAGTGTGCAAAAACCCGGAAGCGTTGGATGACACAGCAGTGGCGGCAGCAGTTCCACGTTTTCTTGCATGCTTCCGTTGGTGTGTTGCCACGGGAAAAGTTTGGAAAGCCCTGCTCCAGACAGTCAAATGGCCTCAACCCCATTACTCTTTTGCAAGGCTCTGAAGACTTGGCTGTTTCCCCAGGCATTTGGGTAAGGGGGTAAATGAGCCCTGCTACTATTGATGTTGAGTGGGGTCAACAGTTTATCTGGGTGCTGGGGAGTTATGTTTGGTGGGTTTGCCTGTTTTAATCTTGTAAACCACTCAGAGTTACTTGGGTGAGATGGGCAGCTATATAAATAACATAAATAAACAAGAAAGCACACTTACCAACCAGATTTACAGACATCCAGCTCTGGGCATCTGATGCATTCCTCATGGATCCTAAGCTGATAGAGTATTTTGGATACAGTATTGGGCTATCTATCTCTCCTGAATTTATTTAAGAGTTAAGCCGTTACCACCAATCTTGCAATGTCTTTCCTCTTCTTCTCCCTTTTAAAACTTTATATTTAGATTATCCCACTTAGTTTGTGCAAAAATGAAATTATAATTCTTATTTTTTTCATATTTCTTTTAAGCATCTTCTGAACCTACATGTATAAAAACACATTAAATAATATAATAGCTAAACATTTCTTGTAACTAAGTTGGCCTTTTAAAAAAGCAAAAGAACATGCTCTGCTCTTTATACTAATCAAAATGAGTCAGACATTTCATTCAGCAACAACTTACTAATCTTATCTTTATTCAAAAAGCAGAACTTAAACATATTCATATGTGAAATGTTCAACACCTGTCCATGAAACCACAGACTATGTTCATTTACATACAGTATATCAAGGTAAAAGACAAACTGAAATAAACTACACCTAGTATTATTTGCTAAACTAATTCCTGTTTTGTTGCAGTTTCCCTCAAATGTTTATAATGCTATTATAATACAGCTACACAACATGACAATAATTAAACATTGCAGGATTAAGGCCTCCTACTTTGAAAACAGAAGTCTTTTTGCCTTTTTAACCTTTTATACTGAGACATAGAAACCCACTCTGTGAGATGAGGTTTCATGCCACTGATTGTAGACCATCAGCAGACCTTCAAATATATTTTAGATCTGAAAGTGGTGTTTACCTACTGTGTTAAGGAATGATTTAAGATTAACCAATAGCTCTTTAAAAATAATACTAAAGTATTTTACAAGTATCAATGGCATGTATTGACAATCAGTTTGGCAATTAGTGGAAAGTAAAGAAAAAAACGAAATGAGAAAAAATATTGTCCTTATACTATCAAAAGTGCTATAAGTAATTTTTACAATTAATGAAACAAATTACAAATATTCATAAAAGATATAAAATGTAAGATATAAGGGTGTTTCCATTGGAAATTATATATCATCTATTTTACTTATTTTTTAAATATACATTTGCATTGTTTTCATATTGCTTTTGTTTCTGCACATGTATATTTTAGGTAATTGTTTCTGAACAGGTATATTTGTAACTTGTTCCATATATTGTACACAAGTCATTTCAACTGTTTTTTTCAGTCCTCTGATGTACTCCCTGGAGGCACATTGGGACTTTTGGTTCAGTAAAGAACACATTTTTTTCTCACACCATTTTTCCTTTACTTTCCAGCATCTGATTGGTGTTTTTTCTCTTGTTGCTCAAATATTGCTTTGAATCTTTATGTTACTTTCCATACAGCTAGACTCTTGGTTTCATGTATACCAAAAGGTATTACCATTAACCTTTTAAAAAAATCAGTCATTCCAGCTCAGACAAGTGAAGTGAAAATTTGTTTTACAAGTCAGATCAATTTGTATATTCAAACTCTTACAAGTTCTGTCTATGAAGGTTCTCAGTCATCCAGGTGGAATTGTCTGTAGCTTGAATCATGTCAACTGGATTTCTATTTTCTCAGTGGAAACGTTTCGCTCCTTGAACGAATCCTTGGATACTTATCCTTGAACTTATCCTTGGATAAGGAGCGAAACGTTTCCACTGAGAAAATAGAAATCCAGTTGACATGATTCAAGCTTCTTACAAGTTCTATGTGTGTTTACTATGTTATTTGGGGAAAAAATTGAAACCACTTTATATATCCTTTCTGATAAAAAAAATGTCTGCATGGAAAATATGTGGAGTGCAAATATTTGCAGAGTACAGTTTGCAATCAAATATATTTCACAGATGATGATACAAAATGTACAATACATTTTTCCCTGTAAACATGCCCATAACTTGTTGGCACATAATTGTAGCTATGAAGCAAGCTTATTAACTACTTAACTTAGTCCCACTGAACTAAAGGGAACTGTACTATTGTACATAATAGTGTTTACGGCCTAAATGTATTCCACCTTTGTAAATATAATACAGCAACATTCCACTTAGCCACAGTTCTACTACACAGTGGTTATGCACCTCCGATACCTAAACCTTCCGTGTTAATGATGATCTGTGTTTTCAATCTGTGGCATGTCAAGTGTGAAACAAGTCACCTGCCCTGATCTCTTTGAAAATAATCGGAACAAAAAAGACACAAATAGCAACTCTATAAGCCCGAGATTCACTACTGCACCCGACGCTTCTATTCCTAGGAAGTTTGAGACCAGCGCAGTCCTAGGCAAGTTCATCGGCACGAAACTTTGCAATCCAACAACTGAGAGCTCATAGCAAAAAAAGGAATTGCTGGCTTCTCACTCACTCTGCCTTCAGACTTTCCAGGGCGCAACCACTGAAAAGTGCATGCCCGCTTGTAATCAGTTTTAAAATACGCGGAGGAAGCTTACCGGAGGTAAAGTGCCCTCCCCCCGCATCACTGCACCCCGAGACGACGAAAAACTCGCCTCCGGCACGTCACTCATAGTAAGACGCCTTCCTTCAGTTCAGGCGCTCTTCAGAAGCGCAGGAGAGGCAAGCACATTCGTCGTCCTTGTCTCCTGCGTTTTGCCACTTTTTTCCCTTTCCCTCAAATGGACTATTTTTAGGCACCGCGACATTCCTGAAGGCCTAGCGTTGGGAGGGGAGGGGACGGGGACGGGGGCGGGGAGAGAGAAAGAGCCCAAAACTGCCATTAGGAGCCGACGTCCACTTCGCAACAGCGCAGAACTGGGGCAAAGGCGGCAGTTGGCCGCGAGACAGGTCCCTCGCCACCGTTAACGCAGCCTAAACTAGTCCCCTCTTCAGGCTGTCCGGGGCCCGAGCCCTCCCTGCGAGCCGCGCATGCAGAGGCGGCCATCCCGCACCCGCTTACTCATCAGCCGCTCCTCTCACCTAGGCGCAGCAAGGCAGCAGCAGCAGCCGCGACGGGAGCGAGGCGAGCGCGAACAGGCGGGGGCTGCCAGCCAAGCCGGGGATATTTATATTCTGCAGCGATGCCTCCTCGCCTTCATGCATCTTTCTTCCCCGTCTCCCGGCGAACTAGGCAGGGGCGCTGCAGCCGAATCGAACCAAACGCAGCAGAGCCGAGAGATCGCCTCCCACCAGCCACCGGTACAGCCGAGCGAGGGAAGGAGGGCGAAAAAAGGAGGGGAGGACGAACGCGCGTCCTCGGGTCCTCCTTCTCCGCGCTCCCGCCGCCTGCTCGTGCCGAGCCAGAAGCTGTTCCGCGCGGCCCGACTCCCCGTTTTGTCCCGCCGAAGGCCTCGACCATTCATCACTCACCAGGCTTTCCCGTGCGGAGCGGAGGAGTCTCGGAGCACGCCGCGCCGGTTGCGGGAGGGCACGTTGCCGAACTACCGCTGCGCAGCGCCGCACCTCCCTCCTCTCGCATCCCCCGTTACTATGGATATTCTCCCAGTGTCTCCTCCGCTCCCGCCTGCTCTGGGAGAGGGAAGGAGGTGCTCGAGGGGCGCCCACATGCCGCCGCTTAAATGACCCTCCTGCTGCGGCGACTGCCGCTTCTCCGCCCAGCCTCAGCCCCCGCAAGGCTGCTCGTTGCTATCCCGTCCACGCCGGCTTCTTCCCGACCCTGAGCCCGGGAGAAAGAAGGTTCAAGGCTGTTTGGGCTCCCGCTTCCTCACAAACGCGAGCGCGCGCAGAACACCCCAGTCGGGACGCGAAGGGGAACCTCGGAGCTTCTGGCGGGAGGGGCGACCCCTCGACAGTTTAGGCAACTGCGGCTGCGGGCCCCCGAGCCTGATGCTTATCTCCACTGAGAATCGCCCTGGGAGCCTGGCATAATTCAGCAGTAAACGGCGGGTTTAAAAACCAGCGGCAGAGTTCTGCAGTACAGTAGCCGCTTAAAGCTATGCCGCGTTGCCCGTCCCGATCCCTGTTCTAGGATGGTGTGGTTGCTGCTTCGGTGCGTCCTATTTCGGGGAACCTTCCTGCAGTAACAATGCAATCCTCCTTTTGCTCTCCTGATTGCAGAAGCAAACAGCTGTGTGATGCATCACGGAAAAATGGTGCCCATTTCTTGGTACACCAAGGAAACAGGAACAAAAAAATGACATAAGAGTCCTGCCCCCTGGAAATTGCGTTAGACAGTTTTCCATACATACACTTTCTTAGCGCAGCAAGCACACTGAAACCGACGGGGGAGTAGAGGAATGCTTCTTCCTCTCCAGGCAGGATGAGTTGGAGAAATAGGGAGGAAAGTTCCTGGCTATTTAAGGAGATTCTTAATAATCCCACCCAATCCAGTTACTCCAAATTCCAGCTGTCCAAAGGATCCTAGAGCGCAACCACCCTAGCCATCCAAAATGGCCAGGAGGAGGAGAAGGAAGAAAAGGAGGAAACACTGCCGAGATCTCTTCTACCTGGTCCCTGGCTGTGCCTTCTCTCAGCAGAGTAATGCATAGCAGCCAGAGACCAGGTGGAATCCCTAAGGTTTACCTGGTAGCTCCTGCAGAGCCCTCTTCAACACACACACACACACACACACACACACACACACACACACACACACACACACTCTCTCTCTCTCTCTCTCTCTCTCTCTCTCTCTCTCCTTACTTATTTGCTTGCTTGCTTACTTATTTACTTACAGAACTTACATGGCCACCTATTGCACCCAGCTATAGGTGGCTCACAACAACCAATACAAACAATATAAAAGCAAACAAATCAGACCCTCCTCACCATACGGTGGACCCCCCTTTTAGCCCAGCCCCATCCTAGCCCAATGCTTGGGGGAAGAGCCTGATCTTCACAGCCTTCCAGAAGGATAAAAGGGTGTATTTTTCACTTTTGCTATTAAGTTATTAGGCACTTGCTTGGTTTATTTTACCAAGCAAGTCTTACTTTGGGTGGGCTGTGCTTGATGTCTATAAAAACACGGCTTCAGTAATGCAAATACACACACTGGCCTGCCTCAGAAGAGAACCCAGTGGTGATGGAGGAATCCAAATATGCAGAGAAAATCTATTTGTTTTTTCCAAGAGCTCCAATTTGTTTTCCTTTGGTTTACAACACAAATCTTTGGATATCTAATATTCCACAATTAAACAGCCACAAGTAAGAATCCCATAGGGCTATTTATTTTACTAAATGCATTCTGTTTAGCAACTGTAACATCTCTAATAGGAAAATACAGGAAAGCAGGTAATGGTTAATAGTTTTGGGATCAGTTCAAGACCCAATCTGAGGAGTTTTCCAATTTTTTTTTATTTAACGAGAGTTATGGATTTTATTTAATGAGAGTTGTGGTGCTGGAGAAGACTCTTAAGAGTCCCTTGGACTGCAAGGAGGTCAAATCAGTCAATCCTAAAGGAAATCAACCCTGACTGCTCATTGGAAAGACAGATACTGAAGCTGGAGCTCAAATACTTTGGCCACCTAATGCGAAGAGAGGACTCGCTGGAAAAGACCCTGATGCTGGGAAAGACTGAAGGCAAAAGGAGAAGGGGACGGCAGAGGATGAGATGGTTAGATAGCATCACCGATGTAATGAATGTGAATTTGATAAACTCCGGGAGACAGTGAAGGACAGGAAGGCCTGGCATGCTGTGGTCCATGAGGTCACGAAGAGTCGGACACAACTGAATGACTGAACAACAACAATGGATGTGCAAAAACAAGCAGATGATGAAACAAGAGAAAACAAAATGTTGCCACATTCTGATAAATCTGCAAAATTCCTTCAGTTCCACAAACTTCAGTATCCCATTTTTGTTAATATTTAGAATCTACTTCCTTCCATGTACTATTGTCTGCACTCTTAGCAGAAATAAACTTTTTCCACCTGCTTGTTTTGTTTGTGTTCATTCTTATGGGTCTTCTCATAACAACACTTCAGTACTGCTGTCTAGTGTGGATGCTGGCATGAAACTAAGCTGACTCAAAGGATCTTATTCTCCCCAGCAATGAAACAGAACAGAGAGCCTGTTTTCATTAAGAGCCCAGAGAAGTGGAAAGTGTGAGGAACATCTCCTTTGGCGCCAGTTTCTGGTAGCAAAGACCTATAGATCTTCTACTTTAAGTTCTCCAAACCCACGGGCAGGTTTGGACAACCAGCAGGAGAAACGGGAGAGAGAGGAAACTTCCCCCAGGAGAAGCAAGGGGAGATAAGGAGGGTAAGTTGTTATCTTGTCTTGTTATCCTTTCCTGCAGAACTGCAGCCTGCAGAACAACTTTTAAGAGTCTCTGTAGTTGGCACTTTTGTGGTACAGCTGCCCACCCTGAGGCACCATGGGAATCCCCCCACAGAACTGCCAAGTCCCCATAGCTTTGGCACTGCAGTGCCAAAACCTCACGGGCAGCTATAACATGGAGGGAGCTGTGGGTTGCCCCACCATAGTACTGTTACCTTGTCAATCAAAGAAAGTTGCTCCCTCATCTCCGTTTGTTAGCCGAAGAGCCAGCGTTGTCCGAAGACGCTTCCGTGGTCATGTGGCAGGCATGACGCGCGCGGAACGCTGGTACCTATTTATCTACTTGCATTTGCATGCTTTCAAATTGCTAGGTTGGCAAGAGCTGGGGCTAGTGCGGGAGCTCACTCCGTCACGCGAGGCTAGGGATTCGAACCTCCGAACTTGCTATCTTCCGATCGACAAGCCTGGCCTCTTACCTGCTGAGCCATCGTGCCCCCTAGTATCAATAATATCTACTTATAAAAGTTATACTCCTAACTTTAGTGCAAACAATTTTTTTCCACTAAATAAAGCTGCTATTCAACAGATACCAAACTGTTCAGAGTGCTGAAATAATAATGGGATTGAACTTCCAAAAGGTCTCTCCACACTGGGAGAGTGGGTTTCAAAATGGCTGTTCAATATAAATAAGTGTAAAGTGGTAAACATTGCCCCCCACCCTGAACAAATGTAAACTTCCCTTATATGTAGATTGCATTTGAACTTGCAGTAACTTAGCAGGAATATCATCCAAACATGCAGCTACCCTAAAGAGCTATGCCTGGAGTCATTGCAAAGGGAACTGAAGTAAAACTACCGACACAATAATACTCATATATACCAATCTATGGTAAGACCACACCTGGAATAACTCCTTTTCTTCATCCTAGCATTTATCCCGCTGGTGCAGGGTCCGCTTTTTTCCGGATCAACCGGAAGTTGGCAATTGGTTGATCCGTTTAGTTGCGACGGGGTAACCAACCGGCTTGTCGCTAGAGCCTGACATCGGAAGCTAGGGCTAGCTGACGGGATCTCACCCCGTCACGCGGCATCCGCACACGGGCTTCGAACTGCCGACCTTAAGATCTTCCTGTCTCAGCACCTTAGCCACGTGACCCACCGCGACCTTTTTTTCAGAAGTGGTTTGCCATTGTCTCCTTCCTAGGGCTGAGAGGGAGTGACTGGCCCAAGGTCACCCAGCTGGCTTTGTGCCTAAGGCGGGACTAGAACTCATGGTCTCCCGGTTTCTAGCCTGATGCCTTAACCACTACACCTGGATTCCAAATTATTCATATTATAATGGCAAAGAAGGGACTGTCAAAAGATTGTGTGGTAGTGTTTCTACCAAAGATCAAAATAATAAGTAGTTATTTGTCTATTGTGGCATATTGTTAATTAGTAAATCTGCAAATTACTAACTCTACCCCCACAGTTTTATAATATTGACATTTCCAAGTTCTGAGGCTTTTTGAAGAAAAATTGGTTGTTTCAGATTTGTATTTGTATTTGGACTGTCTCTCCCCAGTTGTGTCTACCTGTCCTGTCAGATCTGACAAGACAGGCATTCTCTGGGTCCCATCCATTAGTGAGTGTCATCTGGTAGGACCCAGGAAGAGAGCCTTTTCTGTTGTGGTCCCCACCCTCTAGGACAGAGCTTTCCAAACTGTGTGTCGCCACACAAAAGTGTGTCGCCACACAGTCTCGTGTGTCGCCACACAACACACACAGTTTTCCCGTGGCGACACACCAACGGCGGCGCGCAAAGATCTGAAAGCGGCAGCAGCGCTTTCCGGGTTTTTGCACGCTGCCGCAACGGCGGCACTTCCAGGTTTTCCCGCGGCGACACACCAACGGCGGTTGGTGTGTCGCCGCGGGAAAACTTTGGAAAGCCCTGCTCTAGGTCATAATTCCCCCAGAGATTCCTCCACCTCCTTTTAGCAATAAAATAGTCAATTTGATTTCTTTGTACGCCATCTGGTGATTTCCATGTATACAGGCATTTGGTTGTTTGACAAGTGTTAGCAATGAAGAAATCATTGAAGTGGCAGAAAATGATAAATTGTTCTCCTGCTTCATTTGGGTTTCCTAAGCCATACTATTCAACTACATTTTCCTCCTTAATATTTCCAGTGTTGGCATTCCAGTGTCCAATCACAGGCAGCACATCTTGCTTGCATGTTTGGCGATTTCAAATTGAACTTGATCATAAAACTCATCAACCTCCAGTTCATCTGTATCAGTGGTTGGAGCATAAATGTAGATGATGTTATATTAAAGGTTGTTCACATAGTCTAATTGATATTATTAGGTTGTTCATTGCATTGTAGCCAAGTACTGTTCTTGCCATACCCTTCCTAACTATAAAAACAATGTCATTCCTTTTTCATGTCCTGAGTAATAAACAGTGTGATCTTCGGACTGCAAGTGTCTGATTCCTGTCTATCTCAATTTGCTGATGCCTAGGATGTCAATCTGTAGTAGTTTCATTTCATCTTTCACTGTGTTGAGCTATCCCATGTTCATGTTTCTTATGTTCTATATTCCCATTATAATTCTGCCTTGCAGCTTCGGATTTTCTTTTCTTGTATGGCAACAGAAGTCCTGAAGGCTTTAATTTAGCCACTTCATAAACACCATTAGTACTCTGAAGATTCTCAGCTCTTCCTCAGTAGCATGTTGAGTGCCATCTGACCTGAGGGGCCCATCATCTAGCACTATATTGTCAATCATTTTATATTTTCTATCCATACAGTCTTTTTGGTAAAAGTGCAGAAGTGGTTTACCATTGCCTTCTCACATGCAGTACGTATTGATGCTTTTGCCATAGTCACTAAAATGATCATCTGCCTCCAGGACCTTCACACCTTGGGTGACCCTGCTGGGAATATATATATTCTTGGTATACACTCCCAGAAGTTTTCAGTCACCCTTCCCAAGAACACCCACCACCACAAGGAGGCAGCACAGCAGGACCTGGAGGGGAATAGGGCAAGAGCTCATCTGTTAATTATATAAGTTAAGGTAATTTAATTTAAGAGTCCATTGGAGTTGGGTGGCTGTAAAAACTTTGAATAAACAAACAAACAAACAAACAAATAATAGCCACACACAAAATGAACTGGTTTCCAGTTCTATGCTTAACTTTCAAACAATATATAATATTGTACATGTTCCTATCTCTACTAATACAATCAAATGAAAGCAAAGAATCTGACTGTATTCAAATTATGCATTTGTACAAAACAATAATTTTCCTGCATATATTAAACAATGCTCTTTTCTGCCAACATTTTATTAATACTATGCTATTTTTGGCAAGTAATTAACAGGTAGGAAAAATAAAATCTGTACTTGCATGTGGTGGTGTTCTTAGATCAAGATATAATTAGGTAAGCCAGATTTATAAAAGGTTTGGAATTTTTTTTGGAAGTCACTACACTATTTTGATTGCATTGATTCACTGTAACTTCTTGGCTTGCCTTTTTCCAGAAGAATAGCAGGGTAGTTTTATTATTATATCCTTGTACCATATAGAAAATCAATCAGAGCATCATACTACTGTGTTACAAGTGATAAATCTATTTTCTTTGCGTAAGACAAATAACCATACTACAGTATTAGAACAGTCACCTCTATCAAATTTTATTTAACAGAATGAAAGAGAATTTTAAACAAAAGGATAAAAAATCTTTTCTCATCTATGTACTACAACTCCTTTCTCCTACTTGAGAAACAATATTTAATTTTTTAAAAAATCCATTCCGCAAGGACAAAGAAGAGGTTTCTGCTTGCTGATATCAAGAGTACATCTCACCAGATAGGCCCCGTGCAGAGTTTAGTAGGGTATTAAGATACAGTGTACGAGCCATATAGAAATACATTGGAAGAGCATGGAGAGTATGCTCTTTGACGCTCTCAGTAAATATCTAATAGAACTGCAGGCCAGTTCTTTACTGGGAGAAGATTCTGTTCAGCAAATATTGACATACAAGTCAATGAAAGTAGAGCCCAATGATGTATATGTGCGCATTCATTCACACACACATGCAGCTTGCTTTTTACAGGTCAAATGCATCAGTATTTACACGAGGTCAAAGATCTACTGTAAAAACATCACACTAAAGCTGACTATATTCTGAAGTATAGGGAAAATCAATGAGAAGTGCAAGACATTATAATTCCTGTCTTCTTTCTCAGTTGAAGAAAAAAACTTCATGAGAATGACATTGACAAGATGAAAAATCATTCGCAAACTAAAATCCTTCAGCCAAATTGGGTTCATAATCCAAGAAGAACTTGATTGTATTTATATTATAACCAGATCCATTTCTATAATGCCTTGAATATAAACCTGCCATTCCATTAGATATACAGTATATGTTAAAAAAATAATGCCCTTGAAAACTGTTGCTAAATTGTCAGATTACTATCAAATTGTGTGTGTGTGTGTGTGTGTGTGTGTGTGTGTATGTATGTGTGTGTATATACATATATATATATATATATATATATATATGTTGCACACATTTACTTGACCGCCCATCTCGTACAAGGTGACTCTGGGCAGTGTACAACAACTTTTGTTTAGTGTACAAAAGGGGAGCTTTAGGAAGTATTAAACATATTCTCTATACTCCTAAAAACTCTGATTACGGAATTTAAAATGTTTCAAACTTTGATTTGCAGAAGCTTATCATAGCCTTTGTCTAAAATCTTGAAATGGTGCTTGACTTCGTAACCCACAATAGCCTCTTATTGGTATAAGTGCTTCATTTAAAATTGATTTGCTGTTATAATATGCAAAACACAGAAATACACAAAAATTACTTTATGCCAATAAGATTATTCATCCATCTAGTTCAGTTTTATCTATACTGACAGGCAATAATTTTCCATGGATTCAGAAGGGGTTCTTTCCCAACTCTGCCTGGAAACTATAGAACTTGCGCCTGGGATATTTTAAGCTATGGCAAAGTGGATTTGCTGTGGCTGCCATACAACAAAGATAACAAGATTTAGGTCTGTCCTACATTTAATTTTGTAGAAAATCAAGGAGGAAGGTGGCTGTTCCACCATGTTTAGTCATAGTATATAAAAGAGGTGAGCTCAAGCTTTTCAAGGAGTCATGCATTCTAGTAAAGACATGATTTTCTGCATTTAGTGCAGTTACTTTTGTTTTGAATATCATAATCCTTTTCAGGAAATCCAAAAGAATTAGGGATTCTGCTAATGAACCTTGTAGGTTTGCTGAATAGTAATCATAACATTTTAGGACTTTGGTGTGATCAACTCTAATTCTTCCTATATAGGACACGGTTGAGTACCTCTTACAAAGAAATGTCTTAATCCTGTTCCTTCCCTAGCTTAAAATATCATATTTACTTAATGATGAACATTTTTTATATTTGTATATTATATTTATTACATTTTAAGGTTTTACTGTTATTGTAAACCACCCAGAGTCCCCCCTTGTGCGGGAGATGGGCGGTGGCAAAATTTCACAAATAAATAAAATAAATTTTGGCAGAATTTAATTTTGGCTGGGGAATTCTCAGAGTTGAAGTCCACACATCTTAAAGTTGCGAAGGTGGAAAAACACTGGACTAGAGGAAAGCATGCTAGCCTGACTGTCTGGTATGCCCTACAGAGAGGCAAAGAATTTATTAGCATTTTTCTAATATTAATATTACAATTGCAGCACAGCTTTGTTGAAATATATTGAATTCTTTGAGATAATAGTATTCAGAAATATTTACATGACAGAGATATTCCTTATCACTTATTTCTGAACATAATATTCTTTTGTTTTCCTTTGCAGCTTATATAATGAGCTTTGCATATTCCACAGAACAGCAGCACTGTTCTTTAATTTTTTATGATAAGTTTTAACTTTTTTGTCAAATCTATGCATTGATTTAAGCCAGAATTATGAGGCCAGATAGATACCCCACTACGTGACCTAGTTACAGTTTATTAAATGTCAGTACCAGTGAAGAAGCAATAGGATTGTAAATAAAATGCTTTACTCATAGGAAACACAGTACTACAGAACAACATGATAAAATGCAGAACACAATGTAAATCCCAAGAGATTCAAAAGACCTGAGTTTAGGGCACATTGAATATATGTAATTACTGCAATGCAAATTATAGTATTGTAATGATTTTATTAAATATTTAGTCTTTCTGCCTTCAATCTCTTTTTAACAAAATGTTCCATAGCTAAGTATGCAGATGTTCTCATTACGTTAACTTCTTTATGCATATAGGTATATTGTTCATTTACGGGCAAGCAATGACACAAAAAGTGAATTGACAGTGTTTATTAAGAGAGCTTGGAGTCAACTCTGACCTGGAACAAAGAGGGTAGGTTCAACTTTTGGTAAATACTGACTTTCTCATATCCTCCTCTTTCTACATAAAATAACCTATTCATACAACAGCCAACACAGTTCTGTTCAGTTACTCTATTTGGCTCCTTGATTACACATCTGCTCTGTATAACTTGTATAGCAGCATCTTTACCAAGAGTTACGTGATGAGTTGTTGGAGGACACCCAATACCATGAAAGAATCTTTATATCTGCTTAACCATGGAGGCATTTTTTCTGTGATTATATGGAACTATCAATTTGACTGAGTCAACACAATTGACTATTTATAACTTTTTGGATGGTTCTTGGTCCAGAATGGTTCTTTGCAGATTTGAAACGATCATATTAAGCGCCTTTCCATTTCAAAGTGAGTTCACAGCTACCTTGTGTGGCTATTGTGTCTTCAGTGTATGACTGGATATGAATGGCTTCTGGGTACCAGTTTAGCTTAGGCTTCAATTTGTTGCAGCCACATTCAGCTATTAGAAAGACTTGTACAGCAGTATCCATTTTATAAGCAGTGGGGATTCCATTAGTAGGTATTGTTTCAACCCAGCCTTCTTTCTGATGTCTCCCCCGGTTCATGTTAATTGAACCTATAAAGAAATTATCTTCTTCAGCTTCATTCTTCTTTGTCATTGTATCTGTTTCTTGAATTGTTTTTGTAACTTTGCACATTTTAGCCATAGGTTTATGCTTTCTGCACTTGTATCTGAACTATACCTATTTCTGACTATATGCTGGACTTTGTTTGTAGCCATGCTTCATTTTGCCTTGGCTGCATTGTTTGTCTACACTTTGCCCAGTTTCTAAGCTTTTTGCCTGCTGCTGGTTCCTTTGCTAAAGCCAAAACCACGTTTCTGACCAGAGTCTGCTGGTTTCTTTCCTTTCCAGAAGTCTGTAACAGGGTGATTGCCAATACTGGAGATTGATTGATTTGTTTGTTTGTTTTCTATCCCACCTTTATTATTTTTATAAATAACTCAAGGCGGTGAACATACCTAATGCTCCTTCCTCCTCCTATTTTCCCCAAACAACAACCCTGTGAGGGAGTTGGGCTGAGAGAGAGTGACTGGCCCAAGGTCACCCAGCCGGCTTTCATGCCTATGATGGGACTAGAACTCTCAGTCTCCTGGTTTCTAGCCTGTTGCCTTAACCACTAGATCAAACTGGCTGTATTACTACTGCTGGATCCTGTAACATTCTATTGTGGCAAATGATATATTTGAAGAGAAACCAAAGCTTGTGAGTAACTTTTGCTGTTTGGTATATATCAGTAATGTTTTGTAGGGACAAGCTCATCTCTATTAGTAAACATTCTTGCACTTACTTGTGTCTTATGCCTCAAACAAGGACAATTGTATTAGGTGGACCCATAGCTGGCTTGAAAACCATATGCAAAGAAAACTCATCAGGGGATCCAGATCAAACTGGAAGGGGGTATCAAGCTGGTTGTTACAGGGTTCAGTCCTGATTCTTGTATTTTGTTAATGATTTGGATGAATAGAAGGAGTCAATAAGGTGATACGGCTGCTAAAAAGAGAATACCATTCTGAACTATAATATTTAAACAGTTCCCAAATCACTGAAAGCAATAGTTCTACTGTATTTTCTAGTAGTCAGACCTCCCTCTGAGTACTATGTCCAGTTCTGGGGTTATATTTTAAGAAAAATTCAGAAAAATTGGAGGACATACAAAGAAGAGTGGCAAGAATGAAAGGGAGATTGGAAACAATCTTACAAGTGCTGTAGATACTGACATAACTAAGTGTAGGTTGTTTATCCTTGATAAAGCTTCTGCATCTGTCAGGCATACTTTAATTTGGATTTTCCTACTGAGCTGTGAGACTGGACTTGATAGTCTAAATCAGGGGTAGGCAATGTCCAGCCCGCGGGCCATATAAGGCCCACAAAAGCAATTGGTCTGGCCTGCGGCGGCGGGTGCAACGGGGGCGTGGCAGGGGCAGGTGCGGCGGTGGGCGCGGCGGGGACATGGAGGGGGCGCTGTAAGGGAGCGAAGGACAGGCGGAGGAGAAGATCAGGGAAGCGGGCTTGTCTCTGAGCAATTAAGTTGGAGATTATACAATGCTGGTGGTGGGTGGGGTGGGGTGGGGTGGGGAGCTGCAGCTACATTTTGCCACCCAAAATTGTTTTCAAGGCTTCTGCCCGCAAACCCCACCCCTTCCGCACGATTGGCTCCCACCCGCAAACCCTGCCTTCTGCACAATTGGCTCCCACCCGCAAACCCCACCCCCCGGCCCTGGAATGATGTTATAAATATCAAAATGGCCCTTGGCAGAAAAAAGGTTCCCCACCCTGGTCTAAATGGCCCCTTCCAACTCTTATGATTTGGAAAAAAACAAAGAAACAAAAAGAGTTACATTTCCCTTTTCATATGGGATAGCCCCAAAGAAAATTCTTCACAATTATTTTTTTAAAAGCCTGATGTATCCTGAGTGATATGTCTGTTTGGGCCTTTTTATTTTACTTATCAGTGTCAAACTTTATTGATTAGACTGGGTAATTTATAGCCAAGCATTGCATCTAACAAATGGGAACCCTGATCCCTTCAAAACGTGCCCTCTTGAGTTCTGTAGATCTGTGTCCCAGCAGTATCCTTCAGTAGTGCACCTTTTTTTTCTTTGTGTGAAACATTTTAAAATCTCCTATTTCAAGCTTTTTAAAAATACAGCAAAAAAAAACCCACAGCCCAAGTTGTGGTAGCAGTTTTAATTTTCCAAGAATTAATTTATAATTATTCACTTCGTGAATAAATAGAGCTAGCTGCATTTTAATCCTTATTTATTGGAACTTTCTCCTCATTAATAAATGTTTGATGCAGATGACACATTTATAAACGGCTACTTGATGAATCACTCTAAAAACAACCTTTTGAACTCTTATTCTCCTCCCTTTTCTCATTTTTCCCCTTGAGTATAATTCAGTTTGCTGTATACTAGTTTTCAGTTACTTGGAATTATTTGCTCTATTAATTGCTTTGAATGTTTCTGTTTTTCCCTGAAAAATATTTTTAACAGCAAAGTAATTTCCATTGAGAATTCAGAAATATATAAAGGAAATAACTCTCAATGGCCAGTCACCTCTATCTTCTATCTTTCACAATTTGTATTATATACAGGTAGCTTAGGAAACAAGTCATCCATTACAGAGAACATCTGCAGAGAATGGGAAAGTAATAATGTCAGATACATTTAATAGCTTTATATATCTTTCTTCAGTTAAAAATGGGTATGTCTCTTAACTCTGCTATTAATTTTCCATATCAATGATCTAGGGCATTCCTCTCAATAACTCAGCCTCAGTTATGATGGTGGGGAAGCAGCTGAGTGAGTCGTTATCATCATCAGCATTTGCAGTAGCAGTAGCAGCAAATTCACCAACTTCTGTCAGTCATGGACTCTGTTTACTTTTCAGGCAAGTTTGAAATAATTATTTAAGAGAGGCATGATCCTATTAATCATTGACCATGTTGACCAAGCAAAAATATACAGCTAGTATCTCAATTTGGAAGAAACTGGAAAATACTATTTCAGAATAATCTTTCTTACACTATTTTCTATCCTTAAATATTAAATTTCAAGCTTCTTCCAATTGAGTAAATCCACATTTAACCTATAAAGGGTTTTTTTGGAGATGAAATATTATATGTCCTATGATTAACAAAACGATTTAACAATAGCAGTTTGATTCTGGCAAGGGCAAGTTCCTATTTAGCATAGCTGTGCTGACCGAGGCAAATATCTCTCTGAAAATAATGCTTCTTTTGTAACAAGCCTGACTCTTGATAGTTTCTTATTCATTAATTTATTTATTTCAACAATTTATATCGTCACCCATCTTGTTCTCACAACTTTGGGAGGCTAACAGCACATTAAAAACCAACCAAAAAATCCAATAGCAAAAATTAAAAGGACTATAGTAACAGCAGAACCATCTAAAGCAGGCGTGTCCAACCCACGGCCCGCGGGCTGCATGTGGCCCTGAACAACTAGTAATGCAGCCTCCAAAAATCGTAAACTTTTAACATTATTTTGTGATTTTTTTCATGACTCGAGCACACAGTGCTCGAGCGCGGACTGCGTAGGTAGAAACAACGGAACGCTGTGTAGGGGAGGGGGCAGTGCAGTGCTAATGCCGCCGCCACCCCCACTACACACGTCAGCTTGTGGTGACTTGACGTTATATATAATATTTCAACCTACCTACACGTGTTCTGTGACAACAGGCGTTTATTGTTATTATTATTAAGTAGACATGTAAGTTTTCTTATTTGATTATTAAACTTTGCTTTGTTTATTTGCCTACCTAACAATTTATGATGGGCTTGTTGTGTTATTTCTTAAAAATATATTTATTCCTAAATAAATTTATTCCAGCATGGCTTCAATGTCGTTTCAACAGAAAACAGAACCCCAAAAAAGAAAAGAAAAAAAGAAAAATCACGGATGAAGGAAAAGTATTCAACAAAAAATGGACAGATGAGTACTTTTTTGTCGAGACAAATACTAAGGCACTATGCTTAATTTGTAGGGAAAATGTGTCAGTTTTCAAAGACTACAACTTGAAAAGGCATTATACGGAAAAACATGCTGCCAAATTTGAAGCGTATCAAGGAATTTGTCGTAAAGACAAATTAGCAGAACTGAAAAAAAGTCTGTCATCTCAACAATTTTTTTTTAAAAAGTCACAACTCATGACGACTCTATTATAAAAGCTAGTTATTTGGTAGCAAATCTGATTGCAAAAAAAATCAAAACCATTTACCGATGGTGAGTTTATTAAGCAATGTATGGAAAGCGTGGCAGAAATAATTTGTCCTGATAAAAAAAGCAATTTTTCTAAAATCAGTTTGTCTCACCAGACTATAGCCAGGCGAATTGAAGAAATAGGAAAATCTATCGAAAGAGGTTTGAAGAGTAAAGCTGCTAATTTCAAATTTTATGCTTTGGCGATGGATGAAAGTACTGATGCTACAGATACGGCTCAACTTGCCACTTTTATTATAGGTATTGATAATGAATATAATGTCACTGAAGAAATGGCTTCTTTGGTGCCATTAAAAGACACAATTAAATCTCTTCATTTGTACAAAGCAGTAAAAATAACATTAAAGCGATTTTCTTTAACCATTGTCAACATATCTGGTATACCTACTGATGGCGCCCCGGCGATGGTTGGTAAAAGTGAGGGACTTACAAAATTGATAGAAGACGATGCAAGTGCCGCCAGCAACTCACATTTGATGAAGTATTACTGCATTCTACATCAAGAAAATTTATGCGCGAAAGCTTTAAAAATGGATAATGTTATGCAAATTGTCATCAAAGCAGTGAATTTCATAAGGGCCAAGGGATTGAATCATCACCAATTCCAGCAGTTCCTTAAAAGTATGGATGCTGATTATGGAGACATCATTTACTTTTCTGAAGTAAGGTGGCTAAGTCAGGGTAAAATGCTGAAAAGATTTTATGACTTGCGAAATGAAATCAAGTCGTTTATGGAATCAAAAAGAAAATTTGTGCCAGAACTTGAAGATGAAAAATGGCTCACATATTTAGCATTTTTGGTGGATTTGACTGCTCATTTAAATGAGTTAAACATGTGTCTTCAAGGTGAAAACCAACTTATCACTGCAAAGTTTCAAACTATAACAGCGTTTGAAATGAAACTTAAAGTATGGCAAGCTCAAGTTATGGAAAATAATTTTATACATTTTAATACGTTGGCTAAACACAGTCCTGTGAACAGCGAGAAATATACACCCTTGCTTTTCAGTTTGATACAGGAATTTGAGAACAGGTTTCAAGTTTTCCAGAAAAATCATCAATATTTTGGTATATTTTCAACTCCATTTTCAGTCAACATAACTATATTACCTCCGAATTTTCAAATGGAATGCATAGAGTTGCAATCAGATATTCAACTCAAAGAAAAATTTGATCATGTCTCTCTACTGGACTTTTATAAGACCTATCTTCCCAGAGAAAAATATCCCTTGCTTCACAATCACACCTTATTCATGACATTGCTTTTTGGCAGCACGTACATTTGTGAGCAACTATTTTCAAGGATGAAGCACACAAAGAGTAAAATTAGAATTAAAATTTCTGACGAGCACCTTGAGAACTCACTGAGAATTGCAACCACTTTAATTGAACCAGACATTGATGCATTAGTTTCACAAAAACAAGGTCAAATATCCTAGTAGTTTTATGTTACTTTTTAAAATTTTATAATAAAAATATTAAAAAATAAATGAAGTTTTATTACTTATATACATTAACTATATTATATATTTTATGTGTGGCCTAAGACAATTCCTCTTCACTCAATGTGGCCCAGGGAAGCCAAAAGGTTGGACACCCATGATCTAAAGCATCCATAAAATATAGATATGCCTAGGTGCACAAAAAACAAAATATCTGATTCAACCACATAGGTTGGACTCATCTAACATCCTGGCTCCACCAACTGGGGAAGAGCCAGGTTTTCAAGGCTAACCAGTTGGAGCCATCGGGGGGAGGGGGGATGAGGTCCAAGATTTTAACCCAGATTCAAGCTGCTGTTTTAAATCATGACTTGCTTTGCAACTGGCAACCATAATTGTTGATTTTGATTGAACAGGAAACTATAGTTGACCAAACATATCTACATTTGTCTACTATACACTAAGAAGGGAGAAGTAAAGGGCTGCATATGTGTCACAACAGGCTTGTGCATATCAAACTGTTAAGAATATATATAAAACCTGGTGTGCAATCTGGGGGTCCTGTAACACATTTCAGTTGGTGCAAAATGCAGTGGCATGTGCAGTTATGTGTGCACCTAGATTTGTGCATGTTACACCTCTGCTTCGCGAGCTGCATTGGCTACCAGTTTGCTTCCAGGTTCAATTCAAGATGCTGGTGTTGACCTTTAAAGCCCTACATGGCACGGGACCAGGCTATTTGACGGACTGCCTCTCCCCAAGTACATCTGCCTGTCCCATCAGGTCTGGCAGAAGGGGCATGTTGTGGGTTCCATCAACAAGAGAGTACCACCTAATGGGACCCAGGAGGAGAGCCTTTTCTGCTGCTGCACCCGCTCTATGGAACATCATTCCCCCCAAGGTCAGACTGTCCAAACCTTGATGGCCTTCTGGAAAGACCTGAAGACTTGGCTTTGCCAACTGGATCAAGGAGTGGTGGTGTGGAGCCTATAAAATTGTTATATTGTTCCTGAATTTACTGTGTTCTCCTGTTGATCATATGGCATGGTTTTAATTGTTTTTAATTGTTTTAATGTTTGTATGATTATTTTTGGTTTCTTGGTATTGTTTGTGTTTTAACCTTGAAAGCCACCTAGAGTCACGTATGTGACATGGCAGCTGTATTAAATAAATAAATAAATAAATAATAAATAAATAAATAAATAAGCTGCTTATAATCGAATGACATCTAATGGGTTGTGTGTATTTGTGTACACTATCTGGGAATCCTGTTCCTTCAATAAAAGCAGCCTAGATGTAAGGAATTATAATCCAGTCTGCAACTAACTTGATAAAGGAATTTGAAATTTGGTACTACCAGTCCACTTCATTCTTTCAGATATTATAATGTTGGTTATTGTTTCTCTCTGCCACTCATTTAGTACCTTTTCAATTCTTATTGAAATCATTTGAAATAGGAAATTATGCCAAAATATTCATTTTTATTGCTGCAATTCTTCCTAGCCAAGACAATTTTAGATTTCTCCATTTTAAAAATCTTCCATTATGTATCTAAATAATTGTTCTTAAATCAATCTTTTCTGGTTTTTGTTAGGTGAATTCCCAGGTATCCAACCTTTAAAATTTTTATTTATTTATCTGTATGTGTGTATATGTGTGTGCGTGCATTCGAGTCAGTCTTGACTCCTGGCGACTGCCTGGACAAGTCCCTGAAGTTTTCTTAGCAATGTTTTCACAAGTAGTTTGTCCTTGTCTGCTTCCTAGGGCTGAGAGAGTGTGGCTGGCCCAAGGTCACCCAGCTGGCTTCATGCTTAAGGCGGAACTAGAACTCACAGTCTCCCAGTGTCTAGCTCAGTGCCTTAACCACTACACCAAACTGGTTCTCAACCTTTTAAATAGTAATATTAAACCTCATTATTTGCTGCAGGTGTTGCTTTTCTTTTTCAGGTAAGTCCCATGTGACATCTGAGTCTTATTAGTTGATATCCTGATACTGAGCCATACTCTGTATATATTCTATTATTATTCTAAAGAAACCATTGGGTGAGTAAGTGCAACATCGTCAGCATATAATCTTTATTTATGGTCTTGGTTTGCTAGCTAATTCCTGAAATTTTATTTATTGCCAATGGTTCTAATGCTAGTGAAGGAGATAAATAATGTTGCTTTGTCTCCCTTTTTGTAAGACATTTTTGTGATATAAATCAATTTACCATTATCTTAGCTTCTTGTTCTTTATAAATGCTCTGTGTACATGCAAAAAACTTCAAACCACAGTTAATCTTCTTGAAGGTAGTACATATAAAATGCCATTCTAAATTATCAAAGGCTTTCTCTGCATTAAGAAAAATCATAGCTGCTTTCTTACTTTTCTGATTTATATTGTCAATGGCATTCAAACTATATCTGATATTATTCCTCATGTATCTCTTCAGGACAAATCTAGTCTTTGATTTACAAAGAGGGGAATTATCCAACTCATCCTACATTGTGCAGACCTATTTCTCTACTGAATATAGACTACAAACTTTTTGCAGCAAAGAAACTAAATTGAATTAATACATTCAGATAATAACTTTTAAAAGTATCTGAGAACTGTAGTCAAGGCTTTCAGGAGCCACAAATAGGCAGATGGTGCAAAACTGGGAGAGTTAACTGACATAATAGAAGATAGAATTAGCTTGATCTTGACAAATTAGGGAAAAAAAACTTAAAATATAAAATTTAAAAAATACATATAAAACATTGCACTTCAAAAACACAGTTATAGGATGGGGTAGAGCTGGAGATCTTAAGTTTCCAGTAGTATATGTGAAAAGTCTCTAGGTACCTTAGTCAGTCACAGACTGAATATAAGCCAACAGTCCAATACACATACAGTAATCTTAAATTGTATCAACAGATGTTACAGAATTACTAGTTCTGCTCTGTTGTGCATTAGGCCATGTTTGGAATATTTAGTCCCATTCTAGGAACCACATTTTAAGAAGAACACTGACAAATGGGAGCATGCTTGGAGAACAACAGTAAGAGTGGTGAGAGGAAGTAAATTGTACAAGAGAGCAGATAAAAGAGTATATCCTAGAGAAGATTAAGGGAGATGTCAGAGTGGTTTCCAAATATCTATAAAGTCATGCAGAAGAGTTGTTGTTGCTGTTCTACTTAAACTTATTATACCACCAGCTACCAAAATATCAGGGGCGTGGTGGCTCAGCGGGTAAGACACCAGGCTTGTTGATTGGAAGATCGCAAGTTTGGAGGTTCGAATCCCTAGCTCTGCGTGCGGAGTGAGCTCCCGCACTAGCTCCAGCTCTTGCCAACCTAGCAATTCGAAAGCATGTAAATGCAAGTAGATTAATAGGTACCACTTCGGTGGGTAGGTAACAGCATTCCGCATGTGTCATGCGGCCACATGACCACAGAAGCGTCTTCGGACAACGCTGGCTCTTCGGCTAACAAACGGAGATGAGCACCGGCCCCTAGAGTCGGACACGACTGCACAAATGTGCGGGGGGAACCTTTACCTTTACATTTACCAAAATATCACTGACACATAATAAAAAGAGTAGAATTATTCTCTGATATGCTTTCTTACATTGCATCTTGCATTGTACTTTTCAACTGGGCAAAAACTATGTAACTTGGGATCAGCAGTGGGCTCTGCTCAGGATGCTAAGCTCCAGGAAGATTTAAAACATGCAACATGTGGATGCCCACCGATGTAAACTTTTATTTCTTGACTTAGCCCAAATACCTGAGGGACCGTCTCGTCCCAATAACGTCAGCCCGCCCCACCCGTGCATGCAGAGAGGGCATGCTTCGGACCCCCTCAACAAGAGAATTCCATCTAGCAGGGTCCAGGAGGCGTGCCTTCTCTGCGATAGCGCCCGCCCTATGGAATATCTTGCCCCCGGAGGTGAGACTGGCCCCCTCCCTCCTGACCTTTCGGAAGGCCCTTAAGACCTGGCTCTGCCACCTGGCCTGGGACAACAGAGGCGGGAGTGCCTCTTGGGGTTGGCTAGCCCCGTAGCAACACTATGCTACGTTCCCTACGTCCCCCATCTTGTATTTTATTTATTTATATTGTATTTTTTTAAATTATTGTATTGTTTTTAACTTTGATTGTTGTAACCCGCCCAGAGTCCCTTGTATGGGAGATGGGCGGGGAATAAATTGAATAAATAAAATAAAATAAATAAAAATAAATTCAGAAGCTTCATTTCACTTTGAAGCCCACAAAGCTATATAAAAATTACAAAATTGCATTATTAAGTTGACTCTCAATTCACAAGTAACTGCCTTCCCTGTATTTCTATTATACAATTTTCCTTCCTATAATTAAAGAGTTGGTTCATATTGCTCTTGCTTGGGCATGCTCTCACCTGGCATTTATATGAGTGAAAGAGAAAAAGTAACCTACTTCTTTGTAGTGTTTAATCCATAAAACAAATCCAACTGAATCTTAGATTCATGTCTTTGAAACTGAAAATATGTGCTAAACTGAACTCTTAAAATTTTAGGCAACCAATGGAGCCAGGAGCAGATGCTCTACTCTCACTTCAGTTACTGAAAACAAAATGCCCTATTTTGTTACTAAACTGCAACCAAGTAAGATATTATGGAAGCAGTTCAAAACATGGTTCTGCTTAAGGATAATAAGGAAGCCTTTCTCTAAGACTGGAGAACATATAATTAATCCTTTAATTTCAGCTGCAGGAAAAGCTAAGATAAAGGCTAAGATATTGTAAACCGCCCAGAGTCCCCCTTGGGGGAGATGGTGCGGTAATACAAGTTGACATATAAATAAATAAATAAATAAATAAATAAATAAAAAGGTATAAACCAGACATTTGTTTCCTAAAACATTATTTAATTAGTGAACATTATAGGTAAGATATTAAACATGTATGAGGAAAGCAAACATATTTTACCTACAATATTTGTAAGACAGAACCCAAGGTTTTTTATAACATATAGTCCCCAAATCCAATGTTCCAGCAAAAGACCAATCACATTCATGATGCAGGCTGTATCCAATTAAAATTAACAGCAGCACAATAGCTATTTGGAATACATGTGCATTGAAGCCACATGGTAAACGAATTGGCTGCTGCAGGTCACCTTGTGTGACAGCAGAGTAAAAACTGCTGGCTCTGCATAATGAATAGGTTTGTATTTATTTATTTTATTTATTTCTTGAATTTATATCACCGTCCCATCTCCCCCAAAGGGAACTCTGGACGGTTTACAACAAATCAAACAATTAAAATGACATAAAATACAATCATCATAAATATAGTTAATTAAAATAAATATAAAATCCAAGAGGCGACAAACTTGTGTTTAAAAGGACTCTATGGCACCAACCATCCCCAAGAGGAACTGTTATCCCCCCTTCCCAGGTGAGGCAGCAGAACCAGGTCTTTAAGTTCTTCCTGAAGGCCGGGAGCGATGGGGACTGCCTCACTTCCGGGGGTAGAATGTTCCAAAGGGCGGGCACCACCGCAGAGAAGGCCTGCCTTCTAGACCCCTCCAGGTGAAATTCCCTTACTGATGGGGTCCGCAGCATGCCCTCTCTGCATGACCGAGTGGGACGGTTCGATATTATGGGGATGAGATGGTCCCTCAGGTAGCCTGGTCCCATGCCATGTAGGGCTTTAAAGGTGATAACCAACACCTTGAATTGGACCTGGAAGCACACTGGTACCCAGTGCAGCCAGCGCAGCAGAGGTGTCGCATGTGCTGATCTTGGGGCACCAATAACTGCTCGCGCAGCTGCATTCTGGACCAGTTGAAGCTTCCGGATACTCCTCAAGGGTAGCCCCATGTAGACCACATTGCAATAGTCTATATTATTGTATCAATAATTTATCACATTGGATTACTTCCCGTATAATTGATACCGTAGATACAAGGAGCAAAGTCTTCACTGATTTTTGAGGGCAGTGTTTAAAAAAAAGTACAACTCTTTGAAACATCTTTGATATCATAAATACTGAATAACTACATATAGTAGCCTTTCTCAACCTTTTGACCCTGGAGGAACCCTTGAAATATTTTTCAGGATTCAGGGAACCCCTGCACATTCAGGCTCAAATATAGGGCAGAAGTCTTTTTTAATTTTGCTGGAGCCATTGCTACATTTGTAAGTTGTTTGCTACCAATGAGGACAACTTGGATCACCAGTCCATGTAAAACCCATTGATAAATAGCTTTCATTGTAAAGACAGACTTTTTTTTGAGTCTGTTGATGTACCAGTGCAGGGAAATGCCTGAGAAGATTTAAATTCATTATCATTATCATTAAACTTATTGGTCTGTTCTAGAATCCTCCTCTTCTCTTTCACACCTCCTCTTCAAAAATCGCCACATTCGATCCTCAGACATGACTGAATAAATGTGTACATAATTGTTTTAAAATAATGGAATAAAATAACTACAGAAAAAGCACAGGGAAAAGATGCGGGAGGGAGAGACATACCAAAAGAATATTATAGAATAGTTTTAAATTAAGGATTGTCATCCATAGAGCTTAAAACATATAGGAATGTTATATACTCCTATACTCTACATGAAATAACTTTTGCTTGCTTGTATCCCACAACTGAGTATGGAAGAATGTTCACTTATTCCCTCCTACGTTAAGACTAGATAAGAATCTTCCAATGAAACAGTTCAAACCAGTTAGGTATAAATGTTGCAGCATTTTATAATGTGCACTGAAGCATGTAAAACTGCTATTGAGAGATTTGACTGTTGTTCCTTGCTGTTCAAGTGTAATAATACAGTTCAGAATAATTATCTAGGAATTCATTACAACAGGAAATAGCCCTCAAAGTGTTTCCTTCTTTTGCTGTATTAGGTTAGGTCTACAGGTAGATTATAAAAACCCTTTTGCTTCTGAACTCTTGCTAACCAGCTCATATTAGCTGTTCCTCATCAGCCATGACTAGCAAAATAATTTTAATTATTCATTCTTATCAATGCATGAGATATTTTCTTCTGAAACAAATCATATAAGCCGTGATTGCTGCTTGGTTCTCTTTCTTGATGCTACATAGTCTGAATTTCTTTCCAATCCTATCTGTGTGATTCTGATCTAATTTTGTTTTTCTGGAAATCCTGCTGAGGGATCAGCTGGTGAGTAGGCTGGTGAGAGAATGAGCCGCAGCCAATGGCAGTACTACATGTAGGTCTGCTAAGGCTTGCAGTCAGAATATGTGTCATTTTCTCATACATTGCTTGCCTAATATCCCTGATATACTGAAGGGATTTTTATATCCAGTTCCTGCTAAAAACAAAAGAAAGGAACAAATTATTGCAAAATGACAAAGAAAACAAAAGAACTAAGGCTATAAATATGTCATGAATATATTGGAAATAATTACGTAGTATTAGAATGTTATGTGATTTACAGCTCACTCTAAATCAACCATTTTTATATAATAAAACAGGTTACAATTTTCCATTTTTTTAAATAAATTTTATTGGGATTTTAAAATACATAGTTAAAAGTTAGAAACGGAAAAAGAAATAGAAATACAAAATAAAGAAAAAGAAAAGAAAAAGTGTAGTAAAGTAAGAGAAAGAAAAAGATATGAAAAATAGGTAATTTCCAATCTATCTCTGGTCATGTAGATAAAAGAATCTGCCTTAAATGTTAGTTTTTCATACAATAGATAGAAATAATTATTTGTCTAATATTGTGGATTGTGATCTGAGAAAGTCTTAGGTAATATTTCAACCTTAGTAACATCCAGCATCAAACTTTTAGAAATCAAAAACATATCTATTCGGGAAAATGATCTATATCTCTCTGAAAAGTATGTATATTCCGTAGAATTTCCATTCATGAGTCTCCAAATGTCTTGTAAATCCAACATATCTTTCAAATCAAAGAATGTTTGGGGTAATTTTCCTTGCGTGAGTCTCAATCTTTTTTGAGAATGTCTATCTTCCATTGGAAAAATTACCCCATTCCAATCACCCATAAGGCACCAATTTTCATAAGGTAAATCCAACAATTTGTCCATTAAGTTTTTATAAAATACTCCTTTGTCAATATTTGGAGCATAAAGTCCCACTATCAACGTTTTAGTCCCTTGTATATTAACTTCAATTTTCCACTGTTGACAGCTTAACTTTATGAAATTTCATTGAGGTGGTGTGATATTTTTTCTGAAAATAAATATTTCCTATCAAGAATATTGGAAGCCACAGGGTAAGAACTTAGGGACATGAAGATCAATGAAAACTGTTATGTCACATTTGTCTAGATCTAGGATTACAATTAATTCATCAACAATTTTTCAGGGAAATTAATAGGTTAAGCTTATTGTCAGAAATACGATGTTCAAAATCAGACTTCTTGGTTCATGTGATACAGTTATTATTTTTATTATTTATTTATTTGAATTTATTGGCCGCCCAACTCCAGTGGACTCTGAGTGGTGTACAAAACTAGGGAAAACAAAAACAGCTAAAACATTATGTGCTATAATGAACCTTTTGGATAGAAGTAATTTAACATATTAATTTAGACCTTTTATAGATGCTCATATTATTTTGAATTATATGCCAGTAATTTGGAAACTAAGACATAGACAATGGGAATGGATTTAATCATGCTATTATTATTATTTTAAAAAATGATATTCTTACCACTCTTTCTTTATATGAACATAAACTGTTGGAAGTTCCAGGTAGAGAATTATATAGAAATTTGAGCTGCATTCACTAAGTTACAGTACATGTTTAGTTTTCCTTTTGATTCCTATTATTATTAATTAAACTGATTTAAAGATTATTTATTTTTTATAACAAGAAATGAATATCTAGGTAAGATTAGGTTTGTTAACTATATCAAAGTGATATCTTTTTGTGATTTTTTCTTTCCTTTTTATATTTTTTCCTATTTCAGAATGTTACAGTGATAAAAAATTATTCATGGATGTCCAGTTTGCTTACGACCCACAAAACATAATCTAGTAAGTCTAAATATTATTCATACATGAAAATAAAAAGTTTCATATTAAAACACTATTTAATTTCTCAGTGTAATATTACAAATCAGAACCATTTGTAATCAGCCAATTACACGTAACTTGTTCATATTATGATTAGAACAGGATAGGCAGTCTTGTATCCAAGGGTATCTATCACATTGCTTGACCTACTTGATTTTAATGGTTCATATTATTTTATTGAATAGAAAACATGTAGGCCAAAAGCAAGCATCAGCCTCTAACATAATCTTTATTTCCAAAAATGCCTCTAGGTTCCAAATAGGCATCACAACCACTTAACAGAAAAATGGCGAGTGGTTATAGAGTCTGGGACTTGCTTGGAAGTGGCCTTCCTGGTCAGAAAAGAATAATAATAAAGATCAATTGAGATGGTAGGGAGAATCATGGAGGTCTAGAAGTAGCTAAAATTAAATCCTTCCAATAAATGGATATGTTCCTTGTGGCCATGCCCATGGGGGTGGCCATTTTCTGAACGCATAGGCCTTCCCACAACAGCTATTTGTGGGGGGGGGGGGAAGCTAGCAAAAAGATCTACAGGCAGAACCATGCTGCCTAACCTGGACTAGAAATTAATAATATACTCTGGGGGGAAAACCCTTTTATTTGTATAACGTTGCAATTTATTATTTTGAGTATGATTTAACTCTCATGGATAGCATGAGATATGGCATCAGAATAGTGCATTTAAATTGTTCTTATAATTTTGTTTCCCATATACAGTATTTTAAATGATTGAAACATGTGATCCTTTTTCATCTTATCTTTAGAAACACTTTAATGTTGTTGACACTATATTCACTCTTCTCAACATATGGCTTGATTTGCTATAAGTTATTTGATTGCTTTGTTTTAATTCCCAACTTATTTTAACAATGGTGTCATCTCATTCCCCACCCCCTATATCTGGCATTTTGCATTTATGAGCAAATCAGTTAGGATTCCATATATGGATCATTATGGGCTGCACAATCAGATAACTCTTGGTGGGAATCTCAATCTTACATTTGTCTGTTTCTAAAAGAACTAAATATATTTGTAGCAAATCATTTGAAGTATGCTGGCCTAGCCTCAATAAACTTAATTTCAATATGATTTAATTTTAAGATTTTACAATATACTTTAATCCCCCCCAAAAAAATAACACAAAGGACTTCCCTCATTTGAAATGTAACTAAAGCATAAATATATAAAAAGTACAAACATCTTTACTGTAAAAACCCAGAACACAGTGTACATGTTTTGAGTACAAAGAACTTTCTTGTAGAAGTAAGCTTTAAGCTTTGTGATTTTTTAAATTTCCAGCATTTCAGCAAAGAAAAGCATTTATTAAGACATTAAAGTTTACTGTTTTAGCAAAGAAACACAGTAACATTCTTCAATGTCTTAATAAATACTTATGTGCTTTGATAATCCTGCCACTTGGTATTTTAAAATTATTTTATTTATTTCTTATATTTTTACTTATGTCTCTTGTTTTTCTTAACAGCCTTCATTTTTCTGCACTTTGTATTTTCTCAGGTATCTCAGAGGAGCTAAGCCAGACTCGACCTTCCTAAGTGCCAAGAACTGTTGAAATATGGCTACCAAGCTGCAGCTTTTCTCTTTTTTTTGAGCAGCACTTCTTTCCTCTCTCCCCCACCCTCACTAGCAAATGGCCAAGAGTGAAAGGACTTATTTCTCATGTCAGTTCCTTACTCCTGCAATTATTATGAACCTTTCTGAAAGAAAACGCAGTTTAATAAAATGCTATTATTTGTGGTTTGTTTATACAAAGGTAAGAACTGTGTTGGATCAGATCAAAGGCCACCTACTCTAGCATTCTGTTTTCACAATGGCCAGCTACTGTAGATGTTTATGGGACTGTTCCCACACAAGCAGCACATAAGGCTGCAACAAAGGCCTTCTGATAAAAAGAAGACAGCAATAATGTAATTTGCAAAAAGAAGCAAGGAAAATAAACTGTAATTTTAATTGGGGTGTGTGTGAAATTCCTGCTTAGAGCTTGAATGATCCCATTGACATAAAAGTTAAATAAAAAGGGGGGCAAGGATACACAGGACCGCAACTAGGGGGGCAAGCGGGGCATGTACCCTGGGTGCCATGCTGGGGGGGTGTGCCAAAATGACACCCGGGGGGCACCAAAATGACAAAATAACCCATGGGGGGCACGGAATCCATGTTTGCCCCAGGTGACACAGACCCTAGTTCCATCCCCGAGGATACAGCTTTGCATCCTTCTGTCTAGGAATAGAGGATACAAGTATGTAACTGGCATTATATTTAATTTTAGTTGAAATATCCTTAGAAGATAAGCCACAGTAACCACTGATTGATGGAAGTAACAGCTAATTTCTGCCATAACTGCTCACAGGAGATTGAATCAAAGACCACTTTCAGATCAATGAAGGAAACATAAAGGATCTCAGGAGGGCAGCTAGAATATGTTAAGCCAAACATTGGAGAGTATATTACCCTTGTGGGCACTGTATGGTTATTTCAATAGTTTTAGGTTACCATTCCTTTGTCATCTGTTTTTATTGTGTAATGTTTTTTTTTCCCGTCTTTGACCATAAATTAATAATAAAATAAAAGTAAAGCAACACACAAGCACAATGGAAATTTCACGTTCATGGACCTCAGAAACTGGTAATTAGAGTCATATTAACTTGGATAACAGCCTTTTCCCACATGAATCTGACTGATCTCCTTTTAAAGCCATTCATATTACTGGCATTACACATAATGTGGTTGCAAATTCCACAGATTGTGGGATAGAGATAATATTGACTTTTATCTGCTCTGAATCTTTAATATTCCGCTTCATGAGTTGACCCCAGGTTTTAATATTATGGAAAGTATTATGGGAGAAAGAGACAAAGTCTTCTCTATTAGTATTTTTACAGCATACATAAATCCATAAACTTCTTCATGTTCCCCATTCCTTGTCTGTCTTCTGGACTATAGGTTAACTTTCCACATACAGTATGACAGCAATTTTCAACCTGAAAAGTATAAATGTCATACATTGTTGCTTACAGCACTTTTTCATGCTTTTTAATGTGCAGAGTTGAGAATTATACTTGGTGTTTCTGATACTGTCATAATGTATAGGTATATTAAATAATGTAAGCATATTAATTACTTGACAAATGACCTTTATGTGATTTTCCCTACTGTTGCTGTATGTTAAAACCAGGCACCTGTCAGGGAGACACAAGAGAGTGGAGAAGAGGGCCGGGCCGGGAGAGATAAGAGGGCACGCAGCTCGGAGTGCCTGGCCTATTTTCCCAAACGTCAGAAGAAGGCTCCGCCCTAGGTTGGACTGGTATGCTTGGGAATCTGTAGGCATCGTTAGTTTAGCAGGATTTCTGTATGTAGGTATGCAATAAACACTAGAGACTAGATTCCCTGCCTCGGCGTGTTATTTCTGCACCTGCACACGACATCAATCCTGCTAAACACAACTCCCAGCAGAAGAGGGAGGAAAAAACGAACCAGGAGAATGGCTTCTCAGACACAGGAATTGCAACAGGCAATAATTCAGCTCGCGGCAGCATTAACACAACACCAACAGCAAGTAGACGACCAGATTAACAATTTGCAAGCAGCGATGATACAACAAATGCAGCAACCAGCCCCAGTCGTCCAGCAGCCGGCACCAGCAGCACCACCACCACCGGTCGTTCTGCGATCCCCAGGGTGTTTGCCAGAGAAATTTGGGGGAGAGACAGCGCAGCTCAGGACTTTCGTCGCCCAGTGCACCATGTTTTTCGACAGCAGACCAGCCGAGTTCCCAACGGAGAGGTCCAGAGTTACCTTCATTTTAAGTCTGCTGAAAGGCTCAGCCGCAAGATGGTCCATCCCCATGGTGTAAGCTAACGACCCAATTCTGGACAACTACCAGAATTTTATGGCCCGTTTCAGAGCCCATTTTGATGATCCAATCAGAGAAGTCACTGCCAGCCGAGAGATCCGACGGCTCCGACAGGGGAACAGGAGAGTAGGAGTGTACATCGCAGATTTCAAACTGCTGGCAGGAGATTTGGGTTGGAATGAGGTGGCATTGAAGGATCAGTTTAAACAAGGACTGGACGAAGAGATTAAGACGGAATTAGTGTGGCAGGGCACGCCAGCTACATTGGAAGGCCTATACCAGTTAACAGTCATCATAGATGCTCGATTGGAAGAGTTAAAGCAGCTCCGGCCGGGGAAGAACAGGGCAGGAACCCGACCGGCGTTTCCAGGTTTTGCTACCTCCTCTAACACGTTTGTTCCCCTGAGCGCAGAGGAACCTATGCAGATAGGGGCCACACGAAGGGGGGGGTGTCTCTGAAGCCGAGAGACAAAGGAGAAGGGAGAATGCACTTTGTTTCTATTGCGGGGGGCCAGGACACATCGCAAGGGCTTGCCTGGCCAGACGCCAGGCAGCTCCAGTAAGATTTACAACCCAAAGCACAGAGCAGGCCCACATACCAGCCTCTTCTTCCCAGCAGTTAAACTTCAACGGCCCCCCTTGTCAGAGCCCCGCAGGGAGGCCATCCAGCAATTAAGAAGGGCTCAGGCGGCAGATTGCAGCCAAGAATTTTACCTTGTTCCAGCCACGCTGACTACAGATTCCAAGCACCCATTGCCTGTAAACGTAATGATCGATTCCGGTGCGACAACCAATTTTATAGATGGGGAAGCGGTGGAAAAGTTTCAGATTCCAACGATTGCACTACCAAACCCCATGCAGGTTGAAACCATCGACGGGCAACCTCTCAAGGCAGGCGCCATTACACACTGCACCCAGCCAATTCAACTATCCATCGCAGATCACACGGAGTGGATTCAACTGTATGTTACTGCTTCCTTGCAAGTCCCGGTCATCCTCGGGGCACCGTGGTTGAAACTCCACAACCCCAATTTGGACTGGAAGACCGGAGCAGTTTCTTTTCCTTCTCAGGACTCTCTGCACCACAAATTACAGGGCATTACCCGATCCCAACCGGTAGCTGCAAGCCTGGAAGCAGGGAAGGCTCTCCTACCAACAAAGTATGGAGACTATGCAAACATCTTCGGAGAACAAGAGGCCACAGTATTGCCTCCCAATAGATCTTTCGACTGCACAGTAGATTTAAAGCCTGGAGCCAAGATCCCAGCGGCAAGGCATTATGCAATGTCTCCAAAGGAGCTAGCTATCCTAAAGGAATATGTGGATACCAACCTCAAGAAAGGGTTCATTCGGCCATCGACATCACCGGTATCTGCCCCTACCTTCTTCGTGCCAAAAAAGCCTGATCCTTTCGCCCCAGTGGCACAGGCTGGCGATAAGGGACCCCCCATGCGCACGGTGCATGACTACAGCGCACTCAACGCAGTCACCATTAGAGACCACTACCCTCTTCCAGTTATATCGGAATTGCTAGATCACCTGCAAAAGGCCCGCATTTTTACCAAGCTAGACCTCAGGAATGCCTACAATTTGATCAGAATAAAACCAGGCCATGAATACTTGACGGCCTTTAACACCAGATATGGTAAGTTTGAATATCTAGTCATGCCTTTCGGACTAAGTAATTGTGGGGCAGTATTTTCCAGATTTATGAACCATATTTTCTCAGACTTGTTAGATAAATATGTAATCGTGTATCTCGATGACATTCTGATTTATTCTGAGGACCCCACCTCCCACATAACTCATGTGCGAAACGTTCTGCAGAGGCTGAGGGAGAACAAGCTTTTTGCCAAGCTAGAGAAGTGTGCCTTTGACTTAACTCAATTAGACTATCTGGGATACAGGATTTCCACAGAAGGCATAGCCATGGATCCTGCAAAGGTCCAAGCAATTCTGTCCTGGAAGCCTCCCCGTAACGTCAAGGAGGTCCAGCAATTTTTGGGGTATGCAAATTTCTTTCACAAATTTATTGCGGGGTATGCGGAGAAAGCGCGTCCCCTTACTCAGCTTTTAAAGAAAGACAAACGCTTTTACTGGGGGGAACAGCAGCAAGCTGCTTTCCAGGAATTTAAACAGCTGTTTGCATCCCCACCACTCCTGAGGCACCCCAACCCTCTAAGACAGTTCCACGTCCAGTGTGACGCATCTAACTTCACCATCGCCGCCATTTTGCTCCAAGTGGCAGACGAAAGAGGGGAAGCTTTGTTACCTTGTGCCTATTTCTCTCGCACGCTGTCACCAGCAGAGAGGAATTACGATGTCTTCAACAAAGAATTGCTTGCCATAAAGTCAGCCTTTCAAGAATGGAGGCATTGGTTAGAGGGAGCGACATTCCCAGTCAAAGTTTACACAGACCATAAAAACTTAGCTCTTTTGCAGAGCTCTGGATCCCTCACCCCCCGTCAGGTCAGATGGAGTCAATTTTTTTCACGCTTCAATTTTGTCATCTCGTACTTGCCAGGCAAACAAAACAAGCTGGCTGACGCCTTGTCTAGGCAGCCACAGGACATTGCAGAACCTGACCAAGCCACCCAAGCCACAATCTTGCAGCCTCAAAATTTTGAGAAGTCTCCCGAGGGGGACCAAGTAGAGATCTTGGCAGCAGTCAGACTAGCAGACGATCTCCTTGTAAGAATCAAGGCTCAGCAGAGACAAGACCCCTATGCACGGGCTAGACTGGAGGACCTAGAAGGGGTCCAGAGCGGAACACCGTCCCCATTCACAGTGGAGGCAGGGACCCTTTGGCATAGTGGGCGGCTTTATGTTCCCAAAACCCTGAGGGAAGAAGTTCTACAGCTATGTCATGATAGCCCAACGGCAGGACACGGGGGGGTGTTCAAGACGCTGCACAGAACACTCAGAGATTACTGGTGGCCCAAGATGGCAGTGCACATAAAGACTTACGTGGCCTCTTGCCACGTATGTAGACACGCTAAAACTGTTGCAGGGAAACCAGCAGGCCTCTTGCAACCCCTACCCACGCCTCCCCAACCTTGGGACACTGTCTCCATGGATTTCATCACTGACTTGCCACAGGCACAAGGCTTCACTTCCATCCTGGTGGTGGTGGACTGTTTTACAAAGATGGCACATTTTATTCCCTGCAAGGGCCTCCCAACAGCACAAGCTACAGCACAGCTCTTTTTGGACAATGTCTTCCGATATAGAGGTATGGTTAACCACTTGATCTCAGATCGAGGTTCCCAGTTTATTTCCAGGTTCTGGGGGGCGCTTTTTCAGACATTGGGGGTCAAGATATACTTATCCTCTGCGAATCATCCTTGCAGTAATGGCGAAGCTGAGAAAACTAACCAATTATTGCAGCAATATCTCAGATGTTACATTAACCATGAAGATCCACCCAGTGTTTCACAAGTCCTTGTTAGTCAAAGATTCCCCTCCAAGCGCCTTGCGTTCGCATACCACCCCCCCCACCTCCGATACTTGTCGAAGGGGAACCGGTATACGAAGTGCAAGAAATTTTGGATTCCAGAAGGAGGGGCAGGGGAATTCAGTATTTAATACACTGGAAGGGGTATTCTCAGGCAGAGCGCTCCTGGGAAAATGCCAAAGACGTTCATGCCCCCTTGCTGGTGCATAAGTTTCATCAGATTTTCCCTCACAAGCCTCGACCAGCTCGACTCCCAGAGCTACAGCCCCCAGCTGAAGATGAGGAGGCCGGCCAGCCTGAGGTGGTAGTAAGTTGCCAGCAACCATTTCTGTTCCCTCCGCCGGAGCCAGCGAGGGGGGAGGAGGTGGATTCTCACCCGTCCACCTCTAGTTTGCAGTTCCCAGGCGGGGGGGGGGGGGAGAGCCCTGCTAACGATTTAGCTGTTTTTCAGGAACAGACAGCTGCATCCGAGCTATCTGATCAAACAGAAGGAGAGGATGACTCCCCGGACATTCCTTTCGTAGACGACCTCCCTTCTCTGCCCAGCTCCCAGGAGGGGGAGGAGGAGATGGACACTTATTCACACAGGATCGTACCTGACACCAAGGACGAAGGAGGGGGGGTTGTTTTGGAGTTTTTGGCTGGAGAGGGGGTTGGTGTCAGGGAGACACAAGAGAGTGGAGAAGAGGGCTGGGCCATGAGAGAGAAGCGAGCGCGCAGCTTGGAGAGCCTAGCCTATTTTCCCAAACGTCAGAAGAAAGCTCCGCCCTAGGTTGGACTGATATACTTGGGAATCTTTAGGCACCGTTAGTTTAGCAGGATTCTGTATGTAGGTATGCAATAAACACTAGAGACTAGATTCCTTGCCTCGGCGTGTTATTTCTGCACCTACACACGACAGCACCTCATCCCTCTTAATTTGGATTGGAGGTTCTTGAGTTTGCACAGACATACACAGATATACAGGGTGTCCTCTCCAATATGTGATATAATGGCCCTTTGGTCTTTTTGACTGGTAATGTCCCATTTATTTATACCAAATTATATTTGGAGTGTACTGAGAAACATTTTCATCCTTGTGCTTGATTCTCTTTGTTTTCCTCTATTGTTCAGTTTAAAACATGCTTGCCACTTTTTTCATGTTAAGTGCCAGTAGTCTGGTTTTATTCTAGAAAATTATCTAGGAAGCTCCCAATGAAAAATTATATTTTGTTATCAATTTTTTCCTTTAAAAACCCACTGGTTTAAATTTAAAAAAAAGAATAAGACAACGCTGATTGTATTCCTATCTGGAGACTACGCCAAACATGAATACTGTATAATAATTAGAACTATTTTTCAAATGTAAGAATATTCATTTAAAGAAAACGAGGGAAATACAGCATAGTGATAATAGGGTATTATATTCCTTTGTGAGACAAAGACAACTGTTCCATCATTAAAATATAAACTTTTCTCTAGGACTGGACTGGAGAGATGCACAGTGATTCTCTGATTCTCTGTCTGTTCCAGGATTCAGTCATGAAGTAATGTCCTGTTATAACGATCAGATATTCTCACCGAGTAGCAAAGTGTGTTTGTATGTGGGTGTGGGTTGGTGGGGAGATTACTAAATACCTCCTCTCTTTTCTAAATTCTATTGAGCAAACAAAAGTAACATGTTACTGAAGAAGACTTATATTACACCAATATGATTTAATGTTTAATGTAAAAGGAAGCACTTTTTAGAGCGATAATCTTCATCTGAATCCTTTTTTTTCTTTTTCTCCTTAGTTTCTATATTATTTTTGCTTGTTTTTTATACTTTGCTAATATAAAAACATTATCTTTTACTTACGTTTCTTTCAAAGAGGACTGCTACATTACACTCCTGTACATGTAATCCCTGTATTAATATAGTTCAAGAAGTAATTTGCAAAGTAATAGAAATCTGTCCAAAGTCCTAATATTTTAAAATTGCTGAAGTAAATCACAGAGGATGAGATCATTAGTTATATGTAGAATCTCCTAGGAAAAATTAGCTATTCAAATATCTAAAAATACTAATTTGGCTGCCAGGAATCTTTAATGTGACTGGTACAGAACGTGTTAGCCAGGTTGCTGAGTGGGGCACCTAGCCATTCACATATTATATCTTTGTTAAAGCAACTGTACTCCCTGCCAAGTAGCTCTAAAACAGGTCCAAGGTTTGGGTTATGACATACGAAGTCCTAAACAGCTTGGGGTCAGGATATCTGCCAGATCATCTTCACTATTATAGATCTGGTCAGTCATTGGGAGTGTTCGAGAATGTCCTAATGAGCCATTGAATAACACCTGGCAGCTGCTTTTGGGTGGACTTTCTCTGTGGTGGTGCTTGCATGCTAGAATGCTCTCACCCTGAAATTCAGTACCTTGTATAACCTCATTTAATATCCTGTTGTAAACTCACCTTTTACTCAGCTCTTCCCAGGATGAATGATGGAAGAATGGCCCCTTGAATTTAATGAATGTGTTATATTTTATACTGAACACTATCATAATAAACTGTTTATTATGTATTTTATTGCTGGTTTCAATAAGTAAACTGCTTCAAAATACTTTGGAATATGAAGTAGTAATATTAACTATAATTAAATGCAAATGTAAATGAAATCAAAATTTTCTCTTGATGTCCCTCACTACTGTTCGGGCTATAGTCCTATTATGCTACTCAAACAAATGCGGTCCTAAGCTCAGGAAAAGTTGTGTACCCTATAAAAGAGGGAAGAGCAAATCAAAAGAAGCTACCACAAATACATACTGTATAATGACATGATCACACAAAAGAGAATGGACTGTATAAACACCAATTTAGAGATAGCAGAAAACTGATCAAATATACTGGTCAGGTCAGGAGCTGTTGGCTGCCCAAACACAAAGCAAGCTATCAGAACAAATTAAGGTTCACCCAATTTAATGTGCAGCTGATATTTGTTCTTTTATGCCAATTAGTCTTTATCTTTGAAACCATGTGAATCAAGTTCTTATTTTTATTTCTTGTGAACTTTGCATGCCTCTCCCAAGCATTGTGTTTTTTTAATATTACATTGAATGTTTGGAATACATCTGCTACCTTCTTTGCACTCTGAACCATAACTTTCCTAAATACATTGTTTAATTTCAAATCTCATAATCTGTAATGGGAAATGCAGTCCCACTGGAAGAAGGGAGGGAAGTAATTTGCACCACTTTTCTTTCTCCTGTTCTAATAGATCTTCTGATTCTCTGGACCAGAATTTGCAGTTGGAAGAACCATTATTCTATTATTTAGAATAATTTAATAACTACACCAGGAGTATTTGCAAATAACCCATGGTTGGCAGCAGGACAATCTGCCTTGGGTTGTGTGTGTGGCAGAGAGACCTGGGCTACAGTGAGTAGGCCATTTCCATCAAGCTGACCATCCTAATAATCCTTAAACATTAAGAACAAGTGTTTGAATTTTCACTTCACATTCCCCTTTTCTTCTTCTTTTTTAGGTTTTACAGGGTAGGCTACTATTACTATTACTATTACTATTACTATTACTATTACTATTACTATTACTATTACTATTACTATTACTAGTGGTGGTGGTGGTGGTGGTGGTGGTGGTGGTGGTGGTGGTTGTGGTGGTGGTTAGCCATTCAGGGAGATTATCAGGTTGAAAAGTGAAGTATAAATGTCAAAAAAAAAACCCAAGTCAATGGGTTTGGATAAGGACTGAAATATAAACTGGGATGTGCATTTAGATATGCTTTAGCAGTTTAAATGATGATTGATATAGCTGCTCTTTGAATGTCATGGATAGGTGGGCTATGAATCTCTCAAATAAAACAATTATTTAATCAATATTTAATTTCATCTTATTTTGAATCTTAACTGTAAGATAATTTTGTTAGTCAGTTGTAGGAAAAAGAATATTGTGAAAACTTAAATATATTTTACAGAAATGTGAGCATTAAAGCATTCTAAGATTACATCCACTTTCATTGGTCTAAGCCCTTTGATCTGAATCTGAGAAAAATTGTATAGGATTAAATTGTTATATGATGGGATATATTTATATGGAGCATTATATGCTGCTTTAATTTTTAAGAGCATTCATAATGAGTCAGGGCTCATTTTCATGTAGTTCTAAGACATCGGGTAAGCCAAAAATATTCTTGAAAAACTATAAATATAATAGCTTACCCAAAATTCAAATGACAGTTTGTATATCTTCTATTCTTTTGAGGAAGTGCAGCAGAAGTTGTTTTAATGAAATGGTATGTATCAAAAGGCTCCTATTCTCTTAACATCCAACAGATGACACTATTCAATGGGTTTTAGAGCATTTTCAGCTAGGTGTTATATTACATACAGTGGTCCACCTGCCTGGAAAAAAGGCAGAAGAACAAGTTGTCATGGAATATAAGGAACAGAACGTAAATGCTATTGCTTTGTTTTGTTTTCATAAGTGTAGAGAGAAGCCATAATGCAGGGATTAGGTAGGCTATATCTCATTCCTGCCAAATAAAACCAAAATATTTCATTTTGAGTTGAATATTTGAGAATAATTTACATGCACATGGAAGTGGAAGTCTATATACAAATGGAAGCCTATGAATCTGCCACTTTAACATACTGTATACAAAACCAGACTGACCAGTTCAGCAGAACATACAGCTACATTTGTGTCAGACTGTAACTTTATAGTGAAACAATCAATTTGGAATATTATTTTAACATAACTTCGCTAGGAATCATCACTTCACTGATACTCTGATTTTAATTAGCATTGCAGATATTTCATTGGAAATATAAGCATAACAAAGAAAGAGTTGTTTCTTGGTAATGGCATCTGGAACAGGCTACTGGAAGGTAGATTTGCTCCCTTCAGTGTGGCCCTTTGGAACTTAGTGAAAACAGAAAACTCCTGGAAGGGACTGATGAAACTGTCACCATCTGTATTTTATTAGTTATTTTTCCATTTTTAAAAAATATTTTGTTTTTTACCCTAGATGTTTTATTATTGTACACTTTGTTTTTATTGTATTCTATGTCATTGTATTTCACCTGCCAGAAGTCCTTGGAAATTATAGTGCTATATACATTTAATAAATAAATAAAACATTCAAGAAAACATGAACAGAATGAAAAACATTGCTCATTCCAGTAATCTGGTTGATGCTGATGTCTCTTGAAGATTATTGTGTCCTCATGAGAAGTGAGTCATATTTAATTTAAGAGAATCCATTACATGGATTTTTTAAACAATATTGAAGCATATTTACAGTTCCTTTCTTGAAACAAGTTTGTAATAGTCTCAAGAGGTCATCATAAAAATATACTTCTATGCAAATGTATTTGAAAGTAGTTCTACTTAATTGCTTTATCTGACTCTGTCTCTGATATTATGCTGTGTCATTAAGATTTGCAAAATTCCTACAGCAACTGGGAAATCCCCAAACATGATTCACAAAGTAAGAATGTCCCACAGCAAATTTTCTGCTGTAGCTGCTGCTATGGCTCACCAAAAAGAAAAGATTCTCTGCAGCTGTTCTTCAGCAACCATGCAGACCACCTTTTTTTGTGAAAGATTCCCATTTCTGCTGAGCAAGGTGTTCACAGTTTTGCCTGACTTTAGAAAAAAGACAAAGAAACAGTGGGATCAATCACAAGAAAAGATGGATAATAGCAAACTGTTTCTCAATTGTTATTATGATCCTCCATTCAAGAAGACCAGGAAATTCTGCTGAAACATATATATATGTTTCATATATACATATACGTATATATATATATATGGCGGATCCCGAATGACAACTTCCAGGACGTCAGCAGCCGGCTCGGAAGCGAGGGATTCTGGGGCATGTAGTCCGATTCCTGCGGAAGAAGAGCCGGTTCCCTCACCCCCTCCCTAACGTGCGGGTAATACATTGTTAATATATATGCTGTATAATATGTATGAATTCAATGATTGTAAGCCGCCTAGAGCCCTCCGTCTAGGGAGGGGATAGGCGGGGTATAAATACGTAAATATATAAATAAATAAAATAAAAATACATCAAATAAGTAGATATATATATTATTTAAATTTATATCACCGCCCATCTCCCCCAACCAGGGGACTCTGGGTGGTTTACAGTAAAATCAACGTTAAAAATATAAACATGAAGTACAATACTCAGTATACCTCAGTGGGGCGCGGTGGCTCAGTGGGTTAAACCGCTGAGCTGTAAAAAAAAAAAAAGACTGCCAGTCTAATGGTCGGCAGTTCAAATCCCCGCATGGCGAAGTGAGCTCTCGCCATTCACCCCAGCTTCTGTCAACCCAACAGTTCGAAAGCTAATGCGAGTAGATAAATGGGTACCACGTTAAAGTGGGTCAATTTGCTGGCGTCCTGTCGGTGGTCGCCCTCGGAACCAAGAAGATCTGGTGAATCCCGTGGATGGCGGCGGAGGACGGTGGATCCCGAATGACAACTTTCAGGACGTCAGCAGCGGGCTCGGAAGCGAGGGATTCTGGGGCATGTAGTCCGATTCCTGCGGAAGAAGAGCCGGTTCCCTCACCCCCTCCCTAACGTGCGGGTAATACATTGTTAATATATATGCTGTATAATATGTATGAATTCAATGATTGTAAGCCGCCTAGAGCCCTCCGTCTAGGGAGGGGATAGGCGGGGTATAAATACGTAAATAAATAAATAAATAAAATAAAAATACATCAAATAAGTAGATATAAATAAATATAAAATCCAAGGGCTAAGGTCTCAAATGATAGGGAGGGCACTACGGCACCAGCCACCCCCAGGAGGAACTATTAATCTTCGCATCCCAAGCAAGGTGGCAGAACCAGGTCTTCTTTTGGCTACATTTACTTGGGCTGATGGCAGTTATGTTCTCAAACATCTAGAAGGCATGAAATTGGAAAATCTTGCATCCTTGGCGTTGCATTTGCAGTCCCTGCTTTGTTGAACCTATGCCTTGTTCTGATAAATCACTTGAGATTGTGCTGAAATATCTGCTGTTGTCCAGGAAGAAGGGGATCTGGTGGACTGGTTCTTTGCAAGGTTTGACTCTTCAGGCAGAGAATCCGCGGATCCCGAGGAGTTTGATGGAAACAGGGAATCGGTAGAAGTGCTGCTAACCAGCTCATCCAAGGCATCAACTTGCCTCTTCAGGCTATGGAGGGTGCCCTCAGTCTGTTGCTTCCCTTTAATTAACACCTCCACTTGCTTTGACAGGCACTGCCGGAGCTGAGCCTTGTGCTTTTGCACAACTCCTGGACAGAACTTCCCAAAAGTTATAAAGAAAAGTTATTCCCAAAATAAGGACGTTCTTTGCCATTGTAGGGCCTGGGCATGTAAAGGAGTTGCTGCTTGTACTTCAGGGTTCTCTGTCAATGCCACTGTGGATGACAAGCACAATCGGCGAAGGGGCATATCCAGGATTTGGAGGTCCTTCTGGACTCATGACTCCTACTTGTTATTCAGTAACAAGTGGAGGCTGTGGCTAGAGGGGCATTTGCCCAAAGTGGCTGGTGCTCCGACTGTGACTCTACCTGGTGCAAGATCTAGGCAACCTCAATAACTGATGCCTTCATCTCCACCGGTTGGACTACTGCAATGCACTTTATATGGGGCTGCCCATAAAGACTACTCCAAAACTGTAACAGTTCCAGAATACAACAGCCTGTGCCTCCTGACATTGGGAGCATCTAACACTGATTCTGCAGGTCCTGCACTGGTTGCCAGTTTGTTTCTCAGTAGAATTTAGGCCAAGATGGCCACAAGTGCACACACATTGTCTATGTGCTCTTAAAATTCTTTTTATTTTACCTTAAAAAAAAAAAGGTAAAGGTTTCCCCCGCACATTTTTGCAGTCGTGTCCGACTCTAGGGGCCGGTGCTCATCTCCGTTTGTTAGCCAAAGAGCCAGCGTTGTCCGAAGACGCTTCCGCGGTCATGTGGTTACCTTATTTTATCGCAAAAATGCTTTTACAACACACTCCTCTCCTGAGGCTGCTGCCGTCCCTCCGGCAACTTTAGCTTCCATAAGGGAGGGACAGGTCAAGAATCCCACAAACGAGAGTGCTAATGACTTTATATCTAGACAATGCCTTTTAACAGCACAGACTGTACTCTCTATCTTTGACTGTTTAACAACAATAAACAATAATGTGGATTCCTTAAAAAAATCTTTTGAAGCTTTTACCCAGAAACAATCAGACAAACTGACTGTACGTATGGAAGAACAAACTAACACTAGGAGAGAGCAGCTTGCATTTAATAGCAAAAAACACTCAAACTCCAACTACAACACCAATAGGAGAGTGAACTCCCCATTACTGTTTGATGAGAAGGGGGAGAGGGGAATCGGGAATACTGAAATCCTTCAAACAAACCAGGTCGCCCTACATATTTATCTTAACAGAGTTAACAGGGGTCGTTGGGATACAGAAAGAGCTATTGTTCTATCCTTAAGTCAACTCCTCCACTGTCAGCTCCATCTGATAGACTTACAGGCAGCGGAATGGCTACCCACTAAAAGGGAAAGTAAAAGAGTTTTGCTGACATTTAAATGCTCTACAATTCCTGGGATGCTGCTTAAAATGAAACCCTTTCTTGGTACGTTTCAAATATTCCCATTACGTGTGTTTCAGAATAATTTATTTATTTAATTAATTTATTTAATTTATCCCCGCCCATCTCCCCGAATAGGGGACTCTGGGCGGTTTACAGAATAGCAAAGGTTAAAATCTATACATAAAACCACAATAAAACAACAATAGATAGAATAAATAAAAATCCAAAAGATGGTAAAATCAACTGTCAGAATCAAGGCACTACGGGGCCAGCCACCCACAGGAGGCACTACCACCTCCATCGTCCCAGGCAAGGCAGCAGAGCCAGGTCTTAAGAGACTTCCGGAAGGTCAGGAGTGAGGGGGCCGGCCTCACCTCCGGGGGCAAGATGTTCCACAATGCGGGAACATAATAAAATTTGCTCACTTCTTTATCCAACTATGCAAGCTGAAGATCTCCGGCTAGGCTCTAGGAATGATAAGCTGCCCACCGCAGATAGACTTGAGAGTTCGGCCTTGACAAAAAGCAACCCAGATAATCACCCAAACTCATGTGGTGACAGAAAGGTATCTGATGAAGCTCTAGAAGCACAGCTGATTCATTCCTCTGGAGCACTTCCAAATAGTGAGCAAGATGAAATACTGAGAAAACTAAGTAATTTACAACAGACACTGTTAACAACATGTATAGCAGCAGAACCTCTGACTGAATTAGTGGCAATATCTCCCAAAAAGGGTTCCAATAACAATAATAACCATCTACAGACACTCCTAATACATTTTGACCCAACTGAGCAACCAGAAAGAAAATGATCTGGTAATTTTAACAGATGAAGTGGAATCGAACCTGCAGCACCCAACCAACGACCATATCTCCTCTGATGTACAGTAAGTCCTGGTTCATGGCATACCAATGCTTTGCTTCTCTCTCAAGCCACAGTTCCACTAAACGGCCTGCAGACTATTGGGTCCCCTCAGAAGAAAACTCTCAATATTATGGATGAACCTATTGCCATGAACAGAGCAGCAACACTCCCCCTCCGGAATGGGGGGAGATGGGCGGTGGTATAAGTTAGAAATATAAATAAATAAATAAATAAACACCTCGACCCCAGAAAACTCAAATAAACACTGGACACCCCCAGACCCCTAGGAACACAGAACCTAAGATGGACGATCCTAACACCAGTGCATTGGTGCGCCAGACTCACATGGACACCAGACAAAATATTACAGCAAAAGGAAGTCACCATGGCAAGCTGCTTCACTGTGTAGAGTCTTCAATAAAAAATCAAGTTGCTAATCGGTGTGTATACCTGAATACATCAGGCTCCCTTGATCTCATATCTGCAGATGAATGACTGAACGGGTTACATTGCAACCCACCCCCAATTAGCTTTTCCTCCTGCTCTCCTTTAGGTATAGTTAATGATTCAGCCATTCGTATATTAACTTGGAATCTAGCAGGATGGAAGAACAAACTACGTGATATACCTGAATTTCTATCCAATTTTGGTCTGATTGCAGTACAAGAGTCCTGGTTAACAGCTGGAGATGAGCAGATTTCGATACCTGGCTTTAAATTCTGGGTCACCCCAGCATGGAAAGCAAAAGAGAAAGGCTGGACGATAGGGGGTTTGGCCATTTTGATCAAAGAAGAGCTAGGATGGAAGGGCACAGAAATAATCATAGGTGCCTCTTCACCTTATTGCTTAGCTGTTAAATTTCAATATAATGCCTCTGTGATTGTGATGTTAAACATTTATATACCACCACAAATGTCTACATACATACTATTCCCTTGATATATGGGTGAACTTAGAGCAAACCTTGATAGAGTTAACCTCAAAAACTCCTAAAACAGTTATAATTGTTTTGGGAGACTTTAATGCAAGTCTAGGGCCCTCTATACAGGATCATATCAGTAATATGAACATCGCCAAAGAATTCCACTCCCTATTACCTTTATGGTCTTTCAGGGACCAGAAAAGAAATGCTGCTGGTATACAGTTGTTAAACCTGTTATGCAAGTGTAACCTGCATTTTCTAGGGGACAAGGACCAAAGTCTTGTTTACCCTTTTACTTACCATGGAGAGAAATCAAGCAGCACTTTAGATTATATATCTGTTTCAAATAGTAATGTGTCCTTTTTTTCAGACATCCAGGTTTACGTAAGAGAGGATAGCAACCACCAACCAGTTGCTGTAAATTTTTATGGGCATTCAGACCTCATACCTTACACTGCAAATGATAGATGGGTTTCACTGCATCTAGAGGTCCACCAGGACAGAAGGATAAAATGGGCCAGAGTGGATGTGGTAGCTCTGACTGATTATATGAACTCTGATCAAGCCCTGACTCTGGTAGACACAGTTATTTCACCTTGCACTGATGTCGATTCTATACTTGTAGCCTATGAAAACCTAAGTGAAGGACTAAGAACATTTTTAACTGAAAAGGCCCGCCACAGAAGGTCTCTGATAAAAGGCACTCATTGGTTTGACTCAGTGTTATTCCCTGAGAAAAAGATTAAGGCTAACTATGCATTTAGCACAAAATCATCCATCAAATAATAACCATGCTGCCATGCTAGTGCTTAGACAAAAGTATAAGAAAACTATCAAGTGTAAGAAGTCTCACCATTTGTCCTCTCTCTGGTTAAATTTAGAGTTAGCAGCCAAAAACCCAAACCCAGTCTTCTTCTGGCATTCGGTTGCAGGAATATTGCAGGAACGTAGGTTCTCCCTGGACATCCCTATACCTGCCTCCAAGTGGGAGGAATACTACAGCCAATTATTCACAACCTCAAGTTGCAGTGGACTCACAAAATGATCCACAGAAGGCCTGCAGTTCCTCTCCACCTTGGCCTCTGGTGACTGAACGGGGGACTGGAGGACTCATTCAGACTCTGAAGTCCAATAAGGCTACTGGGGAAGATCTTCTACCCCCTGAATTATTTAAATGGTACATTAACTGGTGGGCTCCCCTACTTGCAGGTTTATTTACTCATATAAATAATTCCTGCCAAATTCCAGCTGGTTAGGAGCTCTCTATTGTGGTCCCTATTTACAAAAAGGGTGATAAGGGTGATCCCTCAAATTACAGACCAATCAGTTTAATTGATATTGTAGTCAAATTGTACACCAAACATCTTCTACACAAGATTGAGGACTGGGTAACTGAAAAGGGCTTGCTACCCGAAGAGCAATCTGGATTCAGGTCTGGTTGCTCCACTATTGATAACTGCTTTATTTTATGTCACCTAATAGAAAAATATACAGCTAAAGGGAGCCAACTGTTTACAAGTTTTATAGATCTCAGTGCAGCATTTGATTCAATAAATAGGAACCTTCTTTGGAAGAAACTAACAGACCTGAACATGGAGCCTAGACTCCTCCTTTTATATTCAAACTCATGCCTAAGGGTACGCACTGGAGCACATGGTTCCCTAACAGGGATAATTAATACTAATAAAGGGGTCAGACAAGGATGAATACTGGCTAAGTAAAGGTAAGGGTTCCCCTCGCACATTTGTGCAGTCGTGTCCGACTCTAGGGGGCGGTGCTCATCTCCATTTCTTAGCCGAAGAGCCAGCGTTGTCCAAAGACGCTTCCACGGTCATGTGGCCGGCATGACGCATGTGGAATGCTGTTACCTACCCACTGAAGTGGTACCTATTTATCTACTTGCATTTGCATGTTTACGAATTGCTAGGTTGGCAAGAGCTGGGGCGATTGCAGGAGCTCACTCCGTCATGCGGGGCTAGAGATTCGAACCTCCAAACTTGCGATCTTCTGATCGACAAGCCTGGCATCTTACCTGCTGAGCCACCACGCCCCTGGCTACAATTTTGTTTAATCAATATATCAATGACATCCCAAAGTTCCTTCATTCAACTGATACACACATGCCTAAAGTTAAAAATAAACATGTAAATATTCTGCTTTACGCAGACAACATGGTATTGATGTCATACACCCAGGTAGGAATGGGAAGAGTGCTGTGCATGTTTAGTACATACTGTGCACTTAACTACCTGAACATCAATAAATCTAAGACCAAGGTAGTTGTTTTCGGGAAGAGGCGGACTAGGTACAACTGGAGCCTGGATAGGGAACATATAGATCAGGTTAAGTCCTACTGATACCTAGGGCTTGTTTTTACAGAAACAGGTTCCTGGCTCCCACATTTCAAGAGGAGTTCTTTAAGGGCTACAGCCTGTGCCAATGCCATAAGGCAGTTTACCAACCACAGCTATCCAGGTTCTTTAATTCCAATCATGAAGGTATACAACAGCAAAATAGTCCCAATGATTACATATGGCGCAGAACTGTGGGGATATATAAATGCCCCCTTATTAGAACTGATACAGTTCACTTTCTTGAAATGCACCTTGGGGGTGGACAAGTCTACACCAACTCCAGCAGTAAGGGCAGAGTTGGGTATACCCCTTATACAAAGCCATTTGGTAATTAAAGTATTCAACTATTGGCTGAAGATCCTAACTATGGATCCAGATAGATTACCCAAGCTTTGTTTTGAAGAGCAGATGCATAATATGCCTCCTTGTGCTTGGGCTGCCCAACTTTCAAATACCATCTCACAATATGGATTCTCCATCCAATTCCCAGTCCAATCAGATCTGAAGGCCAAGAAAAGTTTCAAACAAAGGGTCATGGATGTGGCTGCCCAAGATGATATTGCATCCCGTAAACATGTCAAGTCCTTGAAGTGGCTGGCTCAACACAAATCAGCCTCCCAGCTAGAAAAGTATTTAACAACTTTTATGCCCTAACATCTTAGAAGAGCTTTTTCTAGAGCACGTTTTGAACAACTAGATTCTATGGTAAGATATGGGAGGTTTCATGGAGTTCCATTCGAAGAAAGACTGTGTATCTGTGGTGCGCCAGCTGTAGAAGACACTGCACATATTCTATTTAGATTCTCATTTAAAAACCAAAAAATACTGGGGCATCCAGGAGAAACTGTCTTACTTTTTGCAGGGAACAAACTTGCATATCACTAGTAAGACCGCACTCTTTATATCAAAGGCCATTTCGAAGAGGACAGACTATTTAGATCAGATTGGGGTTAACTGTAGGGGTGACAATTTATTATGAATTTGTTCTATTGTTTTCTTTGTATTTACCTGTATACTTGTACTGGTTTTATACTTTTGATATGGTCAAATGACTAAATCAATAAAGTTTCTATTCTATTCTATTTGGTAGAATTTAAGGTGCTGGTATTGATATATGAAGCCCTTTATGGCATGGCACCCGGGTATCTCCAGGACCACCTGCTCCAACCAGAATTGGCCCAACCCACCAGATCCTGTAGAAGCTGCTCATAGTCCCAGATTTCTGGGATGTGAGGTGAGGTACCAAGGTTAGAAGGTGCTACTTTTCTGACCTTCCTATGGAAACTGCTGAAAATGGAATTATTCCAGAGGGAATTCTCTTAAGCATTGTACCTCCTTTTACTTGTTTGTTGGGGGTTTATGATGTTGTTATACAGTGGATATAGCTGCCAAGAGTTGCCAGATTGTGACAAGGTATAAGATGATAGATAAAATAGATGCTCAGAGGGATGGGAATCTGGAAATTGTAACCGAAGCAATGTCTTACTTATTCAAATAAAAACAAAACATTAATTGTGAGGAATACTTGCCAAAATTTTGCATGGCACACAATTTGCCCTGCTACTCCACTCCTAACACTGTGTAATTCTCCTTAAGTCTGGAAAAAAATTTGTATCAGAAAATAAGGTGCAACAGAAACACAAAGATTTGTTGCGCCAATTTTTCCCCTTTAATGAAATAATCACCTTAGGAAAAATAACATTCATCTCAAAGAATCAGATGAAAATGTAGAAAGACTTGTTTTATTCCTAATAGTACAGTATTTTTGTTAGCATTTAGGTAATTACAACTATTATCTTTAGCTTTGATTTCAGAACAATTCTAAGAAGAACAAATCCTTCACTAGTATTCTGCAAAGCAGAAGTGTAGTGGGAAGGCTCCTTAAACTGTCATAGAGCCAGCAAGCTTCTAGAACTGAACTGAATAGTTATCAGGGGCATCAATTGTTTTCACATGTTTTGGGGGCAAAATAATGTTTATAGAATCCAACGTATCCTTTACCATTTTTTTTCTCAGTCATCCAATAATTTTATGTGATAGAACTGCAAATCTCCAAAACAACTTTGTGCATTAAGTGATTTACTTTACTCTACTCTACTCTTTACTTCACTTTAGATATGATTATTTCTCATGTACTCAATAATTTCCCTGTTCAATAACATTAAACATTCTGGTTGACAGTAACTTTTGGAGAAATTGTGGAGTTGCATTAATCACTTTGACTAGTGCATGCGTCTTTGGGCTGCAGGTTGTACATTCCTGACTAAAAGAATAGTCAGTTAATTTAGTGATATGCTACACACAGTTTCAAATGTTTCCAGATAGTAAATGCCATCATAGCAGCACAATCCAAGCCAGTGCAAACAAACAAAGAAAGAAACAAACAAACAAAATAGTTCATTTGAACTCAGCCAGTTTTCTATCACTAGAGATTTGCCTCTTGATCAGGGATTCTGGGATACACACACACACACACACACACACACACACACACACACACTCATTCATTCATTCATTCATTCATTCATTCATTCATTCATTCATTCATTCAGCAGATTCTGCAGCCTGAAAAATTTTGGAAACCACATTTAAATCTTGCTGACATCTTATATCCTCTCTCTCTCTCTCTCTCTCTCTCTCTCACACACACACACACACACACACACACACTTTTTTGAGTTATTTATATTATATATATATATATATATATATATATATATATATATAAATATATATATATTTATATATATATAATATATATATATATATATAAATATATATATATATAAATATATATATATTTATATTATCTATCTATCTATCTATCTATCTATCTATCTATCTATCTATCTATCTCTCTCCCAAGCTGGTATAACTACCTCCAGTTCAAATATAAATAACTCAAAAAAGTGTGTGTGTGTGTGTGTGTGTGTGTGTGTGTGAGAGAGAGAGAGAGAGAGAGAGAGAGATAGAGAGAGAGAGAATCATCAATGCTTAGATCAAGTGGGAACCCTCCTTTGAAAACTGAGGAGGTATATTTCTACCAGAAGTTGTATTCATTTCAGCCAGAGAGTAGGCTAACAATACAGTATGCCCTACAACATTTATCTGTTTTAGCTCAATGATTCTCCAGGGCGAAAATTCCTGGCTCAATCCTTGGTAGATTCACATAGATCAAGAAAAAATACAGCATGTTACCATCAACTTCAATAGTAATGGGCCAGTTATCTGACTTAGGATAAAGCAACTTCTAAAAGGCTACACTTTTACTAACACATAATAATCTGGCTTCACGTAATGCTTTTAAAAATATAATGTTATTAAACTTTAACAACATTTGAATTAACATTTATCTGAAAAAACACATTGTTATTAGTTGGTAATACTGTATATAAACTAAGTAGCAATATAGCTAAAAAGTTGGCTTAACAAAATTTGTTAACTTCCTTAATGCATGTTTTATTTACTGTAGCTAATTATATTGGCTTACCATGCACATAAAAAAATTGGAGTCTTGCTTGGGTCTCTTATAGAATAAAAGCCCAATTAGATGTGACATAGGAAATTTATGATTAGCATTGCCTGCAGCTTTTTTTTAAAAACTAATAGCAGCAAACTGATTCTGTGCTTCAGAGTGGGATGTAATATTGCTCTTTGTTAAACCCTTTTCTGATGCCGCCATTTAGTTTGCAAGGAACAGCGTAAAGGTATCCTGCAGGACATACAGCAGTTCTGAGGAGGCAACTAAATCATCTGATGTGATCTCACATGGATAATCATCATCATCATCATCATCATCATCATCTCAGACGCTACCTTAATAATTCTTAAGTCCTTGGTTAGGACTTGAATTATTAGGCTCCCACCAGTCTTAGACTGTGAATTTAATAGTAGATTACCAATAATAATAATAATAATTATTATTATTATTATTATTATTATTATTATTATTATTATTATTTATATGCCACCAGACATCCAGTTTGGTCTAGTGGTTAAGGCTCCAGGCAAGAATCCAGGAGACTGAGAGTTCTAGTCCCGCCTTAGGCATGAAAGCCAGCTGGGTGACCTTGGGCCGGTCACTCTCTCTCAGCCCAGGACGTCAGGCTCGGGCAACAAGCCGGTCGGTTAATTCCTGTTGTGACCAGCGGATCAACATTTGGTTGATCTGAAAAAACGGACCCTGCACATTCAGGAAAAATGTTAGGAAGAAAAAAAGGAAGAAAACTTATATGCCACCCAACTCTCAGAGATTCTGGGCAATTATATATCAAAGATCTCATTCACAAAGTGCTTAACAGACAAAATAATCCTGGTGTTTTTATGCCCTCCTTAGGCTGCTGCTTTTGGGCTTCTATGAGCTGCTAAGTAACCTTGCTTTGAATGGATGCTGAGAAGAAGCCTCCCCTTTCCTAGGCAGACAGAGTGCACTGAATGCTCTACAATCTCCCTGGCTGCTTGCCTACATGCTAACTGTGGAAAGCAGCCTCTCTGCAGGATCACATCTGAGGCTGGGGGTTCTTGGTAGAGATCCTCTCCCCAAGATTGCATCAGCTTCCTGGCCCTGTGGAATGCCTTGGAGTCCTCTGGCCACTGTGCAGAGAGGCTGAGAAGGAAGACACCATTTGGTCCAGGCGGGCAGGCGGGCAGGCGGGCAGGCGTGCGTGCGTGCTATGTCATAGCATACTGCCTGCTTTCTACCTGTGGACAGCAGCTTCCTCCGTTTGTGGGCTCCCTGCAGAGGCTCCCTGCTCAGGATTGCATTAGTTTACTGGGCATGGGGCTAAAAGGGGGCAACTTCCAAAGGGCTGTCTTTTTGAGAGTCCTTGGGGCCAAAGGCACCCCATTTTTATTTGTGTCTATATAGATACCAGGAGAGTGAAGAGGGAGGATTATGGTCTACTGACTGACTACAGCTTGATGTTAACAGGCATGTCAGGAGAATGGGACAGGGTGGGAATTGAAAGTGGCCTGGAGCAACACCTGAAATTGTAACAGGCAGGAGAGGATATGATGGAAGGATGCAACCTGCCTCTTGTAGGGAAAGGGGGACAAGGCGATAGTCTCCTTTCTTTTTTGTTTGCAGCCTTATCAAGAAAGTCAAAGCAATTGCCATGGGCACAGTTATAATTCAGGGTTGCCTTTGATTACAGAAAATGTTTTCAAAGCACCACTGCTAAAGGAAAGCCCGTATTATTGTTACTAAATGCTTGTTGCTAGACACAGGGATGCTGCGATCATGGAATAAGACAAGTCTGGCTTTAAGGAGCTATGGTTAATTTTTCCTGTCCAAACTAAAGGATGCTTGCTAAAGGCTGAATTAAAAAAATAATAATTAAAAATGTCTATCCTGCCCATTTAATTCATATGCAGCCCCAGGGCAGTTTTTCCAGACAAACATTCTTAGATTATAAACCATGGCCGATACCCCTTTGCAGAAGGTTAGATAATTCCTTGAAAGAAAATGCACTGCCTTTAGAGGCCTTAGCTGCAATGAACTATAAAGTCTGTGAACATATCTCTGAATTATTTCTTGTTATGGAATAACAAGTCAGTCATTTTTAGCTGAGGGCCACACTGAAAAAATCTCCACCATGGGATGCAGGAGAAATCTGCCTGATGGTGCAGGTGGGCATGGCTAGAACATTTTGACCCTTAAAAAAAATAGGGCACAAGTGGATGCATTTAGCTTTACAAAAACTTTAAAAAAATTATTGATATATTTTCAAAAAATTGCACCACTGAAAATCAGCAATTTTGCTGCCAAATTTTGGTGGCATGGTTTGAGGAATATCTGGGGGCACAAAATAATGGCCAGGCCTACATGAATCTAAGGGCTAAAAATTGCCTACCCTTGGTTTATTGTGTTACATGAATCAATCAGCCATTTACTTTCTCTTAGTGCTGTTAACAATTTCATATAAACTATCATTAACATTTGTTTTACTGATATGCTATTACACTAGATTCTAATTAGAAAATGGAAACTTAAAAATTCTTAGCTTCTTATGTTTCTAATTCCAATTAATGATTGGAAGATAGGTTTACAATGAATTTATTCATTTCCTGCAAGAAAAATATATTTGGAATAGATGTAATTTGTGCCTCAAGTTTTGATAAGAAAATTTATAGAACATAGTGAGTGAGGAGTAGAAACAAAGATCAAGATTTAGGCACAGAAATGCACCAATACAGGTTTAGTTTTATTCCTAGTTAATTTTAACTGGGAATAAGAAATAAGATTTTTTAAATTCAACTAGTAAGCCACAAAGACATTTGGGGATATTAAAAGAAAAATAGAAGATACTGTTGAATTAGTTTTTATTCTTGCATTTTATAATTAGGAGTCTATCACCTTCTCCCTAAATACAACAGGCAAGTCATGCTTGAATTTTCCTCACTGGATTATCTTTCATTATTTACTGCAACAGTCTATTCCTTTCTAATATTTTTCTGCCTTTTTTCAAGAGAAATTTCCTGTAAAGCTGCTTGGCTTTATTTATTGAAACAAATATTTTTATTTGCCTGTGTTTTTCATATAATAGGCTATTATCTCCACTATTATATTATTTCTTAATTTTTCTTTTTGGAAATGTATGTTTTTTTTTAAAATTTTCAACTTTGGAGGATACTTTTGAACTCTTGCTTGAATATTTAAACTCTTAGAGAAATTGTCATCCTACCTAGAAATCATCTAAGAATCCTCAAAACTCCATTACGTAATAACTGTGGATTTATATTATGCTTCAGCGGTGCCTGACAAAATTAAGGTTTCTTATACAGTATTCCATTTGCCATTTACTATACTTTGATCAGTAGAGTATTACCACTGTTATAAATTATGTCGTAATCACTTTATTTTTAACATTTTAATCATCTTCATGCATCATATGGTTCATTTCATTCCATATTTTCATTGCTTTCCTCTAATATCATCATTTTCTCCACAATTTTAATTCATTCAGAATTGATTTTTATATATACTTCTGGTTTAATTATCACCCTTCAGTTGCTCACTGAAGCAAAGCAAACTAGAAGGAATAAAAAATCTGATTGTCACTTTGTTGTTTTAATAAGTGCAGAAGCAATAGATAGTTCAATAACTGGTGCCAAAGCTTAAAAAACATGTTCCCAAAGTGAAACAAATAACATTTATTAAAAAAAGAAAGAAATGCATATATTTATCTTACCACATTTATGTGCCATCCCAATCAGACTAACACTAGGCAGGGTACAAAAAGAACAAATTAAAAAACAGTAACTCAAAATATTTTAAAATAACCATTATTATTATTATTATTATTATTATTATTATTATTTATTAAATTTCTATTACCACCCATCTCCCCCGGAAGGGGAACTCTTGGCGGTTTACAGTAAACCCAAAAAATAATAATCACAATAATAATCATATTAATTAATAACAGATGGATATTCACTATCACCCTAGAATCTGAGGCCCCTTTGACTTCATGAACAAGCGAGTAGGAGCCAAACACACCTTGAGGGCAGTTTATTCCATAGTGGGAGCTAGTATTATTTCCTCCTAACCCAAGCTTCTTAACTTGAGGTGGGAATGGGATCTTTTGCGGGCCTCCCACAGATGTTCAGGATGTGTAGAATTATACTTGGCAGTCCCTGAAATATCCTGGTGCCATGCCATACATGGCTTTATAGGTAAATTGGGCCTGAAAGCCAGTGCAGCCCCATGTAAGACATGTTGCAGTAATCCAGTTGGGTGTTGAACAAGGCAGGGCAAGCATCACTGTCACCAAGGCACCCTGTTTCAAAGAGGTCTGCAACTGATGCAGCAGCTGAAGATGGCTATGTCCTTCCCCAGCTGCTTAAGCAGAAGTCACGAGTCATGTGTCCAGAAGGACCCCCAAGATATGGACTAGCTGTCTATGAAGGTTCTCAGTCATCCAGGTGGAATTGTCTGTAGCTTGAACCATGTCAACTGGATTTCTATTTCACTATTTCTATTCCACTGAGAAAATAGAAATCAAGCTACAGACATATGGACTAGCTCTGTGACACATCAAGAGGCTACCAACTGAAACCACCTACTCCAGAAGGATATTATAATTGGTGCTGAATACCAGTAGGACCTGGAGGAACGCAGACACCTCATCCAGGTTCCAATGAAGGCCATCCACTATAGGGACTAATTTTGTTTCTGTCCCATGTCTGGGCCTGAACTCCAGCTGAAAGGGATCCAGATAATCTGTTTCTTCTAGGATCCTCCATAGTTTATTCACTCTCAATAAACCTCTCTAAAAAAACAAGTAGGTACTATTGAGATATTTCAGATTGTCAAGCAAGGTGTCAGATGTGAGATTACCACAATGTGCCTAAAAGACATCCATTTGCAAAATCTGAAACACAATCACATATTGTTTCCCCCCCCCTGAAAATATCCAGCCAGTGTGTTTTTATTCTGAAATCCATTGGCATAAATCTCAAGATCAACTCATGTTTTGGGCATTAGTGTCCCAGAAACATTTCCTAACCTGCATGAACATTTTATTTATTGTTTATATCAAATGAATAATATAATTACCCAAATATCTGCAAAAACAACAATTTCAACAAGACTTAAATTTGCAATAGAATGGAGAGAGAGTGAGAAAGAAAGAACTGGAATTTTTGGAAATAATTACTATTTCAAGGAATAAAATTCCAAATAATAATAATAATAATAATAATAATAATAATAATAATAATAATTCATATAATTTTGTATTTCTGCTATACAAAATATTACTTACCTTAACTAAAACAGTAACATCCAGTGATGTAAGTGCAAACACACCTTGCTGAACAGACATTTAAGGTTTTAGACAAAGATCATTATTACTCACTTTATTTCTTTTTTTTTTATTAAAAATAAATTTTTATTCAAACATCAATAATATAGACATAAATCAACACTAATACAATACAACATATAACACATATTATACATTATACAATATATTGTGTGTTTTTTAAGTATATACATTAATATATTAACGACCTTTAGAAAGATTACAGCTCTACCCTCTACTCATTCTTCTATATTTTTTCTTCTTTACACTTTCTTCAAAATCTGAATTCTTTTCTTTCTTCTTTTCATTCTTCACCTCTAACCTTTTCTGCCATTCCAACACCTTCTGATTAATTTTCCCATTTCTAAGTGTTTTTAACACTTAGCCTTTAACCCTTTACCTCCTACTTCTCTCAACATACTATTACCTTCTGAGATCTCATCTCATCTTCCCCCTTTTTTTCCCTTCTCCTCTTTCTGTAATCCCCTAATTCTCTATTCCTTATTATTTTAATTTTAAAGTAAACAATACAAAAATATAAATACAACATGTAAAGAACAACAATATAAAATGAACTTCCAACTTTCTCTTCAAAAAATTACTATAATAAATTCTACATAGTTACTATTTTACTAGTCTGTTATCTTATTTACAATTATTTTATTATTTGTAATTTTTGAGTTTTTTCTATATATCTATAAAATGGATCCCAGCATAAATTAAATTCTTCTTGGTTTTTGTTATTTATTAAATCTGTTAATTTTGCCATTTGAATTAAATCCATTTTATTTCTTGAAATATTACTGGCAAATTAAACACTTGAGGAAATGATTATTTAGAGAAGACTTAGATGAACCATACTCACGCATAGATATGCAGTGGTAAAATACCTCTGTTGTATGACACCATTTTAAATATACAGTATTTTAATACCTGTTAGAAGAACACCAGATCCACCTAGTGGAATTTTGTTTTATTACATTGACTTTACACCCAGTTTGTAAAAACCAATGGTAAATGGAAATTAGGGATACCAAGAGTTCAGCCTAAAAGCCTTCAATCTAATTAGAGTATAAAACAGATAAGATACACTAAAGCATTCTTACTGTGTTTAATCCATATTACATTCTACCAAACAAGAAGTTAGGACTGGCTAAAATGTATATGAGAGGCTAACAATGTATATGAGAAATTGTCAGAGTTCTGGCAGACCTCTGCCATTCAGCCAGACAGTCTTGTGTATTAGGGGGAGAAAGAAACTGACACAGAAAGAAACAACAGCGCGGGCGGAAAGCAATTAAGCGCTAACGCGTGAAAGTTATCTGCACCTTCTCCAGAACGACTGTCTGAGCACCGGAATGCCTGAGCACGACACGTGTCATCCGCATGGACAATGGGGAGGGGAAGGGATAAAATACTGTACCTTATGAATTGCATTCATTCCAGTCTTTTTAAGTGTCAGCCTCCATGTACCGGAATAAACCTTTACTGCTTAGCAAACTAGCGTCTGTCAGTTTGTTTAAGAGACATTCTAGGACATTGGGGAAGCACCTTACATAAGGACTGGAATCAAAATTTCACCACGTATCCTGAGGACTACTCTGAGGAATCAGCAAGCTCCCGGTCGAAAGTGGTGACGTGACCAGCAAAAGTTTGCCAATGGAGGAACGGAATGGAACAGGCTGGGGCAGCGGCAGCAACCACAGAGGTGGCCATACCCAGCACATCTGCAGTCCCGAGGATGGAGAGAGCAGCGCAGCGAGTGGCAGAACCCTCCATCGAAACCACCGACAGCAAGAAGACACGGAAAACCAAAGGGAAAGAGGTAAATAAAACCCCTTCTACTCTCGAAGCTAGCAAGACCCGGCTGGCGGACTGGTCATTTCGGGTCGGCGAAGGGCTAGAAGAGAAGGGGGGAAAGAGAACTAAGAAGCGAGTCACCCCAACACAGCGCATTGGGGCAATCGAGGAAAAGCTGTCATGCGTGGACCTGGATATGGAATCAATGAACAAAAAATTGGACTCTATGGGACTAGTTATGGAAAGAATTTTACACACCCTGGAAGGACACAGGGAAAAAGAAGAAAATGTGAGCCCATCAACCTCTGAGGGGGAGGAAGAACTCACGGAATCCAGTGCTGAAGATGAGGAGGAAGAAGAGGAACCTCGCGCTTACAGTCAGACGCAACTGACACCAATCTATGGATGGCGCCGGACCCTACCTCGCATGAACGCACCAGCTGGAATAAGTGAGTTAAAGATGAAATTTGATGGGGACCCCAAAAAACTTGCCTGCTTCTTAACGCACGTGCGAGGCTTTATGGGGGAATTTGAGGACACTTTCCAAACGGAGGAGGCTAAGGTACGGTATGTCTCCAGTTTTTTGGAAGGGGAGGCGGCAGACTGGCTTGTAGTCATGTATGATGCCAGGGCTAGTGAGCTACAGGATTTTAGAAAATTTATGTACGCTCTACGTAAAAGATTCGAGGACACTTTATCTAAAATGTCAGCGAGGGTGAGATTGCAGAATTTGAGACAGGGCAATAGGACGGTAGCTGAATACGCTATGGACTTTAAGAAAATCTTGAGCAAATTGTTCTGGCAGACCTCTGCCATTCAGCCAGACAGTCTTGTGTATTAGGGGGAGAAAGAAACTGACACAGAAAGAAACAACAGCGTGGGCGGAAAGCAATTAAGCGCTAACGCATGAAAGTTATCTGCACCTTCTCCGGAACGACTGTCTGAGCACCGGAATGCCTGAGCATGACACGTGTCATCCGCATGGACAATGGAGAGGGGAAGGGATAAAATACTGTACCTTATGAATTGCATTCATTCCAGTCTTTTTAAGTGTCAGCCTCCATGTACCGGAATAAACCTTTACTGCTTAGCAAACTAGTGTCTGTCAGTTTGTTTAAGAGTAACGGGTTCTAGGACATTGGGGAAGCACCTTACAGAAATGTAAATGAGAAGCATTCTAGAAATCCTATAGAATAAACAGACATCTTTAGGAAAATATATAAAGTTCAATTAATTAACTGTAGCTATAAAATAAAATCCACTTTTCCCCAGAAGAGATGTAATACATTCAAATCTCTAGCCAAAGCCACCAGATGCAATATCATTCTGGTGCCAGATATAATTGTAAATTCCTCAGGAAAGTAAATCCCCTATTATTTCCCCTTAAGATAAATCTTTTGGTACTAACCATCCTCAGCTGTATTACATATCTGATGAGCTAAGTTTGGATCCATATATACAGCTTAATAGAAATGAATTCTGGAAATATGTATCACAAATTTGAATCACCAATAATAAACTAGGCAGAAGCCATTTCATCATGCAGCTTCTCTCTCATTTCCTGCAATTTCATCTAGCGGGGTCGAGGTGGCGTGCCTTCTCTGTGATAGCGCCCGCATTATGGAACATCTTACCCCCGGAGGTGAGGCTGGCCCCCTCACTCCTGACCTTCCGGAAGTCTCTTAAGACCTGGTTCTGCCGCCTTGCCTGGGACGACGGAGGTGGTAGTGCCTCTTGGGGGTGGCTGGCCCCGTTGTGCCTTGATCTTGATTGTGGATTTTAAACATCTTTTGGATTTTACTTATTCCCTCTATTTATTGTTTTATAGTAATTTTTTGTATAGATTTTAACTTCTGCTATTTTGTAAACCGCCCAGAGTCCCCTATTCGGGGAGATGGGCGGGGATAAATTAAATAAATAAATAAATAAATAAATAAATAAATAAATAAATATTACCTTACTGCCATCTAGTGGTTTTCTGGATTTTTGCAGTCCAGATCTTGTAGCACTATTTTACTTTTATTTATTTATTTTGTGTCCAGATCAAACTTTACTCTGCCAAAATGTAGCCACCGCCACAGCTTTGTCACTAGCTTGCTGTAGGTCATCGACAGTACAAGGCTCCGACAATAATCGACACACCATCAGATGCTCCGGGTCTTAGATTTCTCCACATTCACATTGTCGTCAGCCAACAACCCCCACTTAAATAAATTCATCTTGCACCTTGGTACCCCCACCCTCATCCTATTCATTGTCCTCCAAACTGTATAAGGGGGAGTGTTTCCAGCGGCCATTTCTTCCTTCGGTAAAATACTCAAATAGGTGTGCTCATTCCTCCATTTAATTATTTGATTCTGTTCTTTGGACCCCTCTAGGATATTAGTTCTTGCCATAAAGCTCTTTCTAGATTTAAGTTGACGAATTGGAGAAGCAAATCCACTCAGAGGGTGACAAGAGTCAGTCTCTTGCTTGGTTCTTTCGGTGTCTGCTTCTACTTCTCTTCTAATCTTAGGTGGAGCAATGCCAACAAGGGGGTATAGTTTATTAACGGGCATAGGTTTGAGGCATCCCGTCACTATGCGCATTGCCTCATTTACAGCGATATCTACTTGCTTCGCATGTGCCGATGTGTTCCATACTGGTGCTGCATATTTGGCAGTAGAGACACTCAAGGTCAGAGCTGATACTTGTAATGTAGCTGGCTGGGCTCCCCATGCATAGTTCGTCAGTCGTCAGATGATGTTATTCCTAGCACATACTTTAGCCTTGGTATTCATGCAATGTTGCTTAAAGGAAAGCGTTCTGTCCAATGTAACACCCAAATATTTAGGTTGTAATCTGTTCCCTCTCCAAGTAATATCCAATTCAACCCCTGCATCTAGATTATGAAGATGAAAGGCACATACTTGAGTTTTGCTTGGATTAGGTTTTAAGTAATTATTATCATAATACCGCTCCAGTTCTTCTATAGCTCGTGATAATTTTTCAGCACACTCATCAAAGCTCGGTTCTTGTACGGCCACCACTGTATCATCCGCATATATGAACATTCGCATATCGGTTGGGGCGGGTTGGTCGTTAGTATATATATTGTATAAAATCAGAGAGAGTACGCTGCCTTGTGGCAATCCATTCTTTTGCTTCCTCCATCTACTGTTCTTACCATTCAAAGTCAGAACAGTAGATGGAGGAAGCAAAAGAATGGATTACCACAAGGCAGCGTACTCTCTCCGATTTTTACTATTATTTTATTTATTTATTTTTTATTTATTTATACTATTTTACTGAAGAGTAGAATAAAAATGATTTAAATCAAAATATTTATTTATTTATTTAATTAATTTATTTATTTATTTAATTAATATAACTGCCCATCTCCCCCAACGGGGAACTCTGGGCGGTTTACAATAAATAAAATTAGATAAAGCACAAAATATAAAATATATACACCAACAGCTGTTGTGGGTCTTCGGGGCTGTGTGGCCGTGTTCTGGAAGTTGTGGTTCCTAACGTTTCGCCAGCATCTGTGGCCAGCATCTTCAGAGGGCAGGAGCACAGATAGAAGCAAAATCTCTGTGCCCAGGTAGAGTGGCAATGTTCTATTTATAGAGCTAAATTATAGGAGATTAGGTGGGGTTTTTTGTTGTGTTGAAATGTTAACGAGTGGCTGATGAGCGTGATTAGCATGTTCATTGTGAGAAGTATTCCCATGTCCTGGTGGTTGGACTGAGTTCGTTGACCTTTTGCAGGCTGTGAGAGAGCTGAACATGCTCTCAAGCAAACGGGACACAAAATCCTATTTGAAAACACAGAAATACTGGACAACACCAAAAGCCACTACACCAGATTATACAGAGAAGCCATTGAAATTCACAAACACCAGCACAGTTACAATAAAAAAGAAGAAAGTTTAAAAATTAGCAAAACCTGGCTACCAGTCCTGAAAAACACAGCCTGCAAAAGGTCAACGAACTCAGTCCAACCACCAGGACATGGGAATACTTCTCACAATGAACATGCTAATCACGCTCATCAGCCACTCGTTAACATTTCAACACAACAAAAAACCCCACCTAATCTCCTATAATTTAGCTCTATAAATAGAACATTGCCACTCTACCTGGGCACAGAGATTTTGCTTCTATCTGTGCTCCTGCCCTCTGAAGATGCTGGCCACAGATGCTGGCGAAACGTTAGGAACCACAACTTCCAGAACACGGCCACACAGCCCGGAAGACCCACAACAGCCATTGAACTCCGGCCGTGAAAGCCTTCGACAATACATATACACCAACAATTTATATAATTAATATAATATAAAATAAAATAAAAATCCAAGTGGGAGATAGTATTAATAAAAGAAGGGCATTATAAAATTACGGGATTAACCACCTCCATGAGGAACTATCGTAAAAATAAATATAAATATAAAAATATTACAAATATAGTTAAACAACTTTCTTGTGCAGTGTTCATTTCTGCCATAAAGTGGTCTTAATCTTTGCTTCTAGCAAGTTGTTTCAGGATTCCTCTCAGCAATAGGTTGATAATATTAATTGTTTTACATTGCTATTGTCATACTTATTGTCATACTTAAACCAGGTTATAACCTGGTTTGTATATAACAGCACACCAGAATTTATCCTGGTTTGTTTGAATTACTGAACCTACACTAGTCAACAAATCATGGTTTATTCTTTTTCTAGTTTGAAGCTTTGGTTATTAATTCCATTTTTATATTGTGATTTTTCATCTCAGCTTCTTAAATCATGGCTTATCTGAACTTAGACTTCCTTAGTTATCACAGGGTTGTTTCTGTACTACATCCAAGGCTTGTATCATTCATAGAGTGCAAGAAGAGTGGCTAAAAAAGAACTCCTCCATCTTTCCCACCTGCAAGTTCCTCATCTGTCTTCATTCTCCCTGAACATTATCCATCTTCCATATCAAGATTTCAGATCGTATTTTTCTGCTGTTTTGCATGGAGAGAAAAGGTTTAAGTGACTTACTGTATGTAACACCAATGAAAGACTAAAAGTTGAAGCAGGATAACCTAAATCCATAGTAAAAATGATAAAATCTTAAGGAGTAGTCCAAAATAGAACATTTAATGTATATTTATTTTACTTAATAAATGCTAAATAAGATGTTTATTTATTTTAATTATTTTTCATTCATGTTTCATTAGCATCACACACACACACACTTGCTACATTTTTAAGGCCAAAAGTTGGTGAATGGAAATTATGTTTCTAAATTATATCTGGGAGGAATACAGAGAATCAAGCAGTTCATTTAAAGATGCATATGCACATTATTTCCAGGTTCACCTGGAAAGTCTCTCCTTTTTTCTTACCATGTCACTTCACATCTTTCTCCAATCATAGTGCAAAAAAGGGAGGTTTGCATGTTAAATTCTAGATTCTTCCTGTCTATGAGGTTGGATGTCTGATGGTTATTCATGGCAGAGAATCAAATGAAGGAAAACAACAACTGTGGATGTTGTTTTAAAGTGTGCAAATCTGTCGATCTAAGTCATCATATAACCTATCCATAATAATAGGTAGAAAATCATAGTCAATATATTTTATGGTGAAATACTTTTTCAATAATACTAGCAATAAAATATAATTTATTTTGCTTTGGTTTTGTTTTTTTCATATGAACAAATATCAAGAGTGCACTTCACTGTCAATTGCTGGTAGTAATTTAAATTCTTTCAAATTATATTTCAAAAAACATTGTTTAAAACGAACTATGTGTCTAGAGATTTCCAAAATGTATGTCAAATGGACTTACTTCCATTTTGAGAAAACAAATAAATATCTAAAAAATTAAAAATAGCTATACTAAGTGAGTGTGTGTGTGTGTGTGTGTGTGTGTGTGTGAGAGAGAGAGAGAGAGAGAGAGAGAGAGAGAGAGAGAGAGAGAGAGAGAGAGAGAGAGAAAGCAGCTAAACTGAATATCATGTTTTCACTGAAGTTTTGAGAACCCTCTCATACTCATACTCTCATTTGAGCAACAAGATTTCTTTTCAGAGTTGCAAATTAACAGCTATATATGCGTGGACTTCCGGTGGGATTTGACAGACTGAGCAGTACTGCTTTTTAAAGCAGTGCTGGTGGCGTAGCATTTTCTGGGCGCACGCTGGGCTCCTGCAGCCTGAAGAATTCTCCAGAGGTAAGGAGAATCTGGGAAATCACCTCTTTTGTTCTCCGGACAGCAGTTTCTTGCAGGGGGTGTGTGTGTCACAGAATGGAGTTCCTGCTATCAATCTGTGACTGAGACTGCTGGGAGGCGGGGCTGTCATCAAGTTCGGGGCTGCGCCAAAGCTGAAAAACAGACACTAAATCTTGCCACCCCATTTCTAAAACACCAACTTTTTTTTTGTATATTGTTACCTAAGAGAGGCTTTTTACAGCAAAGAAATGTTCCTTTAGATGAAGATAAACTGCTGACTCTGGTCCTGTGGTGTTACTTCTCCTGTGTTGGGCCATCCTCCTGTACAAAGGTTGTTTGGTTTCTCCAATGTAGAGTTCAGAGCACTCCTCACTGCACTGGATTGCATACACTACATTGCTTTTCTTGTGTTTTGGAGTTTTGTAGTCACCTTTGTAGTGAAAAGGATGAAACAATTGACCATTTGATCAAACTGACTATAAGCAGCGTCATGACTGAGTTGCCAAAATTATTCATTGGAAGATTTGCCAGAGGTTTGGATTTGAATGTAGCAAGGAACCACTGGGACCATCAAGTTGAGAAGGTTTTGGAAAATCAGCGGATTAAGACCTTATGGGACTGTAAAATCCAAACAGACAGGCACCTTGTTCATAACATGCCTGACATAACAGTCATTGAAACGAAGAAAGTCTGGTTCATTAATCTTGCTATACTGGGTGATGCTAGGATTAAGGAAAAGCAATCCCAAAAAATTATGAAATACCAAGACTTGCAGATAGAAGTTGAACACTTATGGAAAAAGAAATCCACTGTTATACCAATCGTGATTGGAGCCCTTGGAGCAATACCTAAAGCAGGGGTACCCAACCTTTTGGCACCAGGGACCAGTCGTGGAAGACAATTTTTCCATGGACCAGGGTGGGGGGCGGGGTTTTCAGGTGGGAGCCAATCGCGTGGACCAGGGGAGGGGTTTGCAGGCGGGAGCCAATCGCATGGAAGGGGGCGGGGTTTTCAGGCAGGAGCCAATCGCGCAGACCACCACCGCTCACCTGCTGTGCGGCCCACTTCCTAACAGGCCACGGCCCACTAGTGGGCTGCAGCCCACAGGTTGGGGACCCCCGACCTAAAGGACTCCCTCAATATTTAGAAATTTTGAATTTATTGAACACCCTCATTTTACAAAAAAATACCCTGCTTGGAACTGCTTATATCCACAGATGCTACCTTAATAATTCTTAGCTGCTTGGTTAGGACTTCAATTATTTAGTTTTCACCAGTCTTTGACTGTAAATCTAATTGTAGATTACGGGAAGGAGAAGAAGTCTCTCTAGCCTCCTACATTACACAGAGAAATGAAAAGAAAAAGGATATTTTTCCTTTATCACTCTCTAGATAGTCCTTCTGGATGGATGGATGGATGGATGGATGGATGGATCGATCTGTACTCTTCTGGACAGAGAGCTCTGATGTTGTTTCTGGATCTGTTGGAGCCACTCTCCCAGCTTAGGAGTCACATACATACATACATACATACAACAGGGCAATGAGGGAAATAAAAATGTCCTTTATAACTGCTCCAACAAGAGCCTTCTGGTGTAGGCTCTCGGATGCTTAGGCAGAATCAGTCCTCCTAGGCTACAGGGACATACACATTTTGTTTTAGGTTCTGATATCTTTTTAAAATCACAACTTAACCAAGTTAGGATTTCAATGTTTACTAATATGGATTTTTAAAAAATCAGAGTAAGAAATTTGCCTCAGGCCATCCCCGTCAACAACTCAGGTAACTGAAATATGGATGGTAAGGCGGACACCAGTGCTGCCCTTAATATAACCACATAGTACCTTACTACGAAAGAGTTAAAAAGATACTTTATTCAGAGATGTTCAGATATACTGTAGGCAGTACAAGTAGTTGCCTAGGGCAACAAACCATTTAGAGACTATTTATTTTATCAGTTTGTTGTATGATGGATTGTGTGCTGTAAAGGAAGGTTGTTTTAGCTTCTTCTTCAGCAGCAGCAGCAGCAGCAGCAGCAGCTCTATATTCAGGCTTATTTTATTTATACACTTCCTAAATGAGCACGTGATGCAGAACCCTTCAAGGTACCCAAAATAGCAAAATGTATGAGAATGCATTAGACAGCATATCGGATTAATTCATTGTTGAACAATGGCATATGAGAGACAGTGGAGGACAGGAAGGCCTGGCGTGCTATGGTCCATGAGGTCACGAAGAGTCGGACACGACTAAACGACTGAACAACAACAACAAAAAGATATATTCTGTTGGGAAACCGAAACTATGTGATAGAATGAGGATATTGTTATTCAAGCATAAAACATAAGGCATCTGAAATACTCCATTCTGATTGCTAAAGCTTAATATTACTGCCAGTCAACAACCAAGCACAATTTTTCAGTGTTACATTTTTCAGGAAAGAGAAAGAAACAAAATACTGGTTGCACACCTGTAAATTCACCTGTTATTCTTTAATCTTTAAAAATATACTGTATAATTAGTTTCAAAAGAAAAACAAAATAAAGAAAGCAGGACAGGGACTCAAAAGACACTGTGAATTGTTTGTACCTCCTGGTAACTGTTAAGAAGTGATATTAGACTCTCTTAATTTTCTTTCTTTTCAGATTATTCCTTTAAACACCTTCCTATTGCAGCGTATTTATTCGTGAAATGCAGGAATCTACCATGTATATGGGTCAACTATACAGTTCACATCTGATCAATAGTCTTTTTTTTCAGCACTTCTGCTAATTAAAAAAGAATATATCGAGCGCAACTGCTCCATTGAATAAATCAACAAGAGCAACCCATACTTGTGGTAAATGATTAGAATTTGACAAATAGACAACAAAATATAAATATCAGTAAAAATAAAAATAAAAACAGGTATAGCTATATTACCAATACAACCAAATCACAGAAAATTCTACAAATAATAGAGCAAAAAACAACAACACAGAATTGCACTGGTCAGAGAGGAGCAGCTATATATTAAAAAAAGATCTAATGGTCTACATCCAATGTTATACAAATGCACCCAGAACAGTAGTGTTCCCCCCCCCCACAAATCCCCCTTCCCAGATGTAATCAGCTGCCAGGGGACAGCTCTTCACCTCCGGACTGGAGGATGAGAAAAAGCCATGCCACTGGGCAACGGGAATATCTCTTCAATGGATAAAATGCCAAGATTAAATACAGAATGTTCATGTCTGTAAGACAGAGTCAGTCCTTTAATTTTATTTTTATTCTGGAAGGATCCATCATGTGGATGCCTTGTATTGTTTCACATCTAACTGATACCCTTAATAGCATACAGGATATCACCAAATATCTGTTTTCATTTAGTTTATTTCTATACCCTGAAGCTGTGTCATTTGGAACTGGGATAGCTAGTTTTCATTAAATTCTTTGTATCAATAGAAGTCAGTTAAGGGAATGAGATTAAACATTTTAATGTATTTTATTCCTTGTTTATTTACTTGGAAGTCTCTAGTCAAGCTTATTTCCAAATTAGTGTACTCGGATTTCAAATTGGCTGCTTCTTATGTATGCGAAATTGAAACTTATCTCCAAGTAAAAATTCCTAGTATTGGATAGTGGGAGTCTGATGGATTAGTAAAATAACTTTTGTGGGCTTATTTATAAGGCAGAAGTAATTTATGTTTTACATAATATTCACTTCCTTTTGTTATAATGAATCTTTTATTTGTATTTTTAGTTGTAGTCGCAATACTTTATAATGTCCCCTTGAAAGGTTGGTATACCCTGTTCTTTTCACTGCATCTAACAATGTAGCATGACTTTATCCTAAGAATAGCCTTAGATGCAAGCCTCCAAATGTGCTGAATTTCCAGGAAGTTCTTTTTCAGGAAGAAAATAGAGGCAATATGGGCAAAATGGGGATTTTATGAGTATCAGCTCTTTCAATCTTTGTAGATTAACACAAATTTAGGGGAAATGACATCATACCATTCAGTATGGCATTCAGTTGGTATTAGCATGAAATATAGTGAAGAAGCAAAGCAAAACTAGATATTTGAGATTTCTCTTTTCAATTATCTCTACAGTAATTTTCTTTAAATGAATTTTATATAATGCAACACCAGTTTTATCTATATAATATAGAATCTATAAAGCAAATCCATATATGTGGTCCTGCCTAATCAAGAATAGAGAATCAAGTTCACTCATATATTTACTTTCTTAGCAATATAACAAACATGTTTTAAAGTAGTATGTACTGTATATATGTATAATTCTCTTGTTCTCTGTAATTCTTAGCAGTTGGTTGCATTACAGTATTTGATTCTGCTTCTTATAAAAATATTTTCAAGTTTTGAAGTTCTTTATACATTATTTTACATTATTCCTAGATTGCCTTCAAAGAATTATCTTTTGAAATCTTCATTATGATTGATTTTTTTCAGACTGAATGCTCTGTATAAAGATCAAAATCTGGTGAATAGATTGACTTCACCTACAAATACCTCTTTAGATTTAAGATGTTTGAATGGGTGCATGTGGTAAGGGGACAGTTGTGGTAAGGAAAAATAAGATCTCTAAATATGCTGGTGGCAGAGGAAAACCCACTCTCTTTAAAGATGTGAGCACTTGTGTTTAAAGGTCAGTTGTTTTTCCTTCAAGTCTTGAGTTAAATAAACCAAGAAGCAAATAGAAACAAGCTTCAGAACACATATACTGTACTGGGAAATTTTAAAATTTTTAAAGTTCATGGACAAGTACAGATGAATATATTTTTTAACAAATGGTAAAAAGATGGTGAAGTAAAACAAAAAAAGCAAACATTTTGTTCTTGAAGCCCAGCTTCAATAGTTTTATAATGTTTGAGTGCAGATGAAGTATATAACCATAATTTAGGCCTAATATAAATGTATAACATAGTTTCCCCACCTCTAGGGCACAGTTTGAAATGCTAGGGATATATGTCCTTTGGCTTACATTCTTTTAGAACTTAATCTCCTTATTTTTCTGGATACCCTAGGGCAGTGGTCGGCAAACCGCGGCTCGCGAGCCACATGCGGCTCTTTGGCCTCTTGAGTGTGGCTCTTCCACATTGCAGGCGCAATGGCAGGCATGCTGGGCGTGGCGGCGAGCATGCTGGGCATGGCAGCCGGTGTGGCGGCAGACATGGTGGGCATGGCGGGGACAGGTGCGGAGGCGGGCATGGCGGCTGTGGCAGCGGCAGGTGCAGTGGCGGACGTGGCAGGTGCAGGTGCGGCAGCAGGCATGGTGTGCGTAGCGGCGGGCATGGCGGCGGCGGGCACTGCAGTGGGCGTGGCGGGCATGGTGGCAGCAGGCCCTAATTGTGCGCGATTGGCTCCCGCCCGCAAACCCCGCCCTCTTCCACGCGATTGGCTCCCACCTGCAAACCCCACCCACTTCCACGTGATTGGCTCCCGCCCGCAAACCCCGCCCCCTGGCCCTCGAGTGATGTTATAAATGTCAAAATGGCCCCTGGCATAAAAAAGTTTGCCGACTTAGTGTAATATGATATTTATGTTCAAGAATTACAGATGAATGTCTTTGCTCTTTAGCTATTGCTGTTTGTCCCTGGGATCTAGTTTCATTTTCTTCTAGGCATTTGGTAGATCAGCAGGCTGATGATGGTAGTGGTCTCCTACTGCCCATTTCCACTGTTTATTTGTTAGATTTATATTCCAGGTCTTGTACAGGAGCTTAAGATAGTGTACACAATACTCTTCCTCTTATTTTTCTTCACAGCTGCAACCCAGTAAAATAGGTTGGGCTGAGAGATTATAATTGGCCCAAAGTCACCCATGGAGCTTCTGTGCCTGAGGGTGGACTTGAACCTGGTCCTCCCTACTCCCACTCCAACACCTTATTCACTACACTGTACTGGCTCCCAATATGAATCTCTTGGGTTCACAAGGAAAAAAACTGAGAATCTGAATTGCCTGAATATGGAATGTTACAAATTCTTTAGATGGTATATTATTTTTACCTAAGAGTATAGGTGAGATATCCATAGAAAATGGAGAAAATCAGGTATGTTAGTTTAGATATGGTTGTACATTAGCATGTTCACCAAACAACAAAAGAAGATTGTTATGGGTTGTAAACTTTTTTAAGCGTTAATAGGATTCTCAAACAACATCATCTGAGAGCCAGTTTGGTATGGTAGTTAAAGAAAGCTAGGAGGTTGCCTTAGGCAGCAAAGCCAGCTGGGTGACTTTAGACCAGTCATCCCCTCTCAGCCCCAGGAAGAAGGCAATGGCAAACCACTTCTGAAAATCTTGCCAAGAAAAGTAGAGGGATTAGTCCAGGCAGCCTCCAGGAGTCAAGGCTGGCTGGATGGACCATAAGAAGAACATTCTATAATCTAACCCTATAATAAATTCTTAAGTAATAAAATCATAAATTGATTTATCATAAATTGTTCATTATTATTCATGTGACAATTCCCCCTATACCCGAAGGAACATCTGAAGTAAATGAAAAGAATTAATTATTATTTCTTAACCTGAAAATATTATTTGGGATAATTAGGGGAGCAGTAACAAGTAGAAGCTTGTTTTTATTTATTTTTTTCCCTAGGCTGCTAATTTTTTTCTCAATATAACAGAAGACACATTTTTCCTAAAAGAAGTTCTCTAGGTCAGAAAAAAATGAGCAAACTCCATCATTATGGAACCCTCTAATTTGAATAAAAAGGTAAAGGTTCCCCCCGCACATTTGTGCAGTCGTGTCCAACTCTAGGGGCCGGTGCTCATCTCCGTTTGTTAGCCAAAGAGCCAGCGTTGTCCGAAGACGCTTCCACGGTCATGTGGCCGCATGACGCGCGCGGAACGCTGTTACCTACCCACCGAAGTGGTACCTATTCATCTACTTGGATTTGCATGCTTTCAAATTGCTAGGTTGGCAAGAGCTGGGACGAGTGCGGGAGCTCACTCCGCACGCAGGGCTAGGGATTCGAACCTCCGAATTTGCGATCTTCCGATCGACAAGCCTGGCATCTTACCCACTAAGCCACCATGCCCCCATTTTGAATTTGAATACATTGTGCCATAAAAAAAATAAAATGGAATAGTCAGTTGCTTCAGGAGAGAGACTTTAATAGAAATTGTAGAGATTTTTCTAGTATAGCACTGTTATTCTTACAATATCTAAAGCAGAATATTTGAATATCAGAAGCAGAAATAAATATTTCCCTAATATTTCAAAAGTGGGGTGCAAAATAATACTTTAATACTTTCAAAGAAGACCAGCACAATCCATATGACTTACCACTAACAAACAAATCCAGATAGTCTCAGTATGAGATCTGAAGGCAAGTTTGCTTTTGTTTGATATTATTAACCACAGCACAGTATTGTGACTGTATCTCTGAGATTAGTTTTGGAATCCATATTCAGTCTTTCAGCTGAATATTATTTGAGTACTAGCTCTTCTCTGTGAGTAAAACCATTGGGCATGCAAAATAAAGTTTCTTTATATAAATATGTATGCTTATGTAACTATGAAATCAAGTATTTTACAAAGATATAAGATATTATAATAATAATCACCTATTAAAAGCATTAATGAAAAAAATAACACTTTCATAGTTGTGTTTATAGTTTTCTTATCCTGTTGTAAAACAGCAACAAGAAAGTCTTAGATGACAAGACTGCAACATGTCTCAGTGTGAATCTGTTTGTATGAGGCTAAAAGTATGTGACACAGGAGAACTGGGCTAGCAGGAATAGTCTAGTATATCTGCTTAAATAAAAGTAGCTGTTCTGAATAGTAGAGTGTCAGCGTTTTCCATAACAAGATACTGTAAGTCATTAAGCACATTATAATGTATAGGAAATAAAACATTTTTCAGCCATTAGAATTACAGTTGAGATGCTTTTAAAAGGAAAAAATGGATCAACTTACGTTAATTAATTCAATATCCCATATTTTCTTTACAAGGTCCATTGATGTATAGCCATTAATCAAAAAGGGCTTGATATAGTCTCCCAATTCCAGAGAATCTAGCCATTCTGCTACAGAGGTGGGGTTGTAGCCATCACTGCCTGCCTGTTTCATCTGAAATATAAAAGTGCCAAATAAATTTCAAGTGTATTATTATGATTGGATTTGTCTTAATAAAAAAATAAAATAAAAAGGACCTTATATCAGAATCTTTAAATTATATTATAAATATTATAGTGTATCTCTATTAATACTTCTATTAGAAGTATTAATTAATACTTCTAAATTTGTTCCAGGGGGTGCTATTTGTAACATGTTTCTAAATTTCATGACTTTGTGATAGTGCCATATGAGGGAAAAATACAGTTAGCATGGGTATGGAATCAATGCCTACAAGCACACAAAGAGTTCATGATAGGCAGTTGATAGAAGTCTTCCCCTCCCCTTTCCTGTGTATTTTGTCAATTTCATATATTATGGAATTTTGGCAACACATTATTTCTTTTTATGAAGAGATGCATACAAAATCAAAACAAAACAAAACCCTCAGGTAGAAATTTATTAGTTAGAAGCTTAATCTTTAAACAAAACAGACACTTGTATCAAAAAGTGCCTGACTATACAACCCACTACAACACAAACAACAGAAGCTATGAAAAGGATTACACTGCCATACATCAGAAACATCTCAGAAACTACCAATAGGCTGTTACAACCACATGGCGTCACCATAGCACATAAACCAACCAAAACCTGTCAGAACATCTTAAGTAACCCAAAAGACCCAGTAGCCTAAGAAGAAAAAACAGGAGTTATCTACAACATACAGTGTAAGGACTGTAGCAGCCACAATGTAGGACAGACGGGCAGAAGACTAGCAGAGCGCATCCACAAACACCAACTAGTAGTCAGAAGACACGATGAAAACTCCTTAATTTTAGAACACATGGACAGACTTAACCATACTTTCAACTGGGAAACTGTGAGCAATTTACACCAAGCCAAATCCAAAAATGCTAGAGAATTCTAGCGAATTCTAGCGGTTCTAGAGAACCGCCCAGAGTTCCCTTGTGGGGAGATGGAGCGGTATATAAATTGAAACATAAATAAAAATAAATAAATAAATTCTTGGAAGCTTGGCACTCAGACAAAGCAGCCACCAACAAACACAAAAAGGTAAACAACATTTACATAACATTCATAAGAGACAATAGAAAACCCAAAAGACCAGAACACCTCCTTGCCAGCAATCAATACCCAGATATGCAAAGATTAACATCAAGATTAGCACCAGAGGAACAATCAAACAGCACAATTTACCCTAATCAAGGAACTAGTAACTCAGTCAATCAACCAAGCAGCAAACAACAGCCCCATCAAGGAACTCCTAAGGGGAGAACAACACCTCCACCAACACAAGCAGGACAAGCCATGGTATATAAACAAGGAACAAGTCCCACTCCCTTTTCACACTGAGGATGTTGCCTAGTCTGGCAATGAAACATCCACAAGAAAACAACAAGGCTCAGAGAGCACCAAGGACTCCACTTACAAACAGGACAAGTGGCCTATATTGCTTCCATTAGCAGAATTTGCCTATAACAATTCTGTGCATTCCTCTATTAACATGTCTCCTTTCCAAGCACTCTATGGGGTTAATCCTCGAGTGTTGCCCACTTCATTGCAGGAGGGATCAGTTTCTGCAGCGACAGACTTTATCACAGAGCAACAGGCAGCACAAGATCTTTTAAAGGAGCAGCTGAACAGGGCAAAGGCGGCTTACAAGAGGGCTGCAAATGCCCTCAGGCAAGAGGGACCAGTGATTTCAGGAGGAGACAGGGTGTGGCTCTCTACCAGGTTTTTAATTTCAAGCAGGCCTTCCAAGACGTTGGACTCTAAGTTCGTGGGCCCTTTTACTGTGGTGAAGCAGGTAAACCCAGTGGCTTATTGTTTGCAGCTCCCAGCCACCATGAAAGTCCATCCTGTGTTTCATAGGTCCTTGCTGGCCAAAGAGGCACCTCCTAGTGCACTGCAGTCTCAAGTGCCACCTCCACCACCTGTAATAGTAGAGGGGGAGGAAGAGTACAAAGTAGAAGAAATTTTGGACTTGAGGTGGTGGGGAAGGGGCATTCAGTATTTGATACATTGTAAGGGGTACTCAGAGGCTGAGTGCTCCTGGGAAAATGCTAGAGATGTTCGTGCACACATGCTGGTCCAAACATTTCATGAGCTTTTTCCTAACAAGCCCAAGCCTCGCAGGCTCACAGAAGTTCCGCGCTCGACTGAGCAAGCAGATGAATTCCAAGCAGAGGAGTTCATAAGTTGGCAACCTTTACCTCCCCAAGAGGCCCAGAGGCCAGAACATAAGGACGCAGAGGAGCCTCGGCCGTCTACTTCGGGCATGCAGTTCCCAAGGGGGCAGGGGGAGAATTTTTCTAACCATCTCACTGTTTTGCAGGAAGAGCCACCTAGAATGGGGGAGCTATCAGAACTGGAGGACAGCAGCGCTTCTTCCTTTGAAGATCTATCCCCACTACCCAGTTCCCATGAGAACTCAGAGGGAGGGACTGACTCTGAGGAGGGGGGTGATGTGATGGAATGTGTCCCTGAGGGGGGAGGTGATGCTATGGAGATCACAGGAGAGGAAGGAGGGGGTGCATTCCAGAGGGAGAAATGATCTTATAGTTTGGAGGACCTTGGGCAGCCGGCCAAGAAACTGAGACAGGACCCGCCTTAGATTCACTGGAGTATTTCTCCCTAGCACCTTTTGGCTTTGCTTAGTTTGGCAAGATTCTGTGTAAGGTAGAAACAATAAAGAGCTAGGGCTTCATTCCTTGGCTCAGCGCTGTTTCTTTGCCTCAAACCCTGACACTATGATTCATTCTGAACTTTGTGATATATTGACATACTGTGATGAATCTGATTCTCAGTTACTATTCAGAGTCTATCAATCACAAGCCATCAGAGGGTGTGGAAGAAGTCTTTATTAATACAGCTGATCAGTCCAAGTCAAAGATCAGACTGAGGAAAAGCCCGCGCAATTGCTGTTACAAAAATCCCAGTACTGGCCCCCTCCATACCAGCCCCTCCCTAAAGGCTAATTTTCCTCTAACAACTCTCCTAACTCCCAGCTGCAAATCATTCTGCTAACAAGCCCTGATAGTGCCAGCCAAGCTGACCTTGGAGCTATTCAGGCCATCTCAACAACTCTAATCAACATACCACACTGCTACTACGAGCATGCTTATACAATACAAACTGCTACTATAAGCATGTTAATGCAATACTACAATACCCATCAATTATACTGGAAGGATGCTAAATCCTGACATACTACCCCCTAAAAAATAACTCCCCAACCTCAATGTCTTTTACACAGAGAATACATGAATACACATGGAACACATAAACATACCTCAAACCCATACATAGCATCCCGGTTATATGGCAATGACACCACTTATCAAAATCCCAGCTATTCCAAATTACCCTTACTTAGGCTTTTCTGGGAACTGGTTGTGGAATTCTTTTACTAATTGGGGTGCTTGCACATGGTGGCTATTGACCCACTCACTGTGAGCCTTAGGGAAATGCTTCCATTGTATCAGGTATTGATGACGTCTAGAGTCTAACATATCCTGCACCTTAAAGTGCTGTTCCCCATCAATCATCATGGGGACCGGAGTAGGTTGTTTTGGGTGCCAACATCCCAAATCTCGAGCCAGTTTCAACAGACTACAATGGAATACCGGATGGATCTTCCTCAGACTCTTAGGCAACTGTAACTCCACCGTTACATCATTGATCAACTTTATGACAGGGAAAGGCCCCACATATTTTGGACCCAGTTTTTTCGATGGTTGACAAGTTTTCAGGAATTTTGTTGATAAATACACTTTATCACCCACTTTCAGCTCCCACTCTGGCGCCCTCTTGCAGTCAGCATATTTCTTATAAGACTCTTTAGCTTCTTCCAGTGCTTTCTCTATCACCGGCCAACTGTCATTTATATGGTTGATCCACTCATCCAAAGGAATGATTCTAGTCTGGTTCTTAGGCAATTCTGGGAAAGCTACAAACTCTTGTCCATTCACCACCTGGAAGAGAGAGTATCCAGTACTCTGGTGCACTGAATTATTATAAGCCACTTTGGCAAATGGCAACAAATCCACCCAATCATTCTGTTGATAGCTGACATAGCACCTGAGGTATTGCTTGAGCACCTGGTTTACCCTCTCAGTTTGACCATCTGTCTGGAGGTGGTGGGAGGAGCTTAACCCTTGTTCTATGCCAATCATCTTCAGGAACGCCCTCCAAAACTTGGAGGTGAATTGTACACCTCTGTCACTTATAATGGGCTGAGGCACACCATGCAGTCTATAAATGTGCTGTACAAACATTTTGGCCAATTGTGCTGCACTAGGTATTTTATTTATTTATTTATATTTCAAATTTTGCCACCGCCCATTTCCCCCAGAAAAGGGGGACTCTGGGCGGTTTACAATAGCAATATACTAGTACAAGGAATGAAATGTGACTGTTTCGAAAACAAGTCAGTCACCACCCAAATCACTGTTGTTGTTTTTTACTCTCTGGCAGGTCCACTATGAAATCCATAGCTATCTGCTTTCAAGGTTGGGTAGGGCTTCCCACACTCTGCAACAGTCCTCTGGGTTTGCCCCCCCTCTCTTTGCCATGGCACACATTGGGCAGCTGGCCACATATTCCTCCACATCCTTACGTAGGGAAGGCCACCAAAATTGCCACCTTACTAAATGCAAAGTTTTCAAATAACCAAAATGCCCAGCTGACTTGGCGTCATGACATCTTTCAAGTATATTTCGTCTTAAGGTTTCCGGGATATACAATCTATCCCCAATCCACAACAACCCTTGCTTCTCTTCCAGTTTTGATTTATTGGCCTGTAGCCAATCATCTTCCTTCAATTTGGCAAGCAGGTCACTCTGCAAACCCTCTTCCACCATCCGGGTTGGCACTGACTTTTGGCCCCTCGTGACTGCTACCATTCCCAACTGCTGAGCCAGAAATATCGAATCCACAACCTCTTCTCTTTGACTGTTGTGCTGGGGTAACCAAGACAATGTGTCGACCAAAAAATTCTTTCCTCCAGGTAAATATTTGAGTGCAGAATTGCATCTGCTGAAAAATATGGCCCATCTGATCTGTTTAGGATTCAATTTTCTTGGAGCGCGTAAGGCCTCTAAATTTTTATGGTCTGTCCATACTTCAAAAGGCTGAGGCGCTCATTCTAGCAAATGCCTCCACGTCATCAACGCCCACCACACTGCAAAGGCCTCCTTCTTGCACACATGCCAGCGACATTCCATGTCATTGAATTTACAGGACAGGTAGGCACAGGGCCTCATTTTTCCCTCTTCATCCCTTTGTAGTAGAATAGCCCCAACTGCCACATCTGAGGTGTCTACTTGCACTATTAAAGGCCTCAAGGGGTTGGGATGTTTTAGCACTGGTTCTGAGGTGAACAAAGCCTTTAGTCGTTCAAAAGCCTCCTGGCACTCTTCAGTCCATTGCAATTTTGCCCCAGGATTTTTCACTTCTTTTGGATCCCCTTTCCCTCGGGTTTTTGACAGGTCAGTGAGTAGTAGAGCCACCTGTGCAAAGTTGTGAATAAATTGTCAATAGAAATTGGCAAACCCCAAGAAACTCTGCAATTGTCTCCTAGATTTCGGGGGTTTGCAATTCACTACATCTTGCACTTTTGCTGTATGCATTTCTGTCCCCTTACTCAACACTTGGTATCCCAGGTAATCTAACTGTTCCTTATGGAACTCACATTTTGACAATTTGGCATACAGTTGATTCTGCAATAACTGTTTCAATACTTCCCAGACTAGGGTTACATGTTCTTCCATTGTTTCAGAATAAATCAGAATGCCATTGAGGTAAACCAATACCCCCTGTACAAAAAGTCATGTAAAACTTCATTTATGAAATACATAAAGACCCCAGGGGTCCCTCTTAACCCAAATGGCATCACCAGATATTCAAAGGACCCCAATTGGCAGTTAAATGCTGTCTTCCATTCATCTCCAGCCTGGATTCAAACCCAGAAGTACGCCTCCCGTAAATCCAATTTGGTAAAAATCTTCCCCTTCAATAGGTGGGCCAGGATGTTCTTCATTAGCAGTAAGGGGTATTTGTTAGAAGTACAAATGGCATTAAGACCCCAATAATCTGTGCACAACCACAACGACCCATCCTTCTTAGTTCTGAACAGAACAGGCATGGCCATCGATGAGGTGGCAGGGCGGATGAAACCCCGCTCCAGGTTCTTGTTGATAAACTCCCGCAAAGCCACCAGTTCCTTAGGAATCATAGAATACAACTTAGTCTTGGTAACTCTGCCCCAGGCTCCAGTTCTATAGCACAATCTGATTTTCTATGAGGTGGGAGTTGGTTCGATTCCACTTCCCCAAATACCTCCTTCAAATCCCTGTACTGTATAGGAATGGGAGAATTTTCTTCTACTGTCTCCCCTCCTAGGGTCTCTGTTACTGTCCCTACCAGTCCAGCCCCCGGTTCCAGTGGGGTTAGACCAGCATAAATACCATCAGCAAATGTTATTTGACCCGTGGTCCAGTTCACCTGGGGGTTTCGCGCCCATAGCCAAGTTAATCCCAATACTATGGGTTGATTGAAAATAGGAGCCACCATAAACCTCAAAGTCTCTTCATGGCTCCCTATTCGCATCTGTACTTCTTCTGTGTAATATTCCACTGGGTGCCCCTGCATCTCTGACCCATCAAGTTGGGTAAAAAGTATTGGGTCTTTCAGCTTCCCCACCTTCAGTCTTAAACCTTTTACTATTGCAGGATGCATGAGGCACGTAGTGCACCCTGAGTCCATTATTCCCACCATGTTCATGCTGCTATAGTTTCCCAGTGTTTCTTTCTGCAACCCCATGAATATCGCTGGGCAGGTTCCACTCACCATTGGATCCATGCGCCTATCCTCAACAGTCTGCCCTTTGGTGCCACTTAGAGCAGGCTCTCGTCGTTTCCTGACAGCTCAGCTTCTCCAGTTGCAGTACTTTCCCCCCCAAAATAAAGGGTGTAGATTTCTTCCTCTGTGGTGGCTGCCACTGTTCCTTTGTCTTTCAGCACTGGGGCCTTAGCGCTACCGGTTCCAGCCTTGCTTCTCCCACCAGTAGCTGACTGCAGGCAATTGGCGATGCGGTGGCCCTCTCGCCCACACCTCAAACACAACCCCTGTTTCATCCATCACTCCTTCTCCTCATCCAAGGATTTACGCCTCCCTAAAGGCTGATTTCCCTCTAACAATTTTCCTAACTCCCAGCTGCAAATCATTCTGCTAACAAGCCCTGATAGTGCCAGCCAAGCTGACCTTGGAGCTATTCAGGCCGTCTCAACAACTCTAATCAACATACCACACTGCTACTACAAGCATACTAATATAATACAAACTGCTACTACAAGAATGCTAATGCAATACTACAATACCCATCAATTATACCAGAAGGATGCTAAATCCTGACACATACAATGAGGACTATGAAGCTGGTTACACGTATTGTTAAAATGCCAAAGCTCCTGAAGATTTTTCCATGAGAAAAATGTGGACGTTTTTATGGAAAATTTCATAAAATGTCATTTGTCAAGCAAGTCTTATATATAAGGAAGGCAAATTCATCTTGAATGCAACCATTCAAAATTGAAAGAAATCAAGATTTTTACGGACAGTAGTTTTTTGGGGGGATATTAAAACGAATGCTTTCCATTCACAATATTAATGAGCAACTGGAAAAGTATGTGCATATATCAGACAGCCAGAGAAGTAAATATTATGCTTCTCTGAATTATCAATAGCATTGTATGGAATGATATAATGGATGAAATAGTGGTATCAATATTTAATACTTTAGCTGTTAATAAAAGCACAGACATATCTATCAACAATTACTTGATACTCTACCTTAAATTTAGACTCATACATTCTATAAATTCATTTGGTGGAATATTGCAATTGCAAGGCTGTGATACTGTTGCAGTGGTCTCTGCAATCAAAAAGTTGTATAAAAATCACAAGCTTGACCTAATGAAAGTGGTGATGTTCAGATGTGATGGTGCCTCTGTGATGTTCAGCAGACTCAGTGCTGTAGCAGCAAAGCTAAAACATGATACTCTATACTTAGGCAGCAACATTACGTTGCACGCTGTGAAGGCTTTGGGATTCCTGATGCATGGAAAACTGATTTGCTGTGGGTAGGTGTGTGCTGTCAATGCCTCCTTAACTTAAGTACATTTTCCTATGATGAGAGCACAGGAAAATATTCAGCTTCTTTAAGACGATGCTAAGAGGTGCAATGTATACACCTGCACCTGCTGCAAAGCACCTTTTCAGCTTCAGATCCAAACTGCACCACATCTGTAATTATGTACTATGTAGTTAGCTTACAAAAATATTCCAAGAATTCTGATTCACCAATTATCTGCCCATCCCACATGCTCCAATAGGGAGGGCAGACTTCGGGTCTCTTCACTGGAATGATGTCATATTCTGGGATCCAGGAGGCAGGCCTTCTCAGTGATGGCTGCTGTCCTTTGGAATGATCTTCTCCTAGAAGATCCCTTAGACACACGATTAGCCCCAGCCAGGCAGTCAAGACCTGGCTCACTTTTTGGGTCAGGATCAATACAGTCCCCAGTCTATGAAGTTAAAGTATATTTCAGCCCTGACGCCAATTTATTGTTTTAGTGGGTTTTAATTACAAGTGTTGTTTCTTTTGCATTTGTAGGCTTGGTTCATCTTTTTTTGTACACTACCCTGAATCACATTATCTGAATTGAGTTAAATAAATAAGGAATGTTGCTAGAAAATGGTTCAAGTCATTTATTACTAATGTGAGAAAGCCTAAACTTTGTGTTAGAAGATACTAAGGCCCAGGTGGTCAATATTTCTACTGAAGATTGCTACTTTATTTATTTATCACATTTATACCCTGCCACAATCTTAAAGGACTCTTGGTATTTAGCAAGGATAAAGTTACTTTATTTTTAAATGAATCCAGATACTGTAACAACAACAACCAGGATACCTTTGGAAGAAGCTGAATTGCCTGTAGAATTCTTTGCCTGTGTCCAGAATTAAGTATTCCAATTTCCAAGAGATCCTGATCCTCCATAACATTGCTCCCCTAAAATGAACAGCAAAAGATATTGATAGATGTTTTAGTACTTTTAAACAACAATAATATTACATTTCAAATTATATAGACCTTAACAAAGGATATTTAACAGCATGCTAAATAATTATAGATTGGATCCTGATTAATTATGCTCAAGATAGACTGAAATGAAAAGAGGTTAGCAAGTTATTTTCAGAAGCAGAAAATAGGAAAAATTATATTCACAATAGCAGTAATTATTTGAAAATTATTCAAGTTATCAGTAATTCTCTTAAAATAAGAGCAATTCTTTCAGGGCCAGTTTAAGATAAATTCAGAAGTAAAAAACTGATTTTTTTAGTAATCATATTTTTAACTTATGTACTACTTTTAACAGTTCACTATCTAAAAAACTTACTTTTACCATTTATTTATTTTATTTCAGTCCAAAACCCACAGAAGATAACATGGAAAACTATAAAATTATGAATTCCACGTGTCTATAAGCAAGATAACTAAAAGATCACTTTATAGCACAAAACTCTAAAATCCTCATAGGACTAAAATCTATCAACAACTAAATGGGTTATGATTAATATTAATGTTAAAACTATATATGATGATGTTTTAAAATTAATATGACTATTTCCTATCAGAAATGTAATAACAGATGATAAAATACTCACTTTTAGAGGTGATCTGGCCTACTCCTATTATCTGTCTGTCTGTCTAGGTATCTTAGCCAGAGGTAAGATATACATAGTCAAACTCTGGCCTCCATTTTTTTCCAAACTAGCCTATAGGCCAGTATTCAAAATATAGCTGGGGACCTGAAATATTGCTCCTAAAAATGTAGATTCTTAAAGGCCGGAAGGACAGAATCAGAAAAAGAAAAGAAAAAAGGACCAGCAGAGTACCATAAAGAAGTTGCATCAGCATCTTAGCTTCAAATAATTTGAAGACTGCTGGTATGTAACTACCTTCTTTTGATTGCAGTTGTGCTCTTCTGAGCATTTTGAGCAGTAAAGGAGGGGTCGCCCTACCACCAGAGCTATGGAAAACCACCCCTAAGTATTTGAAGCCTGAAACCTGCTGGATTGTCCATTTATATGCCAGGAGTACATCTCTGGTCTCTTGGTACAACTCATAATTTTATTTTTTTGATAACTTATTTGCAAATAATCCTCCCTGCAGTATTGTGTGATGCACCCCAACAGTCAATTATTACTAGATCATCTGCATAGAGCAACTTGGGAAGATGGGCATGTCATTTATTTAAGTTACACACTGCATTGTTTTTGTAAATCTGAAACAAAAGCAGAGGCAGGATGCAGTCTTGTTTAACTCCCTTCCTAGTTGACACAGCATTTGATAGACAGACTTGGGGGCTACATCTGACTTTCAAAACATATCATCATAAAGGGTTCAAATAAGACGTAATGATCAGTTGAGAAGGTTTCCTGATTTCCCTCTTATGAATGGGAGGGAATCAAATTAAAACATATAGAAGCTGTATGTAACAAGACTTAAATGCTGGTCAGTGGTAGATCAGCCTCATTTAAATTATGCCCATTCTTCTGCTAGAACCTTTAGCAAACTTTGTTACTTCACTGAAGTTTGCAGTTTAGTTACATTACTTTATACAACATGTAGAAACCTAAGATGATCACTGTGTGATTGGCGCTCTAAAATTGGCAATAAATTTCTGATAAAAATTGGCAAAATCACAAATATGCTTTTTGTCTCTTAGGTTCCCGTATCTGTTAGGCAGGAAAGTGGGTACTTGACATTAGATGGTTGCCATGTGGTAGAATATGACTATATTATGAATTTTAGACACAGTAGCCCTGTAAATTCAAGCCACATTTCTCTCTGGGCAATCTTACTATATATGCACTGTACTTTTGGAAAAGAAAGAAGGGTGAAGGGTGGAGAAAGAGAGTTCCAAAAGTAGGGAAAAAACATTCATAGTCTTATCACTTTGTAGACCATTTTGCATCTGTTGAAGTTGCTTGCTTACAGCTGCTGCGCTATCCAGCTTTTCCTCTCCCCATCCCCCCAACAATGGAGAATCATATATTAGTTCAATTCCTCTATTGGTAGAGAGAAGCAAAGCCTGATTCTCCAGGCATAACCTTGATTATCTAGACCTATTTCAGTTGGGTTTCAGGATGAGATTCAGCTTTGGTTGCACTTGCTGATGACCTGAGGTGGAGCTGGGATGGGCACATCCATCCTTGTGCTCCTTGAACTCTTGGTGGCCTTCAATACCATCAACCACAGTATCCTTCTGGACCAGCTGTGGGGATTAGGAACCACCATTTTACAGGGTTCTCTTTCTTCCTTCATGGCCAGAAAACTGAATTAAATAAATTAAATAAAAATTAAATTAATATCCAGAAGCTAGAGTTTTGACAAGCTTCCTCTACTTGTGAGAGTGCCAGGGGGGAAGCCAGGAGCTGATATATAGTTTTCTCTGTGAGTGACTAGAAACAATATGAAAACAGAGAAACATGAAATAGATGAAACTACATATGAAGCTCCTGCATACAAATGCTTACATTCCATAAAATTGATTTTCCTTAGATAAAATGCTTGTACGAATAGATGAATTAGTGTCTTCTTTTTTATATTATTTGCTCTTTTAAGAGATAAAAATATCATGCATGTGCTTTTATGAAATCCATTTGTTGTTCAGTCGTTTAGTCGTGTCCGACTCTTCGTGACCTCATGGACCACAGCACGCCAAGCCTTCCTGTCCTCCACTGTCTCTCGGAGTTTACTCAAATTCATGTTCATTACATCGGTGGTGCTATCTAACCATCTCATCCTCTGCCGTCCCCTTCTCCTAATACTTAATTTCCCTTTGTATAACTTTCCTCTGTAATGTTTTGGTGTACATTTTTTCTTTTTGTTCCCACTTTTACAATTTTGTAAAATTGTTACAAAATGAATCACTACAAAAATAGTGTAATTATTAATAACATGACATAAAAGTAGTTCATAGCATATTTTTTTACTAGTGTTCACTGCTATACTAATTAAACCACTTTTTTTCAGGATGGACAGAGACAAAAGCCATATTTGAATAATGCTAAGTATTTTCTATCACAAGCAAGTATACTAGGGACTACAGTCTGATCATTCTGACTTGACTCTTCATGCAAGAAAGAGTGGCTAAATTAATAAGGAATTGAGTATGCTGTAAAGAAATATACTGTATTTGTGTCCAAATTAGATCTTTGGATTGTTGCTCCTCAGGTAAGTCAAAGTTTGAAGTGTCCTTTTGGCAATAAATAAAAATAATTGATTAATGAAGTAATTAGTTAATTAATTAGTCTCTACCTCTTTTTTTTCTTTGAGAACTCAAGGCAGCATGCAACAATAACCCTAAGAGATAGGTAGGGCTCAATGAACTTTCTGATTGGCTGGGTAGAAACTTGAATTTGGGTCTCCCCAGATCAACTCCATCACTTTAACCAGTAGTCTGCCCTGATATTTTTTAAAATGTTATTATGCTTAACAGATGAACATTATAGATACATATAGCAGTACTGTCAGTTATTCATGATAATAATAAAAAAAGAGAGAGAGAAAGTAAAAAGACCCTGGAAAATTATAACCCAGATTCCAAAACATGTGACCATATTGCTCAAAAATACTTTTTCCTGCCCTTTTGTCAAAAAGCAACATGAAGCACTACACTAATATATAACCAGAATCTGGGTCCAAACATAATACTAAGCATTTTCCCCCATTATTCTTATCCAAAACCACACTCAGAGCATATACCCATGGCAGTAAACCCTTCAACAAGGAAAGAAGAAGGAAGAAGGAAGAGGTGCTCACAAATACACCAGGATATACAGCAGGCAAACAACAGAAGGACAGTTCTAAAGGGCTCGGATACATAAATACCAATGCACAGTGTATGGGGAAACAAACAGGGAGAACTTCAAGTCCCAGTATGGGGAGACAAATATGACATTGCTGGTATTACTGAAACCTGGTGGGATGCAATCACGACTGGAACATAGTACTGGAAATCTGTAATTCGTTCAAAAGAAACAGACCCAGCAAAAGGGGAGGAGAGGTTGCATTATACATAAAGAACGGCTATACCTGCATGGAAATGTCTGCCATTATTCTGTAACAGTATGTGGGAAGGCGCAGACTGGACAACCAGTGTGTAAAAGGTATCTCAGCCCACAGAAGGAGGGAGGGCATGGGAAACGTTTCAGAAGAGACCCGCCCTAGTTTTCTGGAGAGTAAAAGATCTGCTCCCAAGCCTAGCTATAACTTTTCTTTATCTTTGACTGTTTAATAGCTTAACTGATAAATAGAAATCTTTCTTCTTTAAAGCTCTGGAGGAGTGATAATTTCTGTTCAAACAAGATTTACGATGGGCTCTAAAACAAGAAAACAACAAAGCTTTCCTTCTCCTTCAAAGAAGCCAATAGCAGCTGCTGTGTTAAGAGTTTAGAAAGACAAATAGCATTGTTTTCAAATTTCAATGCTCCTTTTTACCATTTAAAAATGTTCAGAGATGGAGATTAAAACTTTGGTTGATGGTCTTTTAATTAAAAAATTGAGGACCTTAAAAACTTGGTAACTAAGTCATATGAAACAAGAGTTACTCAAATCTCTAGTTAAAAGATCTCTTCAGATGTAGTCAATGTTTTAAAAGTAAAAAAAAATCCTAGTTGAATCTACTCATTTGCAGTTTTCATTGTAGAAATAATTTACATTGTAGAAATAATCTAACCATTCCATATCAGCCAGTAACAGTTTTCGTGGAAGAAGCCATTTGAAGATCAGAATTTCAGCTTGCATTTAAAATAGCATCTCAAACAGTCTCTGCTTCCATTTGGCTGGGAAGCCTAGCACCACTGTGGTGAGTTTTTTTTGGAGATTTTCAGATGGGATCAGGTTTTACATTTATAACAATGAATGGGAAGCCTTGAATGGAAACCAAAGAAGACAAATGACAACTAAAGGCTCTTTATTAAGGCCTGTCAAACAACAGAGCAGGAACAACTAAAATCTCCCCCCAAAAAATTTTTCTGCCTACCCAGGCAAGAAATAAGGTGTGAAAAACTTTATGATCCACCTATAGCTGAGGAATTTATTTCTGAGGGATCAACGGATAAAAGGATATTTTTATTCTATTTTGGTTGGCTTGGGATAGGAGAGCTAGTTCTCACATGGTCAAAGGAGGCAGACTGAAACTAAACAAGTCATCACTAAAACACACTGCAGGTGGAAACTTTCCATCCTTTCTAAAAGGAAGTTGTTTTGAGACTGTTACAATGTACTGCAATATATCAAGAGGGGCACGATGGCTCAGTGGTTAAGACTCCAGGCTTGTCGATTGGAAGGTCGGTGGTTCGAGACCTGAGCGCCGCATGACGGAGTGAGCTCCTGCAATCACACCAGCTATTGCTAACCTAGCAATTCGAAAGCATGCAAATGCAAGTAGATAAATAGATACCACTTCCGTGGGATGGTAACAGCGTTCCACACGCGTCATGCCGGCCACATGACCACGGAAGCGTCTTCGGACAGCGCTGGCTCTTCTGCTAAGAAAAGGAGATGAGCACCGCCCCCCAGAGTCGGACACAACTGTGCAGGGGAAAACCTTTACCTTTACTTTACTGCAATATCAACACACTCTATTGGACGTCCCAGTGATTTTTGTTTGTTTGGTTTTTTACAACGTGCAGTTTGTTGCTTTGAAAGTTTCTTTGTTTTATTTTGGTTTTGATAATTTTTTTCTTTAGTGTCTCATATGAGAGAGCCAGTTTGGTCTAGTAGTTAAGGCAACGGGCTAGAAACCAGGAGACTGCGAGTTCTAGTCCCGCTTTAGGCATGAAAGCCAGCTGGGTGACCTTGGGCCAGTCACTCTCTCTCAGCCCAACTCACCTCACAGGGTTGTTGTTGTGGGGAAAACAGGAGGAGGAAGGAGTATTAGGTATGTTCGCCACCTTGAGTTATTTATTAAAATAATAAAGGCGGGATAGAAAATAAATAAATAAATAAATAAATAAATAAATAAATAAGTGTTTATTGAGAGGTCTGTTTTCCTTTTTTCTTTCCTTTTGATTCTTTTCTGTTACATTTTCAAAATCTCATGTCAGCCATTTTTTTTGTTCTGTTCTTGATGAAAAATATGTATTTGTATACGTATTGGTGTGCGTGAGTGGCTGGGTGGGTATGCATGCGTGTTTATGTGTTTATACACACACACCACACACACACTGCTAAGTCTTATCCATTTGCAATCTTTTGGAGTTTTAGGTTAACATAGAGTTTTCATTGGTGTCATGGAATATAAATGGATTTAAATGCCTCTCTTAAGAGAAAGTAAATATTACTACCTTAGTAAAGTTAAACCTGAAGTTTGTTCTATTTTGTTTTTATAAGAAACTTCTGTACTTCCACAAGAGAAAGGACTTTTATGTAGGAGATGGGTAGGTCAACATGTAGGCAGGAGACCAAAATCTGTCAGATAAACAAGAAATACTTGACCCAGAGGGATATTTTAAAATATTAATTAACTAGTGCTTCAGTCAACCCACTGTTTTTATTAATTATTATGATCTCCCAATGAAGTCTCCACATATATATTGAAAATATTTTAACTATTTCTTTGCCTTGGTTTCAGATCAGATAACTATGGCTGGGGATTTTATTCAGATTTCAGATCCTGTACCAAATCATACTACTATACCTCCTAAATTAAATGTCACATATGGAAAGAAGTACAAGGTTATACGTTGGGCCTTAACTTAGTAGATATTTGATTGCTTTTAAATTAATCAAATATTAATATTTAATATTATTAAGCAAGAATATACTTTTTAAAATCTCCATGAGTTGTTCCTGATTAAATTACTTTGATATTTCACTGATTAGTAATATTAGTTAATTAATGTAATATTGCCATGATTGCTATAGCTGATCATGTTCTAGTTTTCCTGATTTCCCTCTTATGAATGGGAGGGAATCAAATTAAAACATATAGAAGCTGTATGTAACAAGACTTAAATGCTGGTCAGTGGTAGATCAGCCTCATTTAAATTATGCCCATTCTTCTGCTAGAACCTTTAGCAAACTTTGTTACTTCACTGAAGTTTGCAGTTTAGTTACATTACTTTATACAACATGTAGAAACCTAAGATGATCACTGTGTGATTGGCGCTCTAAAATTGGCAATAAATTTCTGATAAAAATTGGCAAAATCACAAATATGCTTTTTGTCTCTTAGGTTCCCGTATCTGTTAGGCAGGAAAGTGGGTACTTGACATTAGATGGTTGCCATGTGGTAGAATATGACTATATTATGAATTTTAGACACAGTAGCCCTGTAAATTCAAGCCACATTTCTCTCTGGGCAATCTTACTATATATGCACTGTACTTTTGGAAAAGAAAGAAGGGTGAAGGGTGGAGAAAGAGAGTTCCAAAAGTAGGGAAAAAACATTCATAGTCTTATCACTTTGTAGACCATTTTGCATCTGTTGAAGTTGCTTGCTTACAGCTGCTGCGCTATCCAGCTTTTCCTCTCCCCATCCCCCCAACAATGGAGAATCATATATTAGTTCAATTCCTCTATTGGTAGAGAGAAGCAAAGCCTGATTCTCCAGGCATAACCTTGATTATCTAGACCTATTTCCTATAGCTGAGGAATTTATTTCTGAGGGATCAACGGATAAAAGGATATTTTTATTCTATTTTGGTTGGCTTGGGATAGGAGAGCTAGTTCTCACATGGTCAAAGGAGGCAGACTGAAACTAAACAAGTCATCACTAAAACACACTGCAGGTGGAAACTTTCCATCCTTTCTAAAAGGAAGTTGTTTTGAGACTGTTACAATGTACTGCAATATATCAAGAGGGGCACGATGGCTCAGTGGTTAAGACTCCAGGCTTGTCGATTGGAAGGTCGGTGGTTCGAGACCTGAGCGCCGCATGACGGAGTGAGCTCCTGCAATCACACCAGCTATTGCTAACCTAGCAATTCGAAAGCATGCAAATGCAAGTAGATAAATAGATACCACTTCCGTGGGATGGTAACAGCGTTCCACACGCGTCATGCCGGCCACATGACCACGGAAGCGTCTTTGGACAGCGCTGGCTGTTCAGCTAAGAAAAGGAGATGAGCACCGCCCCCCAGAGTCGGACACAACTGTGCAGGGGAAAACCTTTACCTTTACTTTACTGCAATATCAACACACTCTATTGGACGTCCCAGTGATTTTTGTTTGTTTGGTTTTTCACTGAGATGGCTCAGTGGTTAAGATATGTTCTAGTTCATATCTTTCCAAACTGTGTGTCGGGACACATTAGTGTGTCAGCTGCAGTGTCTGGGTGTGTCATGGCTCCGAGCCCTGCCAGGATTCCACGCAGGTCCTAGTGCCTGCTTTGTGCCCTGCTGTAAGAGTGTGTCGCGAAATGATGCCTTGCTGTAAGAGTGTGTCGCGAAATGATGCATGTCTAAAAAGTGTGTCACCAACATGAAAAGTTTGGAAAGCTTTGTTCTAGTTACTACAGTAGATCCGTTTTTTATAAAAAAACAATTGTCCTACTTTTTCTAAATGGTATTTAAATACATCTTGTTAAATGATCCACTTTTGACAACAGATGCAACAGGAATTTCAAGAATATTTCCTTATGAACATTCTTCAAATTTAAGGCCTACATGTATGACATTACTGCTTATGCTTATTATAAATAGAGAACAAAAAATCTGCATGAAAAAAGAAAGTTTTGAACACATATGCAAGATAATCTACACCAAAATGATATCCAGCTTCTATGAATGCTAACAGGACTCTGTTACTTCGATGTATTTGAAACAGGGCAGGGCTCTCGACTGCAATGGCACAGGTTCTGCCTCCATTACAACAAGCCTGGCCCATCTCCTGCTGCCCTCCTGAACCTGAAGGGGAACTTTTGGCTTGGACTGGCACCTTGGTACTTTGGTTTCCTGGTGTGCTTTTTCTAGGTGAAAGACTCTGAGAGGCACCCTGTAAAACACTTGGAGAGACTCAAATTGGGGTCAGCTATAGAAGAGAATATTTGTAGCTCAGGGTTGAACTGTGGAGTCTGTGGTGCTCTCTGAGCTTGGTTGTTTGCTTGCAGATGTTTCATTAGGTAACATCATCAGTACTCCTGATGATGTTTCCAGGTGCACTGATGATGTTACCTAGTTGGGTAATGAAACATCTGCAAGCAAACAACCAAGCGCAGAGAGAACCAAGGACTCCATGGGGCCAGCTACTGTATGTTGGGCTGGGTGGTCTTTTTGGCACCAGAAGATCTATGCTGTCCTCCAGAGCCTTGTCCACTGGACTGGGGCTGGACACTGGTTCATTGGCTCTCAGACTCAGGGACCAGCACCTTGGCCTTCTAGCTTATTATATCTGGTTCCTCTATTGGGTAGGTTGGGGGTGGACTGGGAGTGTGAGCGAGCTGCCATAGTAGCCTAACTTCTATCTTTGGGCTGCTGAATGCCTGAGGGCAGGTGCAGAGAAAGATGGGCAGAGTGCTGCTATGAGGGCCTCAGGTAAGTGTGATGTGTTTGGTTTTGGGTTTGTGGTGGTTTTGGTGAATGTATGTTTTGGTGTGACTGTTGAATGAGTGGGATGAGTGGATGCCTTGGCCTGGGAAAGCGTGGAGCGGGAGTAATATGGGGGGAGGTTAGAGGGCAGGGTGGACCTTCATGACCATAGTGGGCACAGGGAAATATGGCAGGATCCTGGGGGTGAACCACTCTTGCAGATAGCAGGTGCTCTATTTGAGAGCGATCTTGCAGTCCAGGCTTCAGGATCCTCGGGGGGGGGGGGCAGGTTACCAAATTTTGTTACTCCCCCTCTGTGTAGGTTATTCCCCCCCCCACTGCTGGTGTTGAATGCCAGGTTGACCCATAATAAATCTGTCCTCATCCACAATTTGATAGTGGGTGAGGTGTTTGACCTGGCTTGTATTATCAAAACCTGGGTGGGCCAGGAAGGGGGAGGTCTCCTTCCAGAAATGTGCCCACCTGGGTTTTGTGTTTGGCATCAGTTATGATCCTGAAGGAGGGGAGGTATGGTGGCAGTTGTCACTATGGTGAGTCACTATGGGCTTTCAAAAGCTCTTTCCTGCAGATAACTGAGTATCATCTGTCTCTGGCTGATGTTGGGCTCCAGGGAACATATGGAGCTGTTGCTGTTGTACCACCTTCCCTGCTGCACAGCATCTTTCCTGCCTGAGCTGCTGTATTGCTTTGTTGGGTTGTTGGTTGAGACCTGAAACTTCTGGTTCTTGAGGACTTCAATTTACTACCTGGTGATGTTGGGTCCAGAGCGGCTCAAGAGTGCATGGCAACCATGGACCTGTCCTAAGTCACTGTGGGCCCAATACATACCAGGAGTTGCACATTAGACCTGGTTTTTGTCTCAAGGCACTTTATTTATTTATTTTCTATCCCGCCTTTATTATTTTTATAAATAACTCAAGGCAGCGAACATACCTAATACTCCTTCCTCCTCCTATTTTCCCCACAACAACCACCCTGTGAGGTGAGTTGGGCTGAGAGAGAGTGACTGGCCCAAGGTCACCCAGCCGGCTTTCATGCCTAAGACGGGACTAGAACTCACAGACTCCTGTTTCTAGCCCAGTGCCTTAACCACTAGACCAAACTGGCTCTTACTTGCACTATGTTAGTAGATAGTTTGACCCAAAAGCAGTTAGCAGGAGGAGCTTACTATACATAATAATTATTGAAATGATTTTTGCATATTGTACACAGTATATTATGTAACGGATTTAGTAAAATCATATTCTAGGCATCATGTCAGACCTGCATTTGAGTGTTCAGGGCATGTTGTCCAGTATCAGTAATTTAAAGGGTACAAAAAAAAAATACCAGAGTTATTAAAAGTGGCTTCCTACCATTTCTGCTATTTTGAGAATCAATACAGTAAACACTTCTCTATATTTCTCCCACATAATTTATTGTAGGGGTAGAGCTTTTTGGACTAAACTACCTTTGCCTTGTATGCTTCTATTAGGACAAGGTTCTTTGCTCAATGTGAAAATGTATACTGTATCCCAAATTAATTATTATTGGAACATTGATGCAGTCTGAGTCCCTAGACTGGTTTGTCAACAAAGCAAGACCATGTTTAATAGTAATAATATTTACATCATTATAGATATTAAATTGTCAAGCATTATTAAGTTATGTGGAAGGCCCATTCTGTATATATTTTTGCGAAGCCATATAAAAATAGCACTTTCTTTGACTCCTGGTGACTTCATGGCCATGTCTATGCAGTTTTCTTGGCATGGTTTGCTATGGCCTTCTTCCTCATTTCTTCTACCCCCACCCCTGGTCATCCCTAAAAATATGAAAATAGTTTTTTGTACTTGGTAATACTCTCTGTTCTTTTTTCCCCCCAATTGTTCCAGCGTTTTATTTCACACAGGAAGAAAGCTGGGTTTTCCTTATTCTTTCTAATTTAACAGTGGGGGTGGGGTGGGGTGGGGTGGGGTGGGGGCTTACATAGCCAGCTCAGTCTTGTTACCGTGGGAACAAGATTACTGTTGTGATATGATCACATATGCTTCATATATATGAGTTCAACCTTTGTTATAGCAAGCTTCCTTGAATTAAGAATGTTTTAAAATTATTTATTTTATAATACTAACAGAAATATATAGTAGTTAGTGGTGAAAAATGTTCTTTCACATATGTTTCAGTATTGTTCAAAGGAAAATATTGCCTAAGTTTAAATATAATTTTTAGTTTAGACTTACAAGACAGATCAATACTTATGAATTATTTTCTTCAGTAATACTTCCTTGCTACTAGCTTTGCTGGAGAAACATGACTAAATTCCTGTATTTTTCCCCCTTCTCCTCTTTTATTTAAATGAAGCCATGGAATGGGGACTGCTAGTTTAATTGAGAAAATTGTATGGGAGCTGTGATGTTTATTCCTTTCCCTACATTATTTTGACTATCTAAATCACACGTACATACCAATGTACATGCACACACATTAGAAAGCAACTGCAACCACTGTCTGAATACCAGGGTGATGTAGCATTTCCAAGAGGTACCACCCATGACCCATGCTGCCACATTCGAAGCCTGCTAAAATCTCTGGACTGTCTTCAAACCACAAACAACACATTGTATAATCCAACTGTGAGTTTACCAATGCATGTATCATCAATCCCAAGTCTTTATTCTCCAGGTAGCAGTGCAATCAGTTTATTTATTGCAGTTCTACTCATTGCAATCACAAGACTCTTAGTAAATGGTCAGCAGTATCAAAAACTGATAAGAGATGCAGGAGTACCAACAAGCTTGCACTTCTCACCTCCTGATATAGTTCAATCATTAGGACAGGATATTTTTTCAGGCCACAGAAGGTGTTAGTTTAAAAAAATCTTGGAGCCCTTGATCAAGAGGCAAAGCTCTAGTGATAGAAAACTGACTGTATTTAACTGAACTGGTTTTTTTTGGCCCTAGTCTCTCACAGACCCCCATCAGGCTCTCAGTTTGAAAAACCCTGCATTAAGATAACCAAAGCCATTTTCATGCCAGATGCAAACTGAACTGAGAATGGAAACTTTTCAGATAATTCTTTTCTTCTTCAGCACTACTGCCTTCTCCACTAGAAATACAGCATATTGGACACTGACCTACAGTTGTTGAATAGCAGTTGGGTTCAGGGGTGGCTTTTTTTTAGCAAAGGCTTTACCATATTTCTTTAAGGTGAGAGGGAATTGTACCTGCTGCAAAAAGAAATTTCAAAAATCACTGTTGGGATGGAGTCCTTCAAGGGGATTTAACAGACAAGCTGGGGAATAGCCTAAAAAATAAATAATGATACTAACTGATCCATCAACCTTATCTATTTCCTCAAGAGATAAGCAAGAAAACTGCTTGTCAGATAGATGTTATCAGATGATATAATGGATATACTAGGTATGATACAGATATAGCTCAGCAAGAACCAGAGTAATTTTATTCGCTGAGGAACACACAAAATTATCATTGTACAGTTCAAATGGTACCAAAGTGCAAATTGGGCTAACCGATCTCTGAAGATGCAATCAGCCTGGAAAACTTTGCTTCTTTTGTTCCAGATCATATTTAATAATGGTGCATGTAATGTGCCCAATCAAATTCATCATCAATCTGCACCATAATTGTTTAAGTCACCTCCCTTACAGTTGTAATCAAAATTATTCAACCCCCATTGCAAATCAGGTTTATTGTCAACATTTACAGACTTTCAGCTGTTTGCAATGAACAAATCAAACAAAAGCAATTGAAATAGCTCAACACAACAAATGCTTCAAGTGGTTTCCCCAAATTCAACTGAAAATGCAACTTAGAATGACATCTCCAGTCTCAAAATTATTCAATTCCTTCATGGCAAGCATCATCAGTACTTAGTAGAGCACCCTTTTGCTGTTATGACCTGCTGCAAACGAGATGCATAGCCAGACACCAGCTTCTGGCAGCGTTCCTGAGGAATCTTAGCCCATTCCTCATGAGCAATGGCCTCCAGTTCAGTAATATTCTTGGGTTTGCGTGCTGCAACCACCTTCTTCAAATCCCACCAGAGATTTTCTATGGGGTTCAAGTCAGGTGACTGTGATGGCCACTGTAGAATCTTCCAGGACTTCTTCTGCATCCAAGCCTTAGTGGAACTTGAGGTATGGTTGGGATCATTGTCCTGTTGGAAGGTCCAAGGACGCCCAAGCTTCAGCTTCCTTACAGACGGCATGACGTTTTCTCCTAGGATTTCCTGATACTACAATGAATCCATCTTGCCTTCCACACGCTGCAGGTTTCCAGTGCCAGAGGATGCAAAGCAGCCCCAGAGCATCACCGAGCCACCACCATGCTTAACTGTAGGCAGAGTGTTCTTTTCAGTATATGCTTCATTCTTCTTCCTCCAGACATACCGCTGATCCATTGGGCCGAAAAGTTCCAGTTTTGTTTCATTGCTCCACAGAACAGAATCCCAAAACATCTGTGGCTTATTTACTGTATATGATTGTGAGCATATTGGAGCCAACTTTTCTTGTGCTTTTGGGTCAGTAGTGATATATGTCTTGGAGTTGTGGCATGGCAACCTTCTGTGTTTAGTACGCGCCTTGCTGTGCTCACTGAAACCTCAGTGCCTGTTGCCACCAAGTCTTGCTGCAGGTCTTTTGCAGTCACTCGAGGGTTTCTCTCAACCTGCCTTCTCAGAAATCTGGTTGCAGCCATTGACAGCTTCCTTTTTCTGCCCCGTCCAGGTAGTGTAACCACTGTTCCTTTAACTTTGAACTTGCGAACTATGCTTCCAACGGTGTCTCTAGGAACATTCAGTGCCTTTCCTATCTTTTTGTATCCTGTTCCTTGTTTGTGAAGGGCGATGATCTCTTCTCTTACCTTTTTGGACCATTCTTTTGACTTAGCCATATTTCTAACATGCAGTCAAACATGACACTCAACAAACCCCTAGCCAGTTCAGGTATTTCATGTGTTCCAGCTCAAGCACACCTGGTGCAACTAATGAAGCCCTTGATTAGTTGTATCAGGTGTGCTTGAGACAACACCTGTTTTGCATACTGTATGCTATTGTGACGGATTCTATTCAGGGGGTTGAATAATTTTGAGACTGGAGAAGTCATTATAAGTTGCATTTTCAGTTGAATTTGGGGAATCCACTTGAAGCATTCGTTGTGTTGAGCTATTTCAATTGCTTTTGCTTGATTTGTTCATTGCAAACAGCTGAAAGTCTGTAAAGTTTGACAATAAACCTGATTTGCAATGGGGGTTGAATAATTTTGATTACAACTTCATTCATGTCCAAGTCCAGAGTTTTTGGAAGATGAGCACATTGATGAACTTGCCAATGCAGAATTCAAGGAACCAACCCCCAGCAGGAGAGCACAGATGTAGGCATACCCTCCCAAACCTGCTATAGAAGATTCTGAGCTGGAATAGGAATTAAGAGCTCTCTAGCCCTCAGGAACACTGGCAGGAACATTTAGAGAGTCAGAAGATAACAAGGTAAAGTAGTGGCTGCTTACAAGGGGAGGCATCTGATGGGAATGGAAGTTCTGCAGAATCTGACCCAGTAAATAATGGCTGCTCAGCTTCAGTTGCAGCTGGGTAGGGAGTAAAGAAGGATTTGATACTTAAGACCTTTTCCTGGTCACTGGAACTATTTCTGCTATGTCATACCTTAAAGCAGTGTATCATGTGGGCTGTGTACATTCTTAACTTCTTGCTAGCCCAACAACTGCAACTTGACCATTGTACTCAGATTGCTTGCTAGAACTTTGACTCTTAGGCTGACTCAGAACAGTGCTACTGTCTGATCCCTTGTACCTAAGAAAAAAGGCTGAGGTATGGCTAATGGCTTTACAAGCAAGTACAAGAGCATGTGTCTTTCTGATTTATGCTGGACATGTTTACTTTCTGCTAGAGCCTAGTTAGGCTGTGAAAATCACCTCCAATCACTCCATACACCATGAGTTATTATGAGTTATGACACTGGACAGAGAATACTTAACAGCTACTGTATCAAACACTTGGGAGCTTTTATGTTGCAACCAAGTTACTGACAGAGTGGTCAGTCAGGCTTGAGAAAACATTCTCCAGAGCCTTCTGGAACCCAATCTGCTTCATTAACCTCTGGAAGCAGATCAGCTCTACCTGCTCTCCTCCCTATGCAAATGAAAATTTCTTGTAATGGCACAACTTTTACCTGGTAGTAATCTATCCTTCACAATGGTATCACTTTTGAAAAACCATATACAGATAGCTCCTACCAGGACAAAAATTCAGTCAAGGCCATTGTCTTCCTCATGGATATATTCCCAAACAACCTGAATAAAGCCCATGGAAGCCACAGAAGCCACGAAGTCCTGAGCTACATCTCTCAAAATCATCTCAGCAAGAATGTTGAAATTTCCCAACACTAAAATCCTTGATGTCTGCAATACTACTCACAAGAAGACTTTGATCAGCTCAGGGTTTATGTTAGACTGTGGGGTTTAGTCATAGAATCCTTGTTGTCACTTGTCTGTTTGCAACAATGTACATTCCCTTAAAAGTAGTAAAATCCCAAAGAGGGGGCCTTAAAAGGAAGATGGAATCCTTATGGCAATATCTTTACTCCAACCACTCTGGAACAGAGTATCTGCATAACAGCAAGTAAGTCCATGCAGCACCTTTTACTTTCTCCACCCAAGTCTCTGTGATATGCAGAAGGCTGCAGGGGCATCAGTGGGAGTAGGAGTGGGGTAAAAGGTATGTGATTTAATAATAGTTCAAGGAGTTAATATGGAAGGGGTCTCCATGGGAGGGTGGCGGCAAAGGCCAAAATGGGAAGTATGACCATGCAATTGACACCCCCTTTTGTACGTGGAGCTTTGATCAAATGAATCAATGACTGGCTGAGTGTAAGCCTGATGAACTAGTGTTTTAAGGAACATACTTTTACACACACACACACACATACACACCAACATATCTGGGCAGTTGGCTGGTGGCTATGGTAGGATCTTGCTGTCATCTCCTTCTGGTGGGAGGTTGGGGAAGCCTAACAAGGAGAGATTAACTCCAGAATGTCCAGATAATATTAGGAATTAGACATCATATTAGGAATTAGACATCATAATATTAGGAATTAGACATCAAGGAAGTGGCTCAGACAGACATCTCCTTAATTCATTGAACTATAAGGAGGAGGAGGACAGCACAATCAGACTTGCAAGATTCTGTTATTATGTTGTTGTTTATTCGTTCAGTCGCTTCCGACTCTTCGTGACTTCATGGACAAGCCCACGCCAGAGCTTCCTGTCGGCCGTCACCATCCCCAGCTCCCCCATGGTTAAGTCTGTCACCTCCAGAATATCATCCATCCATCTTGCCCTTGGTCGGCCCCTCTTCCTTTTGCCTTCCACTTTCCCTAGCATCAGCTTCTTCTCCAGGGTATCCTGTCTTCTCATTATGTGGCCAAAGTACTTCAGTTTTGCCTTTAATATCATTCCCTCAAGTGAGCAGTCTGGCTTTATTTCCTGGAGTATGGACTGGTTTCATCTTCTTGCAGTCCAAGGCACTCTCAGAATTTTCCTCCAACACCACAGTTCAAAAGCATCTATCTTCCTTCGCTCAGCCTTCCTTATGGTCCAGCTCTCACAGCCATAGGTTACTACAGGGAATACCATTGCTTTAACTATGCGGATCTTTGTTGTCAGTGTGATGTCTCTGCTCTTAACTATTTTATCTGTTATTATAGCTAATCTCAATTAAAGTAGTTTTAGCCTTCCTTTCATGGTCTGGTCTACCTAGTGGGGCTGACATTAGGTCTGGCAATGGTTACCCAAAAAAGAGCAGACTAATTGTCTCACCTTCTTCTAGCTTATATTGGTAACAGAGAATGAAGACTTCAAAGCTACTGGCAAATCCAATAGAACTTTCTCTTCTCCCTGGCAACGTCAAGTTCCTTCCCCAAGTTATGTTGGGTATCCTTCTATCTACCAAGGAGAATCCCATACTGAAACTCGGTCCTGGCTGCTGGTTCTCCTGGGAATGGCCCATATCACTTTTCCTGGATGTGACCTAATATCCTTTCCCTAACCTGGACCACTTAACCACCAATCATGAATTTCAGAGCAGCATTGCTGATTATGCTCTCTTTCACCTTGAGTTGCCCAGGGTGCCAAGCAGAAATGCTTCCTTATTAGCCAAAGGCTGCAGATGGCACATGTCTCAAAGGAGAATTTAGGCTCCAAAGACTTTGGCATCCTTGGAGTCCAGCTTTTACTGGAATTTCTTCAGGATCTTTTCTCTGAAAACAATTAGGACTTCCAGCAAGATGGCAACATGCTAGGATTGCAGTTTATTCTCTCTCCCCCATCAGCTGCAAAAATAAAACTTGTGGACAGTATTTGAAGAGAACTGATAAACTGAAAATCTAATTAAACTTCTTCTGCCACTTTTAGTAATTGGAGAAGATAAAAATGCCTCATAATCTTAAGCAGCAGCCTACTTCTTCTCCTACAATATGGTCCAGCTTCTATCCCTACCCCTAGTCTTGGCTTCTCTCCAGTACAGTTGGGGAGTGAGACGTCAAGTAACAAGCTATCTATTCCTTTGTGCCAGATGGAAGCCCCAATTAAAATGGGAGATATACAGAGATCTATCTTTATTCCTGAAATCCCATCTGATGCCATTCTTCGTGAAGTAGACAGTTTTGAGATCCTCATTTAAGTTTACTGAATAGACATTTTTCAGATCTTGAAGATAAGGTTGAAAGGTTTAAAAAATGATATGGTGAGATCAAGAACAACAAGCTATGACTGAAGCAAATGAGATTCGTATTGCCATTTTAACTGCTTGAAAAATAACAGTGAGTTGGTGTCCTGCCAAGGATCCTTGGACTGTATCCAAGGCCAAGAACGCAGAAAAAAATATGTTTGCTTGGACTCTCTTATCAACAACATAAAGAGACTTTGATAAAAGCTATTAAAAATGTTTCTTGAACCTGTTATTTCCGTGTGCTTACTAGTCCTGGAAGCTTACGCCTACGGAAAGAAACGATACTATCTGGGACAAGGAACTTTTGGCTATTAAGGTGGCTTTTGAGTTTTGGCGGCACCATCTGGAAGAGGCTCAACATCCTGTGGAGGTGCAAACCGACCACTGGAACCTGGAACACTTGAAGACTGCTAGAAAACTAAACCTGCGACAGATCCAATGGTCTTTGTTCTTCTCGCAGTTCGATTTCAAGGTAACGTACATTCCTCGAGGGCAGAATCAGTGAGCAGACGCCCTCTCCTGGAAACCAGAATACAACTGTTTAGAAAATCAAACACCACTTCCACCTATCATTCCCCTGGAAAAGTTTGCTGCTACTCAGATTCCGGTAGACCTTTTCCAACAAATTCGTGAGCAACAACAACAGGACCCTTACATCCAAGCTCAGAGATGGGAACTCTTGCAGTTACCTAGAGATCATCCCACCCCTTGGACTTGGACACATGACATATTGTGCTACCAGAGTCGTTACTATGTGCCAACAGGGAAGTTACGGAGTGTAATTCTGCAATGGTGCCATGACAGTCCCGCAGCCAGCCACTTTGGGTTTTTTTAAAACTTTGCACTTGACCTCAAGAGAATTTTGGTCGCCCTGTATTCGCAACAATGTGAATCAATATGTGGCATCCTGTCCCAATTGTCATTGAGCCAAGAACCCAACCAGAAAATCCCAGGCCTCTTATTACCACTTCCTACACCGAGGCGCCCATGGGAGGCTGTGTCCATGGGCTTTATTATGGATCTACCTGTGTCACAAGGAGCATCAACAATCTTGGTAGTGGTGGGAATGTTCACCAAGATGGCGCATTTCATTGCCTGCTGTGGAATGCACACGGCTCAAGAAACTGCACAGCTGTATATAAAACACATCTTTCAACTCCACAGATTGGCTAGGAGTGTAGTCTCAGATCAAGGATTGCAATTCACTGCCTGGTTCTGGCGGGCCCTTCTTAAGAACGTAGGGGTCCAAAGTCACCTGTCCTCGGCGCATCACCAGGAGTCAGACAGAAGAACTTAATGGGTCAATGCCATCCTGGAACAATATTTGCGCTGCTACATGAATTTTCAACAGGATAACTGGACAGATCTTCTGGCATTGGTGGAATTCACATATAACAATGCGCAACATACTTCCACTCGGATGTCTCCATTCCTGGCCAATTACAGGTTTCATCCTCAGCTCTTTTCCTTGTCAGTCCTGGATTCCTCAGTCCCCGCTGCTGATCAGTTCCTCCAAGAATTACAAGCAATTCACCAGGTCCTTTTTGAGCAACTGGAAAAGGCCAAGGAGGATTACAAATGGTTTGCTGATCGTCATTGTCAAGCGGGACCTTCGCTAACCTTTGGTGATCTGGTCTGGCTCTCCACTAAGCATGTTTCTATACTACACCCATCAAAAAGATTAGATCACCGCTTTTTGGGACCTTTTCCTGTGGAAGCTGTTATTAATCTGGTGACCTTTCGGCTGACACTGCCACCACACATCTGTGTACATCCTGACTTTCATAGATCCCTTCTGGTCCCCACGACGCCTGCCAGCCTGCATAAGTCTGTGGCATATCCACCTCCTCCTATCGAGATTCATGGAAAGCCTAAATATGAAGTGGCTCGCATCTTGGACTCTCTCATTCGTTGCGGACACCTTCAGTATCTAATTGATTGGAAAGGGTATGGGCCTGACAAATACTCCTGGGAAGATGAGGACAATGTACATGCTCCCCTCCATAGATGGCAATTTCACCAACAATATCCGTGGAAACCCAAACCACAAACTTTGGGGAAGGCGGGTCCTGGGGGGGGATAGTGTCGGGAGAGATGCATGGGGCTTGGAGTCAGATTCAGATGAAGAGGAGGGTGAGCAGACAGTCGGAAATGAATGGCAGCCTGAGCAGGCAGAGAAGGCAGAGTTGAGCAGTGAGCGGCAAGAACAGGCACCGCTGATTGGCGAAAGTGAGGACATTGAGCTGCCGCTGCCTCCCAACACTCGAGAACAAAGAGCAGAGAGGTGAGCACAGCAATGGAGGTGAATGGAGCTCCTCGCGCACAAGCAGACATGCCCTCCTGAGCACGCACGCACTTCTGGGACAGTGGCTATATAAAGAGAGCCTGGAGCATGGAGAGGTTGTCAGGAACAACCGTTCAGCTAGCGACCCTTTGCCTTGCCTCGATATTGAACCAGACTTGCCTTGCCTCAATATTGACTCGGACCATGACTTATCTTAACGCTGACCTTGGATTGTGCCTTGCCATGATGTGGAATCGGACCACTCTTAGTCCCTGATTCCCAATGGGACGTACCACTTGTCCAGCAAGTAAATTTCAGAGTGGGTTGAATCTCGTGGGGGTTGTGAGGGCGTTGCTGTTGTTGACTGTTGTTAGCAATAAACCGTTGCAACTGTTCCTGTGTGTGTACGCCTTAGTCGGGACAAGACACTTTTGCACTCTGGAGGAAATATCCAGTGAACTTGTATATCTTGTCCATAAGAGTGTTGATGACAATTTTGATGTCTGCTGGGATGATCTTGTAGCTGGTGTCCTAAGACTACGGCCATCCTGCAAGATCAAGTACAGTTTTGGGGCAACATAGCTAATGCTGATAAACTGTGTCTGGCGGGCTGTCTTTTTCATATTGGATTTATTCTCTGTGACCATAAAGCCATAGTCAAAATTTAGATGCCAAGTCTGCCACTCATGTTCATCAGCTGCATTTATTTCATTTGTCTATAAAGTCAGATCTATCATCTTGGCATGAATCCTGCACAAGGGAGGTGCTGGTAGCTTCAATGGTAGATATTCCTTGGTCTTGGCCCATGTCCTTGAGGGAAGGCGGGAATTATTATTATTTGTTTAATTTATCCCCCACCCATCTCCCATACAAGGGACTCTGGGCGGGTTACAACAAGTAAAAAATTTAAAAACTATACAAAATTTCTAAAAAACATACCCAGGATAAAATAAATAAAGTCCAAGATGGGTTAGAACCGCAGAATAGATCATGGTGCTACGGGGCCAGCCAACCCCAGGAGGCACTGCGTCCTGGGAATGAAGGAGAATGAAGGAGAGGTAGGCATGTACATTTCATTTAACTGGACCAAACCTCTGAGGTGTAATGAATCCATGTGTAAGGTTCTGCTAATTGCAGCAGTCATGACATTTCCTTCCTGTATCAGCAATATAGGTAGGGCACCTGTTGTTGACTGATGGTAATACATGAGGAAATATGGTAGTCAGAGCCAACCAATTGGAGGAGATTCTGGAACCCAGCATCATCCATTGTAATGAAGGGCTCATCATCCAAGTCATAATTTGGTCAATACAGGTAGTCCTCATTTAGTGACTGCAATTGCTTCTGGCGAAATGGTCGCTAAGAGAACCATGTGACAGAGAGAGAGAGAGAGATGCTGCAAAAGTCACTGGTTGCTGCCATCTCATTTAGATAAATTTCTCTCATGCAGCAACACCAGTGTTACTCTCACTACAGCGTGCATTGTTGTCAGATGCAGAAATTTGGGTGTAAGTGGTCAGAAAATGAATTTTTTACTACTGTTTACTACCTTTGCATTTGTGAATGGTTGCTATCTGAGGCGTTTATTATTTATTATTATTATTATTTATTATTTATTATTATTTATTAATCAAATTTATCACCACCCATCTCTACAGCAGTAGACTCTGGGCGGTTTACAATAATAATATTAAAATTGTTAAATGAGGACTACCTGTAGTTCAAAATATGGTCGAATGCCCTTGAGCCATCTGGCTACTTGCTCTTTAAAAGCTGTTTCAACCACTGCACAGGGATCTGGCTAACTGTTTTGCTGCTAGTTGATGGCATGTGGTAGTGGGAAGGATAGCTGGATGATGTATAAATAGATACCTTGTATCCTTAACTCTGCTGACCCATATCTTACAGTACAAGTAGTCCTCAGCTAGAGACCACTCATTCAGCGACCATTCAAAATTACAATGGCACTGAACAAGGAGACTTATAGCTCGTCCTCGAAGTTGCAGCCATCGCAGCGTCCCTGTGGTCATGTGATTGCGATTCGGGTGCTTGGCAACCAGCGCGCAATTACAACAGTTGCAGCATCCTGTGGTCACATGATCACCATTTGCAATCTTCACTGCCAACTTCTGACAAGCAAAATCAATAGGGAAGCTGGCAGGAAGTCGCAAGTTGTGGTCATGTGATGTCACACTTAACAACCATAACCAGAACTGCTGGAACTGCCATCGTAGGTCAACACAGTCATGTGATTTTTCACTGTACAACTGCATTGCTTAGTGATGGAGTTCCCGGTCCCAATTATGGTAGCTAATTTAGGACTACCTGTAGTTGCAGAAAGCATAATTCCAAAACTATATTATCCTTGGGTCTGGATTATGCCCACTTGGGTTGTGGTGGGCAGTCTGATAGTTCCTCTAGGATCCATCATCACCAGATCTGGGCTTGGGCAGTTTATCCAGATATTTATGAAGAGCTCTTTACAGAGGGGGAGAGATGATCCCTGAATACAGAGAAGAGTGGCTGAAACCCATCTTTGCTTGTGGTCAGAGAAGAGCTCTTTTCTCAGTACAATATTTGGTCCTGCCTCACTCTCACCCACCATAGTGTCAAAGGAGAAGCAGTCATTCAACTAAAATAAGCTTCCCTGTAGAAATCACCTTCCCCCTCGCTTGACCAGAAGACTTTAATCTGGCTCTCCTTTTGATTATACCCTTTCCTCTCATTCATCTTCTATGTGTCCTGCTTGTTTGGGGAGTGAGATCGTTATAGGGAAATAAGTTGGACATTGGTAATTCTAAACTGGGACAGATGGATAGGGATAAGCCTTACAAGCAAACATCTATTTACAAGGCGGGGTGGGTGGGGTAAAGAACTATTTATCATCTATGTGTCAGCATATCACATAACAAACTGGAATAATTATTTCCCTCAAATAAACAAGAAACTTATTGGAGAGGGGAGGAGGAAACTATTTGTTTGTTTGTTTGTTTAACATACTTAGAACCCACCTTTTTCTCAGCAAGCCATTCTATGGTGGATTACACTACAAATCTAAGCACATCACCAATAAAGTGCTATAAATTACAGAATATTGTAAAATATAAAAAAGAACAGAAATAATCAAACTATTTAATGTACATAACTTTAAACATAAGACAATAAAATTAAAAGCCATAAAAACAGATTTCTAGAGGAGAAAGGCTTAAACTTTTTAGCCTTTTCATAAAACAAAGCAGTGAGACAGCAGTCCATACTTCTAGTGGTCCTTTCCCTAGCTGATTCCTAGTCAACTTCTTATCCTGGTGAATTCCAACTAAGCTTCTCTTTGGATTGATACATGTGATAGACCCTTAAGATGATTGAAGCTCCCAGTTTGTAATATACAGGGGAAGCTGCTTCTTCAAGCAAGAGGACCAAGCAATTTAGGGATTTATATTTAAAGCAAGAACTTTGAATTTAATCTGGAAATCCATGGTACCCAGTGTACCAAGACATGACAGAACAGAAGCCACATGCTTCTGCCAGGAAACACCTAACAGAAGCCTGCTGCAATTGCCAAGTTTCCTCCAGGAGCATCCTCATGTGCAGCACATTACAAGAGTCTCCTCAGGAAGTAACAAGTGCATAAGTAACAGTGGCCAGGTCAGCCCTTCCTGGGGACATATTTGCTAAATCTTTCACAGCTGGAAAAAGACACTCTTCACCACCACGCTGACCTGAGCACTCGGTCCAAAAGTCTTGGTAGATCACAAACTGAACATGAGCCAATGGTGTGATGCAGCTAAAAGAAAAAAAGAAAAAGCAGTCCTAGGCTATATGTACATATGTATAGCATCAGGATCAAGATAACTCTTAGTTCTGCTCTGTTATGTATTGGTCAGACTGTACATGGAATATTCCATCCAGTTCTGGGCACTTAGTATACCGAAGTACAGTACAACAGTAATACAAATAATAATACAGTGAAACAAACAAGTTATATAACAATCACATACTATAACATCATATAACTACAGTACTACCAGAGTTTAAGCTGAAAGTTGAGAAATGAAGCAGCCTAGTAGTAGATGGAAGGAAAGCAGGAGAAAAGAAATATTTCCCAATACCCATTTGGATGCTCCTCTGGCCATCCTTTAGGATAATATGATCCCACTGTCTTCCAGGCTGGACCGTAACGCTAGATCCGAGTTCCCCCACAGTGCATCACAGCAATCCTAGTATGTGCATCTTTTGAACATAGCAAAATTTTGCTCTGACCAGCATTCCCAAAGTGATCCTTACATGATTTGCCTGACTCGTGCCTTGTCCATTCTCACCCTGATTCCTGGTCATCATCTTGCAGTGTTTCCACTGGTTTTAAGACAGATACATTGATCACTGAATCCCGCACTCCTCCACTATCCTGAAAGGCATTTTACATAGTCAAGTGCCAAAAGTGTTTAAATTGTATCCTCTCTTTATGGCACAGTTACCATAGCGACCTCTTTGTAGAGTGGCAGAGCTCCTGAATTACATAATTGAAGAGGAACTCAAGAAGGGTTATGAATCAGAGACAAGGTGGAGATATTCATCCTGCCTTAAATGAATTAAAAGTTCTCCAAATTGCCCTATTCACAAAATCCTCCAAATTACCCTATTATCCCAAGCTGGAACAAAATTGTACTATTTATGCCTAATAAAAGCTTCCTTCAAAAGGTGGCATACAGAACAAAAAAAAAACTACTATCGAAAATGGGAGGACGAATAAAAATGAAAAATAAAACATTCTGAGGTGTTCTACCGTTATCAGAGTGGTTCAAAGGAACTCTGTCCTGTTTGAAAAACTATGGAAGATAAAAAGCTGAGTTCCTCCACAGATCTTGGCATACAGGGCCTTGATTTGGAGGATGAGACTTCTCCCAGAGACAGGAAGAAGAAATAACGTTTCAGTTACCATCACAGGCCCTTCTGGTTTAGGGTATTTCGGGTATAGTGGAGTAGAAGGGGGAATGTGGCAAACCCACTATTAAAGTCTCTATTAACAAAGAGAGATGGTAGATTGAGTTCCCCCATGTTTTTATAAAACAAATTGAAACATACATGCAGGAAATTTGTTCAGTATGCTTTTTCTACTATTTATAAGACTGAAATACTGTTTGAAATTTTGGTCATTCCACTTCAAAAAATAATTATCTTATGACTGAGGATGTAGAAAAGAAGAGATAGACATTTTGTGATGGAATGTGTCTCTGAGGGAGAAAGTGATGTTATGGAGATTACGGGCAAAGGAGGAGGAGGTGCCTTCCAGAGTGAGAAGCGCGTTCATAGCCTTGAAGACCTTGGGTACCCATCCAAGAAGGTCAGGCCGGACCCGCCTTAGAGTGCCTGGGGTTTCCCCCCAGAGAACTGCTTAGTGTAGCTTAGTTTGGCAAGATTCTGTGTAAGGTAGAACAATAAAGATCTAGAGCTTAATTCCGGGGCTCAGCATTGTTCTTCGCCTAACCACGACACATTTCTTGCAATGCTAGAATCCAGTCCATTAAATAAATCAGCAGTATATTAATTCATAATTTACAGAATCTAATGTATAATATGTCAGCTGTTGGATTAGATGGATTAATTGACCCATGTAGGATAGCTAAATACATATTAATTATATTAGTCTAAAGCAGGGCTTTCCAAAGTTTTCCCGCGGTGACACACCAACTGCCGTTGGTGTGTCGCCGTGGGAAAACCTGGAAGTGCCGCTGTTGCAGCAGCGCACAAAAACCCAGAAGCGCTGCTGCCGCTTTCGGTTTTGGTGTGTCGCCGCGGGAAAACCCGGAAGCGCTGATGATGATAAGCGCTTCCGGGTTGTGTGGCGACACACCAGACTGTGTGTGGCGACACACTTTTGTGTCGTGACACACAGTTTGGAAAGCTCTGGTCTAAAGGAACCCCTATATTTAAATACAAAGCCTATGAGTTCCTGTTACTAAAATGAAAGATGTGATTTTCCCAGAGTCAAGTGATTGGCTGCCTATGGGATTAAATGGAATATTGGATTTCTCTTATGTTCCAATGATCTTAAAGCTCTCACTTGCAAAGAAACAATTTCTTCCAATTTCCAAATCTGTGTCTCTCACATTCCTATAGACTAATCAAGTTTGCTGATGCTTGGTAATGATTGTGAATATTATATTAAAGGTATTCCAGATGTAATTTAATTAAGGAGCATGATATACTAAAAATGACAGAAACAAAAATTATTAGTGGTTGTCACCTCACTTTATCAATTTTAGTTTTTCTACTTTTTAGATTTTTTTTTTACAAAACTTGATATTTGAGGCAACTTTGATTATAGATATGAAGGAGAAAAATGCTAATTATTTATTTTACTTCTTCTCACGTTCTGCATAATCGCTGAACCAGAAATCCAGCTGTTCCTTGGGATAAATGTTGAGGAATCCTAACAATAGAAGGTGCAAAACTCCTGCTTTAAATCATGAGGAGGCAGTATCTTTATGGTAGTTCCTCCCTCTACTGGCCTGTCTTCCTCCCTCCTTCCCTCCCTCCCTCCTATTTTTCTAAAGTTGAATTACCATACATGTTTACCTACTCACATTTAATTCAGTGGCACTTATTTCTAAATAAACCAAAAAGACATTGCACTGTAAAACAGTTTACTCATCCAGTGGATTCTGCCTTTGGACTTGGAAGTAAGAGGACATAGCAGCAGGAATATGGTGAAGGCAGAGTGGACCAGACATTAAGCTGGGTAATTAATGAACCCAAGACTGTCCCAGGCCAACTGAGGAAACAGTTATGTCCCAGCCTGAAGAAGGGGGAATCTACTGTACAAGAAAGGTATTTTCAAGATATTTCAGTGCATCACACTTGATATCACCTATTCACATTCTTATGCATGATACGGCCAACCATGATACAGAAATCATAGTTGTGTTCTAAATGGAAAAAAATGATTCCAGTCAAAGATTTAACTACTTAAGAAGTGCTTATACTTCATCATGTATTGATAAAACCGTATCTCAAAAAGTTAGGTCTTTCAGTATAAACATACATTCCTTTGCTTAGCAGACATGCTATATGAATTGTTAGTTTACTTCTTTCCCAACTATTTTCTTACTTTTGCAGTCTCTGGTCAAATATCTAGAATGGTCTATGACTGAAGCGGAACCATACATAATGAAACAGAAATTTGTTACATCAGCAGCAAATGCAAGCTGGAACACAATTATTTGTTAAAATCCATACTTTCTCAATTTTATGTTTCAATTTACAACTCATAAAATGTATCAAGTAAATGTACACATAAAATACTCATATAACAGAACAGTAGAGATAAAATGTGCATATATTATGAAAAAGCCAACCTTGGCTGATCTGGAAAATGTTAACCAAGTTCAGACTTGCTTAGTTCATGACATCAGACCAGGAGGAAATCTCAGAGCTATAAATTAGAGTAGGAAGTTAAAAAAGAAAAAGAAAACCCTGGAGGAAGGCATTGGCAGACCACTATTGTACTGTTGCCAAGAAAATCACATAGGTGTAGTCACCAGTACTTGAGTTCAATTTAAAAAAGACTATATCTTTTTACAAACAAAAATGTGTGAATTGGGACAATGTGTTCAACTATCAGCCTTAACAGTAGCTCTGTCTAAATGGAAAAGAAAGCAAGAAAAGTCTGTATGATACATTCCCTAGTTTGTGAATTAGTAATTTGGGGCAAGATGACTTTCATCTCCCTAATAAAACACTCCTGGCACTAGGAATGCTCATGTATGTTTTTCTTCATGCCTCTTGAGAAAATCACAGTATGTTTTTTGCTTGGCCAACACAGGGATATGGATATGGAAACTTTTGGACCACTCAAGCCATGGTCTTCCTGCTCCTACTCTTTCTGCTGGGATTAGAATTGTTTAGCAACTGTATTTCACTTAGATGTATTGTTTCTGAACTTAGTTCCTTTCTCACAATGATCATTTGCGGTACAAAAGAAAAGCTAATCCTTTTTTGGGGGGGGGGGTGGAGTGATGAGAACAAAGAGGGAAAGAAAAATTGGATTAAACGATATGTTGTCTGTGTGCCAAATTTCCTTCCTCCTGATGGTCTGTTCCTAGCAAAGTAAGAGCACATCTTCCCTTTCTGAAATTACTTTGGCTCATTGTTTCTGAATCTAGCTCCTTTTTAAAATGACAGTAAAAAGACTTGTGGCATCTTAAAAGTCTAGTCTATTCTTAGATTAGTACAGCCATAGTGGAACCATTTCATTAGATGCTTGAACATCCCCAAAGTGATCTTTTGGATGAGTTTGGGTTTCCTTTAAACTTAATCCTTCCCATAATGATTGACTGAGAACGGCAAAGGAATAGAACAATACAGGTTCCTATTTTCCTTTCTAATATAATATTGAATGCTGTATATTTAATAAATATCTTTTGATTTAAAAAAACATCAAGTTAATATAGTTCAACTAGGGGAACTTTGCCTATGTTTGGTCTAGTGGTTAAGGCAATGGGCTAGAAACCAGGAAACTGAGAGTTCTAGTCCCGCCTGAGGCATGAAAGCCGGCTGGGTGACCTTGGGCCAGTCCCTCCCTCTCAGCCCAACTCACCTCACAGGGTTGTTGTTGTGGGGAAAAGAGGAGGAGGGAGGAGTATTAGGTATGTTCGCCACCTTGAGTTATTTATAAAAATAATAAAGGCAGGATAAAAAATAAAATTTAAAAAAATGTACTATAAGATTAAGTTCTAGAAGTTTTGAGGGGAAACTATTTCTGAGGGAAACAGAATGCTCAATATCTTGCACATTAAATAGCAGTTGCTAATTTTTTTGCTTATTTATTTCATCATATTTACACCCATCACAACTATGAGAGTCTCAGAGGTTTACAGTAATTATGTGTAATGAAAGCATTTAAATAAGACATCCACAATAGGCGCTAAAATATATATTTAAAAGCCATAAACATCATAAAATCAATCAAACTGTCTGACCTAATGTTCACCATAGGCCCTCCAGAACAACTCAGTTTTCATAAATTTCCAGAAGTCCAGGACAGTAGGGACCATCCTAATTTCTATGAAGAAGTTATTGAATAAAATAAGTGGTACTACTATAAGCTTCCATTCAAGTCCTGACAAAGATTATCTACAATAACAAATAAAACTGTTTCTGTCTCATGCTCTGGCTGAACCCTGACTAAGGTCCAAATAATCTGCTTCCTCTAGCATAGTCCATAGCTGCCCTGAAATCACAGTCTTAATAATCTTCCCCACAAAAGGAAGGTTTAGAGACAGAGCAATAGTAATTGAGAATGTCTGGGTCTAGGAATGGCTTCTTAAGAAGGGGGCATACAACAATTCCCTTCAAAGCTGCAGGTACCATCCCATCCCAAACTGAGGCATTAAGAATCACCTGCAGCCAGCCCATCATGCACCCCTGACACCCTGAAGAAGCTCAGAGAGCATGGTTCCAAGTCACAAGTAGCTGAGGACATACCAGAGAGTCCACAGGCCAAAACAAATGCTAGGTAACATGGTAGGATGCTATCCTAGTCATCACATTGGACACCACCCACAAATCAAGAGATTGGTAGACAGCCAGGATTTCTGTTTGATGCCTCCTCCCCAAAAAGCTACTGAAACTTCTAAACAAGGCTTTTGGCTGGCAGCTTGGCTACACAATAATAGAGAAGTGATAGTGCTTCTTATTACCACAGTGTAAGCTTGTTAATGTGCTTGTACTTGTGATTCTCATCTTTCTCCATTGCTTTCCAGACATTGCTTCTTCCACTTCATCTCCTGAAGCTCCTCAATAAATCAATAACCCATCCAGGATTGGCATACAGAGAGAGGCCACTTGGGAGAGATTTGCAGCAGGCAATCAATGGAACCATTCCAAAGAACTTCAGTAGTCCATCTGGAATCATGAGACATCTGGGGCAGACCATCCTAATTGGTTCACTTGCCCCATGGAGGTCAAGGTGGAGGTCATCTGGACCAGGAAGTGATCTCGATCATGGTAAAGGATTGGCAACTGCTTCAAAGCAAAGGTAAAGTTCATAGTATGTCTGCCTACATATGGTGGGCCTAAGATTAACTGGAAAAAGTCCACTTGTTTAGGGTACTCTAAACAGAGAATAGTGTTCTGTTAAGTAATGTCCAGGTTTGGATGCAAAGTTGTTATCTAAATATGCAAAGGTATCAATCTTACACTTTCTGAGTTCAAATGTTATTCCAGTCAGATATCCTATACTACTTTGTCTGAGTGTCTATAAAGGCTATATTAGATTTTAAGAATTAAAACAATTATACCAATTTATTTATTCTTTAATATGAAATTAAGTGAAGTATCCTAATTGCCAGAATATGTCTGCCAACTGTCTTAGTATTCAGATAAATAGCACATTAATCATTACCTTGTTAAAATGTTGCTATCATCTGTGTCCTTTCATCAACTGTATATTAAAAATTTATTTTAAAAGATACATGAGTCTTGTTTCTGCCATATGATACCATTGCTGCAGAAGCTGCACTGGCTGGCTATATGTTTTCAAGTGCAATTCATGATTCTGGTTACTACCGCTAAAGCCATATACAGTATATGGCTCAGGGCCTGGATATCTTCAAGACCACCCATCTAATGTAGGTTCTTCCCATCCAGCCCAAGGACACACGGAGTGCCTCCTGAAGGTCCCAGCTATTGTAAGGTGTGACAGGAGAGGGCCCAAAAGTGGACATTCCCTGTCCGGGCTCTCCTCTTCTAGGCAAGAGTAGCTCTAGCAAAACAATACAGTAATACTAATTTTAAACAGATATAAGATTATGTTGCTTAGGTAACAGGAAAACAAATAAGCACCAAAATGTATTTCTATGAAAACAACAGGAGAAATCCATATTTGAAAATAACAAAAATATTAAAACTATATTGTTTGTCTTGATATAACATTATTAGAATGGTCATATTAATAAATAATGTAATTGGCTTAATACCCCATTGATGAGATTAGTCTGAATAAATCAATGAATAGTGCAGTTCCACTGATGTCTATTCAGAATTAAGTCTCATCGTATTCAGTGGGGTTGGTGGACACAGAATTGTAGCCTTAATAGGCAATCTTATACATACTTACTTGGCACTAAATCACATTTAACTTGATCCCGATATACATGTATAAAACTATACTACACAAAATGTTGAAAATGGAAGTTAGTTAATGCCAGAAAACTATGTTTACTATGGTAAAGCTGATCTCCCTTTTAGTTATATAGCACCTGTTAGGGGTGTGTGTGTGTGTGTGTGTGTGTAATTTAAGATTATATTTTTTTGGTATCTTAGCATAAAGGAATTAATTGTTTATAACTGAAGAATGCATAAATAATTCAACATCACTTGATAAAAAGTGAAGGATATTGCTTGGTCTTTCAGCAAAAGTATAATAGTGTTAAAATATATATTTAACTTCAGTTTAATCAGTTGTGATATTCATTTTATTAATAATATAACACTCCATCTGTATCTCTTCTAGTAAATCAGAAATGTGCTATTCATCATGAACCTGGTTATAATACAAAGGTTTGGAAACAACTTAAGCACATATACAGTGCATCTTGAATAACTTTCGGCATCTTGTGTTTGTTTATAAAAGATCTTACATAAATGAGTGATCTTCATAGATACATAACTGAAAGACAAAGACTCTCACCCTAAGCCCATTCATGACTTTCCATGGAGTCCAATCAATCATTATCCTAGATTAACAGCAATGTTTATATTGTCCTATAAACTGCATTTTATGCCTCCTCAAGAACACATTAGTAATTTTACCACATGGATACTTGTCTCCTTAAGAACTACATCCCATTGGAACTTTGTCTACTGCAGCATGATGTTTATTTCCATATATATTATTGATTTCAATTTTTATGGCCATGGGAGCTTGAATAAAAGATACAATGCCCTAATCCAGGTAGTGCTACAATTAATTTGAATAGGGTTAATCTGCTTGAAATGTTAGATTTTTGTACTCAACAAAGCAAAAATAGTAATGTAATAAAAAGTCCTATTTAACCCTTTTAAAAAGAAGGTAATATTTTGAACATTTCTACACATATAACTGCATAAATCAATTTCATATAATATACACAAGCTTTCTTTGTATATTATATTACAGCAATACTGCAGAAAAAAATTGGAAGACAGTGAAGCAGAATAGATTCTAAGCAACAGATGTGGCACTATTACATCTGTATTGCATTACACACAGAGAGAGACACATACACACACTGTAAATTGTATATATTTGGAAACTGTTTTTTTTTAGATAGCCAACCTTATCTTTTGCTCATATTTATGTTTATAGGAAGCTTTCATGGGTTTGAAATGTATACACTATATACCAAAGATACCTGTCATGTTCATGTCTGTTAACTCTTTAACAGTAAAATGGTTTTAGGTTAATATTTAAAGCAACAGACATTTATTTCCAAACACTGGGAAAATTGTTATTTTTTAAAGCTCAAAATTCAGCATTTTTTTGTTAGAACATACAGAATTCAAGTTGGAATTATGAAAAATCATTTTATCTTAAAGAATATCAAACCTTTGTAAAAATATTTGATCTGTTCCCTACAGGGATGTTTGTTGTCATCATTGCAAGCATTATTGTTTTATCTAAGGATAGTCCAGAAGTATTATTCCTTCATTTTCATTTAAAAATGCTTAGCATTACATATGAAGCAAAGAGAATGCCCCTTGCTCATATGGATAATGGATAGGAATTTGTAAAATGTATATTTTAAACACTGCAAATCATAAAATAGACTCCCTTCATGCTATACAGACTCTTGGGAAGCAAAGACTCAGTTACCATCATACACTATTAGCACAGAAAAGATCACTTACCATAAACTGTACATTGTCAAATCCATTGGCCAGCAAGTGGTTCTCATACTGAGGTAGCCCAATATTTTCCAACCATTGTCCCACAGTCTGGACAGGGCATCTGGGTGCTGAAAGAGTTTGAGAAGGGAGGCGTTTAAGCAGTGAATATCCATCCACAGGATAATAGCGATGATCCTGGGCTGAGAGGTGGCATTGCCACATTGTGTTCCGGGCAAAATTGGTATCAAAAGAACCTGCCAGCTTGTCCAATTAATGCTTCCAGCAAATACGAAAGTCAGAAGTAGCACATAGTTTCCGGGGCAGACTATAGAGTAAGAACTGCTCCTAACTGAACATTTTATCTGCATTAATCTGTACTACAGACCAGTACGTCATGCAGTGGGGGGAAAGCATATCAAGCTGTCAGCTAAGCTGTTTTCCGTTATATGTGATTGTTGAAATACTCCACAATGAGCAATGATCTGCTAGCAGCAAGGAATCTTTCATGACGTGCTCCTACACTCATCAGTATGCAGCTCTATGCTCCTTGCTCCCCCTTGCTCGCCTGCCTTTATTTCCCAGCCTAGGCTCTACCTCACATTTTCAATAATAGCCATCAGAAAAGGCAAGAACATTTTTGTCTGCAAGCTCTAAGCTTGCTGCTGCTGCTGCTTCCACCTACACACCCATCGAAGCGTCAACCCTGAATGATGGGAGCAGTCAGAAAATGCAGAAAATAGCGGGTCGTCAGAGGGAAGCTAATATGCTAAAATCTGAATAGAACCTTTGTCTGTTATGCATTAAAGAGACTGGCTTGCTGTAAATTTTCCATGTTTCAAAGGAAATCAGGCATTGCAAAGCATGAACTGGAATCTGTGTCACAGTTTGCTATTTGCTTTCTTTTTTAAAAGCTGCACTGAGGTTTGCTCTGCTCACAGTATACCCTTAACCATTGTTCCCATTAATAGTCTTATTCAACCAATTATGAAAAAAAACTGGTTACATTTTTTTTCTTAAAATTGAAAATTGTAGAACATCTTTAAAATTTCAAATAATTATTTCTTCATCTCCTTGATTTTTCAGCTATAGTGTACAACCAGAAAATGAAATACTATCTGCTAAAATTCAACCATTCATGTTTTGGAGAAAGAGAGAGAGATGTGTGTGTGTGTGCGCGCACACACACACACACACTTCTTAAAACAGGAATTGAAGCATGACTGAAAGGAAGCCATATGAATATTACAATTAAAAAAATAGCACTCAACATTTCTAAATTTACCCGACATGTCTCGTAATCTGGAAAGTAAAATACAAAAGGATAATTATTTCAAACACTTTCCTAAATATACATGAAATAAGTCATTTTTCATTAAAAAGACCCATCCATTAGTTGATAAATATGCTTTTCTTTGTTCAGAGTTTTTTTTAATCCTTTCAAGCATGTTATAGGGCAGACACACACACTACACTTTACTGCAAATCAGTGCACACATAAACAATCCCTCGGCTGCTTACAACCAAAATTTGTACACTGGTTACATATGTAAATTAGAAAATACAACAAATACTAGTGAGACTGAAAGGAAGGCTCTTGGTCACTTTTGTATATCATATTCAAACCTTGTAACCTAGCTGCTATTGATCCTATTGATGTCTCACTGATTCATTACTGAATGGGCAAATGCTCATTGAAGACTTCAGATTAATAGAACTGACCAGGGCTGGCTGGCTGGCTGGCTGGCTGGCTTTCTTATACTTATTAATGTAAATTCATTAAAATAAGAGCAAGAATGACTCTATGGAAAGATCTTAGGGATCAAAGCAAAATGTGATGTTTAGCAAAACATAGGTGTATTTATTCAAACTTAAGTTTAGCAAGTTAAGTAAAATTTACTTTCTAGTAACAATCTGATCCTATGAAAAGCTAGATACATATAAAAACACTGATTCTGAAGAGCTTAATTCTGCACAAGACTGCTGACTTTATTAAGGATTGCAGTTCTCAACACTGAAGATAAATTTAACATACATCACAACATCTACGTTCAATCTGAATTGCCAGCTAGCAATTAACATATCTTTAAAAAGCAGTTCATAAAGGAAGTTAATATTTTAGTGGTATGGGTATCAACCCACCTATGACTAAAAATACAGCATAACCTGTTTCTGCAACGATACATAAAGGGAATTATAAGTCTGTAAACTGTCTAAATTACAAATTTAACTAAACAATTGCAAATTCACATCCCTTCACTGGTAAAACAAATATTTGTCAGTTTTGAATCAAAAGCAATAAAACTAACAATTCTAATTAATCAATAACTCTAAGGAATCAGAAAACTCAACTAAACAAGATGCAAATTTAAACAACAACAAATTGAGGCATGCTAGTGTTGCACTTTAGGGGGAATACACACACCCTTCTCTCTCTGTATATGTGACATCTCATGTAACATGCTACCAATGCACAGCTGTTGAACTACTGTTTTACAGACACAACCAAAACAAAAAAAATCTTTGGTGGATTGTGGTTGGCTTGATGGGAGGATGTGCAATAGTGAAATATATTCTGGCATTTCCAAACTGAAAACAGAGAGGAAAAATATAGAATATCTGAAATGATCATTTTTTAAAAACTACACAGTACTATTTCATTTACTATTTCTATACTGTCTTTCAATGATATTTAAAGTGTGATTTACAGGAACAATAAAAACATTTACAGTATATACTGTATTTACCTGAAATTACCTGAAATACAGTATTTACTGTATTTACCTAAAACAACCCTTATTTTAAGACAATCTTCCAAAAAAGAGGAAGCTTGGAATTAAAAAATAAAAACAAAGAATAATTCTCTATAGTGCCCAGCTTCCCTGCATAGTCAAGTGAAAACTGCCAGCTTCAGGTAAAACCAATCCTGGAACTTCCACTCCCACAATAAATGATGTACTTGTATATGTGTTCATGTCTGTGTACAGCAGCATTCATAAGAATTTGTTACTTTTATTTATTTATTTATTATTTGGATTTGTCCCCGCCCATCTCTACCGTGGTAGACTCTTTTGTCAGAATGATGAAAGAAAAATGGCAATGTTGCACCGCAAATTCAACCCCATTTCAGCATCTGTATGATATCATGGCACACATAGAAAAGAGGTGGGGTTTGCAGCACAATGCAGTGACACTCCGGCCATCGGTCTGACTCATCTTGCCCCCCACGCCATGGCCGCTCTGTGTGTATACACTGCGCAGATGCCACACTCTAGGCAGGAAAGACTACGGACAAAAATATTTAACTTAATATTAAGCGAACTAATAATGATTAAAGTGAAATGTCTTTAAAGTAAGATGCCTCATTTGTAAAATTAATTGCTTCCCAATCTGCCTATACACACAAAAACCATTTTGTCTCCCATACAAACATATATAGAAGTACACAAATACACACATCTGTATTATTCCAACAAAAACAGTAAAGAAAAAGAAAAAAATCAGGATGGCAAGTGGAAGGAGTAGCTGCATTGGGAAGGGAAGAGAAAGGAGGGGAATAAAATGTGACGGAGATAAGACTGAACAGGAAAAAAGAAAGAAAAGAAGAGAAACTGCAATTCAATGGCCTTCACTCCCATATAAATATGATTAGAACTTCTAGGTTCATTCCAATATTATAAACATGTGCAACAGTCTATTCCTGTTCAAGGGATACTAACCCCACAGCTTTTTTTTTTGTACCCCAGCTGTTTGCTGACAAAGGAAGATGTACAGTGGTTCTAAACACTGCAGACTACCACAATAAAATTACCTCACTTTTGGAGGATCACCATACATATGAAAAACTGAAAAGAGACCCCACCAACAATTACAAGAAAAAGGCAATAGACAGTTTGAAACAATTGGAACATGATGGCTCCATCGATAGGATTACCTACCACCGTCTGTATCCTGGAGAAGCCATCCCCTGCATCTACGGACTTCCTAAGATCCACAAGGAAGGAACACCCCTCCGACCCATAGTCAGCAGCATCAATTCGGTAACATACAACATTGCCAAACACCTCTCTACCATACTAGCACCTCTAGTTGGACACTCTGAACACCACATCCATAATTCGGAAGAATTTGTTTCCAAAGCAAAGATCCTGAAACTGGATACAGATGAAACTATGGTCTCCTTTGATGTGTCCTCCCTTTTCACCAGCATCCCCACCACTCATGCTCTATCCGCTGTCATGAAGAGACTAGAAGAGGACAGCACCCTGGAAAGGAGAAGCCATCTCAACCCAAACCAGATCTGCCATCTTCTGGACCTGTGTCTTAACACCACTTATTTCACATACAGAGGTGACTTTTACAGACAAAAACACGGCTGTGCCATGGGTTCTCCTGTGTCACCCATTGTGGCCAATTTATACATGGAAGAAGTGGAGAAGAAAGCACTCAACACATTCCAGGGAACGGTGCCCACCCACTGGTTCAGGTATGTGGATGACACCTGGGTCAAAATCAAGACCCAGGAAGTACAGGCCTTCACGGACCATATAAACACTATAGATGCCAACATTAGCTTCACCAGAGAAGACACCAAGGACAACAGACTGGCATTCCTAGACTGTGAAGTCCTCATTGGGACCGGTGGCAAGCTAGAAATAGGGATCTACAGGAAACCCACACACACAGATCAATATCTGATGTTTGACTCCCACCATCCACTGCAGCACAAACTAGGAGTCATCAGGACATTGTCACACAGAGCAGAAACCATCCCCACCTCCATGGATTCCAAAAAGAATGAAAATCAGCACCTGAGAACAGCCCTGAAGGCCTGTGGATATCCAAATTGGGCCTTCACCAAATCTAAATCTACCAGACCTAAAACAGCGACAGATAGGGCTGAGACTCAGAGTAAACGAAAGAACCTGGTCATTCCCTACATGGCTGGCGTGTCTGAAAAGATAAAACGGATATTTGGCAAACACCACATACCTGTATATTTCAAACCCACCAACACACTGAGACAGAGGCTTGTACACCCCAAAGATCAAACTCCAAAACATAAGAAAAGCAATGTAGTTTATGCAATCCAGTGCAGTGAGGAGTGCTCTGAACTCTACATTGGAGAAACCAAACAACCTATGTACAGGAGGATGGCCCAACACAGGAGAAATAACACCACAGGACCAGAGTCAGCAGTTTATCTTCATCTAAAAGAAAAAGGACACTCATTTGAGGACATTAATGTTCACATTTTAGACAGAGAAGATAGGTGGTTTGAGAGAGGGGTCAAGGAATCCATTTATGCCAACTTGGAAAATCCTTCCTTGAATAGAGGTGGGGGCCTCAGGCACAAACTCTCCCCCATCTTCCTCCCCGTGTTGTCTTCTGTGCCTAGGAAGATTAAGACCATTTCAGAAGCTCAACAGCAGCATGGTGATTTTAACGACCCTCCATTAGATGATAAAAGGACTTAAAAATTACATCTCAATATAACCATGACCTAGCCCCAGGTGTAAGGTCACACAGCTACCTAGGAACATATTTAGGATTCCCTTACCAACTTTGCTCAGACTGAAGAAGCTCCTTGGATAAGGAGCGAAACGTTTCCACTAAGAAAATAGAAATCCAGTTGACATGATTCAAGCTACAGGCAATACAGAAGTTTCACAGAAACAGATTCTAGAAAATCAGGGCTGCTTAGCTTCAACTGCACCTGAGTGGAGAAAGCAGGCATGTGCTTAAGACTGCCGCAGATGTCAAATACCTTACTGGAAAAATTCAATGACAACTTTATCTTGAAGCTGTGTACCTTGTGCCAATGTGAATTCCTTAATCCCTGGACAGGAACCCTTGAACCCTGACACTATATATGGGTTGCTTGCTTGAACCTTGACGCTTAGTCTGACTTAAACATGGCTACTGTCTGACTCCTTACAACTAATGATGAAAAGCTCAGAACTGATTTACTGTTTTACAGCCAAGTACAATAGTAGGTAGTCTTGATTTACAACTACTCTATTTATTCATTGCTGTGGTCTTTTTAGGCTGTGAAACCTGTTCCAGCCAAAGCAAAAGGCAGGGTGGAGAGGCTAGCATAAAGAAATCAAATAGCCTCTGATCAAACTACATAATTAAGAGCATAATGATGCAAACTCAGTTAAATTGTTTTGTACCCAAAGTTTCATCTGCCCAATCCTACCATGCTGGAAATGCCAGTTTCTCCATTTGAAAAATATTATGGAAATCTAGAAACCTTCATAACATCCCATGCATAAAGCACTTTGCTTCTTTAACTATGTGATTATGACTTTCCAGATGATCACTCACAGGTCAGTTGGCAGATTAATTTAATTAATGACCTAGCTTTGCTTCCAAACTATGCTGTGTCACGAAAAAAGTATTCAGTATCTGAAGACCCTCTGAAAGTCGACATTGCCAACAGATGCACGAGACAACTATTTATTTATTATTTAAATTTATAGCACCGCCCATCTCCCCCAATCGGGGGACTCTGGGTGGTTTACAATAAAAGCAAAGTTAAAAATATAAATATAAAATTACAATATCAATAGAATAGAATAAATATAAAATCCAAGGGCAATAGATCTTAATAATAGGGAGGGAGTTATGGCACCAGCCACCCCCAGGAGGAACTGTTGGCGTTCCCATCCCAAGCAAGGCGGCAGAACCAGGTCTTCAAATTTTTCCAGAAGGTCGGGAGTGAGGAAACCCGCCTCAGCTTCAGGGGCAAGATGTTCCAAAGGGCGGGAACCACTGCAGAGAAGGCCCGCCTCCTGGACCCTGCTAGATGGAATTCTTTTGCTGATGGGGTCCGTAGCATGCCTTCTCTGCATGACCGGGTGGGATGGGTCGATGTGATGGGGATGAGACGGTCCCTCAGGTAATCTGGACCCATGCCATGTAGGGCTTTAAAGGTGATAACCAACACCTTTAATTGGACCCGGAAGCAAACTGGTACCCAGTGCAGCTCACGCAGCAGAAGTGTCACATGTGCCAATTTTATGGCACCAATAACTGTCCATGCGGCTGCATTCTGGACCAGCTGAAGCTTCTGGATACTCTTCAGGGGTAGCCCCATGTAGAGTGCATTGCAATAGTCTATATGGGAGATGACAAGGGCATGAGTGACTGTTTGGAGGGCATCTCTGCAAAGGGCAGAGGACAGTGGCAAATGTATTGGTGAGTTTAGACTGGTAACTCAAGATCTGACATGGAGTTAGTCCACATTAATGGACCAATTTCAGGTAGGCTTGACTGACAAGATCCTGAATGAACAAGCGAATATAGAAAAGCCACTCACGCCTTAAGCTTTTATGCAACTTGGTGTATCAATGAATGAATGAAAAGCTGGAGGAGTTAGTTGACAACAGCAGTGGTCATAATTTGGTCTTTGGGAACAAGAAATAGGGTCTAGCTGGCTTCCAAGTAGACCTGCACTGGAGTCTTTAACCAAAGAGCCTATGGACCTGGGCGGCACACATCTTTGTCTCATGAAAAAAAAATGGAGGCCTGTTTTTCTATCATTGCTAACCAGGGCATTTTGTACTCTGTTGTCCAGAGAAATGAAATGAGTTACCCAGCTGGAAAACATAGGACCCAGATGCCAGTGAGGCCACTAAGTCAGAGAATGACTAACTCTACTGAGTCCAAATTTATCTGCCACCAGGTAAACTGAAAAAAAGCCAGATCCTTCAATTGTATCATTACTAGCCTATGGAAGGGCATTTAGGCCACTGCAAGACCTTCCATTTTTCTTCTCTGGGATTTCTGGTGGCCTTGCATAAAAACAGAGGTACACCACTGTACTGAGACATTCCTCATTGGTAAAAGAGCTAAAGACCTACCAGACAAGTCAGCAGGATTATTATTTTTTACAACAACCAATATTCAAATTTATTTATTTATTCATTACGTTGGCTTAAATGCAGTTTCATTTCTGAAGTCTCTGAATGGCTTAAAATAATAACAGACCAATATTATTGATAACCACAACTCTGATAGGCCACCATCCAGGGGTAGTGTTCTTGTGGCTCTTTCTCTCATCTGCTTTACATATGGAGCTAGATGCAAACATTTTGGGGCAGAATATAAAGGTTACATCTGATGCCTTTTTGGCAATGTCCAGATCAAGTAATAGGTGGTTCACTTCTGACAGCATAAGAGTTAACTTTCCTGTAAATCCATCCAAGTCATTTCCACTGTATTATGCCAAAGGAACAGAGTTCCTGAGCCAGTGGATGGAGCTAGGAAGCTTGGGGTGCAACTCCGTGGCCACAGATAGAACTTGATGGAACTGGGTGGAAACTGAAGACAACTGAGATGTGCACCTGACAGAATAGAGGGGAAGGCCTTTAGCTCCTTAACCTTCTAAAGATGCCACAAGAATATTTTTCTCTGACCATGACAGACCAGCTCACTCAAAAGAGGAGGCCACGGAGACCACTGAGGGGGCAGGAGAAGAAAAACTAAATGCAAGGGGTCTTGAACACTGTGTGTGTGTGGATCCATCTCTTCATTCCGAAGAGTGACCCATTTCTTGCCCCAGCCCCATCTGTGTGTAGGGCTGTGGTTGTTCCCCATCTGTCCTCCATTAAAAAGATCTTGAGGGCAGTTGAACCAAAGCTTGGCAGAATTTCAGGCCTGAAAATGGTTGATTTCATTTTTCTTGTTCCTCTAAAGCAGTGTTTCTCAGCCTTGGCAACCCCAAGATGCATGGACTTCAGCTCCCAGAATTCCCTAGCCAGCCATGCTGGCTGGGGAATTCTGGGAGCTGAAGTCCACAGATCCCAAAGTTGCCAAGGCCGAGAAACACTGTTCTTTTTTTTAATAAGAACTTTATTATTTTTCAGAGTATAGTTGAAATACAAAATAGAAAGTATAGAAAAGATAGAAAATAGAACTAAAGAAAAAAGAAAAAATTACAAAAGTGCAAATAGACAGAAAATAGAAACGAAAAGCAACTTCCGACTTTCTCCATTACAGATATAGATAAATTTACAAATATAATCTCTTACCATTAATCAAACCATAGTAACATTATTTCTATTAAAACAAACCATTTAATCACTAAAACCTAGAGTCAAAGCTATGTATTGATGTATATTATTGCTTTGATTGAACTTCTTGTATACAGTATAGCACTTTGCCTCAAAAGAGCTTGGTTGAAGGTCTAATGAGGAGAAATAAACAACATATATTGTAGCAGAGCAGTTGAACAACTAAATTCCTCTTTCAAAATGCAAAAAAAATATTAATATCTTCCACAGATACTAGTACAAGTAGTCCTCACTTATTGACCACAATTGGGATCGGCAACTCTGTCACTAAGCACCATAGTCATAAGCGAAACATCTCGAGACTGCAATGGGCTTATGACCTCACTTCCGCTTCAGCCATTAAGCAAAACGTCAGGTGACCATGATTTACAATTTTACTTTTGCCTTCTCTATTAACTTTGATCGTCACAAGTCAGTTGTGAAGCACACAAATGGTGGTCACATGACTGTGGGATACTGAGAAAGTTGTAAATGCGAGTTTTAGTCGCAAACCTTTCTTTTTACACAGTCGCAATTTCAAATGGTCACTAAACGAGGCAGTCAGTAAACAAGGACTATCTGTATAGATTTTAAATAGGATGGCAACTGGATAATGTGGCCAGGAAGGCCTTTGCTCAACTTCATGTTGTGCGCCAGTTACGCCCTTTCCTGGACCAGGAGGTCCTTCGAACGGTCACTCATGCCCTAGTTATCTCCCATATAGACTAGTGTAACACGCTGTACATGGGGCTACCCTTGAAGAATATCTGGAAGCTACAGCTGGTCCAGAATGCAGCCGTGGGGGCAATCTTAGGTGCCCCAAGGACGGCACATAAAACACCTTTGATACATGAGCTACACTGGGTCCCAGTCTGCTTCCGGGTCCAATTCAAGGTGTTGGCTATGGCCTTTAAAGCCCTACATGGCATGGGTCCAGGTTACCTGAGGGACCATCTCATCCCCATTGCATCAACCCATCCCACCTGGTCATGCAGAGAGAGCATGTTATGGACCCCATCTGTAAAAGAATTCCATCTGGCAGGGTCTTGGAAGCGTGCCTTCTCTGCAGTAGCTCCTGTCCTCTGGAACATTCTTCCCCCGGAGGTAAGACAGGCCCTCTCACTCCTGGATTTCCGCAAAAAACTAAAAACCTGGTTTTGCCAACATGCCTGGAGCGGGAAGGAGAATAGTCATTCCTGGGGATGGCTAGTCCCCTAGAATGGCCCTAAAATAGCCCTTTATACTCATGGACAGATAGAGAACCTTCAGCCATCTGGATTTTATTATATTTTATATTTTTATTGTCTATTTATTTTCATATGTATTGCACTTATAATTGTATTGTATTTTAACTGTGTTTTTTTGTTGTAAACCACCCAGAGTCCCTCCTTGGGGGGAGATGGGTGGGGATCAAATTTGATAAATAAATAAATAACTGATTGAAAAGGAATAAAACAAATCTTATTATTGCAAAATAAATTCTATATTATCAATCTCAATGAGTTACTGTCACTATTCCATAATACATTTACTTTGCAAATTTGCCAGAGGGAGATATGATATTTAAAGTCTTCATTTTGACTCTGTTTTAGATGTTCTGTGGGCAATATCAGAACCCCAAATACATCAAAATGATAGATAGTAATAATCCTTCAGACTCAGAAAATGAGTCTGAGTAAGTAACATTTCATGTCACAAAATATATATTCTGATGCTTGGTTTCTCTTCCCCAAATGTCCTTTCTGCAAGACAAAGGCCAGAATTTGTGACATACTTTCCTTTTCTTTAAAGTTGGCAATCTTAGAAAGTGGCAATAGAGTGAGATTCATGAAGGGTTTGACATCAAATGTACTTGTACTTGTCATTCTCATTTCAGAGGATGTATGTGCTGTTATGGTCTGTCTGCTGTACCTGATTTAGATGTCACAAAAACATTTGTGTGATTGTATGTAATAATGATGTAACTGCTGAGTAAGAAAAAAGTGATTATAAATTCTAGCATTTGAATATGTGACATATTTTGTGTTGAAGTTGTATAAGTGCTGATCAAGGATGGCTCAAACTACATTGAAATCTATCATTTGATAAAAACATATTGTTGAAATATTTGAAAACAGAAAAATGCACTTAGCCACAATGTGTGTCTTGAAGCATACTTATTTATTGACAATGAATGCAAGATACCCCTCACACCAACAGTATGGTACCGGTTTGTGGACGACACCTTCACCATTTCGAGTCATGGGGAAGAAGAATTAGAGAAATTCCTGAACTACCTCAACAGCATCCACCCGAATATACAATTCACCATGGAAAAAGAAATGGAAGGCAAACTACCATTTTTAGATGTCATGGTCATACACAAACCGGACCTGCAATTAGGACACAAAATCTAGAGAAAACCCACCCACACTGACCGGTATCTACACAAAAATTCCAATAACCACCCACGACAAAAAAGAGGCATCATCAAAACACTAGTGGATCGCGCAGATCAGAACTGTGAAGCTCAATTTCTCAATTCTGAACTCAACCATTTGGATTGGTCCCTACAGGAGAATGGCTATTCCAAGAACGAAATCAGGAGAACTATCAAACTGAAAAAACAGCACTCAACTGAACAAAAACAGCCCCCCACAAGCAAAATATTTCTGCCCTACATTAAAGGAGTCACGGACCACATGGAAAAACTAATGAAAAAACATAACCTCCAAACAGTCTTCAAACCCACCAGAAAAATACAACAAATGTTAAAATCAGCAAAAGACACAAGGGATCCCCTCACTGCTGCAGGAGTTTACCGCATACCCTGCAGCTGTGGACAAGTATATATTGGGACCACAAAATGCAGCATCCACACCAGGATAAAAGAACATAAAAGACACTGCAGACTACAGCAACCTGAAAAATCTGCAATAGCTGAACATGCTCTCAAACAAACTGGTCACCAAATCTTATTTGAAAACACAGAAATACTGGACAACACCAACAGCCACTATGTTAGACTATACAGAGAAGCCATTGAAATACATAAACACCAACACAGTTTCAATAAAAAAGAAGAAAGCCTAAAGATCAGCAAAACCTGGCTGCCAGTCCTGAAAAACACAGCTTGCAAAAGGTCAACGAACTCTACTCAACCACAGAAATATACAAACAACTCACACAATAGATGTGCTAATCCCACACACGACAGCACCACACTGACTAAAAACCACAAAAAACCCTCTCCCAATCTCTTGTAAATGACCTTTCAGCAGCTATAAACACCAGCAGGAACACACACCCTCCACTTGGGCATAGAGAGAATCTTCTAGCTGTGCTCCTGTCCTCTGAAGATGCCAGCCACAGCTACTGGAGAAACGTTAGGAACCAAAACTGCCAGAACACGGCCACACAGCCCGGAAAACCCACAACAACCATCAATGCAAGATATATTTGTGCTTTAAAGATAAGTAAACGCCGGGGTCCAGTCCTTCATAAATGCTTATTTGCAGTTTGCTGACAATTTTTATATCACTATCAATGAAACTTATTAAATCCCTAGTAACTATGTCCAAGTCTCCCCAACACCATTAAAAACACTTAAAATACATGCACAGAATTCCCAGAGACCAAAGAATTTGCTTGCTCTGACTCAGCTGCTATTTCTTCTATTTCCCTTACTGCTTCCTTTCCATGCATGAAAGATAAAATAGTATCCAAATGGAGACACTCTGGAAGCACTCTGGAAGCTTCTGACCAGTTTGAGCTCCAAGACATAATGAAGGGCTTCTAACAAGAAGACAGACAGCATGTATCAGGCATTAATCAGCAGTTAAAGTTAGCTCAACAAAAAAACATTAGTTTGCTTATTCATTAATGATAAATTGAAATTGATTGTGAATGCATGGATAATTAAGTGTTAGAAACAACAATAATGTTAATAATAATGATTGCTATTACAAGGGAAATTCAGCAATGATGTTGGTAATAATAATAGTAATAATGTTGATAATAATGCTAATAATAATGACTGGGAATCTATGGATTATTGATTATAGTAATAAAAACAAGTTCTAAACAAGAGAGACTCATGAAAGAATGAGAATGGTGATTGAAGAATATTTACTTAGAAAAAAGGTTTTTTTCTCATAGAGTATTTTAATCAAGAGTTTATTCATGCATACACTTCACAAAGGTATGAAACAAAGAAACATGATTAATTTGTTAATGATGAAAGACTCAGAGTGAAGTTCAGAATGAGGGACAGGCCATTTTTTTAGTAGCATTAAGAATGAATCTTGGGGGGGAAATGGACATGGAAGAGAAGGAAAGTAGTGAAATAAATTAAAATGAAAGTGGAAAAACTGAAGAAAAAGTACATGTCTTGATTGAAAAAAATAATATCATTATAGATAATAGAATTATAGGGTTGGAAGGGAACTTGGAGGTATTCCAACCCTCTGCCCAGTGCAGGAATCCTCAGAGCATCCCAGACAAATTCGCTGTCCAATTTTTGTTTTGAAAACCTCCCGTGATGGAGCACCCATAACTCCAGGAGACAGGCTATTCCATTGCTTAATAGCTCTCACAGTCAGGGAATTCCTCCTTATTTCTAGTTTGGATTACTCTGTAAAGCTTCCACCATTGGTTCTTATCCTACCCTCAGGCACTATGGAGAATAAATCCACACCCTCATCCCTGTGACAGCCCTTCAAGTATTGGAAGACCACTTTCATGTGTACCCTTCTCTTCTCTTCTTTAGGCTAAACATATCTAGTTCTTTTACTCAATTTTCATCGGATTTAGCCTATGTGGATACATTTGCTGAAATGTTTACTAAAGCATTGGATGGAAAAAATTTAAGACATACAGATACTGGTAGAAAGGCACTAAATAGTATGTAGTCTGTGGTGAAGAAGGAATTTCTGTCAAAATAAGTTACAATTGTCATGTAAGAGAGAGACAGGGTCAAGAATGAATGTGGATTGAATACAACGGTGAGTGACCAGTATGAAAGAAGCATATTAAGGTGGCTTGGTAATATAGAAAGGATAATTTCGATTGTGAAACAAATATATGAAGAAGGAATGAATGGATTGAGAAGGGGAAAACTGAGAAAATCATAGATAGATGGAACTGATGAGATTCTTTAAAAATGAGAAGTGTAAAGAATCAATATAACACACGGTGGATGGACATGGATGGTTTGCAAGGATACAAAGATATTAAGATGTACAGGTAGTCCTTGCTTACAATGGTAATTGGGACTGGAATATCCATCACTAAGGAATGGGGTTGTAAAGCACGACATCACGTGACCATGCTGCTTAGCGACGGCAGTTCCAGCAGTCCCCAGTTGCCATCATTAAGTGAGGACCGCGCAAATCATTAAGCAACAACCACACATGATTGCAACTTCCGACTTCCTGCCGGCTTCCCCATTGACTTTACTTGTGGGAAGCTGGCAGGGAAGGTTGCAAATTGCAATCACATGACCGCAGGACGCTGCTATAGTCCGAAATCCAGGCAGGTTGTCGAGCACACGGATCACAATCATGTGACTGCTGGGGTGCTGCAACGGCTGAAACTATGAGGACCAGTTGTAACTACTACTTGTTCAGCGCTGTTGCAAGTTCAGTCGCTGAATGAGTGGTCATTAAATGAGGACCAGCTGTATAGCAAATGGTGTTGATTAAACTATTTTTCATTGTACTGTATTTCTTTTTCTTATTTCTTTTCTGCATACTGCATACCTTTGCTTACCCAAAAAGGAATAATGTAATGGATATTTCTGTGTGAATATAAAAGATTTCAAAATGTTGAACTTGAAATACTCTATTTTAAATTGTTGTACCGACCTTAACAAAAATGTTTCAGTGCTGAGCCAACCATTCTGGATGTGTTCCAAATTCAAAATAGTCCTGTTTTGAATTTGAATTCAGAGTTATTTAAATACTAACAGTAAATCAATAACAGAAAACATGATGATGAAGAAGATGATGATGATGACGATGATGCAGCAAAAGCCATCATTAAGGCAATTTTGATCTCAGAACACTTGTAGAATGATCAAAAGAGGATTGGAAGCACTTCTAGTAAGGCCATGATTTTTGGATTTGAAAAGTGTTGTACTTATCTACTGATAATCATTACTTATAGCTTTGATCCTAAATCATCATCATCATCATCTAATTTCATACTATTTACACACTGTTAGCATCTAATTAACTCTGAAACTGCCATATTTGTTCCATCTACTTTTCATCTGGCCTGTGCCCACTTCTTCAAGTGAACCATAAAACATGACTAACTTATTAGAATGTGGCTTCTGTCCAGCCTGCTCTAATTTTAAAGTAAAATAAAGATCATTACATGTTAAGATTTAAATTTCTTAACAAAACTCAGTTTTCCAACACTAAATATGTCCGAACTGCATTTCTGCCTAACACCATTTTAAAAGTTATGTTTAGTATTGTTGTCTTGTATTTTCCAAATGCACTCTTTCCTTTTGACATTGAGGCATTTCTGAGATGACAAACCTTGCTCACAATGCCCTTTTTTATCTCACTGAAATAGCATAGTTATCTCTCTGAATGGTGTTTGCATATAAAAAACAGAAAATCTATTATTTGATCTATTAAATATTCTAAAATATTTATCTCCATCTTATCCACTGTCAACATGATTAATTATGTGTGGCCATTTTCATATTTACTTTATAGTAGTTCTGACTACTATTGACTGAAATATGTACAGGCTTTCCTTGCTTTATGCTTGGGTTACATTCCCTGAAAACCTCACGTTTTCACAAAACCTCACATGTTTCCTCCAGTCTGTGAGTTTGGCCACCTGTCTTGTTAGTTCTGGGCCACTCCTGGAAGGTTAAAGTCACCTAAGAGTGGCCTATAGTTGGGCCCATGCAGTGGTGTCTGCTTCTCTGTGGGAGGGATGGTCCCCTCAGCCTTGAAGGAGGCTGTGGTGCAGCCTTTCCTTAAGAGGCCATTGCTGGACCCAACCATCCTGGATAATTTCCATCCAATCTGTAACCTACCCTTTCTAGGGAAGCTAGTGAAGAAGATTACCAGGCTTCAGCTCTAGAGCAAATGGATTATCTAGACCCATTTCAGCTGGGTTTCAGGCCAGGGATCAATACAGAGACAGAGACAGTACTGGTTGTGCTTGTTAATGACCTGTGGTGGAGCTGGGACGGGGGTAGTGCATTCATCTTGGTGTTCCCTGATCTCTCAGTGGCTTTTGATACCATCAACCACCATATCCTTTTGGGCCAGCTTCAGAGGCTAGGAGTGGGAGGCACTGTTTTGCAGTGCTTTTCCTTTTTTCTCTGTGGCCAATTTCAGTAGATGTTAACAGGGGTGAGACTCTTACAGGGCTCAACACTCCCCTTTTGTTTAATATCTACATAAACTATTGGTCATACATCCATTTGGGGTCAGGTATCACCAATATAATAATAGGGGCGTGGTGGCCCAGCGGGTAAGATGCCAGGCTTGACGATCGGAAGATCGCAAGTTCGGAGGTTCAAATCCCTAGCCCTGCGTGCGGAGTGAGCGCCCGCACTAGCTCCAGCTCTTGCCAACCTAGCAATTCGAAAGCATGCAAATGCAAGTAGATGAATAGGTACCACTTCGGTGGGTAGGTAACAGCGTTCCGCGCGCGTCATGCAGCCACATGACCGTGGAAGTGTCTTCGGACAACGCTGGCTCTTCGGCTAACAAATGGAGATGAGCACCGGCCCCTAGAGTCGGACACGACTGCACAAATGTGCGGGGGGAACCTTTACCTTTACCTTATCACCAATATGCTGATGACAGCCAATTATACTGTATATCTCAACCCCAGACTGACCAAATAATGCTGACCCAGGCTGTGCAGGCCTGGCTGGGGAGGAACAGACTCAGACTCAATCCTGACACGACTGATTAGCTGTGTTTGCTTGGCTCCTAGGGATAGTCCATCTTTAGTCTTTCATGTACTTCCCCATGTAAGACTGGTGCATAATCTGGGGGTCCTCTTGGATATTTTATTATTGTTAGCTGCCCAGAGTCACTGGTCTGAGATAGGCGGCTATATTTATTAATTAATTAATTACATACATACATACATACATACATACATACATACATACATACATACAGCAGGGTGGCCAGGAGGGCCTTTGCACAGGTTTGCCTGGTGCAACAGTTGTGCCTGTTCCTGGACTGGGAGTCCCTGGTGGCCCTGGAACTTCACAATTGGAGTACTGTAATGCATTCTACATATGCTGTCCTTGAAGACCACTCTGAAGCTACAGAATGCAGTGGCGTGAGCAGTGATGGGCATGCTGTGGTATGCACACGTGTCCCTGCTGCTTCGCGAGCTGCACTGGTAGCTAGGTGGCTTCTGGGTTCAAGTCAGGGTGCTAGTTATCACTTACAAATGCAGAGTCTGGCTACTTGAGGGACTGCCTGTTTCCATATGTTTCTACCCGTCCAGTGAGGTCAGCTAAAGTAGGCTTGTCTGGGTCCTGTTAATTAAGCAATGTCATCTTATGGTACGCAGGAAGCATGCCTTCTCAGTGATGGCTCCTGTCCTTTGGAATGGTATTGTACCAAATATCTGTTCTATTCCCACCTTACTGATGTTTCACAAATTGTTAAAAACCTGGTTGTTTCTGGGTTACTATGGTGGTTGAACCCTTTGGGTGTTTTTTTTTTGTATCCTTTTAGTTTTTTTGTGCTATGGGGTCAGTCTTTGGGTTGGTTGTATTCGCTTTTCTTTTACAGTATATGAGTTGTTTACTTTTAAATTCCTTTTTAATTGTAAGGCACCCAGAATCAGGTGGAATCAGGTGGCCTTTAAACTAAAATATTATATAAAATATTAAATACATGAAATGAATGCACATAAAGTGAGACACTGAACCAGTGTAAAAAGGAGCTGTATGATATGGTGTTAAATTTTTTAACCAAATGCATTGACAAATGTGCTCATAAATTTTAAAAGCTTTATTCTTAAGCACTACATTACTCAAACGTGTTTGCTTCTTTGTCTTATGTTCTATGTACAGTGAAAGTATTTTATCCATCTTTTCTACAGATGAATTTCTAATGCATGTGGTTATCATGACAAACAAAGAGGTAGAATGCACAGTGGCACTGTGAATTCTATTAACTCTTCATGACATTGTGCACATTAGACTTGCCCAAGTTAAAACTCATTCTTGGACTGAGGATCCCTCACCAGCTTTGGCACAATGTAATATGACCAATTTGTTTCTAATTTTAGAAAGGTCCTTTTCCTTTTCATTTTGGGGAACAGATGTTGATGGCTATTTTGACACCGTAATAACAGTATTGTAGGTATGAAAGTAAGTGGCTACAAGACACACTACTAGAATTGCACAACAGAACAGTAAATGTGTGAGTGAGAGTAGAAAGAGGTTTTGGGAAGAAAATATTTAAGAGGTTTGGATGGGAAGAAGTCTTGGCATGTTTCCAGACCTTTGGTATAAATTGTCTATGCTGGCACAAATCACATAATAGTGATTTTTTTTTTTACATAAAGCGAACTCTTGGACAAAAATGATCAATCACATAATAGCTAATTTGCATAAAACAAATTTGCATAAAGAGATACCTGTATCTAGATTTCTAGATTCTACATTACTGATTGCCATAATATATCCTTAATATAAAGATGAGAGTTATTACCATGTTCCTTTCTACATTATTTATGAGATGTAAGTACATCTTTCCTCACTGTAGACTGAAACAGTATATTAACATCTATATTTGACAGTGGTTACAGTAACTAATTAACTGAATAAACTAGAAATAAATTATCCAAGAATATGCAAGAAACAAGTGTGAAATTATGCCTTATATTGATCCACCCATGCATTTCCTCTTTTTAAAAATATTGTTTTATTGTATTATAAGATGCAAGTAATACATTATATTATTTGGGTACAGTGGTGTTTATACAGTATTAAGAAGAGATTATTAACACTATGATGAATTTTATTTCATCAGAACGAATGTGAATTGACTGAAAACATGCAGAAGAATACATCTATTATAATGCATGGCCTTTCACAAGGCAGTGAAGACCTAGATGTTCCCTCAGGCATTTGGGACAGGATGACAAGCAGGTCCTGCTGGTTGATCTGTTTAGTGCTTCTTTTCAATGATCGGAAGTGGAATGATTTTGTACATTATATGTATGGAAATTTCCTTGAAGAAGTTTTAATATTTTATTTTATTTAATGTAACCTAGAAATCATTTCTGTTACTATATTGTCTCCTCTGAACATGACATTAAATTTAAAGACAGTCATAAATTCTTCAGGTATATCTACAATATCTAGTATTCTTAGGCTGACCATACAGTCCCGTTTTTTCCCCTTTTCTCAACCATCCTGTTGTTTTAACATAAATGCCGGTTTTGTCCCATTTTTCAGGAACAGGCAGAGGCGGACCAGCCGACCGGAAGGAACCCAGAGGAGGAATCGCCCCCGCCCACCAGCACGCGGCAAAGGAGGTGGGAGAGGCGGGCCCAGCACCGCAACAGGCAGAGGTGATTCCCCTTCTGGGTTCCCTCCAATCAGCTGCTCTGCCCCCGCCCATCGCGCTGCCTGCCCCGCCCCTCCCACGTGCTGATAGGTGGAGGTGAACCCCCCAGCCCCCCCAACCAGCCACTCCACCCCCGCCTGTTCCTCTTGTCCTGTTTTTGTCTCAAGGAAATATGGTCAGTCTAAGTATTCTATTCACTATTCCTCAACAGTAAAGTACTGAACTGGAATACAAAACAAGGTTTGTAAAACTATGGAATCACTCTTACTGTTCTGCGATACAGAATAATAATGATTTTTAAAAATAGTACAGCAGTTAGATTTATTTGCTGCTGACCATGCCCACATGATCATCCTGAGGGTAGCTAAAGGCAATTGATGGTTCCCAGAGGTATCCATGGCAGTGTTACAGCTTTAGTTTTAACCCAAATCATGATCATTAATTCAATCTGTCTAAATTTAATTCTCCACCAAAATTTCCTGTCTCAGTTTGTCCTATTCCTTCCCTCTGTATTTTATTTCCTACAACAATTCTATCCATACAGTCATCATGTAATATATCACAAGAAAAAACAAGTAAGAAAAAACACCATCTCTATACTAACATTCTTCAGCAACTAATAAGGAAAAATCTCTAGTTTAGATCTATTTACAATTTTAGGTAGCATTATAAAGTAAAGGTAAAGGTTCCCCCAAACAGTCGTGTCTGACTCTAGGGGCCGGTACTCATCTCTGTTTGTTAGCCGAAGACCAGCTTTGTCCGAAGATGCTTCCTCGGTCATGTGGCCGGCATGACGCGCGTGGAACGCTGTTACCATCCCAGCGAAGTGGTACTATTTATCTACTTGCATTTGCATGCTTTCGAATTGCTAGGTTGGCAAGAGCTGGGGCGAGTGCAGGAGCTCACTCCGTCATGTGGGTCTAGGGTCTCAAACCTCCAAACTTGCGACCTTCCGATCGACAAGCCTGGCATCTTAACTACTGAGCCACTGTGCCTCTTCTAGGTAGCATTATAGAAACAGAAATAAATGAACAGTCTCAATGACTAATTTTTTTAAATTGAACTTTCTTTTCATATGAAATAGAAGAAACAGAAAGAAAGCATGCATTTAAGCACATAATGTGCATGTCAAGTTTATTTTTCTGTGAAATATCTGAAAATCAGATAGCTTTGTGATTTTAGCACTGGTAAAAAGATGAATTTGCAAGGAAAGTGAAGAAGACAACCAGCAGCAAGGTGAATGGACAATTACAGCAGCAATGGGTATACTGTTAGAAGACCTGAAGGACCAGGTTGGGGACAGATCTTCATGGAAAAAATCTATCTATGTGATCACTAAGAGTCAACACTCACTTGATGGCACATAATTCAACTTTTTGATTGATTGATTGATTGATTGATTGATTGATTATGTCCAGAAAACACTGCATTTCAATCAATGTAATGAAAGAAAATAATTGTGGTCAGAAATACACATCAGTATAGATATAAGACAGTCTGAACAAGCTGGTATAGTCTGCTATTTTTCTAAGTTCATTAATATAATAATCTTAAAGAAAATAAAGCATTTGTTTCTTACTTGCAGTACCATCGCTAATCTCTTCAAGTCCAGTAGTTATACCAGCATCAATGGAACTCATTATTTTATCAATCTGCAAGGGAAAATAGGGAATTTTTAAAAGATCTATCATATGTAAATGAAAATGTAATTGTACACAATATAAATTGTAGAGGCAAAATAATTACTTTTGTTATTTAAATTATACTATAAAATTGAGACACACACATATGCAAATAACACAAAATGAACAGCTGAAGCTGAACTATTATTATCATTATTTTCAAAGATATTCAGATGCTCATAATACAGAATCCAAACAGTGCGGGAGCCATTTCATTAAATATGTATGTAAATGACCAACTAAATAGGTCTGTAACAGGTGTTGTTATACAACATACATGGAAGGATGTGTTGGGGTTTGATATACCCAGGAATTTACAGCTAGATATAAATTATACAGAGAGGCTTGATTTCTAGGTGAGAGGTGAAATATTCTGCAGTCACCCAATTAGCAGCCATTGTTGTAGTGCTGATGTGTCAGTGTGTGACTCATACAACAGGTGCTAAGAGTTAAGTTGGGTGTGGTAGATAACGAGAGTGACCTATAATGTGATTGGTCAGTTTATCTATAAAAGCAGAGATATTCTGTATTCCATTTTATTCCCATTTTCTCATTCAACCTCTGTATGCTGTATCGTTGGTTATCATTTGTTACCTGTGTGGAAGTGATCTGTAAATACGTATGTATATAAAGTAAATAGGCTATTTTATATAATCTCTGTGTGAGTGTCTATTTGCTATACAGACTAAGGATCACTGGTGCCTAGGAGAGAAGCAGGCCGCTCCATCCGCTCGCCCTTTAACAGGATGGAAGGATGGAACGATGGAAGGATGGATGGATGGATGGATGGATGGATGGATGGATGGATGGATGGATGGATGGAAGGAAGGAAGGAAGGAAGGAAGGAAGGAAGGAAGGAAGGAAGGAAGGAAGGAAGGAAGGAAGATTAATACATGATCTCTGAATATTTAATATTGTCAAATACAGGCACACTTTGAATTATTTATATTTGTATTCCACCAATTTCCTTTTCTTTTTCTTACGAAACTGCCAAGTATATATTATCAGGCCTGAGGGTCCCAGGGGACTGGGGAGATTTTGCGATGGCTCCCTTACTATAGTTAATATCATCCTTTTTCTTTGCCTTACTAAAATGCCTTACTTGAAAGTTTTGACCAACTAAAGCTATGATGGGTAGCATAGGTCAATATGTTTGTGTGCCTTTTAATTGTGACTGTTTTTTATGTATTTATTGTTTTTAATTAAGTGTTGTATGCCACCCAAAGTCACTTTTATGTGAGATGGGTGGCTACATACATACATACATATGGTATGTATATTTTATACAATGGTTTATTAGGTATTTGTTCTACATGCATCTTTATTCTACATGCACTATGCACTTCCACATTTTTCATTGTCAAAAACATTATTACAGGAAGACTGGCACACTTTTGCAGAAATAACAGAGGAAGATAAGTTTAATTAAACTGTGGAGTCCTTGGTGCTCTCTGAGCCTTGTTGTTTAATTAAATTTTTATTTTTCTCAATATGGGGTATATGCAGAAACTTGTTTATTGACTTTCTGAGTGTACTGCATCACAATTCATGTTTGAAGCACCTTAGTTGCACAAACTTCAGTTGATGTCATTTTCTGAATGTTTAGCAAGTTCAAATGTTTTATCAATTGATCTGGAACAATCACAGAAATATTCCTTCAAATGAGATACTCCTATTTGAACTTTGATTTGCATATAAGTATTTCAGATGAAAAAGAAGTCAAGATACTGACAAATATCCTGAGTATTGGTATACTGTGTGTATCTTCTAGTTGGCGGGATGTGGGCACCTGTATATTTATTTGCAAGGTAGTCTCTAGTTTAAAGATCCCAACCTGCATTGAATAATGTGAGCATCCTTGAGATACAACTGAGCTTTGATTGCACTTGTAGCATACTTTTGGATTGAATTGAAAATTGAATGGTTGTGCACCACCCAGAGTCACTTTCATGAGATGGGCAGCCATATAAATTTGATAAACAAACAAACAAACAAATAAAAATTAACCAAAATGTACCCAAACTGACCATATCCTTATAGTTACCAGGGAATGCTGCATGTGATATGGGTACAACTAACACTAGTAACTTAGTCCACTTTTTCTTTGCCTTACTAAAATGCCTTGACCCACTAAAGCTATGGTGGGTAGCATAGGATTGGCCCCATCTGATAGCAACCATGGCATATGAAGTAAGTAAAAGCTGTAAGAGGAATTTTAAGGGAGAGTGCACAGGGAGAATAAGAGAGTGTTTATAACAAGTATTTCTTCTAAGTCAAGAGTTTGTACTTGGTTAACCCAACAGCCTGAGAAAGTAATAACAAGACAAAATAAGAATCTTTTTACTAGTGGTTCTCTAAGAAGAAAAGATGATGAACAGATAGAAAGCTGTAATAGTGATCTGCAATGCTTGTGCCCTATGTGTCTTCCTGCTGGAAAACAACCTGGTATATATTTGAAGAAAAAACTAAAGGATTGAAGTACTTCAGTTGATGAGAAAGGATAAGGATTTAACAGTAAAAAAAACCCCACAGCTCTATAACAGACAATGGAGGCAGCCTTCCTTAATGAGAACAGACAAACAAAGAAACGAGCAATGAATAACAACCAGAAGCAAGAGATATAGAAAATATTCTATATTGGGAACAGTTTTCAGGCCCTTGCAGTTGAAACAAGTCCTGAGTGTTCAGGAGAAGAAAAAGAGACACTGGAGAATGATATAAATGGCAGAAAGGATGCAACTGTGCTACATAAAAAGATAAGAAGAATCACCATGGTTGGTGATACCCAGCTACAAGAGACTGAAAGAAACATACGTTGATTGGTGCCATCAGTTCTGCTGATGTTGCAAAGAACACTATAAAAGTATCATAACAGTCTTTGAAAATCTTGGAAGAAAATGGGGAATCAGATGATATTCTCATCCATCTTTCCATTCCATGGAGTAGAGTCAGAAAGAGAAAGAACTACTGCAATTCAATGACTAGGTTCGCAAATAGTGTTGATGGGAGAGATTTGTTTTCTGGGATTATCGTCTAAATAACTAGATGATGGACTGCTGGCATGAGATGTGTTGCACCCTACAAGAACTGGTAAAAATGTATTTGGCAAAAAAAAAAACATGATGAGAGTGATAAGGGGACTGGATTCCAGGAGCAGGGAAGGGTTAGGGGAAAAAAAAGCTTAAAGTAAGGACCTCATATAACAAAGTAATGTAACAACTTCATAACAAATTGAATGATACTATGTTTCAAAGAGTGGGATTAAAATGACTAATTTTCATTAATTAGATTATGCTGAAGAGTCGGAGAGTGAGTGAATGTAATTTTGAGTTATCATAAATTGGCTTTTTACTTCTTTATAGTTTTATGCTGTTTTGATGTTTTGAACTGTGTTGTATTTGCTAGCTGCCTAGAGTTGCTATGGCAACATGGGCAGCCATACACATCAAAACAAATCAATCAATCAGTCAAATGGACCGGATGGAATAGATGCATTTATTATGTATGATTCCTTGTTATCTCTTTTTAATTAATGACTCCACATTATCACAACCACCAAACCTTCAACTGTCATTTTTGGGGGGAGGGGGAGCATATTTATTGAGCAGGCAATATACATCAGGTCTGAATTTATTTTGGTTGTATTCATGTGTTCCATTATTGTTGTCAAACTGTTTTCTAACAGTTTCACCATGGATAATGAACATAAACTGCCTTAAACTTTTTGAAAGGATTTGGCCTTTTAGATCAATACTGCCTATGCTGATACAGGTAGTCCCCGACTTTTATGACAATCGGGACTGGAATTTACATCACTAAGCGATGCGGTCATAAAGCACGGGGAGGGTGCATGAGGGTGTGCAGGGGTGCAGGAGAGGCGCGGCAAGCGTTGGGGAGGGTGCGTGTGGGTGCGAGGGGGTGTCTTAGAGGCACAGCACAGGTCAGGGAGGGAGCACAAAGGTGCATCACAGGTTGGGGTGGCTGTGTGAGGGTGTAAGGGTGCAATGCAGGTCAGGAAGGGGGTACGAGAGTGTGAGGGGGTGCGTGAGAGGCACGATGTAGTTCGGGGAGGGTGGTGCATGAGGGTGCACGAGTGGCCAGTGCAGCATGCATGCAGAGGGGCTGGGGGAGGGTGCACGTGTGGGGAAGACTTACCCCAGCAACTTGTGACCTTCCCTGCCGACTTCCCCATTGACTTTCTGGGGAAGCTGGCAGGGAAGTTTGCAAACGGCAGTCACGTGATTGCGGGGTGCTGCAACCGGTCATAAGTGCAAACCGGTTGCCAAGTACCCAGATTGTGATCACGTGACCATGGGGGTGCTGTGACGGCCAGAACTCCAAGGACCATCATTGTAACCACCATTCATTCAGTGCCTTCGTAACTTCGAATGGACATTGAACAAATGGTCATAGGTTGAGGACTACCTATAATGATCAGAAGGTGCTTTGGCAGAGGTCTTTTTTTAGCATCTAGTAGAATTTGTCTAAGAGTGGATATGAGATGCAGTTCTCTGTATTTTGATTCACTCTTTTTCCTCCCTGAATAGTTCTTACCTGTAATATACCAATTTAAGAAAAAAAATATACAATACTTACTTCTTCCCATTCTGAAGTAAACGATGGCGTTCTTTCAGAATTTCTTCTAGAGGTTTCTCGGACAGCTGAAGATTCATTCCAGTTTTGTCTTGCTTTGTGTTCATTAGGTGGATAGGAAACGAGATTTGAGTCTGATTTAGAAATGTATTTGGATAAATGAATGTCAAGAAGAGTCTTTGGCAAAGATCGTATTCTTCCAAGTGTACAAGCACGTTCCACAATTCCTGCAGCATTAACTACCCACTGATCCCCAGTTCTTGTGATACCAGCCAATGTATTAGCTTCTCCTAGAATATTTTTAGAAGGGAATATAGTTCTATTTAAAATTGGTGGTTTTTTCTTTTTAACCAGAAGACCAGTACTATTTTCTTGCGGAGATTGTTGTGGATTCAAAATACTGAGGTTCAAACTAATTTTCTGGTTCAGATCATCCTTTGGACAAGTTTTTCTGTACAGCTGAAGTGGGTTTTCAGGTGGGTCACAAGCAGGTGATGATCCATGAAGAAGGCCAGCAAACTGCTCAAAAGGATGTGCTTCTAGATGGTCACTGTCAATGGATGTTTGCTGGGTTTCTGTAAAACATAATGATCCTTTCAGTTTATTATTTTAAATATTATTTTAAATAGAAACTGTCCTCTCCTTTAACAGTAATGTGTTGTTGCTTGCAAAATTAGGAAAAAATCTGACAGTAGTATTAGAGACAATCATATTTGCCTTTTTATTAAGTCAGCTAATTAGCTGGAACTAATTGTGAAATTAATCATAACATAGAGACAAAGAATATATTTTAGTACATATTTATAGTATAGTTCTTGAATTAGTCCCTTACTTTGAGAATCTTACCCTTATTAAATTTCTATGAAGTTGACACAAAAGAGAATCACACAATTTGGTGTGTCATAATCTTTTAAAATCTAAATTCTCTTTATTTAATTTGGAAGATATATATGTAAGCACTGAAAAAACAAATAATCTACAATGGTGGCAAATAGCCCCGAAAATGTAAAATGAAGTCTGTGACTTCTTGCATGTTACAGTTTTTCTTAAATATCCTTGCTTTTCTACATCTGCATGTCTAATGTATGTTTGTGTAAACACTAATAATAAGTTCATTTATCAATTGAAATAACATGCCCATAATGAAACCTGACAGTATCTAGAATTGAGCTGTTTCAATATACTGAATATTTCTTTTGCTTTCACCTTTGTTCTTGTTCAGGACTTAGTACATAATATCCACTTTGAATCATCTTTTCCTTGGTGTTCATCCAATATAAACTAAAGATAGAACTAATAAAATAATTTAAGCTCCAATTAGAAGAATATGTGCTTCAACCTGTTAATGGTATGTTTTACTTATTTATTTATCCTTGGGGACACACTGGAATGGGGGTTCAGTTTTCCTCGTGGTCCACAGCTCCCCCTCCCCCCAGCAAAGTGGCAGACAGTTCTATGGGTCAGCTGAGGAGGAGGAGTGATTTCCAACACTCCCTGCCAGATTTCCACAGCAAAGTCAATGGGGAAGCTGGCAGGACATTGGAAGCTGCCCCTGTTCCCACTGCTGTGCCCGATTGGCTGGCAGCAAGGCCCGATGGGCAAGCAGCAATTGGCTGCTTTGGAACCAAGGCCGAAATTTGAAATCTCTTAACGGTGGTGGGTGGTGAGGAAAGGTCAAAGGAGCGACTCAGATGCCTGCTGGCAAGGTAGGGCTGGCTGGGGATATTAGGAACTCTGTAATGAAAACCCCCTTCACATTTCCTATGTTGGATTAATAGTCATAGGGGGCTCGGATTCAGAGTGATAAGATGAAGAAGAGCAGCCAGCTCCTGAAGCGGCCTTGGAGGACGAGCAGTCAGCTCTAGGGGCACCAAATGAACAGCCACCTGAGCAGGCAGAGGAGGAAGGGCCAGCCAGCAATCAGTGGGGACAGCTGCTGCTGCTCAGGGAAGATGAGGACTCGGAATTGCCACCCCCTCCCAATGCGAGAGCACAGAGAGCAGAACGGAGAGCAGAACAGAGGAAGTCAGCGAGGTTACTTGCAAGGAAGCAGCCTCGCCCTCCTAAATGAGCCCTACTGGGGCTGCTCCTATTTAAGGAGAGCTATGAGCTCAAGACTGGTGTTGGAAACAACCGTTCATTAACTCAGGCTCTCTGTGCCTTGCCTGTTAACTATGAACCTGGACCGGCTGACAACCTCGCTAATGCCTTGGACTTCTGGATTTGCCTGACCATTCTTGTGCCTGCTCCCTGGACTTTGGACTCTTTATTTAGGCAAGTTTGCTGGACTTGTGAGAACTTGGTTGCTTTTACGTGCGCGTGTTTGCACATTTTAATTTATTTATTTATTTATTTATACGTTAACTTGTATTACCGCTCCATCTCCCCCGAGGGGGACTCTGGGCGGTTTACAGTACAACAGTTTAAAATCTTTAAAAGTAACTACAATTTAAAATACATTACAAAACTAATACATTAAATATAAAAATCCAATAGGCGATAGATGGTTCTCTTTAAAAGGGCTCTATGGCACTAGCCATCCCCAAGAGGAACTATTCCCATTCCCATACCACGCGAGGCGGCACAGCCAGGTCTTTAAATTCTTCCGGAAGGATAGGAGCGATGGGGCCTGTCTCACCTCTGGGGGCAGAATGTTCCAAAGAGTGGGCGCCACCACGGAAAAGGCTTGCCTTCTGGACCCCGCCAAGCGACACTCCCTTGACGACGGGGTCCGAAGCATGCCCTCTCTACATGATCGAGTGGGACGGTTTGAAGTCATGGGGATGAGATGGTCCCTCAGGTAGCCTGGTCCCATGCCATGTAGGGCTTTAAAGGTCATAACCAACACCTTGAATTGCACCCGGAAGCACACTGGCACCCAGTGCAGCTGGCGTAACAGAGGTGTCACATGGGCCGATCTAGGGGCACCCATAACTGCACGCGCAGCCACGTTTTGGACCAGTTGAAGCTTCCGGATACTCTTCAAGGGTAGCCCCATAACAAAGCGCATTGCAGTAATCTATGTGAGAGATGACCAGGGTACGGAGGGACTCCTGATCTAGGAAAGGGCGTAACTGGCGCACAACACGAAGTTGTGCAAAGGCCCTTCTGGCCACGACTGCCACCTGGTCTTCAAGCAGGAGTCGTGAGTCCAGGAGGACCCCCAGATTCCGCACTGATTCCGAACGGGGTAGTGCAACCCCATCCAGAACCAAAGATGGTAATTTCCCAGATCTAGAAGAACCATCAATCCACAGCCACTCCGTCTTACCAGGGTTCAGCTGAAGCCTGTTGTTCCCCATCCAGACCCCCACAGCCTCCAGGCACTGAGAGAGGGCGGCCACTGCATCACTTACTTCACCAGGGATGGAGATGTACAATTGAGTATCATCAGCATACTGATGATATCTCATCCCATGGTGACGGATGATCTCACCCAGTGGTTTCATGTAGATATTAAATAGGAGAGGTGAAAGAACTGAACCCTGTGGCACCCCACAAACGAGGGGGCGAGAGTTGGATCTTTCATCTCCTATTACCACTGATTGGGACCGGCCCCAGAGGAAGGAGGCGAACCAGCGCAAAACTACGCCGGCCACCCCCAATTCCTTGAGCCGTTCCAAAAGGATACCATGGTCGATGGTATCGAAGGCCGCTGAGAGGTCAAGGAGAGCCAGGATGGATGCACTTCCTCCATCCCACTCCCGCCAGAGATCATCTGTAAGCGCGACCAATGCAGTTTCCACCCCATATCCCGGCCTGAAACCTGACTGGAAGGGGTCCAGATAATACGTTTCATCCAGAATCCTCTGGAGTTGCAAGGCCACCACTTTCTCAACCACCTTCCCCAAAAAGGGGAGGTGGGAGACAGGATGAAAATTGCCCAATACAGTAGGGTCCAGCGATGGCTTCTTGAGCAGGGGGTATACCAGCGCCTCTTTAAAAGCATCTGGAAACACCCCCTGCTCCAGAGATATATTAACCATCGCCTGGACCCAACCACAGGTCACCTCCCTGGCTGCTTGAACCAGCCAGGAAGGGCAAGGGTCTAGATGGCATGTGGTGGCCTTCACACTCCGGAGGATCCTGTCCACTTCCTTAGGTCCAACAGGATCAAACCGTTCCCAGATAACCGGGTAATGACGTTCCCTGGGCATCTCTCCAGACTCCGCCTCACGCTTGGAGTCTAACTTAGACCGGATCTGAGCGATTTTATCCTGCAGATGCTTAGAAAATTCTTCCGCATGGCCCTGTAGGTGGGTCACAGACTCCACCTTCCCTAAAAGTGATCGTGTTATCTTAAACAGGGCCGTCGGACGGCAATCTGCGGATGCAATAAGAGCGGAGAAATATTGACGTTTCACCGCTCTTACCGCCACAAGGTAGGTCTTAACTGCGACTCTAGCTTGTGTTCGGTCAGATTCAGTCTTTGTCTTTCTCCAGCGGCGCTCTAGGCATCTCTTAGCCCTTTTCAAGACCCTCAACTCCACCGTGAACCATGGGGAGTATTGGGTCAGATGTGGCAAGAGAGGCCGTACAGGTGCGATCCTGTCCAAGGCCCCGGCCGCCTCCCTATTCCAGGCTGCGGCCAGGACCTCCGCTGGACTGTGCAATAGATCCTCGGGTATACCACCCAGCTCCTTCTGGAACCTCATAGGGTCCATTAGTCGCCGGGGGCGGACCATTCGAATGGGTCCTGCCTCCCTGCGGAGTGGGGCGGCATATGAGAATCTCAAGGCCACCAGGGCATGATCTGACCATGACAGTGGGGACAGATCTAACTCTCCCCTCAGATCACCTTGCCACTGCTCCGACAAGAAGACTAAGTCTGGAGTGAGGCCACTGTCTCGAGTCAGGTCTCGAATAATCTGAGACAGGCCCATGGCTGCCATGGTAGCCATGAACTCCCGAGCCGCCTCTGAGACACGTCCCAGGGAAGGCAGGTTGAAGTCCCCCAGAACCATAAGCCTGGGGAACTCCACCGCCAACCCCAAGACAGCGTCTAGCAGCTCAGGCAGGGAAGTTGCTACGCAGCAGGGAGGCTGGTACAGCAACAACACCCCCAACTACTCTTGAGAACCCAACTTGAAAAACAGGGCCTCACACCCAGTCACTTGTGGAGCAGCGCCCCTGAAGGCCACCAGAGATTCCCGGATGACAACCGCCACCCCTCCTCCCCTGCCCCGGGGTCTCAGCTGATGCCACACCTGAAACCCGGCTGGGCACATCTCAGAGAGAGCTACTCCTCCCTCTGCACTCAGCCAGGTCTCTGTAATACACGCCAGGTCTGCCCCCTCCTCCGTGATCAGATCGCATATGAGGGGGGCCTTGTTGTTAACAGACCTGGCATTAAGTAGCAGCAGCCGAAAGCCAGGGCGCCCGAGGATCCTCTGACCAGGGCCTGGGTCTGAACCTGAGGGGCCGGAACACGCCACCGGTAACAAACACTGGGGGCGTCTTCCCCGAAGATGGTCTGCCCCCCAGTTCCCGTCATAACATCCCCGTCCCATCACCACTTCGATCGGGCACCCCACCCAATTGCCCCCAGAGTTTCCAGGCCCAGATGCCTCCATTCCTGGCCCTCCGGAAACCCTGAGTTGTCCTCCGGGCCCCCTCCATGCACACATCTTCCACACTCAATCGTCCCAAGGAGATGATAGGTCCCCCAGCGCACCAGCTTCTGCTCTCGGCGCCAGGAGGGCCAACCACCCCCACACATTCACTCTGCCCCCTCACCCCCTCTCACTGATAGCAAGGGGGCATCATCCACTCCTGCCCACCACCCATCTCTCACTCAGGGGTGGGCACTCATACATACATACAATCTTGGGTCCCCCCGACTCTCTCACACTCAGGGGAACCCACAGTCAAACACCCGGGGACCCTACTAAGTTTCTGCCACCTCTACGTGGATGGGGATAAATTTAATAAAATTTCCAGTTGTTAAAAATTGTTGAAAAACCATGGGAATTCCCCTACATCCAGCATTCAAAGTCTCTCTGGTGGTCAATAGATGTTAAAAGTCTATAGGGCTCTACAGTTAACATACAGCCCTTCCTACGTCTCAGCCCAGGATAACCGGGGCTCACCAGGAGGTCTGCCAGGGGGGGCCGCCAGTCTGCTGGGCTCACCCTCAGCATGCCAGAGTCCATGGGAGTAATGCCCGCGCTCCGCTATTCTGCGCTCCGCGTTCTGTTGCCGTTTTGCTGCTCTGGAGATTTTTCCATTTGTTGAGGAGGTCTCGGAGATTATTTGTTTGGCTTCCTCTCCCCACCATCCAGTACACAGTCGGGATCCACAGGAGTTGGCCCAGCACAACCGGGCTAGCACAACTCTCCTCCACCAAATCTCCATGCCAGACTCCCCCGCCAACAAACACTCATACACTCCGTAGCCCTGCCCAGTCCTCCATTCGTGGCTACGGAGGCTACGAACCGGAGGAGCTCCATCCAGCTTACTCCAGCGTCGTCCTAACCATTTGTAAGTTGGAGATAGTTGTTGGGTAGTTGGGTTAAAGAGGTGTTAGCTCAGTTTCTCCGTCTCTCCTCAGTTCTTCGTTCGGGCGCTGCGGAGGTTACAATTCTGAAGAGCTCACCCTACTCCGTCATGAATCTTAAAGCCGGGGGTTCGGGTGTTCAAAGCTCCTCTGCCGTCCTCTCCCGTCCCGTTTCAGTCAGTTATTAAAAGTTAGTTGGTATAGTTGGTTAATCTGAGGGGGTATTCACTCCAAAACCGAGCTCCCCACAAACTTCTCAGAACAGCTCATCTCGTTCGTGACCGCTCCCGGTCGCCATCTTTTTGAAGATCATAACAACATAACTTTTCGTTGCTGCTTGCTATAAGTAAAAGTTTGCAACTACCTCTTATGTATTTGTGTGTGCCTGGCCCGAGACAGGACAGTTTGTTTCCAACCCCGCCCCTCCTTTGGGGAAACAGGAGGTGGTTGTTTGCTCAGCCAGCACAAAGTAAATGGAGCAGCTTCTCGCAGAGAATGCACAGCTTACACAGCAAGTTGGTCTCCTTACCACTCAGCTGACTCAGCTCCAATCTTCACAATCTTCTGCTGCAGCAGCTGCGCCCCCACGCCAAAAATGCCCTGTCCTTGTGCCGGAGAAATTCGATGGGATGCTAGCTCAGTTTCCTGCCTCTTTTGCTCAGTGCAAACTGTACATGAGTCTGCATCATGATGACTTCCCGACAGAATGTCATAAGGTGGGATTTCTAATAAGTTTGCTGTCTGGTCCTGCAGCTAGGTGGGCTACTCCCTTGCTTATACAACAGAGCCCCCTGCTGGACGATTTTGATTAATTTAGCTGACAACAGCAAATTATGTAAGAGGATCCTATTAAAATTCAGACTGCGAATAGACACATTAGGGAACTGAAACAGAGTCGCCAGCCAGTAGCAGAGTATATCAGTAACTTCCGTCTTTGGCTCAGGATTTCAAATGGAATAATGAGGCCTGGACTGAGTGCCCACAGACCCTTCAGGTTCTCATGCACCTGTGTCTCTGTATTGACGGCCACCTTCAGCAACGAAAGGCAAAGAGATGCTCCTCAATGGCACCTTTACTCACAATGTGTTAAACACCCTCACTGCAGGGCAGTTGGCCCTACCTCTTCAGGATCTCCCTCATCAATTTATGGATTATGCGGATGTGTTCAGTGAGAAGGAGGCAGACCAACTTCCACCCCACAGGCCCTATGACTGTCCCATCGATCTGATTCCTGGAGCCAAACTTCCAGTGGGCTGCATATCCTCCTTGTCAGAACCGGAGCTGGCAGCCCACAGAGACTTTATTGACAAAAATCTGAAGAAGGGATTTATAAGACCCTCTTCTCTTGTACCTGTACCCGTGCTGTTTGTAAAAGAAAAAAAAAAGGTGAACTGAGATTATGTTGTGATTATAGAAAATTAAATGAGATTACCATAAAAAATTGATACTCTCAGAGCTCCTGGAACTGTTGCATAATGCTCAGGTTTTCACCAAACTAGACCTGCACAGTGCATACAATCTAGTGCAGATCCAGAAAGAGGATGAGTGGAAAACTGCTTTTCATACCCGATATGGACACTTTGAATGGTAATGCTGTTCAGATTGTCCAATGCTCCTGAGATCTTCATGCACTTTATGCATGATGTGTTCTGGGATCTCCTTGATAGGTATGTCATAATTTATCTGGATGACATACTGGTCTTCTCCCCCTCTTCAGAAGAATACACACAACATGTAAAAACCGTGTTACAGCACCTACGAGAACATCATCTCTACACCAAGCTGGAGAAATGTCAGTTTGCACAAACAACCGTTTACTTTTTTGGGCATCACATTTCCCCTACTGGCATCTCCATGGACCCAGGCAAGGTCGAAGCACTCCAGACTTGGCAACCCCCACATCGGGTTAAGGATGTACAACATTTATTGGGGTTTGCCAATTACTACCGTGTGTTCATACCCTGGTTTGCTGAACTCACCACACCCTTGACAAACTTACTGCAAAAAAGAACCAAGTTTACATGGGGTGAGGCTGAGCAATGATCTTTTGAAATCCTGAAGGATGCATTCACCTCTGAACCCATCCTCCGGCATCCAGACCTCTCATGGCCATTCATAATAGAAACTGACGCTTCGGATGTTGCCATTGGGGCAGTATTGCTTCAAGCAGATCAGCAGGCAGGTATCCTGTTTCCGTGCGCTTATTACTCCCGGAAGCTTGCGCCTACAGAAGGAAATTATACTATTTGGGACAAGGAGCTTCTGGCTATTAAGGTTGCTTTTGAGGTTTGGCGACACCATCTGGAAGGGGCCCAACATCCTGTTGAAGTACAAACCGACCACCGGAATCTGGAACACCTAAAGACTGCCATAAAACTAAACCAATGACAGATCCGGTGGTCAGTTTTTCTCCCGGTTCAACTTCAAAGTAACATACATTCCTAGTGGGCAGAATCAACGAGCAGATGCTCTTTCCTGTAAACCATAATACAGCCGCTTAGAGAACCAAATACCACCACTTCCTTTAGAGAAGTTTGCTGATGCCCAGACTACGATAGACCTTCTCCAGCAAATTCAGGAGCAGAAAGAACAGGATCCTTATGTCCAAGCTCGTAGACAGGAACTCTCGCAGATACCTGGAGATCAATTCAACCCTTGGACTTGGAAAGGTGACCTATTGTGCTTCCGGGGATGCTACTACATATCAGCGGACTCACTGCGTGGTGTAATCTTACAACTGTGCCATGACAGTCTCGCAGCTGGCCACTTCGGACTTTTAAGACTTTACATTTAATTTCAAGAGACTTTTGGTGGCAGCGCATTTGGAGCGATGTGAGTCAATACGTGATGTCCTGTCCCATTTGTCGGCAAGCCAAGAACGCAACCAGAAAACCTTCAGGTCTCTTGCTACCACTCCCTACACCAAGGCGTCCATGGGTGGCCATAACCATGGACTTTATCACTGTTTTACCCATATTCAAAGGGGCATCAACAATCCTTGTGGTAGTTGATATGCTAACCAAGATGGCACATTTTATTGCCTGCTCCGGTGTTCCCATGGCTCAAGAGACTGCACAGCTGTTTATACACCACATGTTTAGACTCCATGGATTGGCTGAGAGTGTAGTCCCGGATCAGGGCCCACAGTTCACTGCCCAGTTCTGGCGGGCTCTTCTCAAGAGTCTAGGGGTCCAAATTCATCTGTCATCAGCGCACCACCCAGAGTCGGACGGAGGAACTGAACGGGTTAATGCCATCCTGGAACAATACTTGCACTGCTATGTAAATTTCCAGCAGGACAACTGGTCAGAACTTTTAGCCTTAGCAGAATTTGCATATAACAATGCGCAGTATACTTCCACCCAGATGTCCCCTTTTTTGGCCAACTACGGATTTCATCCTCGGTTCTTTCCATTGTCCTCTCCAGATTCCTCAGTCCTCAGTTCATACAGGAATTACAAGTGATCCATCAGGTTCTTCATGATCAACTAGAAAAAGCTAAAAAGGATTACGAATGATTTGCAGATTGACATCATCAAGTGGGTCCTTCTCTAGCCATTGGAGATTTAGTATGGCTATCCACTAAACATCTGTCCACACTGCGCCTGTCACAAAAATTGGATCACCGTTTCTTGGGACCTTTTCCTGTAGAAGCTGTCATTACCCCAGTAACCTTTTGGATTACATTACCTCCACACATTTGTGTACATCCTGTGTTTCATTGATTCCTCCTGGTTCCAGCAGCACCCGCCAGCCTGCATCAGTCTGTGGCACCTCCACCTCCGCCTGTTGATATTCACAGGGAACCTGAATATGAGGTGGCTCGTATCCTGGACTCCTGTATTTGCCAGGGACACCTCTAGTATCTGATTGACTGGAATGGATATGGCCCTGATGAATATTCCTGGGAAGATGAGAGCAATGTGCATTTTCCTCATCTTATGCAACTGTTTCACCAGCAATACCCACAGAAACCCAAACCTTGAACTCCAGGGGAGGCGGCCCATGAGGGGAGGGATAGTCTTGGACTTCTGGATTTGCCTGACCATTCTTGTGCCTGCTCCCTGGACTTTGAACTCTTTATTTAGGCAAGTTTGCTGGACTTGTGAGAATTTGGTTGCTTTTATGTGCGTGTGTTTGCACATAACTTTTTGTTGCTGCTTGCTATAAGTAAAAGTTTGCAACTACCTCTTGTGTATTTGTGTGTGCCTGGCCTGAGACAGGACAAATAATACAGGCTGATTCTAATGCAAGATTTCATTCCAAGAACCCTTCTGTAAACCAATTTTCATGCAAGTTGAATTGTGCACCACACACATGCGCAAAATTAGTGCCTGGCATTTTGCACAAAACTATGGTCATCAATTTTGTATCCTCTTGTATAATTTCAGAATTATGTAAGTTAGGGCTTACATAAACTTGGGACTGCTGGTATTATGAATGTTCACAGACCTAAACTTTTCTCTTAATTACAAGATAACTTTTAACATTTTATACAGTGCCACGAAACTGATCATAATATCAGAATTTTAACTGATAATCATGTTTTTAAATCAAAACAGACAAGACACAGCAGTTATAATTTATTTGGATGTTTAAAAGTTTTGATATGGATCTTAGAAGTTTCTGAACCAGTATTGACTTATTTTGGGTTTCCCCAAAGTTATATATTTTAGACTGATATGATTCATTCAAACCTTAAATCATGGGTTTTTATTAATGGTATGCTTCCTCCTTGATCAAATTTTTGTTGAGATACACATCAAAGGTGCCTTCTTTCTCCCTATATTTTTAATACGATTTTAGTACCTACTGCTAATGTGATTAGACTTTCTGAAAACATTTATAGAACTAATTTTTAGAAATGAAGCATTAATATTTTAGTACAGGATGATTAAATGTTTTGGAGATTTCTGTTCCTCATTTCATTGCATTAATACATGAATTTGGTATCTTGTCTGTTTACTCTATAATTTAGTGTAAACCAAACTTGATGCAATCATGTCACAGTCCAGGAGGACAGGGATTTTTAGGTTAGGTTTTGTCTTCTTTGCTTATCTTGCTATAAAAATTTCAAGGAATTATTCCCAAAATGGTAAATTTGAACTGATCACATGTTTATAAAAAGGAAGAAAATTGAGTCACATGGGCTAGAATATATGGGGTAAAATAAATGTGATTAATTTAACTCTGGAGTTGATTTACATTCTTAGTGGCCATCCATGTATATCCCGTTAGATTATATTAAATAAATTTGCAAGACACTCAATACTTTTCTTTAGTACACAGCTTTCCAAACTCTGTGTCGCCACACTTTAGTGTGTCGCAACACACAGTCTGGTGTGTCGCCACACAACCTGGAAGTGGCAGCGGGGGTGTGCACGGCGGCGGCGGCAGCGCGCAATCAGCGCTTCCGTGTTTTAGCAGAGGCCGCCGCTGCCGCCACTGCCATGCATGCCCCCACGCGCCCCTGCGCCGCCGCTGCTGCTGCCGCTGCTGTGTCACCAATGGTGGCACTTTGGAAAGCACTGCTTTAGTAAGTACATCCTGTAAGATTTTCACTGTGCAAATTACAAATACATGTTGTAAAAGGTGGATTCAACACTCCAGACTTTAAGGCTTATCATTGGGCATTTATCCAACCTTCAGTTACTGGCTAGAATAAAAACTATTAATATAACTCTGGTTCAATCACTGTGTTTTAAAGATTAATATGTTTTTCGCTTCCTGAATGGATTAAGATAGCAAGAACACTGTTTTTCAGGGACATGGAGCTTAGCAAATATAATTATCATACAACACGGACAAATCTAAACCTGATTGGCAGCTTTGTGCTGTCGATATAGGATGTCTGTCAACATTTCAGTTAGTTTTTATTTTCAGCAGGGGGGCAAGGAAGAAGACTGTCATGACATATAGTAAAGGATTTTGGAGCTCTGCTTTTTATAAAATAATTTCCAAAACCTTTTTGTTATTTTAAAATTATTATATTATGATTATTAAGTTTGAGATTATATTATTTCATTACTACTATTATATGTATTTATTCTTGTTTAATTAGTTTTACACAACAAAGCCATATAACAATAATATCATACAACCATGGGCACATACACACCCACAGACATATTCCTGTTATATATTTTGAAATATTATTTTAAGTGAAATATTATTTTGCAAACTTACATAAGAAAATAAAAGGTAGTCTATAGGTTGGCAAATATACCCCTTCAAACACTAAGGGTTTTGTTTTTTCATTCAGTTTTCCAATGCATACATACTGCATCAAGCTAATATCCCTCATTCTAAATACTATATAATGGAGAACTGGGGAGAGTTGAGCTATATGTTAAAGTAATAAAACTGCAATTTTTCTTATGAGTGAAATCTGAATTAATCAAACCTACAGAACAAAAATATGTGTATGAAAACAAGAATCAAGTTAGGAGATGAATAATGTTTGTAAAAAAATTTATCCATCATATTATATCAATAATAAGTACTGTGGTTGCCATAGCAAGGGATTCTAGTATGAAACAAAATATCTTGCTTGAAATGTGTGCCATAGCTATGGTAACAAGCACATTATGACACCTCTGCTACTAATCTACTTAAATTATCTTTATATTTGATTCAGAAAGAATATTAGTAATATAAATCTGAAAAACATCAAAAAGAGTTAGAAAAGGAGAGCATTCAGTAAGTTGCTGATGCTTTGTCCAAGGTATGTTTGCAGAAAATGTTGACACCTGTAAAGCAATTAGCAGGTAACTGCTTTGTGTTTTAATTAATAAATCACATTATTTATATGAATGAAAAATGATAAATAAGCTATATCATAAAATAGGTATATAAATATTACAGAAGAGATTACAGAATTTGATGAATGGGGTGGTGTGTGTTTGTGTGTATGTATGTGTATATAATACTGTATATAATACATGAATAAACAGCACAGACTCATCATTCTCTTTAAATAGCAAATAAACTTGGATGGATGGTACTATGGAAGCAAACGTTAAAAAAACTACGAAAGAGATGCTTCTTTAAACTTGAAAATATCCAATTAATTACATATTTTGATACACAATGAATGCATAACTATTTATGTGAGTAAATTGCATGAGAAAAAAGTATATATAGATAGAGGGAGGAAGGGAGGGAGGGAGGCATGGCTGGATAGCGTAGCTTAGAGTGCTGCCCTTTGACACGGGAGACTGGGGTTTGAATCCCAGCTGGTACCTACCTTACCAGTAGGGGTCCTTGGGCAAAGAGCCCCTAATGCTTCACCTGCCTATCTTGGATATGAGAGTAACACAAACTAAGAGAGTCATGCTGGCTCAGACATCACCTGGATTAACAAGGTCCGTGCCAGATGTTGGGGAACCAAGACAATTTGACAATAAGTGGGCTACTGGAACAAACCATGCATGGACAAGACAAGAGAACCTGGAATTGATGGAATGCTACTACAACAGTAGACCTAATGACAGGGGATATATGAAATGTATGAGGGAACTATGGATGAACAGAAGACCTACATCCACGCTAACTGAGAAACAGCTAGTTACCCAACACTTCAATATAGTGAAGAGGAAACTGCTCTCACAACTTGAGATAGACCAACTATACATTATATCTGGACTCAAGAAGACCCAAAAGAATAACTGGATGTGCAGCCAACACCTGAAGCTGGAACTTCACTGCTACCCCCTCCATTACAGAGCACAGCAGCTGATATGAGGCATAAGATCATGGATAAACTAGCTACAGTCAACACTTGAGACCAATTACCAAGGGTCAGTGGAGGAGTACCATCAGATAGTATGCTAGAAGATGCCAACAGAGCATCAGTCTTGAGGCATACGTTTCTCTCATTTTTTTGAACAAAGACAGAGAAAAATAATTCAAGGATGTACAGTTCACTGTCCTGACCCTAACCCTAACAAACCTGTCCCTAGGTATGCAATAGTAAAAACCAGGGTGGAATGTGAACAATAATTAAAATATATCTCTTTGATCAGCCTTAACAAAATTCCAGATGCAACAAATGCCCTCTGCTATATCTGAGGGTTTCTACAAAAAATTTCCTCATACTCAGCAAATCTGCCCTTACCCGGATGGCAGTCTAGAAGAACTTCTTCACTGTCCAACGTACGCTGCTGCCCACTCCAAATACTTGGATCCTCTCCTTCAAATGAAAGCACACTGGCCAGATCACCATAAGACTGATTTTTTTTTACTGGAATCCCAAAAGACAGCCATTCTCTGGCATTTGGCAGCTTTTGCCTGTGAAGCATCTCAGCCCCATAAACATCTTCTTTACTGCCTTTGTAAAACTAATTTTCCCTTGCTTTTAATTGCAACTTTAAAATTATTAATAGGTACTTTTTTTTAATCCTTATAACCTGAATTTTGCCCAGCAATCATATTTTTGTGTTTTTATTATATAAGTGACATAAAACCGATAAATTCATATTGTTATACCTCAAAGGTTGCAACAATGAAACAAACAAACATACAAACAAACTGTCTTTCTTTCTACAAGCTTAAATGATCCTCCTCCTCTTCTCTCTCTGCTTGAGCAGTCATGTTGAGAATTCTCCTTTTCTTCCACCTCAGTCCTGGGCACTGAGATGTAGCTGCTAGAATTCTTTCAACCCAAGGGAAACTTGTTTGCTCCCCATAAGAGGAATCATGGTGTTGTTTTCAATGTCTAAGGCATAATCAGTAGTTTTAGTAGGTGGTAGGGAATACCTCATCTAGGTCAGAGCAACTCAGTAAATTATAATTCTACTTATCTGTTAATATATGTGATTTATTTTAAAAAAATACTTTTTCTTCTTTGATATTTGTATTTGTTTGTGTTCACTGTCACTCATCCATCAGAAAATCCCTAGCATTCATTACACCAGAACAGGACTTTACATGCATACATATGTAACACACAAAACATTGCGGTTGTTGTACCAATACAGTACTGATTTATAAATGTATACATTCACACTATTACTAAACAGGAAACCAAGATATGATGCAAGTAAGCTGAATGAAATAAACCTCTATGTAGGCTGACCATATTTTAGGATGGCAAAATGGGATGGGGTCTTATGTAATATTCCGTATTCATGAAAAAGACAGGGGTCCCCGCCCCCCGGTCTGAGCGACTGGCTCCTGCCTGCAAACCCTGCCCCCCGGTCCACACGATTGGCTCCCGCCTGCAAACCCCACCCCCGGTCCCTACTCCGGCTCGGATCCTCCTTCCGCGCCATTCCCGCCGGGTTTGAAAAACGGGACGAAATTGAGATTTTTATGAAAACGATGGGATGGTTGAAAAATGCTAGAAAAATGGGACTGTTGCTTTCAAAACAGGACGTATGGTCAGCCTACCTCTATGGCACTCACTCTAGTTCAGGTGGAATTCTCATTGCAAAAAGGGGTAAAATGGGGAGAAAGTGTTCTTCACTTTTGGTAAATAGATTTGTTCCCTTCTCTAAGAAACTTTATGAGTTGGAAGATCAAACTACATCACTAGACAAAAAGATGGATGATATGAAGAAAGAAATAACCCAAGAGATTAAGCAAGATTTCAAAAAAGAAAATCAAACAGTTAAGGAAGTGGTGAATTCTCTGTCAGGAGAACTTAAAGATACGCAAGGCCAGATGCAAAAATTAGAAGTTAAATCAGAATATGCCATTAAAGAAATTGAACATAATTTAGATATCACAGCCTTAGCAGAAATGAGAGAGAAAGAGTATATTTTGAGGCTTAGAGCAGTTCCAGAACAAGTAGATGAAGATGTGAGAGAAAGGATGATTTTTGAATTGGCTAAATTCTTGGAGACAAGAGAACAAGATTTAGATTTGGAGATATATAAGATATTTAGAGTAAACTCACGTTATGCTAAAGAAAGAAAAGTTCCTAGAGACATATTGATATATTTTGTAAGAAAAGTGACAAAAGAAATTCTGAGGAAACATTATAATACTAGATTAAATATAGAAGGGAAGGAAATAATTGTATTAAAAGAAATTCCCTTGAGAATATTAAGGAATAGAAAAGACTATTTTTTCCTCATAGATAAACTAAAACAACATGGTATCTCATTTAGATGGGAAAAATTGGAAGGCATATCGTTTATGTTCAAAGGACAGAGATTCAGAATAACTTCCATTTTAAAAGCAAAAGCTTTTTAAGAGAAATATAAGAAAGAAATGGGTCTACCAGATGGAGAATTGGCAGAAGGAGGAGAAACATCGAAAAATAAAGAGAAGGCTGAAGGCTTATCTGAGAAGGGAGCTACAGGTGTGGACTTGACAAAGGGATTTTAAAGAATAAAATGTCTATGGAACATAAATACTTGACATGGAACATTAATGGGGATAACTCCCCACAGAAGAGACGAAAGATATTTCATTTTTTGAAAAAACTGAAATTGGACATAAGTTGCCTACAAGAGACTCATATTTGTAAAAAAGACACTAAATATTTGATTCAAAAACAGCTTGGAGAAGAATTTTTTTCAGCTGGATATAAAAAAACTAAGGGAGTAGTTCTATATGTACAACCAAAGCTAAATCCAAAACTGATATTAGCTGATGAAGAGGGTCGATATGTTGTAGTCGAAATTAACATACAAGGAATTAAAACATTGATAGTTGGACTTTATGCACCAAATATGGATAAAGGAGTATTTTACAAAAATTTGATGGATAAACTTTTGGACTTAACTTATGACAATTGGTGTTTTATGGGGGATTGGAATGGGGTAATTTACCCTAGGCTGGACAGACAGTCACAAAAAGAAGTGAAACAAACACAGGGAAAATTGCCGCAAACATTTTTTGACCTGAAAGAGATGTTGGATTTACAAGACATTTGGAGATGCATGAATGGGACTTCCAGAGAATTTACATATTATTCAGAGAGATTTAAATCACACTCTAGAATAGACATGATTTTGATATCTAAAAACTTGATGATGGATATTAGTAAAGTTGATATATTACCTAAGACTCTCTCAGATCATAATCCTGTAATGTTGACTGTTAAAGGAAAACGGCATGTATTTAGATGGAGATTGAATGAGTCATTACTTCGGAATAATGATGTAGTTGATGTATGTAAAAAAAAGTTAAGAGAATATTTTCAATTTAATTTAAACAAAGGTACTAACATTCAAACCGTATGGGATGCCAGTAAAGCATATATGAGGGGTTACTTTATTCAATATAATGCTCAAATGAGGAGGAAGAAACAAAAGAGAATTCAATTGATTTTAGATGAAATTAAGAGTAAAGAGACAGCTTTAAGAGATAAACCAATGGATGATACTCTGTTCACTCAAATTAAATTCTTACAAAAGCAAATATCAATGATATTAACTCAAGAGATAGAGACTCAAATGAAATTTACAAAACAAAAATATTTTGAACATGCAAATAAACCAGGTAGATGGCTAGCCTATAAATTGAGAAAACAAAGACAAAAGAATTTGATTGCCAATATTCAACATGAAGGAAAAACTTTGGTGAACAATATGGACATTCAAAAAGCCTTCCATGATTACTATTCTAAATTATATAAAAAACAAGACGTCAACTTAAATGATATTGAAGAATATTTGAGTAAACAAAACTTAACTGTTCTTAACAACCAACAAAGATTGACACTAAACAATTCTATAACAACAGAAGAAATGGTAAAGGCTTTTAAGAAAATTAGCAGTGGAAAAGCTCCTGGACCAGATGGATTGTCAGCAGCCTACTATAAATGCTTTGAGGATGATTTATTCCTACCTTTGCAGAAGACCATGAATTCTATTTTGGAAACAGGAACTATACCAGAAACTTGGAAAGAAGCACATATAACACAGATCCCCAAGGAACAACAAGATCTGACTTTAACTAAGAATTACAGACCAATATCTTTATTGAATAATGATTATAAGATTTTTACCACAATATTAGCAGAAAGAATGAAAAATATTCTCAAGAATTATATTCATCAAGACCAAGCTGGATTTTTGCCCAAGAGACAAATCCGAGACAATGTCCGAAATATATTAGATGTAATTGAATATTTGGAACAACATTATGAAAAACAAGCTGCCTTGATATTTATTGATGCTGAAAAAGCCTTTGACAACCTAAATTGGCCTTTTATGTTCAAAGTACTGGAAAACATGAATTTTGGAGGAAACTTCATAAAATGGATTAAATCAATATATACTCCACAATTTGCCAAAATAATTGTTAATGGAGAATTTAGTAAGTCATGTGAAATTCAAAAAGGTACTAGACAAGGTTGTCCATTATCTCCACTTTTGTTCATGCTGGTATTAGAGGTTTTACTTAGAGATATTAGACAAGATGATGGTATCCATGGTATTAAAGTTAAAAAAGAAGTTTATAAACTAAGAGCCTTTGCAGACGACCTAGTCATTACTTTGGAGTATCCACTAGATGGAATTGAAATTCTAATACAGAAATCAAAGACTTGGGGTCGTTAGCAGGGTTCAAAGTGAATTTACAGAAAACAAAAGTATTGACTAAAAATATGGACCATCAGCAACAAGAGAAATTGAAAGAAATAACAGGATATTCAATGGAAGAAAAAGTAAAATATTTGGGAGTATATTTAAGAGCTAAAAATGTTAAGTTGTTTAAGAATAACTATATTCCACTTTGGATGGATATTAAAAAAGATTTGGACCATTGGGAAAAATTGCAATTATCACTATTAGGTAGAATTTCAGCAATTAAAATGAATGTTTTGCCAAGAATTTTATATCTTTTCCAAACACTACCTAATATTGGCATCAGAAGAACCTTTTAAACAATGGCAGTGAGATATTTCTAAGTTCATTTGGAAAGGAAAAAAACCAAGAGTAAAATATAAAGTTTTGCAAGATTCAAAAGGAAGAGGCGGGCTAGGTCTGCCGAATTTGAAATTATCATTCATCATCATCATTGGCGATCACTCGTAGCCGAGTAAGATTGTCTTCCAAAGGTAAAATTTTAACGGTGGATCCGTAAGTGGCTGTAAAGGCCAATTCTGGATCTGCACAACCTCCCACAGTGGGGGCATAGGTTTCCGGGTGGGAGACGGTCATGATGAGGGTTTGCCTGACGTGCCTTCCTTTTAGCTCTTTTCTCCCTTTCGCCCTGTACTCGTGCTTCTTCAAAGTCCATAGCACCATTAATAAAGGCTGACCTCCAATTGAAACGCTCATGAGTTAGGGCTTCCCAGTTCTCAATGCTGATATTACATTTTTTTAAATTAGCTTTGAGAGTATCTTTGAATCTCTTTTGCTGTCCACCAATATTCCGTTTTCCATTCTTAAGTTGGGAGTAAAGTAGCTGCTTTGGAAGACGATGGTCAGGCATTCGAACAACATGACCGGTCCAGCGAAGTTGATGTTGGATGATCATTGTTTCAATGCTGGTGGTTTTCGCTTCTTCTAATACGCTAACATTAGTCCGCCTATCTTCCCAAGTAATTTGCAGAATTTTTCGGAGGCAGCGTTGATGGAATCTTTCAAGAAGTTGGAGGTGGCGTTTGTAGAGGGTCCATGTTTCACAGGCGTACAGAAGGGTTGGTAGTACAATGGCTTTGTAAACAAGCATTTTGGTCTCCCTGCGAATGTCCCGATCCTCAAACACTCTACGCTTCATTCGGGAGAAAGCTACACTCGCAGAGCTCAGGCGATGCTGAATTTCAGCGTCGATGTCGGCTTTTGTAGATAGATGGCTGCCGAGATAAGAAAAGTGATCGACATTTTCTAGTGACACACCTTTAAGCTGGATTGATGGCGCTGCGGAGGGATTGGTTCGAACTTGCTGGTAAAGCACTTTGGTTTTTTTAATGTTAATCGAGAGGCCGAGTTTTTCATATGCTTCTGCAAAGATGTTTAGGATAGTTTGAAGATCTTCCTCGGAGTGTGCACAGACTACGTTATCATCAGCATATTGAAGTTCTATAACAGAAGTTGCAATTACCTTATTTTTTGCTTTCAGCCTACTAAGATTAAAAAGCTTTCCATCTGTTCGATATATAATTTCTACACCAGTAGGAAGTTTCTCTTCAACAAGGTGCATAATCATAGTGATGAAGATAGCGAATAAGGTTGGAGCAATAACACATCCCTGTTTAACGCCGGATTCCACTTTAAATGGATCGCTTTGAGAGCCATTGTTATTCAGGATTGTTGCCATCATGTCTTCATGGAGTAACCGCAAGATGTTCACAAATTTATCGGGGCATCCGATTTTCAGAAGGATGGTCCAGAGAGCAGTACGATTTACAGTATCAAAAGCTTTAGTCAGATCAATAAACGCCATGTACAGAGGGCGGTTTTGCTCCTTGCATTTTTCTTGAAGCTGTCGTGCAGTGAAGATCATATCCACTGTTCCCCTGGAAGGGCGGAAGCCATTTTGCGTTTCAGGGAGGATGTCTTCTGATACAGATAGGAGACGGTTTGCGATGATCTTTGCCAGGATTTTGCCTGCTGTGGCTAGAAGGGAGATGCCTCGATAGTTTCCACAGTCTGTTCTATCACCCTTTTTAAAGAGAGTGATAATTATGGCATCCCTAAAGTCTGCTGGAATCTCCTCCCTCATCCAGATTTTTTCGATGAGCTTATGAAGTTGTTGTGTAAGTTCAGGCCCGCCTTCTTTAAAGACTTCAGCAGGAATCCCATCAGGTCCACTAGCTTTGTTATTTTTCATTTGTTTAGTGGCTTTGCTGACTTCCTCCAAACTAGGGGGTACTGCAAGCTCATTTCTTATTTGTTTTTGTGGGATTTGCAAGAAGACTTCATCAGCCACAGTGGAGTGACGATTAAGGAGATTGTAGTAATGCTCTTTCCAGCGCAGTGCAATAGACTCTTTGTCCTTTAGAAGTTTAGCACCATCTACTGAGCGTAAGGGATTTGTACCATGGTTTGTTGGTCCATAGATGGCCTTTATGGCATTAAAAAAGCCCCGTGCATCATGAGCATCTGCGAAATGTTGGGTTTCTTGGGCTTTTTTTATCCACCATATGTTCTTAAGTTCTCTAGTTCTTCTTTGGACTTCTGCCTTTGCACTGGCGTAGATTTTTTTCTTAACGGCACAGTTAATATCTTTTTGCCATATCTGGAAGGCTTTCCTTTTCTTGTCAATAATATGTTCAATCTCACTATCGTTCTCATCAAACCAGTCCTGATGTCTCTTAGTCTGGTATCTGATAGTTTGTTCACAGGCTGAAATAATAGAAGTCTTCAATTTAGTCCAGTGTTCCTCAACATTTTCAGGAAGTTCCATAGGCAGATGTTCCTTGAGAGTTGATTGAAAGCAAGCTCGTTTGATAGGATCTTGAAGGGTCAGTGTATTCATTTTACGCCTTGGTTTTCTTCCTTGGAGCCTACGATGAGGGACAATCTTTATGGCCATCGTGGATCGAATTAATCGATGGTCTGTCCAGCAGTCATCGGCGCTCGTCATGGCTCTGGTGAGAAGTACATCACGGCGATCTCTAGCACGGACAATTACATAATCTAAAAGATGCCAGTGCTTCGACCGTGGGTGCTTCCATGATGTTTTAAATTTATTTTTCTGGCGAAAGAGTGTGTTAGTAATGACAAGGTTATGCTCTGCACATTTAGTCAGAAGTAAGATTCCATTCGTGTTGCTGTTGTCAACTCCTTCTTTCCCAATGATCCCTGGCCACAAATCAAAATCACGCCCAACTCTTGCATTGAAATCGCCCAGGAGGATAATTTTATCCTCCTTTGGTATCTCTGATAAGATGGTGTCCAGCTGGGTATAAAATTTTTCCTTGATATCCTCATCTGCATCTAGTGTTGGTGCGTAAGCACTTAGGATAGTTGCCTGTTGGTTTTTGGCAAGTTTTATTCGCAGAGTTGAGAGTCGTTCGTTAATCCCAGTGGGAACTTCTGACAAGAGCTTCACAAGGTCGTTTTTGATAGCAAAGCCTACCCCATGTATTCGTCGTTCTTGTTCAGGCAGTCCTTTCCAAAAGAAGGTATAACCTCCTTTTTCTTCCTTCAACTGTCCTTCTCCTGCTCTTCGAGTTTCTTGGAGTGCTGCTATATCAATATTAAAACGTCTCAGCTCCCTTGCAATAATGGCAGTCCTACGTTCAGGTCGTTCACTATCCATATTGTCTTGCAGTGTCCGTATATTCCATGTTCCAAAATTCATGTATTTTTTACGACCGCTAGATGGTGACCCCACTGGTCGCGGTAATCCAGTCAGGGAGAAAATGAGGCAGACTATGTTTAGGGCACCTTTTCTAGCCCCCTCCCCATATGGGGTGAGCAGAGTGGATCCTAAATAGGGCTGCTCAGTCGTGGATACAGCTGCCGAACTACTCAACTGCCTCGATCCTTGAGTCAGGGCGACTGAATCCGTATCCACCGCCCATGTGCTGGTCCATAACTAGGAGCTTCCGGATTTCACAGTCCTGCCCCCGTTGCCATTCGTCAGTCGCCATGGGACTTTTGGTTGTTTTGGGTTTGGTGTGGTTGGAAGACGCCTGTGCGTGAATTTGTTTTATGTGTGGAGATCGGTGCACAACGATCAGCACACAACCTTCACAGAAAAAGGCTCTAATCCAATGGCATGGATACCATGACGATTGAAATTATATTATGCTGCTTGTTGCTTGGTATGGATTAAAGAATGGATAGTCTTGAAAAATGAAAAACTATTGAATTTGGAGGGGCATGAATTAAGATATGGATGGCATGGATATTTGTGGTATGATAAAGTAAAAGTTAATGTGGACTTTAAAAATCACTATATTAGAAGATCTTTGTTAAGAATTTGGGATAAATATAAACTAACTTTGTTATAAAAGACCTTTATGGATTTCAACGCAAGAAGCATTTTATAGAACAGAAGTAAGAACTAAAGACAAATGGTTGACCTATAAAGAATTTTTAAAGAAAGAACAAGGACAATATACAATTAAATCAATAGAAGAATTGGCATCAGAGGGATATACTTTCCAATGGCTTTCATACTTGCAACTTGTAGAGAAATTTAAATCAGATAAGAAAGACTTTGAATTTGAACAAACCAAATCAGAATTCAAGATACAATTATGTGAAGCTGATGATCACCTAATTGCTAAAATGTATAAACTATTGTTAAAAGGTGAAATGGTAGAGGAACAAGTTAAAGATTGTATGATTAAATGGGCAAAAAAAATTGGTTATAATATTCAAATGCAACAATGGGAAGACATGTGGACTAAAGGACTAAAATTTACTTTGTGCTATAATTTAAAAGAAAACTTTTATAAGATGATGTACAGATGGTATATGACCCCACAAAAACTTTCTAAAATGTATGGGAATGTCAACTTATGTTGGAAATGTAAAAAAAAAGGGGGGGTCTTTTTACCATATGTGGTGGACATGTGAGATTGCAAAGAAATTTTGGACTCAAATACATTCATTGATGCAAAATATATTACAAATTCGAGTCCCATTTAAATCGGAATTATTTTTGTTGGGAATAATAGGACAATTTGGGAAGCAATTTACAAGAATTATGCAATATATGATTACAGCAGCAAGACTTATATATGCACAAAATTGGAAAAATCAGATTTTGCCCACGATACAAGATTGGATGTTAAAATTGATGGACATGGCAGAAAATGATAAGTTGACATGTTTATTAAAAGAAAATTCAAATTACTACTTTCTTAAAGAGTGGAAACCATTAACTGACTACTTACAAGATGCGGGAGGAGCAAAGCTTATATGGGGATTTGAAGATTAAAATATATATACTGTATTTTGATATAATAGACAAGAAATGTTTTTTTAATGTTTTATATAGACCTAGCATGTAAGATAAAATTGTTAAATTACTATGACCAGAGACAAATCGGAAGTTGACTAATTGCTATGTTTCATTTCTATCTTTTTTCTTTTTGCTTTACTACACTTCTTACTCTCTCTCTTTACTTGATTTGTATTTCTATTTTCTTTTCTGTTTCAGACTTTTATCTATGTATATTTAAAACCTAATAAAATTAAAAAAAAGAAACTTTATGAGTTATATCAAACTATTTTTGTTTCCAGAAAAATTTCAGAGATGCTTTCTTGAAGAGGAATCTGTAAGTTCATGTTTTGTTAAAGGAAAGATTTATAGGAAGAGTTTTATCTTTTTGTTTTGTGTGCCAGTCCTATACTAAAGGTTGGCTTTTGTGTATGTGGCATAATCTGCCCGATAAAGCAGATGGCTGGCGTAATTCTACTTTACTTGAAATAAGCATCCGTTCAATAATAATCAAAACAATTTCTGTTCCGGACTTCATGTGGGAAATGGCGGACTGAGCAACCTTGCCTGCGAGTTCTGTGGGCAGAGTTGGCAGCGTGGCAGTTTTTTCTGGGCACAGGCAGGTTTTTCTGTAGCCCTAAGTGTTTTTCTGGATTAAGGAAAACACTGAGAATTGACCTATTTGTCCTCCAGACTGTGAGTTGCAGCCAGGAGGTCGTGGACAGCGTCTGCGACCGAGCAGTAAGACTTCACCAGGAGGCTGGGATTACAACACTTTCTGATCCACGCTTGCAACCCCTTAAAGGGGAAGTAAGTCTTGCCTTCCCATTTCTTAAGCACCCAATTTGTTTTTAAGTTTTGTACCCTAAGAGAAGCTTTTTATAGTAAGGAATAGCGGAATCTCTTGGTGAATATAGTTATTTTTGGAGATTTTTAACTATAAAAAATAGTTCTGGCTTGTTTTCCCATCTGGATTGTATTGAGGGTTGAAACTGCAAGATTACCTCTCTGTTGCTATTTTTGGTGCTGAATTTGAAGGACGGAGTGTTTTCCTACAAGTCTTTTTTTTATTTCTTATTTTAAACTCTTGGCTGTCTGTTTACTTTCCTTGGGTTGTCTGCTAGTATATTTTCCTTTGTTAATTTTGGATTAATTCACTAACCTCTATTTCTGTGAGTTAACACTTTAGGGGGTGCCATAATTTATTGTTTGAACTATGGAAGATTTTGAAGAAGATTTTAAAGAAGACTTCATAGAATTTTGTTGCCAGAAAAAAGATATTTTTTCAAAGGGTTGTCAAGTTTTTGTTTGGGACATTCAAGATGAGATTCTGGCTAAAATCGGTCAACTATATGAAAATACTGTGATGGAAGAAGAAGCTGGAAAAGATGGCGATTTTATTGCTGTGAGGGAGATAGAAGTATTCCCAGCTGAAGACTCTGGATTGGTGTTGAGGGGGTTAAAACAATTGTTTAAGATTGCACAAGGAACTGCCATGCTAGGGAAATGTTATGAATATCTGGATCAATGTTATGGGAAAGAAGAATATGTTATGTGGGAGATTTTTTTTTCTCTTTTGCTGGAAAGTTTGTATCTTTGGAGATTGCTGGGTTGTTGGATTCTTGTAAACAAAATGCTTTTGGGGTAATGGTGAAATATTTAAATGCCCTGGTGTATTTTGAGGAGGGGTAAAAAATGAAGAAATATTTAATTGGACTGATAATGAGGTTAACATGATTTACAGGATTTTTTTATTTGTAAGACTTAAAAGGTATTGACAAGTTATAATAGTATTTTATACTGTTTTTAGACATAATAGGATTAAGATTGTTAATTATAAAGGTAGACAAATTATAAAAATTAAGAATATTTAATTAGATTGATAATGAGGCTAATATGATTTTTTCTTTTCTTTTCTTATGGTTTGGATTAGGATTTATAGGATTATAGATTTGTAAGATTTAAAGGATATTGATAAGATATAATATTTTATATTGTTTTTTAGGTTTAATAAGGTTAAGATTGTTTATTATAAAGGCAGACAATTTATTTGTTTTTACAATTTGATGCTTATTGTGTAGACAGAAGTATGTAGAATAGTAGTAGGAAGAAAAAAATTAAATGGATTGTTTTTAAGAGGGAGAGAAGTTTGAAGTAGAAATTTATACATATACATATACATATACATATACATATACATATACATATACATATACATATACATATACATATACATATACATATACATATACATATACATATACAAATTCTTTTTTATGTAAGGGGAAGGATCAATTGTATTAGAGCAGGGCTTTCCAAACTTTTCATGTTGGTGACACGCCTTTTAGCCATGCATAATTTCGTGACACACTAATGAGGAGTCCCCGCCCCCCGGCCCACGTGATTGGCTGCTGGCTCCAAACCCCGCCCCCGGCCCATGTGATTGGCTCCTGGCTCCAAACCCCGCCCCCCAGCACACGTGATTGGCTCCCGGCTCCAAACCCCACCCCACGTGATTGGCTGCTGGCTCCAAATCCCACCCCCCGGCCCCCCAGTCTTGTACTGTATGTATTGTATTGTATGTAATTGTAGATCAGAGCTTTCCAAACTGTGTGTCGCGACACATTTCTGTGTTGCGGCAAGGGCCCAGGTGTGTCGCAGGGGAACCCGGAAGAGGAGGCCATGCACCACATGGAGCCCCGCCCATCCCTTGCTGCACCGACAGGTCCCTGCTCTGAACCCAGCTCTTCAGCTCTCGCCGCAGAAGCCAGGTAAGTTAGCAGCCCGGTAGGAAATGGGCCTGTGTCAATCAGGCCCGGGGGCAGGGCTGGCCGAGGGGCTGGGGGGGAAGAGGGAAGACGGGTCCCTGTTGCCTGAGACATCCTCACGCATCCTCCCCCCTCCCCCCACAATATGGCAGCAATAACAGGCAGGGCCTGAAAAAGAAGGAAAGCTCTATATTAGAGATTAGTATATGTGTTAATGGAAGGATTTATAGAAATAATGTGATCATGGTTTGATGTAGAGAAAGGGTTTGTTTATGGGAATTGCTATATATTCTTACTATTGAAAGCTGGAAGTCACCGGTATATGTAACTTTCTAAAAGTCTTTTTTTTTCTTGTGTTTTTACACTTTTAGTGTTTTCTTTTGTAGTTTTTTTTTGTTTTTTTGTAGCTTTTATCTTTGTCTTTAAAAATAATAAAAACTTTATTGCAAAAAAAAAAAAAACAATTTCTGTTCCAAAATAACTATATCCATTGTGTTCTTAAAATTTGCATTTCTTTTGAATATACAAAGTTTATACAGCATGCAAGAGGACTGGATATGTAGCGATACAATTGTTGGATTAATGACAATTAATAAATTATTCTAAAATATTATTACTAACACTTCCATTAATAATTTGCTTAAAGCAAATCCATAATTGCACCCTGTATAGCTGCTTCAGTGGAGCTGCCTTTCAAGCAAACATGGTTAAAATTGTATCCCATGGCTTTGCCTATTTTATTTCCTATACCACATCAGGTGGTAATGTGTTTACCATTCTAATTGCTCATTAGAATTTGTGCAGGATGGAGGGGAGAAGCAATCTGTTCCACTGTTGCATGTTATGTCCTCAGTAGATGGACACAATGGGGTACTGTTAATATTTAGAGAATTCACATTGTGTCTATTAGAAAGGGATTGTTTTCCTGCATTTGTTCCTTTATTTTTAACTAGTGCACTTTTTATGTCACCAAAGAAAAGAAAGCGAAAAATAAAAGTATAAAAAGATATGCAGGTAGAGACTCATTTTCAGTATATGCAACAGAAATTTTCAGATTAGCTGAGCAGTGAAAAACTAAATTACATTCAGAGGCTGAAGTGGGGTATTTTCTACAGTGATGTCCATTGCAGCAACCTTAAGAATAGCAGCAAAATGGAGGGAAATGGAAGCAAACCAATAAAAACATAAAAGTGGAATGTGTTTGCAAAATGACCTGAGATTTTCTGTTAAACTATGCTTGCTCTAGTAGAAGGCATCCTGCTTCTGTTCTTTTTGGTTCTTCCTTGCCATGTAAGGTCTCATCTTTCTCCCAGCTGGCTGGGGAACTCTGGGAGTTGAAGTCCACCCATCTTAAAGTTGCCAAGGTTGAAAAACATTGGACTAGAATCACATATCATTACAGTATTACATAACTCTTTGGATCCTAGCTGCAACTTTTCAATTTTTATGTACATTTTTAGCAAGAAAAATACATCCGTTTCAGAGCTGTCATTATTTTCTTCAACTCCAACAGTTAGGTTAAATTACTTTCAAATGTTTCTTTCCTACTCTTTCTCCAGGTGACAGGCAGTTGATTGTTTCTTTGTCACTGAAGTACAGTACATTAAGTCACAAGTTTCATTATGTAGATTACCTACATTTAATTATACCTGAATATAACCTACTGTTCAGCAACAATGACCTTACTTTCACTGGCTTATTTAATTTTATTTGACATAAATACAGTTTTAAATTTCATATGGATTGCATTGCGCTAATATGATGAATGTCAGTACAACAGGTAACAAAAATCATGCTGATGCTGATTAAAATTCTTGGTCAGGATTTTTCATTTTCTTTTTTACTTTTTATCAGTTAACAATTATTTAGCTACATTGTTACATATTTATAATATGCCATTCAATGCATCTTAAATAATTTTTAGAAACTTAATTCTATATTCAGATAATGTTGTATTTCTATCTATTTATATTTTTTTAAATAGCTTCTAAAAGATTTGAGGCTAAATATTTGTACCCAGAGAGGATTTGGACTTTTGACCCGCCCAGAGTCCCTTGCAAGGGAGATGGGCGGGGAATAAATTGAAATAATAAAATAATAATAAAATAAAATGACAAAGTGACTTGGAAATTGCACAAGCTTGTTCTCTCTCTCCCCCCCCCATCTCTTTTTAAAAAAACTACCATGGATCCATCAGCCATTAGGATAATTGTATTATGTTTATAATCATGGTATTGAGACATAAAACCCAGTTCTAAAAACACTACTCTAAAATCAATGTTCCTCATATAAATTATCTAAAGCAAACTTCGTTAAATGGTTTCATTAAAAAATAAAGCCTACATAAAATGATGCAGCCCCATTAATGCCATGGGTACAAAATCAAGATTACCTGAAAATTAGTGCATTGTTTACCTATGAATATATTTAGGGATTATTTTTATATGCAGTTGTAAAATAGTGATTATACATTTTTATATTGTATTGTCGAAGGCTTTCAAGGCCGGAGTCCGATGGTTGTTGTGGGTCTTCCAGGCTGTGTGGCCATGTTCTGGAAGTTGTGGTTCCTAACGTTTCGCCAGCATCTGTGGCCGGCATCTTCAGAGGGCAGGAGCACAGACAGAAGCGCTCTTCATTCTACCTGAGCACTGAAAGAGCGCTTCTGTCTGTGCTCCTGCCCTCTGAAGATGCCGGCCACAGATGCTGGCGAAACGTTAGGAACCACAACTTCCAGAACACGGCCACACAGCCCGGAAGACCCACAACAACCATTTTTATATTCTTTAAATAAATGTTTATAGTAGAAGAGATTATTGAGAATACTTGTCGTGTGTAAATGCAGAAATAACACGCCGAGGCCAGGAATCTAGTCTCTAGTGTTTATTGCATACCTACAAGCAGAAATCCTGCTAAACTAACAGTGCCTGAAGATTCCCAAGTATATCAGCTCAACCTAGGGCAGAGCTTTCTTCTGACGTTTGGGGAAATAGGCTAGGCTCTCTGAGCTGCGTGCTCGCTTCTTATCTAGCGCCCCGCCCTCTTCTCTGCTTCCCCTGACAATACTACAGGTTAGCAATATTTACTCCATAATAAAATAATATAATTCTGTTCACCTACAGATGTTATAGTAAACATTTATAGTTTACAGAATAACTGTAGGTTTCATTTTTATATCTTTTAAACCCTTAAGATTGAATATTTCTTATTCCCGCTTCTTTCTCAAATTGGTCTGATTAAGCAATGATTAAAAATCTGATTTCAAACAGATTCTTGCCATCTTTCTGTTATTTATTTACTGCCTTTCTATTGCTAAAAGATCCCCCAGATGCTTTTACACAATAAAAATATATTACAATTATAATGGATATTATGAGAGAGAGGATATGCATTCAACAGAGTATTAAAGTTATCTACTCAGATGAGAGTAGTTTACAAAAATTTGAATTTCTAACAAAATAAAGATTTCACCAGCTGCCAAAAACTCTTTAAAGAAAGAGCCAACTAAACAACTCAAAGGGAAATTCCACAATCAAGTACTACTAATAAAAGACATTTTCCTCACCTCTCAATGGGATAGAGAGTAGGTATCTGATAGTGAATTAATGAATTACCAAATTCACATGAAAAGGAAGTTCATATCACAGATCCTCATGATGGTTTTAAGGATAATAACCACATAAATGGTTGTTGTTGCTATATATACAACATGAAATCACAGCTGCCAGTCCTTTAGCTGGTGTTGGCCTTCATTCTCATCAAGTTCTTCCCAAGAACCTAGGATGTCATAATGTATTGGCGTAGTATATGTGCGGATCCAGGCAGTATGGCCTTTTGTAATTGACAGATGGAAATTTTGTCAATGCACAGATTTTCTAAGTGCCGTCCAAGGTTTTTTGGTATGCTGATAACCACTGGGACCACCACTGCCAGTTTATGCCATAATCTTTCAACTTTGGTCTTCAGATCTTGATACTTTATGATCTTCTCCAATTCTTTGTCTTCTATTCTGGGGCCCCCAACCTTTTTGGCACCAGGGACCAGTTTCAAAAGATGATTTTTCCATGGACCGGGGGGGCAGGGTTTCCAGGATTTCCGCGATCTGGGGGGTGGGGTTTCCGGGGTTTCCACGGACAGGGTGGGGTTTGCAGGCAGGAGCCAATCGCGTGCACCTGGGGGTGGGGTTTGTGGGCAGGAGCCAATTACAAGCACCAGGGGCAGGGTTTGCGGGCGGGAGCCCTGCGGCCCAGTTCCTAACAGGCCGCGGCTCACTGGTTGGGGACCCCTGTTCTATTCTACTATCCCCTGGTATTGCCACATCAATTATCCACACTTTCTTCTTTTCAACCACAGTTAAATCTGTGTTATGTGCCAGAATTTTATCAGTTTGTATTCGGAAATCCCACAGTATTTTAGCTCATTTTCGACTACTTTTTCAACAATATGTTCTCACCAATTTTTCATTACTGGCAGATGAAAATTGTTACAGATGTTCCAGTGAGTCATTTTGGCGATTGGGTTATGTCGTTGTTTATAGTCAGTTTGTGCAATCTTCCTGCACAAGCTGAGCATATGATCTATTATTATTATTATTATTATTATTATTATTATTATTATTATTCTACAAAATCCCTATCATTACTCTGGTCACTGCATTCTGCATTGGGTGTAGTTTGTTTCACTGAACCCCATGAAAATAATCAGATTATTTGAATCTAACATTTCATGCCAGCATTAGTTTAACTGGTAGGCAGTTGCAGGATGCCAATAGAAGAGAATATATGTAGCTCAGGGTTGAACTGTGGAGTCCTTGGTGTTCTCTGAACCTGGTTGTTTTCTTGCAGACGTTTTGTTACCCGACTAGGTAACATCTTCAGTGCTAGAAGGGAGTAGGGTTTGCTCTTTGTTTATATACAGTAGCTTGCCCTGTCAGAGTTGGTGGGGGTGTTGGTAGTAGTAGTAGTTGGCAGTAAATAATACCCTAATCAAGGAACTACCAACTCAGACAAACAATCAAGCAGTAAATGACAATACCCCAATCAAGGAACTACCAAGGAGAAAACAACACACCCACCAGCTACTGTACAGTATATAAACAAAGATCAACCCCACTCCCTTCTAGCACTGAAGATGTTACCTAGTCAGGTAACGAAACATCTGCAAGAAAACACCAAGGACTCCACAGTGGCAGGATGGTTAGAATTTATATAGCATCCTGATTTTTACCTGAAGTCCTCACAATATTTCCACAGTGCAATGAATGTACTAAAGTCATGCATTTAAAATAAAATTAGCAGGTATGTCATGCATTCCTTGCCTGCCCTCCTGTCTTCTGCTCTGCAAAAGAAAGTTGGAGACATCCTTGCATTAACAAGCAACACTAGCATTTCATTGTTATCTGTGTATTAACTGTAATGGTAGCTGTATTTACATATTTTGGTAACATGGTTAGGTTTATTGTAAGCTATTTTAAAAACACTAGGAAAAAGGTTTACATTATTAAATAAACTTCTATTATGGCAGACTGAGGAAACAGAAAACACTGCAATTGGTAAAAGGAAATATATGGATAATTCAAATGTCCATTCTGAAGTTTTATATAAAAATTTCTTAACAAAGGTATGAAAAATAGTTCCATTTCAATTACAGATTGGTATGTGAACGTTGGTCTTAATCTAGCTGCATGTGTTAAGCCACAGAACAGCCCAACTGAAGAACAGTAGAAAAGCACTGGTAAAAAAAAAAAGCTAGGTTGAATATGCATTTAATTCAAGTATCATAGTCACCCACACTATAAAATGAAAAGATAAAACATATGACCATGACCTGGATATAGTCTGGTTCACTCATTCTTGAATTATTTTAAGTTTCACTTTTAGGACTCTTGTTCTATAATCATCCAGAAACAGATTCTTAATGGAGCCTGGTGTGTATTATAAACAGCAAAAGGGACAAAAAAGAAAAGAAAAAAAGAAAAAGAAAAAGAAAATTATTTTTATCCCACCTTTATTATCTTTATAAATAACTAAAGGCGGCAAACATACCTAATACTCCTTCCTCCTCCTATTTTCCCCACAACAACCCTGTGAGGTGAGTTGGGCTGAGAGTGAGTGACAGGCCCAAGGTCACCCAGCTGGCTTTCATGCCTAAGGCGGGACTTCGGCATGAAAAAAGCAAGACTGAGGAATGCTTTGTAAGCTTGTAAGCTTCTTTTTTCCAGATTTGTACATAGTTCAAGCCGCTTCATCATCCGGAATCAAAATAACTTATTAGACAATATTTTAAAATGTTCTCAGCTTTTAAAAATTTAGATGTGATCATGTAATCAAAATAGCTGTTTCTTGCTTTTCAAACTGTAAGGAATATCTTCTCTATATATACAATTTCATGAAAAAAATATCAAGAATATGTAAGAAACTGAGAATCACTGAGATTGATGAGCATATGACAGCATAATATGGTAACTGAGGAATTAAAACTTTTTGTTAGTATTCGATGAATCAGTACAGAAACTTAATTAGATGGAAATTGAGAACAGAAATAAAATGAACAGCTTGCTTCTTTAAAAAATGAAAAGGAAATGAGGCACTTATAATTAAGGGAACTAATACTTTATATAGTACAGCATATACTCATTTCTTCAAATGGTCAATACTTAGAATTCTTATTTTTACAGATTCTCCAGTTGCTTCATTTTCAGTTATATCCTCTAAGTCACACACAAATGTATCTTATAATCAGCAATTTCTTCAAGATTTTTCAACTAGCACTGAAGAAAATTAGACAACTATGTGCTTGACTCCCTCATCTAAAAATTAGTTGTATTAAGAACATTTTGGTTCATAATATCATATATTAGAATATTTTTATGTGTTCCTTCAGCCAACAGAACCTTAAAGTAGTATAGAAAAATAAGTATTTTTAATGAGTTATTAAGCAGCCACAGAGAACATTAATGTGAAAAATTCCTCATCAATAATCACAAAATACTGAACAAAATGACTATTTTTTGCCCACTGAAAAGCAAGCAATAATTAGCTTTATAAGACCTTACCAGTGATTTAATATACGCACAGGTGCTGTCACTAATTTAACTATGTTAAATTATGTATGATATATTCACTGAACATTCAAAGCATGATGAGAGCAATTTCCTAAAAGGGAGGGAAAGGCAAACACAGTTCCCAAGATAATGCATTTCACGGCCTAAGACTGATATGCAGAAACCACCACTTATTTTCAAATTATCCATTTCACTTCCAGGCTTCCCACCTAAGTTTTAAAATCGATTTTCTAATAAACTGATACATGCTGAGCTGAGTTCCATCTCCAGGCATGTACCTATTGCCTGTAAGGCTAATTAAGAAAGATTCCTAAAACCTGGACCGTTCATCTCAATCATGACCACCATTCTTTTAATTTGGTATAGGAGACAAAGCTTTGCATTCCATTTTGTCTTCTACGCCTTCCCCCATTGCAATCTTGTAACCACTAATTGCTAGGGGCTGAAGAAACGGGTTCTCAGGAAACAGGAAATAGATCTCTAAATGAGCATAGGCATGGATACAAAATAAACAAAGCACAAATATAATGTACAATTCCTCTGCTGGATGGAATACACAATAAAATCAGTATAGAAAAGAGGAGGAGGAGAAGGAAGAAGAAGCTACTGCAACCAAGGCTTGGAAGAAATTATTGGATGTAAATTAAATAGTAGGAGAGACACAATACAAAATAATGACACCATGTGTATAATCAATTAAATCAGAGGCTGTTGTGGGTCTTCCGGGCTGTGTGGCCGTGTTCTGGAAGTTGCGGTTCCTAATGTTTCGCCAGCATCTGTGGCCAGCATCTTCAGAGGGCAGGAGCACAGATAGAAGCAAAATCTCTGTGCCCAGGTAGAGTGGCAATGTTCTATTTATAGAGCTAAATTATAGGAGATTAGGTGGGGTTTTTTGTTGTGTTGAAATGTTAACGAGTGGCTGATGAGCGTGATTAGCATGTTCATTGTGAGCAGTATTCCCATGTCCTGGTGGTTGGACTGAGTTCGTTGACCTTTTGCAGGCTGTGTTTTTCAGGACTGGTAGCCAGGTTTTGCTAATTTTTAAACTTTCTTCTTTTTTATTGTAACTGTGCTGGTGTTTGTGAATTTCAATGGCTTCTCTGTATAATCTGGTGTAGTGGCTTTTGGTGTTGTCCAGTACTGAACATACAGTAGCTGAACATGCTCTCAAGCAAACGGGACACAAAATCCTATTTGAAAACACAGAAATACTGGACAACACCAAAAGCCACTACACCAGATTATACAGAGAAGCCATTGAAATTCACAAACACCAGCACAGTTACAATAAAAAAGAAGAAAGTTTAAAAATTAGCAAAACCTGGCTACCAGTCCTGAAAAACACAGCCTGCAAAAGGTCAACGAACTCAGTCCAACCACCAGGACATGGGAATACTGCTCACAATGAACATGCTAATCACGCTCATCAGCCACTCGTTAACATTTCAACACAACAAAAAACCCCACCTAATCTCCTATAATTTAGCTCTATAAATAGAACATTGCCACTCTACCTGGGCACAGAGATTTTGCTTCTATCTGTGCTCCTGCCCTCTGAAGATGCTGGCCACAGATGCTGGCGAAATGTTAGGAACCACAACTTCCAGAACACGGCCACACAGCCCGGAAGACCCACAACAGCCATTGAACTCCGGCCGTGAAAGCCTTCGACAATACAATTAAATCAGACTTCTCACTCAATTAGAATCGTTTCCATGTAGCATATTTTCTGGCAGTGGGATAAGACAAATTCTTCATATCTCAGCAACCTTTTATTGTACAAAAACACTTTTACCATGCCTATCTTTGGCTATCATAACCCTAGTAAATACTGCAAGGAATTTCATCCTCCAGGCAGATACCAATGTTTGCACTTCACCATTGGTCAGCTGGAGGAAGAAGTGGCTGGCCTATGGAAAACACTGAGCATTGTGAGAATGTCAACGTGAAGTTAATTGAAGGAAATGTACCTTCAAAGACCAAGGCGATATGCAAAGATTCACATTTTGAACATTATTTATGGAAAATGCATTTTTATTATAGGCAGAAAAGAACATAAGACTTAAGAAATGTTTACTTCCCATTCTAATTTAAAAGAATGATCACTGATCAAGTTAACGGAAAGACTCCAGAGGATGGGAGAATTTGTCAAACCCTAATCCTAACTTTACAACCAATCCTTGCATTTACTACCTTTGCAGGTCTGTAAAGCAAAGGAAAGCTGAAGTAAGATCATAAGCACAGTCACAGTTTCACTTAGCGGCCACTTCACTTAATGACCAAATGGCCAGGCCCAATTGCGGTCACTAAGTGAGGACTACCTATATTGTTTCTTGGACTCATAAAATAATTATTCAGAGATACCTGGATTTTATCTTACATCGGCATCTATAGTGTTAAAGTCCATTCTTTAATTTTACCTGGTATGTTATTTTCTTCAATGCTGTCCTCAACAGACACAACAGAGCAGTTAGCTGGACTGACTGGAGAGCTGGAATTAAAGCTTGCATATCTTACAGAGGAGTTGATTTCAAAATAGTCATGGCTCTGATTTATTCGGTGAAATTCAAAAGCTGATACTATTGACGTACGTTGCTTGGGCTGGAAAAAGAAATTAATTAGAATGTAAACATTTCTTTATTCTTTTTTACAACTACGGCTCATTGCCTCTGTTCAGTTTTTGAAACCAGATGCTTAAAAATGTTTCCAACTACTTTAAATCCACCCAGAATAAGAGATATATTATAATCAGAAATACTAAGTCAAGGTAACATTATTCATTGTTCTATAAAAACAATCTGTATGCCAATAAAAAAATTAAAATATTGGGACATATCAAAATATTTATTTATAAAGTATCTAAAGTATCTATTACATTCTCTGTAAGCAAAGTTGCACTGAAAATGATGTACAATAATGGAAAAAAAGTTTTAATAATAACAATTAGGAAACTGCTCTATGGCTTAAAAGACAATATGGGAGGGTAAAAATATAAAAAGATCCCTGCTGGATCAAGACAATGACCCACATAGTTCAGCATTATGTATCATATAGCGGCCAACCAGATGCATTTCAGAAGCTCACAAACATGAACAAGCATTATAGCCTTCTTCCAGATTGCTTTGGACAGTGGCTATTTAAAGTATTCAACATGTGATTCAGGAGATAGCATAAAACCATCAAAACTATAAACCATTGGTATTTTCCACAAATTAAATCAATCTTATTTTAAAACAATCTGAACTGATAGTCATAACCACGTATGCACTGGAAGTACTAATAATGAAGCTAAAGCTTAAATATTTTGGACACACGGTACAAAGTAAAAAGATAATTGAGGAACACATACGTCCCTGGAAAAATGGAAGGCACTTGAAAAAGAGGCCAACAGAAGAAGAGCTTACAAGAACTCAAAGAGTTACAGAGCTACAATCTGGATGAAATGATTGAGTCATGTAGAGTCAAAAGCAACTGAACAACAACAGAACCACGTGCAATGGCAACAAATTCCATAGGTTGACTATTAATATAACTTTATTTTAAACTGCTCATTTTCCTGAAGAAGCCCAGAATGGTATATTAAAAAGAACAATAAAAAAGGAATAACTAGATTAAAAAATCATCCATAAAACATCTATCATAAAAAAAGATTACAAAAATACAAAAATTAAAACAGGGATCATTAAAAAAAACAACCCACTTTAAAAGGCAGACTGGCCCTGGAACACCAAGGTTTCATTGACGTATTTTTAGTGATAGTCTGGGATCTTGGAAACCGCAAGAGGACACACTCAGCCCACACTTATAGTGAATTCAATTTATTTATTTATTTATTTATTTATTTAGCAGATTTTTTTAGCCACCCATCACACGAAACGTGACTCTGGGTGGCATACAAATATAATGACAATAAAAAACCATGAAATACTCAAAGATAAATAAAAAAGAAAACATTAAAACCCAAGATTGCAGGAGAACAACAATCACTTGACATCGTATAGCCACCTTGCAGGCTCACCATGGGATCCCGACAGTTGATGGAAAAAACACGTTTGAGACTTCTGGTGGGGACATGGCCGACTGAACAGCTGTGTCCACAGACTCCGTGGACAGATCTGACAATGCGGCAGTTTTTTGGGCTCAGGCAGGTTTTTTCCTGAAGCCCTGGAGAGTTTTCACGGACAAAGGAAATGCTCAGAATCATCCCATTTATCCTCCAGAATGGCGACTTGCCGCCTGAGAATCGCAAACAGTGTTCGCATCGATTAGGTAAGAGCCGCCGGGAGGCTGGGACATCACCATTTCCAAGCCGCGCTGTAGCCTTAAAGAGACACTAAGTCGAGCCATCCCATTTCTAAATCACCCAATTTATATATTTTTTAAGTTTATGTACCCTAAGAGAGGCTTTCTACAGAAAGGAGAAGTGATCTCTCTTGGTGCTTATTGTTATTTTTGGGATTGATTTAAAAATTTTTTTTTTTTTTAAGTTTTGGCTTGTTTCCCATCTAAATACTAAGGAGGATTGAGAATAAATAATTGCCTCCATGCTAGTATTTTTGTACTGAATCTGAAGAATCTGCTATTTTCCAATACATTGAATCTGCAGTTTTGAATCTTCAGCTTTCTGTTGCCACTTTCCCTGGGAGCCGCCTGTTAGCATACTTTCACTTATGTCAACATCTTTCGGAAATTTTCCATTAACTCCTATTAACTCCTACTTTCGCTAGTCAGTCTAGGGTGTGCCATAATCTACTGCCTGAAACATGGAGGATCTCAAGCTCTCGGAGTTTCGTTGTGAGCTTAAACAGAGTTTCAAACAGATTCTTTTTGATTCCTGTCAAGCTATTATGCAAGATATTCAGGACATTATAGAAAACTTTAGCTTTAAAATGTGTCATCTGGCTGGGGATGCTGTGGAAGAGGTTGAGGGGCTCAACATCGATAGAAATGTTTCTACTGATAGCATGACTGAAGCTTTTGATGACGATGACCAGATCGTGGATTTGAAGGAATTAAAGGGACACCTTGAATTGCAAACTATAAATGGAATTGTTTTTCTGATGGAAAGTTAGGGGAAGGAGGAGGTTTTTTTCTATGGGTGGTTTTCTGCTGAGGAGCTTTTAAGGGGGGCAGTTGGGCTGTTTGATTTTTTTATGAAAAATGTGCTGTGCGTATAGCTTGAATCATGTCAACTGGATTTCTATTTTCTCAGTGGAAACGTTTCGCTCCTTATCCAAGGAGCTTCTTCAGTCTGAGCAAAGTTAGTAAGGGAATCCTAAATATGTTTCTAGGTAGCTGCCACACAGCTCAAACAGCTACCTAGAAACATATTTAGGATTCCCTTACTAACTTTGCTCAGACTGAAGAAGCTCCTTGGATAAGGAGCGAAACGTTTCCACTGAGAAAATAGAAATCCAGTTGACATGATTCAAGCTACAGACAATTCCACCTGGATGACTGAGAACCTTCATAGACGTGCTGTGTGTAATGTGGAGATATGTGAATGCTTTGGTATACTTTGAAGTGGGGCAAAGATTTGAGAATGTTCATTTGAATTGCTTTTAAGGCTTGTTTGATTTCATATGCTTTCTTAATGACTTGGATCTAAATTAATAAGGTATAAACAATAAATGCTTGGTTTTAGGTTTAATAGAATTAAAATTGTTATAATTGTAGTTTTATTAATTATAAGAGCAGATAATTTACATGTTTTTTAGTTTGATCATTATTATAGTGGACAGAAATGTATAGAATAGTGTTAGGTTTGGGGGGGGGAGTTAATTAGGAGGTTTATACATTTTTTTTCTTTTAATATAAGGGGAAGCAGCAATTGTATTTACTGATTTTTATAATGTGCTAATGGAAGGATTTATAGAAATAATGTGACTTTGGTTTGACATTGAGTAAGTGATTGATTATAGAAATTGCTGTATATTCTTTCTGTTTAAAGTTAGAAGTCACCTCTTTATGTAATCTTTAAAACTTTTTTCCTCTTGTGTTTTCACACTTTTTTAGTTCTTTTCTTTATGTAGTTTTTTTCTTTTTTGTAGTTTTTATCTTTGCTTTAAATCTAATAAAATTCTTATTAAAAAAAAAAGAAAAAACATATTTTAAGTGCTTTCTGGAAAGCAAGCAGGGATGGAGCCAACCTCACTTCAGGGGGAATGATGTTCCAGAGGGTGGGGGCCACAGCAGAAAAGGCACACCATCTGGGTCCCACCAGATGGAGCTCCTTAGTAGACAGGACACACAGAATACCCCTCTTGCTTTGACCTGATGGGATGGGCAGATGCAATCAGGAAGAGGCAGTCCCGCAGATAACCTGGTCCCATGCCACGTAGGGCCTTAAAGGTCAAAAACACCACCTTGAATTGCATCTGGAAGCAAACTGGCAGTCAATGCAGTTCACAGAACAGAAGTGTAACATGTGCCATCCTAGGGGTGCACGTAACTGTCCATGCAGCTGCATTCTGCACCAGTTGAAGCATCTGGATACTCTTCAAAGGCAGCCCCATGTAGAGCATGTTACAGTAATCCATTCTGGAGGTGACCAGGGCATGAGTAACTGTGAGTAGAGCCTCATGCTCAGGAAGGGGCGCAACTGGCGCACAACACAAAGTTGTGCAAAGGCCCTCCTAGCCATGACCACCATGTGCTCCTTAACTAGCCAGGAGGGGCATTAAAGCAGAGTCTCTTTGAATGATTTGAATGATTTGCTACCTGGTCTGAGTTATTTGTCTTTTACCTTGAGTTTTAAATATCTGTTCTCCCTTCCATTACTTTCTCAGCTTCTCCACAATCTCTCCTATATCTTCCATTCTTAGGTCCCTACTCCTGGTCAGATTCACTATATGATTTTAGTACATGAGTTGGATGGTATTGAGAGATATATCTTTTAATTACCATGCACCGTGTAAAGAACTACTTCCTGTAATTTGTTCTGAGTGTCCCTACATTTAGTTTCAGTAAGGCACTCTAAATTGTGAGAAATGCAGAAAAAAATTATCTACCCACATTGTGTGCGCACGCATGTGCACATGTGCACACACATGCATGCGTACATGCATGTGTGTATATATATACTGTATGTGTTTCTCTCTCTCTCTCTCTCTCGTGTGTGTGTGTGTGTGTGTGTGTGTGTGTATACTGTGTATGTGTGTGTGTGTGTGTATATATATATATATATATATACATACATACATACACACACACACACACACACATACACATACACATACACACAGTATATATACAGTATATAGTCTCTCCTTATATCATGTCTAGGCCAGCACATTGGATATACATGCATCAAAATAATTTGATTTTTAAAATGCTGAGTCATCTTCAAGGTTGATAGTGAGGTCTTTATTTCATTAATTCATCCACTCATTCAAAAATATTGAATAGAAAATACTTGAATAATGCTGTCTAAGTGAATCCAGTGGGAATCTTGCCACTGACTTCAATTAAGTCCAGACATTGAATTAGTAATGAACTAATCAAGGAGCTCAGCTATTCAATGTTCTCCATCCATCTGTTGACAATTCCATGTTGAAAATAGCATTTAGAAGCTGTTTCAAATTATCTATCACACAACAGCTTGTTCTAACAATAATTCTGATGCTTCTTTGTTTTCATGCTTTTCAGCCAATGAAAAAAATATCTGTGACAGATAAAGACATATGGCTTATACAATTGTTATAAAGAGAGTAGTAAGAAATCTTATAGAAATAACAGGAGTTTTGCAGTAATATACCATAACAGCAAACAGCATTATAAATATTGGATACTGATTTTTTTGAATATTTATTTTTATTTATTTATAAACATATTTATATCCTGCCCATCTCCCCCGCAAGGAATAAAATATAATTTTATCAAGAATTTTAATTACAGTAGTAAAAACTAATACAAACTAAACTTAGAGAAAGAGGAGAATGGAAAAAAGAATAAAAAGTGCAGGAAAAAAGAAAAAAAAAGAAGAAAAAGAAAAGAAAGAATATAATAAAGAAAAATAAAATAAATATATAAAGAAGTGACTTCCAACCTTCATCACAACAAGTATAAACAAATTTAATAACTCTTCACTCCCTATAAGGTTACAACCAGCTATCTCTTCATCTCATATCCCATACCTTATCTATGAGCAAATCCATAAAACATCAACTTTTCAATCCTAGTGTCAGCAAAAAGTTCATAAAGGGTTGCCAGAACTTTGGGGGGAAAAAGTCTTATTTTAACCTTGATCAAATAAGCCAACATTATATTCCTTCCTTTTACTTCTAACAGTCTTAATCTTTAATTTAATCAAATATTGTCATATGATTTGATTTCTCTTCAATTCTTCTTTATCCCATCATACAGATTTCTTTAAGCTTTGACAAGCCTCTTTTGTAGATCCAATAAGAAAACACTTTCCAGGTCATTATCTTGGTTTATTATTTGTATTTCCCTTTTAATTTTTAAAACTTCAGTCAGTTTCTTTTGTATATCCAGTAAAGCGTCCTTTTCCAAATAATTCTCTAGCCTCTCATTGGTAGTTCCATATTTGGTACTTTCTCTGTCATTTTAGATAACATTTGTTCCACATCTGTCATTCCTTCATTAACATATTTTAGACATAGTCAATCCATTGAAGCAGACATCACTACTGACAGTCTTGATATTGTAGTTATTAATTTCTGGCTCCATTCTTCAAAGATCTCTTTAAGATTTCCGATGTTGTAACATTTTGTGTTGTCTGTTAGCCGTCACCATCCCCAGCTCCCCCATGGTTGAGTCTGTCACCTCCAGAATATCATCCATCCATCTTGCCCTTGGTCGGCTCCTCTTCCTTTTGCTTTCCACTTTCCCTAGCATCAGCATCTTCTTCAGGGTATCCTGTCTTCTCATTATGTGGCCAAAGTACTTCAGTTTTGCTTTTAATATAATTCCCTCAAGTGAGCAGTCTGGCTTTATTTCCTGGAGTATGGACTGGTTTGATCTTCTTGCAGTCCAAGGCACTCTCAGAATTTTCCTCCATCACAGTTCAAAAGCATCTATCTTCCTTCGCTCAGCCTTCCTTATGGTCCAGCTCTCGCAGCCATAGGTTACTACAGGAAATACCATTGCTTTAACTATGCGGACCTTTGTTGTCAGTGTGATGTCTCTGCTCTTAACTATTTTATCAAGATTTGCCATTGCTCTCCTCCCAAGAAGTAGACGTCTTCTGATTTCCTGGCTGCAGTCAGCATCTGCAGTAATCTTTGCACCTAGAAATACAAAGTCTGTCACTGCCTCCACTTTTTCTCCCTCTATTTGCCAGTTATCAATCAAGCTGGCTGCCATAATCTTGGTTTTTTTGAGGTTTAACTGCAAACCATCTTTTGCACTTTCTTCTTTCACCTTCATCATAAGGCTCCTCAGCTCCTACTCGCTTTCAGCCATCAAAGTGGTATCATCTGCATATCTGAGACTGTTAACGTTTCTTCCAGCAATTTAAACTCCAGCCCTGCATTCATCAAGCCCAGCACGTCACATGATGTGTTCTGTGTACAGGTTGAATAGGTAGGGTGAAAGTATACAACCCTGCTGTACTCCTTTCCCAATCTTAAGCCAGTCCGTTGTTCTGTGGTCTGTTCTTACCGTTGCTACTTGGTCGTTATACAGATTCCTCAGGAGGGAGACAAGATGACTTGGTATTCCCATACCACCAAGAACTTGCCACAATTTGTTATGATCCACAAAGTCAAAGGCTTTAGAATAGTCAATAAAACAGAAATAGATCTTTTTTCTGAAACTCCCTGGCTTTCTCCATTATCCAGCAGATATTGGCAATTTGGTCTCTAGTTCCTCTGCCTTTTCTAAACCCAGCTTGTACATCTGGCAATTCTCGCTCCATGAGTTGCTGGAGTCTACCTTGCAAGATCTTGAGCATTACCTTACTGGCATGTAAATAAGTGCCACTGTTCGATAGTTTGAACATTCTTTAGTGTTTCCCTTTTTTGGTATGGGGATATAAGTTGATTTTTTCCAATCTGATGGTCATTCTTGTGTTTTCCAAATTTGCTGGCATATGGCATACATCACCATGACAGCATCATCTTGCAAGATTTTAAACAGTTCTGCTGGGATACTGTCGTCTCCTGCTGCCTTGTTTTTAGCAATGCTTCTTAGGGCTCATTCAACTTCACTCTTCAGGATGTCTGGCTCTAACTCACTGACCACACCATCAAACCTATCCCCGATATTATTATCCTTCCTATATAGATCTTCTGTATATTCTTGCCACCTTTTCTTGATCTCTTCTGCTTCTGTTAGGTCCTTGCCATCTTTGTTTTTGATCATACCCATTTTTGCCTGGAATTTATCTCCAATGTTTCTAATTTTCTGGAAGAGGTTTCTTGTCCTTCCCATTCTATTATCTTCTTCCACTTCCGTGCATTGCTTGTTTAAAAATAATTCCTTACCTCTTCTGGCTAACCTCTGGAATTTTGCATTTAATTGGGCATATCTCCCCCTATCACTGTTGCCTTTTGCTTTCCTTCTTTCTTGGGCTACTTCCAGTGTCTCAGCAGACAGCCATCTTGGTTTTCTTTTTCTTTGGGACGTTTTTTGTTGCCTCCTCCTGAACAATGTTGCGAACTTCTGTCCATAGTTCTTCCGGGACCCTATCTACTAAATCTAGTCCCTTAAATCTATTCTTCACTTCCACTGCATATTCATTATTTTATTGCTTGAGTGAAATTGTGAGCCAACTGCAACGAAATTTCATTCTATTGTGCACTTGTATAGTGTATAGTGGGATGACAATAAAGTTATTATTCTATTCTATTCTATTAGGAATATTAGTGAGCTCATATCTAACTGATCTGTGGGTCTTCCCTATTCTCTTTAGTCTGATTCTAAATTGTACAATAAGAAGTTCGTGATCTGAACTACAGTCAGCTCCATGTCTTGTTTTTACCACCTATATAGATGTCCGCCACCTTTGGCTACAGAGGATGTAGTCAATCTGATTTTGGTGTCGACCATTTGGTGAAGTCCATGTATAAAGTCGTCTTTTAGGTTGCTAGAAGAGAGTTTGTTATGCACAGTGAATTGTCTTGGCAAAATTCTATCAGCCTATGTCCTGCTTCATTTTGTTCTCCCAGACCATGCTTACCTGTAATTGCAGGTGTCGTTTGACTACCCACCTTAGCATTCCAGTCTCCTGTAATGAAAATTACATCTCTTTTTGGCATATTATACAGTAGGTGCTGCAGATCCTCATAGAACTAATCTACTTCTGCTTCTTCAGCATCTGTGGTTGGGGCGTATATTTGGATCACTGTGATGTTAAATGGCTTACCCTGAATTCAAATTGAGATCATTCTATCATTTTTTGGATTGTATCCAAGCACTGCTTTAGCCAATTTATTATTAATTATGAAGACTACTCCATTTCTTCTGTGGTCCTCTTGTCCACAGTCGTAGATCTGGTGGTCATCTGATGTGAAGTGGCCCATTCCAGTCCATTTCAGTTCACTGACACCCAAAATATCTATATTTAATCTTGCCATCTCACCAATAACCACATCCAATTTGCCCTGGCTCATAGATCTTACATTCCAGGTTCCTATGGTGTGTTGATCTTTAGAACATCAGATTCATCGTTCACCACCAGCACCGTCGGCCACTAGCCATCCTTTCATATTTGAGCTAGCTGTGTCATCACATCTGGAGCTAGTCAGGACTGCAACTAGGGTTTCTGTCACCCAGGGGAAACATGGATTCTGCACCCCCCCATGGATTCCGCACCCCTCCGCAGGGTCGAGTCCCTCATATCCCACAGGGAACAGCAGTGCAGCAGGATGTGGGGGAGGAAGGGGACCCTCCCCATCCCTGGGGGTGCCGGGGCTCCCACCAGCTGGCACAGATGGGGCAGGGGAGGGTGCCAGGGGCAGTCCCGGTGCAGCCGAGAAATGCTGCCTTCCCCCCAGGAGTGCACCCGCTGGCCCACCGTGTAGCCCAGCAGCTCAGGGGTGCTCCAGACAATGTTGGTGCCCCCCCCGGAGCATCAGAGCAGCGGGACCACCCTGCACCTCCCTCCCTCTGTGGTGAGCCCCGGTGAATCAAGTGCAGCAGGCGGGAAGAGGCACCTCTGCAGAAGCGCTCAGCTGAAAATCCAGGAAGGATTTTCCAAGTTGGCATAAATGGATTCTCCATTTAGAAAATCCTTCCTTGAATAGAGGTGGGGGCCTCAGGCACAATCTTTCCCCTATCTTCCTCCCTGCTTTGTCTTCTGTGCCTAGGAAGATTAAGACCATTTCACAAGCTCAACAGCAGCATGGTAATCTTAACGATCCTCCTTTAGATGATAAAAGGACTTAAAATAACTTCTCAATATAACCATGACCTAGCCCCAGGTGTAAGGTCACACAGCTACCTAGAAACATATTTAGGATTCCCTTACTAACTTTGCTCAGACTGAAGAAGCTCCTTGGATAAGGAGCGAAACGTTTCCACTGAGAAAATAGAAATCCAGTTGACATGATTCAAGCTACAGACAATTCCACCTGGATGACTGAGAACCTTCATAGACATATTTCCCGAGGGATTGTATTTAGTCTGACCTCTCTGCCATGACCTTCTTGTCTTGGGTCTTCTTGTCTTGTAAGCTATTTTAAAGATTTAATGCTACAATAGTAATATGGATTCATTTCCTCATATCCAAACAATATAAACATACAGTATAATTATATGCAATATTTAGGAATTTAATTTCAAAGTCTTTAAATGAGTCACAATGTTCATATTGGAAACCTAAAAGAGAAAAGGTTGTGTTCAGATAAACTCAAATGAGATAATATCTATTTCTGACTACCCACCTGAGGTCGTATAACTTTTACTATATTTTTCAGTGCAGTATCTGGTGATGGAGGAGAGCAGTCAGGTGTTGGGCCTGTTGAACTGTTTCTATGGTTACTGGTACCTGGTGCAGTAATTGCTACTTGAGGTGCATTATCTATGAATAAAAATAGAGTTTTAGTGATTATTACACAGAATACAGTATACTTTAAGAAAACAGAAAATGGCTTTGAAAACAAATTATTAAGTATTTTATAAATTTTTATCATTATTAACACCTATAATTAATATTGTTTGCATTTAGGTTGAGATATTAATTCCTTGTTTTTTACAAAGCATGGCACTGATCACAGCTAATGCTTAGCATTTCAATCCAGAAAACTATTCATGTGCAGAAAAAGGCTTATGTAAATAGATTGCCTGTCAAGACTAGAAGGAAAGCTGGAAGTGGGAGAGGGAAATTATATTTAGCATTTAGGAATATTAGTGTGATACTCCACTTTACATAAATCTGGATGGTTAACAATTACAGTTCTGACATCTTCTGTATAGGAATAGAGAGAGATACCAAAGACTTTAAGTCCCAACAGGTGCTGCTAGTTGTCTAGCGGGAGAAGCAGCTCATCCACTAAGCCCTTCCTCAGCCTCATTCACCAGGATGTCAGCTGGTGGCCCCACTGCCCCACCAGCCAGTTTAGTGATCTTAAAAGATCACCACCACCACCACCACCACCCAAATGAATATCAGAGTCGAATTGACTGCCCAGATATGGTTTTTAAGTGGGGATTTTTTTTTACAGAGGAATATAGTCTGGATGTAACTAGCTAGCCCTAAACTGAGATACATAAAAAAAACTTAGAAAGAAAGGGCTCTATTTAAGTATTTGTATATGTGCCTAGCAACAACTCTATTGTCATTACTAGCACACATGTGCAATACCTCATTGGAAGGCTTAATACTCTTAAATAAGCAAGTAGGCCCTATTTGGGAGGAAGGGCTTTTAGGGGAGAATGTTCTTTTAAATTCAAAAGAGAGCTGATTTAAAAAGTAAGGGAGTGAGATGGTGTGGAGGAATTGCTCTCTTTCCTTTTCATTAAACCAGCGTTTCTCAAGCTCAACAACGTTAAGATTGTGGATTTCAATTCCCAGAATTCCCCAGCCAGCATGTTGAAGTATGGGAATCAATCTATATTTATACAAGTCATAGGGATTAAACTTTATGTCTCTTTCTCCTGCTGTTACATGGTAGTGGATTTCTTTACATCTGTTTTAAGGCAAGACTTAAGCACTTGCACAGTGTTTTGAATATGATCTTCTCTAAGGCTGGTTGCTTCTGTGCCGGCTTCAGCCTCATACCACCTCTCTATTTTCTCCAAGACACCCTCCCTGGGACTTGGAGACAATAAAAGCATCTTCTTCTTCCCCCTGCCCTCACCTTCAATCATGGAAAACTAGAAGGGCATGCAACTCTCCCCAAGTTTCATCTGTTCCTTGACTACAACTGACAAAGTGTTCCCTGCTTCATATGCATCTCCTGTATTTGTTATGGATTCCTATGATTCTGAACCTGAAGAATAGAAACTAGAGGACTGTCAGGCTATAGCTGAGGAATCAACAGGCTGTCAGCACCTGTGAGTGATCAGTCAGACCCAGCATAAGGAGCTGCTGACTCATATAACAAGGAGTCAGATCCTGACCTTGAAAGACTATTAAGCCCTAAAACACATCACCACTAAAGAGGGATGAACAGCAGAGATCTGCACAACTCCTCGAGAGTGTCAACTCCCCTAATTAGGCAAAACCAGGAACTATGTAAGAGCATTCTCCAAATCTCTTCCACTTGTTGGAAACTGTTCTCCTGCTTCCTGACTTGCATTTGTGTGTCAGAAATGCCAGTCTTCCCCTCCTATGCCAAGTACATTCTACCTCAGAGTTAGAGAGCAGGAGGAAAGTCCAGGACAAGGAGGGAATGGTGAAAGGCAAGGTGCATCTTCAGCATAGCTGGAAGTTGCAAGTGAGATTATTATCTATGCAAAAACTGGAAATGGTCTAATAAACATGGTATCAATTTTTTTAAAATAGTCTGCATAGAGGAAATATCTAGATCAGTGCTTTCCAAACGGTGTGTCGCGACACTTTAGTGTGTCGCAACACACATTAGCGTGATGCGAAGCGGTGGTGCGGGGGCGTGCGCAGTGGTGGTGTGGGGGCGCGCACAGTGGCAGTGTTGTGCACGGCGGTGGCAGTGGCGCGCCATCAGCGCTTCCGTGTTTTAGCAAGGCCACCGACGCCGCTGCCGTGCATGCCAACGCCGTGCACCCCCTGCGCCGCCGCCGTGCATGCACCCCCCCCGCGCTGCCGCTGCTGCCGCTGCCGCTGGGGTGTTGGTGTGTCGCCAACGGTGGCACTTTGGAAAGCACTGATCTAGATGAAAACCAGATGTGGTCTCCAATCATGAATAGGGAGAAATGACAATCAGCAGAATGCTTGTAGGAGGCTATGGCTCAATTCAGTTGCTGTAATGGCAACCTGCGGAAGACCTTTGTATCTCGAGGAGTTAGGTGGCATGTTTCGATTTTCCTTCCCCCACACCTAGGAGATTAGAGTTTGTTTTGAGTTATACTGATGTTTAATTAGCTTGTTTTTGTTGCTGTTTGGCATGAAAGGGGGGGAGAATAAGCATATGCTCACTCCCCCAACAGCCCTTCAGAACGTATCTCTGTGTGAAGTGGGGGGAGAGAAAGTCCCCAGCTTGTTAAGTTCACTCCTCCAGCCACTCCTTTAGCGGCTTGGAATGGGGGGGGGGATGATAAGAGATTGTTTTGCTTAGACACTGGCTTATCTGATGGGTTCCCATGTTATTGGACTGATGCCATGGACAGGTGGCCCAGCCCCCAAAAGAATCCCGGTCAAGGTCAGGCCATGCAGCTTCAGTACCATGGAAACTTGGTCACGGGGTCTGGGAGCCGGGCGTTGATAAAAACCTTAGGATTGTCTTTGGAGTTTGGGAGTCCACACAGGCCTGAGTGCTGTGTGATGTGAAAGTTGCCACCTTGGGGTATCTCTGCTGTCCTTATTAGGGGGCTCCTGTCAGCCTATAGGAGATTAGATATCACCTTGTTTGCTTGGTATGTGTGTATTATGTATTTCTGTATGCTATGCTATGGTTGTTATGCTTTGTAAACGGTGTTTAGACTGTGTTTAACCTTGTTTGTTTATAATAAAGCTTTAAGTTTCTTTATCCACTGGCGTGCTATTATCTCTGGATCTAAAAGAACTAATTGCCCTAGCCCCTGATCAAAGAGGCGTGGACACTTGGCAATACAGTTGCTCTTTCAGGATACGCTAGAAAGCATTCCGTTCTTAGAAAAATGAGAAGCCTCAGGAATGGGAGAGTGTCAGGAGGTATTCCCCTACAGGCATGAGTAGTAGCCATTTTTTAAATGAAGCATAATCTGGGGAATCTTCCTAGACCTACAGCTTTTGCCTGATGAGCATGTGGTGGCTGTAGCTAGGACCTTTGTGCAGCTCCAGCTTTGTGCAGTTATGGCCTTTCCTGCTCACTGTCACTCATGTCTTGGTTAATTCTCATTTGGACTATTGCAACATTCTCTACATGTGGCTGCCCTTAAAGACCACCTGGAAGCTACAGCCGTCTAGAATGCAGTGACTTGAATAGTTATGGAGAACATCTGAAATGTATTTCAACTGGATTTTATGTATGCACAATTTAAATAAGACTACAGTCTTCCTTCCTCCTTGATATTGAGGCATTATGGCATGCCATTGCTCAGAAATTAGTGCTTTCTCATTTACTGTAGTAGAAAGAACCTGTTACAATTATATTGACTCTCTTGGGTATTATCTAGAGCAGTGCTTTCCAAAGTCCCACCATTGGCGACACACCAACGGCAGCAGTGGAGTGCACGGCGGCGGCCTCGTATGTTGCACTAAAACCCGGAAGCGCTGATGGTGCGCCACTGCCGCCGCACGCACCTCTGCCACCACCGCAGGGGCAGCGGTGACACGCCATCAGCACTTCCAGGTTTTGTCGCGACACACTAATGTGTTGCAACACAGAGTTTGGAAAGCTATGATCTAGAGAGCAGAACCTGCAAGGGGGTTACAAGTTGGGCCCATGTGCCTTTATACAGTAGAAGGCTAATCTACTTATGGTGCCAGGTTTTTGGTTTTAATATTTTTTGGTTTTACAGTAATATCCTTGGTTTAAATATTTTTATTGTACATGGATGTTGTTTTATCTCTTGGTTGTGAGCTGCCCAGAGTTTGGTACAAGATGGGCAGCTATATAAATGTTATAAATAAATAAATAAATAAACAAACAAACAAACAAACAAACAAACAAACAAATGACATTTCCTTTCAAAATTATACTTCTCTTCTAAAATATGAAACAGGAGAAGCTACCACAATTATGAAAAAGATAGTGTTGCAAAAAAAAAAAATCCAGTACAGTCTTAAGATGACTATAACGTATAGTTTATTATATAAGAAATAATACCATATGTATAGTAGTTAGACACTGAAATTCAATCACCTCCTCACTGCAGCTTTGTTCACCCAGGGAAAAAATCTTGAAAGTTTATATACTTTGGTCTGGATTGTTCTAGAAACAGGAATGAAGGTATCACAGGACAATGGAAACTGAAATGCTGGGACTTCCGGTGGGAAAATGGCGGACTGAAAACCTTGCTCGTGAGATCCATGGGCAGAGTTGGCAGCATGGCAGTTTTTCAGGCACAGGCAGGCTTTTCCTGTAGCCCAAAGCATTTTTCCAGAGTAAGAAAAACGCTGGGGATCGAACCATTTGTACTCCAGATGGTGAGTTTTAGCCAGGAGATCATGGACAGCGTGTGCAATCGAATGGTAAGACTTCGCCAGGAGGCTGGGATTTCATCTTTTTCCGAGCTGCGCTGCAGCCTCTTAAAGGGGCAGTACATCTTGCCTTCCCATTTCTAAAGCACCCAATTAATTTTTTTAAAGTTTTGTACCCTAAGAGAAGCTTTTTACAGTAAGAAGAGGCGGAATCTCTTGGTGATTATCGTTATTTTTTGGGATTATATTTCTAATTTTTAAAAAAAGTTTTGGCTTGTTTTCCCATCTAAAGTGTAACAAGGGCTGAAAATATACAATTGCCTTTCCGTTACTATTTCTTGTACTGAATTTGTAGGATGGATTGTTCTCCTATACATTGGATTTGAAGTTTTAAATTTCCAGCTTTCTGTTCACTTTCTCTGGGACTTGTTTGCTAGTATAATTTCTCTTGTCAATTTCAGATGGAAGTTTTTTATTAATTTATTAACTTCTATTTCTGTGAGTTAACTCTCTAGGGGGCACCTTAATCTACTGCCTAAAGTATGGAAGATTTTAAAGAAGATTTCTTAAGAGTTTCGTCGTGAGCATAAACAGACTTTTAAAGAGATCCTTTCAGAGTGTTGTCAAGCTATCTTGTAGAGTATTTGGGACATTGAGATTGTTGCTAAAATGTGTAATCTGGCTGAAAAGGAAGATGAAGATTTTGGTAAAGATGGGGACTTTTTTCCTGTTAGCGAGATTGAATTAATGCCAGCTGAAGATCGTGATTTTGTGTTGAGGAGGTTAAAACGACAGTCCGAGTTTAAGACTGCACAAGGAGTTGCTATGTTGGGGAAATGTTATGACTATCTGAATAAGTGTTATGGGAAAGAGGAGAATATGTTGTGTGTGTGTTTTTCTTTTTTTGCTGAGAAGTCTGCATTTCTGGGGGCAGGTAGGTTGTTGGACTTTCATGAAAAATGCCTTATGTGTAATGGGGAAATATGTAAATGCCCTGGTATATTTTGAGGAGGGGTAAAAAATTAAGAATATGTAACTGGACTGATAATGAGGTTATTATGATTTCATTTTTTTTAATGACTTTTTATTTATTTATTTATTTATATTTCAATTTATATACCGCTCCATCTCCCCACAAGGGAACTCTGGGCGGTTTACAAAACACAACAATTAAAATCCAACAATTAAAACAACCTAATAAAATACTCTAATATAGTAAAATTAAGTATAAAAATCCAAGATGCGATTGTTTGGTATTTAGATGTTTAAAAGGGCCCTATGGCACCAGCCATCCCCAAGAGGAACTGTTCCCCCCCTCCCCCCACGCAAGGCGGCAGAACCAGGTCTTTAAGTTCTTTCTGAAGGCCGGGAGCGATGAGGCCTGCCTCACCTCCGGGGGTAGCATATTCCAAAGGGTGGGCGCCGTTACCGAGAAGGCACGCCTCCTAGACCCTGTCAGGGGTCTAGGACTAAGGACTAAGGACTTGGACTAAGATTTACAGGATTCTTGATTTGTAATATTTAAAAGGTATGGATAAGATATAATAATATTTTATATTGTTCTTTAGGTTTAATAGGCTTAAGATTGTTGTAGTTTTATTAATTATAAAGGCAGACAATTTATTTGTTTTTATAATTGGATGTTTATTATAGTAGACAGAAATGTATAGAATAGTGGTAGGAAGAAAATAATTAAATGGATGGTGTTTTATGGGGGAGGGGAGTTGAATTAGAAATTAGTGATTTGTATATGTGCTAATGGAAGGATTTATAGAAATAATGTGATCTTGGTTTGATATAGAGTAAGGGTTTGATTATGGAAATTGCTGTATATTCTTGCTGTTGAAAGTTGGAAGTCACCTTTGTATGTAATCTTTAAAATTCTTTTTTTCTTGTGTTTTACACTTTTTAGTTTCTTTTTCTTTTTCTGTTCATAGTTTTTTTTTGTTTTTCTGTAGTTTTTATCTTTGTTTTAAGTATAATAAAAAATTTACATCATAAAAAAAAAGAAACTGAAATGCTGACAGAAGAAAAGCATTGTAGACTTCAGCTAACTATTGTAGAGGAAGAATATGGTACCCAGTCTTTTTTCACAGGTATTCAAAACTATAAAATATTTTTGGAAATTAATCTTTTAGAGAGGTGCAGGCATTTGGCTGGACGTGTACTCTAAGCTAATACAACTTTGACTGATTTGACATTTGTCTCAAGAAAGCTAGGGATGCCCTCTTTTAGTTGCAAATGTATATTAGGGCCATATTTGGGGGTGGCAATTTGGGAAGTATGCCATGAATCTCTTAGGCCCTAATACAGCCTCACGTTAGGCAGCTAAGAACAGCAATAGATAGCCATGTGCCTTTTTGTTATGGTTTACTCTTTCTCACAAGGAGATGGCCTGGAGTAATTGGAACAAGAGGTATCCTTCCCTCTAAATGTCAAATTCATGTAGCCAATACAACCCACCCAAATTTGTCCTTAATACTTGCTTGTGCTTCCTGCACAAACAAGCATTAAGTAATAAAGTTCCTGCAGATTTCTCAAAGTCAGCTAATACTATAAACAAAAATTGAGGTAGCACAAAACAGTAATACTTATAAGATCAAAACCAGTAAAAACACCTATTTTTGACGAAACTCCTCTTGTTATTTCTAAAGAACAAGGCTTCTTTGTAACTGTTGTATCAAGAAAATCACAGAGATCATTCTCATTTTCTAGAGGAGATGTTTCTGAAGAAACAGATGGCACTGCTTCCAGTGTGTAACTCCTCTTCTTTGGAAAGGCTTCCTAAAATATAAAAACAGAATTATAGAATCGAGTTGGCCTTGTAGAGGACAGAAGATAAAACAGTTTAAAATGATCATATAACAGTATCATATTCACCTAAAAGTTCCAAAAGATGTTCTTAATACTAAAAGTGCCACATTAATAGTGCAAGTAACAAAGAAAACAATCAATAGTAGACTGTTTAACAATAAAAGTTCTCAGATCTATCAGTTGTCCCTTCTAGTCCAATGAAAAGTACAACTAAGGAAAGGGGAGAAGAAATGGTTTTTTATAATACCACCACAAGTCTTGACACTAAAATTCTTTCCTTCTGGAAAAGTTTATTCATGCACTAGCCATCTTGAAATAGGCTGTCCCTCAAGTCACTTGGCCCCATGCCATGTAGGGCTTTAAAGGTGACAACCAGCACCTTGAATTGTACCTGGAACTCTTTTGGAAGCTATTGCAACTCATGTAGCAGCAGTGTTATGTGCACTCAATACTGCACATGCTGCGGCATTTTGGACCAGCTGAAGTTTCTGAAAGGTCTTCAAGGGCAGCCCCATGTAGAGCACAATGAAATAGTCCAATCTGGAGATGACCAAGGCACTAGTGACCACCAGCAGTACTTCCTGATCTAGGAATTGACACAACTGCAACATAAGACATAACTGTGCAAAGGTCCTCCTGGCTGTGGCTGCCACTTGCTCCTCAAGCAGGAGTCCTGAGTCCAGGAGTTCCAGATTGCACACCAACTCTGCCTGGGGGATAGTTACCCCATCCAGAGTTAATTATGGAAAATCACTAGATATGGGGGACCCTAAATCCTACAGCATTCAGTCTTGGCAGGGCTGAGTCGAAGCTGTTGCTTCCCCATCCAGACCTTCTGGGCACTGAGAAAACACCTTGATGTCATCCCTTGGATGGCCCAGGAGAGAGATGTATAAGTCAGTATCATCAGCATACAGATGACCTCACCCTGCAGTTTCATGTAGATGCTAAATAGGAGCAGGGTGAGAGTTGAAACCTGTGGCACTCCACAAAGCAGAAACCTAGAACTGGGGCTGGACCTTACCCCCGAATCAATACCAACTGAAACTGAGCTTGAAGGAAGGAGACCCACTGAAGAACCATGCCCCTCACTCCAAACCCCCTCAGCCAGTCCAGAAGTATACCATGATTAAATCGTTTCAAAAGCTGACAGATCAAGGAAAGCCAGGGTGGAGACACTATACCTCATCCTGGGCCTGCTAGTCATGATCCACAAGTGCAATCAGTGCCATCTCAGTACTATATTCTAACCTGAAATAAGACTGCAATGGGTCCAGATAATCCACTTCTTCCACAGCCCATCAGATCTACCATCTGCAGGCTGCTACACAAACAGCAAACCCATCTGATCCTTATAACCCAATTTCACAAATAGGATTCACTATCTGTGGAGCAGTACCCCTCAAAGCCACCATAGTCTCTTAGATGACAATGGCTACAACTCCACCCAGCCCTGGAGTCTCAGGTGGGCACATTTCCAAGAGGGAAACCCTCCCCCCTCCATGTCCAACCTGGTCTCTGTAATGCACGCCAGGTCAACCCTCTCATCCACAGTTATATCATGGATAAGGGAGGCCTTATTACAGACTGAACTGGCCTTCAGCAACAGCAGCAGCTGATCAGATTTCAGGGTTGTGCAGGGCATAGAACGTGACATTGGTACCAAACAGCAGGGCCGCTTTCCCTGTCTCCTGCCATATTTCCTCATGCCTGTCACCACTGTGAGGTTACTGATTGTCTCCTCCCCTCTAACAATACCCATCATCCCCAAGCCTTGCCCTTCCTCCCCAAGAGCCCCATCATACCCACCTCACTACCAGGCAATAAGGAGGCCAGCTCTAACACTCAATACCCAGCACTCAGCTAGCCCAGCTATTTGCCACCTTCCGTCCAGCCACCTAGCCCCACCACCACCACCCTGCTCTCACCATGTAGGTCCAAGGGGAGAAGGAAAAAGCACACCCTCACATCTCCTTAATCCAACCAAAGCCAGCACCCTCCACTCTCTCACCTGAAAAGGGGCAAAAGGCTCAAGACCCCTCCCAACACCTCCTTCACAACCCTTCCCATGTCTAAAATGCTAGCCCAAATCCAAGTTCAGGATCTTTCTCCTGTCTTCAGAGACAAAACAGCTGTCACAACAGAACTGCCACAAGCTGTAATCATATGGCTAATTCTGGTCCATGGATAGTCCTATGTTCGTAGTGCAGGGCAAGAAAAAAATGACAAAAAGAAAAGCCAAGGTGGCTTCTGTGCCATGTGGCTGGCCATAAAGCAACTGCAGGAAGCTGGCCAGTTCTCTGACAGGACTACTAACCTGCTCCTGCTGGTGGTGCTGTCCCTGCCCTGGGAGCCCAAAGATCTCACCAGAGGGGATACTATGCTCCCTTTGCCACAAGATGTTCCTATATGGGCCTGAAATACAATCACTGGTTGATTATGAGCCATCAGGTTGGTGTCAACTCATAGCAACCACATACAGTTACAATCGAAATTATTCAACCCCCATTGCAAATCAGGTTTATTGTCAACATTTACAGACTTTCAGCTGTTTGCAATGAACAAATCAAACAAAAGCAATTGAAATAGCTCAACACACACTCCAAGTCGGACTGGCAGCTCGACAGGTCAGATTATTCCAGACTGCGGGATACCTGGCTTGCTTCCCCCTATTTGCAGTGATCTATTGACAAGATAAGATCACTGGAATGTTTCCCCAGAGAGGGGAGAATCGGAAGATTAATCACAAGGTCGTTGGAACTGTTTCCCTCCGCTTTTTCTGTTGTTTCCACCGGGGAGAAAGTGAGAGGCTTGAATAGTGAGACGACTCGAATTACAGCATTGCTCTCATGGGGGAAAGTAAGTTAGAGCTAAAGACGACTTTTAGATTATCACTTTTTTTTAGTTTTTAAGAATTAATTGTTTATCATCTAAGATCTATTTCTGGACTTTGTATATAAATGTTGGCAAATTTTGTGTTTTCTTTGCTATAATAATAATCGTGGAAAACATGATGGATTTTATAATGGAAGTATAATGAAACATTTGCATTTTTTCTTTTTACCTTTCTAACTTTTTAGTGTGGACTTTGCTCTACTTGGAAGTACAAGAAACTCCTATATATATATATTTATATATATATATAGAAATATATTTCTTAAATATATTTTATTGGACTAAATACTGATGAATTTTCTTCCTTTTTTAATATTGATTGATATTTATCCTTTCTTTTTATCCTTTTCTTTTTCTTATAAACTGTTTGAAATATTATCTCTTCCTTTAATTTTGGGATTATTGGAACTTTTCATCTTTTTATTTTTTATTGAATAGATAAAACAGACCAGCTCCTTCCCTGGGAAAGCAATTTGTTTTGTCTACGACTGGCTACGCAGCCTGAAGGAGGGGGTGGTGGATGAGAAATGGCTTTTTTAACAGTATTTCAAGATTTAAAAAAAGAATTCAATGAAACTCTTTCAGAAATTAAAAAATTAATAGAATTTATATTAATAGATTTGGAGGCTCAGGTTCAGATTCAAAAGACACAAAAGATAGATTTAGATATGGAAAAAAAAAATTCGAGGCAGCAGAGAAACAGGAAGAAAGGATTTCAAATACTTTGGTACAGAAGAAGATTTTGAAATACTACAGGAAGGGGTTGTTTAAACAAGTTATATATTACAATCTGGGTTTAAACACATTGTTGCAGTTGAGACAGGAAGATTTTAATGTGCAAATTGATAACTATTGTGAAATACTGGGAAAGGCTAAGAAAAACATTTTGTCATCCTATATGAGCTATAGTATAAAACAAGTTGAATACTGTGACTTTGGCATAACTTAAACAGGAAAACGATATATGGGATACAAGGTTAATGAAAATATGGATTTGGATTGGATACGGAATAAAGTTGATATGAGAAACTGTAAAAACACATAAAAATGTATATTTTAATGTAAGATACAAGATTACAAACATAAATAGAAGTTGATATAGACCATTTTTTTATAAGATGTCATATTTCTATAATTATATGTATGAATATGTATGTATGAATATTATAAGAATTGGCATATTATGTGTTAGGTTATGTGTTATGTTAGGTTATGTATTTAGTATTAAGTTTAAATGGATATTATCCCAAGGAGTGGAAATTACAGATAGATTTTTTTTATGAAGATATATATATATAACATATATATATATAAGAATGATGAGGTGGAATTAGAATTATGTTATGATAGGATGACACATTTTACAATATTATGTATGAATATGTATGTATGAATACTATAAGAATTGGTATATTATGTATTATGTTATGTAATATGTTAGGTTATGTATTAGTGGAATATGTAGTTATAATATGAATAGAATATATTGTATTTTATTAGAATTAGAATTAGAAGTAAATAAGGCTTTTATTTGTTATATTAATTGGATTTTATTGAAGATATAAATATAGATATAAAAATGGAAAGAGCGAATAAAAAATATCAAACTGATGCAGCAATGAACATTTAACTATTACTTCAAGGAGTGGAAGTTAAAGATGGACTATTGGAAGATAACAAGAAAGGTGAAACTTATATGAAGATCAGAAGATTGGATTATAGAAATTAAAGAGTATATGACAAAGAAAAGTTCCTGTGTATTATATGAAGGACTAACATTTAAAGTTAATTATTGTATTTAAAGTTCAAAGATACTGTAGATTGGAGGACATCTATTTTCTATGTTTCCTTTGTTTATTATTTTTTGACTTCACTTTTTCTTTACTTTTTTCTTACTTTGTATTTCTATTTCTTTTTTCTGTTTCAACTTTTAATATGTATTGTAAAACTCAATAAAATTTATGGGGGAAAAAAGAAATAGCTCAACACAACAAATGCTTCAAGTGGTGTCCCCAAATCCAACTGAAAATGCAACTTATAATGACTTCTCCAGTCTCAAAATTATTCAACCCCTTCATGGCAAGTATCTTCAGTACTTAGTAGAGCACCCTTTTGCTGTTATGACCTGCTGCAAATGAGATGCATAGCCAGACACCAGCTTCTGGCAGTGTTCCTGAGGAATCTTAGTCCATTCCTCATGAGCAATGGCCTCCAGTTCAGTAATATTCTTGGGTTTGTGTGCTGCAACCACCTTCTTCAAATCCCACCAGATTTCCAGTGCCAGAGGATGCAAAGCAGCCCCCGAGCATCACCGAGCCACCACCATGCTTAACTGTAGGCAGAGTGTTCTTTTCAGCTTATGTTTCATTCTTCTTCCTCCAGACATACCGCTGATCCATCGGGCTGAAACGTTCCAGTTTTGTTTCATTGCTCCACAGAACAGAATCCCAAAACTTCTGTGGCTTATTTATATGATTTTGAGCATCATATGTGCTTGAGACAACACCTGTTTTGCATACTGTACAGTATGTCTGCTGTTGTGTCGGATTCTATTCAGGGGATTGAATAATTTTGAGACTGGAGAAGTCCTTATCAGTTGCATTTTCAGTTGGATTTGGGAAAACCAACTGAAGATAGATTTTCTCCATGATGATCTATCCCTGACCTGGTCATTCAGGTCTTCCAATCATGCACTCATTGCTTCTATAACTGAGCCAACTGTCCTGCTGTTGGTCGTCCTCTTTTTCTTTTTCCTTCCACCTTTCCTGACATTACAGCCTTCTCCAGAATGCTAGGTGTTCACATAATATGTTTGAAGTAGGATAATTTGAGCCTGGTCATTTGTGCCTCAAGAACTCTGGGGTGATTTGTTTGATGATCCATTTGTTTTTCTTGGCTGTCAGTGGTATTCTCAGGAGTCTTTTCCAACACCAAAGTTCAAAAGCATCACTACTCTTCCTAGCCTGCTTCTTCAAAATCCAGCTTTTGCTTCTACAGAGTGTCACAGGGAATACCACTGCTTGCACTTTTCTGATTTTTGTAGGTATAGATGACACATCATGGCATCTGAAAATCTTTTCCAAGGCCTTCATAGATGCTTTGCCAAGTGCTAGTCTGTAGCATATTTCTTGACTGCTTATTCCTTTACTTTTGATGGTTGATCCTAAAAGTCAGAAACTATCCACCATTTCAATATATTTATTGTCAGTTCTAAGGCTGGTTGTTGTACCTGTTGTCATTAATTTGCAAACTTCAATTTTCTATGAAGATTTTTTTAATGGAAGTCTATAAAATATCCTAGATTATAAATCTACAGAACAATCTGCTGTTCAAGGGAAAGCAAAACTGGTGGTTTCAAAAATCAGAAATACCCTTGAGTGTCAATGTACTGTTTACATATTTAAGTGTATTTCACTCTACAGAGGAATAAATTTTCCAGACTGTTAAAACCATTGCATATATTCAAACTCACAGATGTTCTTCATAATGCATAACTGTTAAAGGAAAATATAACACTTACTACACTGCATCTGGTCTTTGTGAAATACAAGTATATGATGTTGGGTCCATTGCAAGAAATTATACAGTTTCAAAAAAATCCCTTTCAGAACTCTTCAATATTATTTTGAATTTTTTCATGAATAATTTGGTGTAATCGGCAAATTTAGCCACCTTAATGCTGTTCTATAAGTCACTGGTGGTAGCCATATTTTCTTCCCAATAACACTCTCTTTCCCAGGAATCATAGAATGTAAGGATTCTATTGGAAAATCTTAGAGATCATCTGGTCCAGCTCCCTGCTCTTTGTAGGAATTTGGCTTGAGAAATAAAGCCACAGTCTGAAGCAGCAGCAAGATATTTTCTGTTTAAGAATGACCCTAGACTACAGCTGTCTTGTATTTATAGGTAAGGCATGTCCTGAAAATCTAATATTCAGCCTACTGCCCAAATCCACAACTTCTATGTAGAGAAATCTCTATTTCATCTTGGGGCATTAGTATAACATATATTTTATGTTCAGAAAAACGTAATTTAGAAACACTTTTGGGGGGTAGGCTATGAGGAAAGCATGCAAATGCAAGCAGACAAATAAGTACCACTTCTGTGGGATGGTAACAGCGTTCCGTGCCTGTCATGCCGGCCACATGACCGCGGAAGCGTCTTCGGACAGCGCTGGCTCTTCGGCTAAGAAACGGAGATGAGCACCGCCCCCTAGAGTCGGACACGACTATGCAGGGAAAACCTTTACCTTTTTAGGTTATGAGGATTCTTCATACAAACTGTTTCAGAGCATGTTAGAGTTTTAAGTGCCACTAAACCAATTAGGCATAGTAGATACGTTTCTTTATTTAAATATAATATTTTTAATCCTGCTTTTCTACTTAAAATATGTACGTTTGCTTTGTAAAACTCACTATAGTTGAATAAACCTGCATAGACTCTTCTGTGCCATAGAACAGGACTTAAACCAGCAGAATATTATGTGAAAACTATGTCACTTTTTAGTTCTTTTCAAATATCACAATCTTTTTTTAATTTTTAATTACAAAAATAGAAGAAAATAACATATAAAAAGTGCTTTAACAAAAAAGTGAAAGAAATACAACAAAGAAAAAAAATGTTAATATGTCATTATAACAGTAAATAATTACAAGTCTATATATACTCTAATGAAAATATTATTCAAATATCACATCTTGTATTTTTTCCCAAAACCTTTGGAAGCAGATATGCTATTTTTAAAAATTTCCCATATCTTATAATAAACTATTTCAAAATGTCAAGATCCTTACACATATTTAATCTAAAATAAATTATTTTACTTATTAAAAATAATTCTTGCAAGTAATAATTTCTGTATTTTCATACCACCGTTTTAGAGCATGAGGGACACCATAAAGCACTGACATGCTTTCCTATTCATTTCTATTAAGTATTCAAGCAATGTGGAGTGATGTACAGTACTTAATGTTGGCATGTTTTCCCATGTCTGGTTGATGGTCAAGCAGCTGGATAGAGCAATGCACCTCCTAGGATCTTATTTTTCTATTACCCTTTCCAATCCTAAGGTCTCTGTATTTAGTGGGGGGAAGGGTTAGAGGCAAAAAGAGGCATTCATCATTTTAGCATAGAGAAATAATATGGTTTATAAAGAGAAAATAGTATGAATTGCAGGCAGGCTTATCAGTATTATGTGATGACATACTTAGCCTGTTTTCTTTTCCAGTTTGTCATATTCCTAATGTGTACAATGAGATGCAGTTACCTTTTCAAACTTTCAGGAGAAGTCCCACTCACTAGCACCAGGTACAATGCTATCCCTCTATTCTTCCCTAGAAGAGCACTTATTGCTTGGGAACAAATCTAAATACAGAGTTGAATTAATTTGACAATCTCACTTCTTCCTACATAGTGACATTTAAGTTTTTCCACTCATTCTTGCCTACTGCATTTAATCAAAGTCTATTATACTATGTCTGCATCTCCTAGTTCTCTCTTTTATCCATCAATATTGCTTCTCTCTCACCATATATCAATTTATTGAGCTGGAGGGTACTAAAAAGATAAACCTGCATTGTTGGAAGAAGTTACAACTGCAGAACTAAAACCTGAACTGAAGAAATGTGTTTATTCTCAGCCTTTGAACTGACTCTCTTGACATAATAGATATACAATGGATATGTGTCATTGTTCCTTTTTTGTTCTCTTGTTTGTTTAATCTGCATTTTGTTTTCTATCTTGTAGACTTTTTGCTTATGTATTCCAGTTCTTGTGCTCATATTCAGCAATATTTTTATTTTTATTTAATTGTTATTACTACTTCAGCAGTAAAATAATGGCTTCTGAGACTTGCATTTTGGCAATGGGAAAAATAAAGTTGAGTAAACATTAATGTACATTAATGTGTTGATCTGTCTTCCTTAGCCACAAATCCTATTTTTCAATCCATCTGGAGAAAAGAACATGCTGTGTACATTGGGGGAAGAGTGTTGTGTTAATCTATGATAGCTAAAATTCTGAAGGAGTCTGGTAGCATTTTTTCAGATTATCAAATTTTATTAAAAGGCATAAGCTTTTGTGAGCTACAGCTTGCTTCACCAGATGCATGGAGCAGCTAAACTCAGATGTCTACCTGGTCCTCCACATTTACACCAACACTCTAGCAACTACACTCAGCATCAAGCCTGAGAAACACAAGCAAGGGTTAAGCTGTAGGAGAGTCAGGAAAAGTTCCATATTAAATTTATACTGTATTTGGTATAACAGGCTGCATCCTCATGTTGACAGTGCAGAATCAACTTATTCAAACGGCTTCATTCTACTATGCAATAAAGTTTCTTATTTAGCCAAGCCATGTGTTTGAGTAGCATTGGCCAACTTCAAGCAGAGTCAAGGTTTATCATAGAATCATCAAATTGTGGAGTTGAAAAAAACCACAAGCACCCATCTAACCCAGGGGTTTTCAAAGTTTTTCAAACCATGTATTGTTTCTTTTTAAATAATTTCCAAACTCTTAAACCACAAAATGATGGCTAGGACATTTTTTAATGGGAAAACAAGCCCCATTCTTTCCATTGTGCCTTAGAAAAATTGCTATGGACATCCCAGGCTGCATTTGAGTGCTTTTATTTATTATTTTGACCTTAGTCTCTCATGGAACCCCCTCAAGCTCTTAAGGAACATTAGGGTTTTGTGGAACTTCTGTGGAATGTTGAATAAAACTGGTCCCAGTATATACCCCTGCAGGAGTCCAGTGTTTATTGTTCTCCAACTCAACATAAAGCCATTAATGCTGACTTTTAGTATGGTTAACCAGCCACTTATGGAGCCACCTTACTGTAGTGCCACCCAGAACACAGTTGAACAGCTTGTCAATGGGAATGTCACTGGAACCTTGTCAAAAGCATTGCAGAAATCAGGTACATTATATCCACAACATTCCGCTTGTCCACTAAAGTAGTTATCTTGTCCAAGACTGAAACAAGCTTTGTCTCACATGATGTTTTTTTCCTTTTTATTGTGTTGTTATAAATCTTGATACATTATGTTATTTCAATACAATTATATTTATATAATATAATTACAAATTCTTGACATTCTATTATTTAGATAACTTAGAGTATTGAAATAAAGAAAAGGAAAAAAGTAGATATTCTATCAATATTAGCTACAATTTAGGATATCAATGTTACGATATTAAAATTATTTGGCTTTTTCATTCAAAGTTAAGTATAATGTTGGAAAGGAAAAAATAAAAAAAGAACACGCTGCAACTTGTATCAAGGTATTTGTTATATAATAAAGGTTTCAGTCTTAAGCTAAATAACTTAATATTAAAATCTCCATTGTATTGTTACTTGGTATATGTGTGTGTGTATGTGTAATACAGATTAATGAAAGGAAAAAATAAATAAACAAAGCAAAAGTGACAAAAAGTAAAATACCAAAAAGTAAAAAAAAAAAAAAGGGGGGGGGGAGGAAGAGGAAAAAAAAAGATATTTTTTTAAAAAGAACTATTAAGTTTCTGACTTCTCCCTTTTTATACATCTGCTAATTTGCAATATTTATGCATATTTAGTCCCCCTTAGAAGCCAAACTGTAAGCGATTATATTTGTTGTGCTGAGTGATATGTTTTATGTATGGGAACCATTGTTTGTTGTTGTTGTTGTTCAGTCGTTTAGTCGTGTCCGACTCTTCGTGACCTCATGGACCATAGCACGCCAGGCCTTCCTGTCCTCCACTGTCTCCCGGAGTTTACTCAAATTCATGTTCATTCCATCGGTGATGCTATCTAACCATCTCATCCTCTGCCGTCCCCTTCTCCTTTTGCCTTCAGTCTTTCCCAGCATCAGGGTCTTTTCCAGTGAGTCCTCTCTTCGCATTAGGTGGCCAAAGTATTTGAGCTTCAGCTTCAGCATCTGTCCTTCCAATGAGCAGTCAGGGTTGATTTCCTTTAGGATTGACTGGTTTGACCTCCTTGCAGTCCAAGGGACTTTGTTGCTTACATTTAATTAAAGTTCTATTGTGTGTATGTACTGTTAGTTTTGCCATTGCAGGCATGACCTATTTTTGACAAAGCCATACTGACTCTTAGCAATCATAGCATTATCTTTAAGATGTGTCCAAATGACTTGCTTTATTATCTGCTCTACCATCTTTCCAGGCACAGATGTTAGGCTCACCAGTCGATAATTAAAGGTATCCTCTTTTTTCCTTTTTGGAAGAGAGGGATCACACATACTCCTCCGGCAACTCCCCAGTTCTTCCCATGGCAGAATAGTCTTTCTTACTATTTGTCTTAGTTTGTTAAAATCAGCTTTTCTAAAATTCATTGTTTGACTATTTTTACTAGGCATTTTGTTAAAATCAAGAACTGTGACAATGTATGGTCACTTGTACCCTCCCTATTAGTAAGGATCAAATCCAAGATAGCAGACCCCTAGTGTCCACCTCAATCTTTTAAAAGTAAAAATTATCACCAATACAAGTTAAGAATTTATCTGACATTTTGTATTTGGCAGAATTAGCCTTCTAAAAGAAGTCTAGGTAGTTGAAATCTCCCATCACAATTATTACATTTTTTTTGAGGCTTCCATTATCTGCTTTCATAAATTCCATCTACCTCTTCTGACTCATTTGGTAGTAAGGAGCAGATTCCTAGCAAGATATCCCTTATATTAGCTTGTCCTGTTATCTTAACCTAGATGCTTTCAACACTTGTGTTGCCAACAGTCCAGTAAAGCTCTGTATAGGTCACTTCATTCCCGATATACAGTGCCATACTACTTCCACTCTTGCATACTATTATATTCCCGACTAAGCTGGTGAAGCTATTAGCCAAAGATGTACCGTATTTTCCGGCGTATAAGACGACTTTTTAACCCAGGAAAATCTTCTCAAAAGTCGGGGGTCGTCTTATACGCCGGGTGTCGTCTTATACGCCGGAAAATACGTACTTGCCGTATAAGACCTCTCCTGGCCAAGTGCAGCCGCTCGCCGGAACGCAGCCCCCAGGGAAGAGCAGGAGGACGAGTTTGGAGCCCGTCGTGGAGCCACTGCGTTTTGCCCCCTCCCTTCCCAAGGCTGCTCCGAGGGAACGGAGCTCGCTCCCCCCTCCCCGCATTTCTCCTTTGAGCGACGGGACCCAATGCAGTACGCCGCCCCGCGCTCGTCCTCCTGCTCTTCCCTGGGGGCTGCGTTCCAGTGAGCGGCTGCACTTGGCCAGGAGAGGTCTTATACGGCGAGTACCGTATTTTCCGGCGTATATCCCAAACTCTATATTTTAACTGGAAAAGTTGGGGGTCGTCCTATACGCCCAGTCGTCTTATACGCCGGAAAATCCGGTACTTTTCCTTAATGAGGAAAACCATCTGCAAATCAGCCCCTCATCCCTGAAAAATCCAAATCTCTGTTGCATGCATCAGTGTTACAAATGGGAGTTCACTTGAAAATTTGTCCTTTCTCTTGCTAGACTTTTGCCTTCAACATATGAATGAGAACACCACTTGGCCAAAGTGAAGATCATTCAGTGGCCTGTTAGAACCAGTGAATGGAACAGAGCTTAACATTGTGTAAACTTGTGGGCAGAAAAAAAAAGGAATATTGTTTAAAAACACAGCCTGTGAGCACATTAGAGATTCAGGTTCTTATTTTTACACTTTTAGCCCACCCAAGCATAAAGAAACACACTCTTAGACATTGCAGGTACTAAAAGTAAGTACAAAAGAGTTTTTAAATTTATTTTGTCCAGGTACAGCCATTTCAGTAGAAAATTGGTTTCAGTTCTTCTTTCTGTTCCCTAAACTCTATACCTCTGGCCCTGTTTGCAAACACAAAGAATCTTTTCCCTCCTTCCCAAAGCCATGAAGTTACTCTTGATATCCTGGAGGTCGTGCCTTGGAGTATCATTTGTGCCCGCACAGATGTGAAGAAAGGGGTTGTCAAGGTCAGAGAGTAGCTACTCATCATTTAGTAATTTGTTGTTTGTTGTTTATTCGTTCAGTCGTTTCCGACTCTTTGTGACTTCATGGACCAGTCCACGCCACAGCTTTCTGTCGGCCGTCACCATCCCCAGCTCTCCAATGGTTGAGTCCATCACCTCCAGAATACCATCCATCCATCTTGCCCTTGGTCAGCCCCTCTTCCTTTTGCCTTCCACTTTCCCTAGCATCAGCTTCTTCTCCAGGGTATCCTGTCTTCTCATTATGTGGCCAAAGTACTTCAGTTTTGCCTTTAATATCATTCCCTCAAGTGAGCAGTCTGGCTTGATTTCCTGGAGTATGGACTGGTTTGATCTTCTTGCAGTCCAAGGCACTCTCAAAATTTTCCTCCAACACCACAGTTCAAAAGCATCGATCTTCCTTCGCTCAGCCTTCCTTATGGTCCAGCTCTCGCAGCCATAGGTTACTACAGGGAATACCATTGCTTTAACTATGCGGACCTTTGTTGTCAGTGTGATGTCTCTGCTCTTAACTATTTTATCAAGATTTGCCATTGCTCTCCTCCCAAGAAGTAGACGTCTTCTGATTTCCTGGCTGCAGTCAGCGTCTGCAGTAATCTTTGCGCCTAGAAGTAATTTGTTACCTTGGACTAATAATCAGAATCTAACTATAAACTCTAATACACTTTGGCACTATTGTCAACTTCACCAAATCCTTCATTGCATGCAAATACTTTCTATCCACTTAGCCTGTTGTTAGCCTTGCAAAGTAGTCCAGACAAGAAGCACAACCAAAAGTACTAGCTCTATCTTTATTGTCTGAAAGTACCCCTCCCGTCCCTCACTTTTACCCTCCCGAAAACTAGGGAGGGTTCCCTCTGAGATGTTTTCACCACCCCAACTCCTTCGGATTCAAATTTCATTTATAAGACTGTTGTCTAGGCTGTGGTTCTTCCTCCTGTCTCCCAAGGTCATTTCCACATACCATTACACCTGCCAAGCTTCCTGTTAGGGTTAAAACAATTGATGGCTGGCTTTTATGCTCAGGTCCAATCACAGGAGACACTAAACTACTACAGCTCACTATCAGCAACCACCAAGAGTCCCTTCAGCTCTATTTAACTTCCTACTTGCATTTTCCAGTAGTACTGGGAACTGTTTTCAGGTTCACCATCCTAACATTCATTAGGACCACAGTGACATCATCTTCAACTGTATTGGATGCAACATTTATAACCTGTATGGAGTCACCCTCAACATCTATAACCTGTATGGAGTCACCCTCATCAATCACTAGAAAATATCCAATCTTTCCTCAAAACATTTGGACTAAGCACATACAGTATATTTGGGAAAGTAGAGGCCCAGAACATGCCCTCCCATCAGCCCTACAGTTTCATAATTAACCTTGTCTCTGGAGCTCAAATTTCAGTTAATCTGCTCCATCCTGAAGGCAGAGATTGCAGAAGAAATCTCACTTTCGGACATTAGAATACACTCAGGTGAATTGTCAGTCTTACAAAAATCCATGAATTACTTGTTTTGGTAGTCCATTTAGATTATTTGCTTACTTACTCTGAGAATCTTGCCCTCCATAGTGATCATGTTAGTTCAATTCTTCAACATTTCTGTGACCACAGCCTCTATGTTACTGGAAAAACGAACCTTTGATCTGTCTGTGTTGGATTGTCCCTCAGAAAGAATTCGGATCTGACTAAAGTACAATATACAGTATTTTGCCTTGGGAGGCCCTCTCCCACACTACTCATTCATTCACTCACTCACTCATTTTTTTTATTGCTGCAGCAATTGAGAGACTCTTGTTAGGTTACAAACTCAACAATAATATACCCACAATATAAATAACTTTACGTAATACATAATTGAAGCATGAATGAAATATTAAAATAATCAATTTAAAAAAAAGAGGTGTTGTACATAACTCAAAGGTCTTCTTAAATACAGTAGCTCTATTTTTAATAATTTCCTGGAGCCTAACGAGGTAAGATCTGATTGGATTTCAGGGGGAAGGGAGTTCCATTGCATCTACTAGCAGAAATGTATAGCAGTTCCTAGGCTTTGCCAATTTTTACCACAAATTCATTCCTGACTCTGTTGCTTTGGCCATCTCACCTGACTCAACTTACCAAGAAAGCCATATCGTTTTAATGGGATTTTGAAGTTGAACAAGGCTTTGATTAACTTAAAAGGGTGTTTACTTTTCAGCCTACCCTTCATCATCCTGATCACGCCCACTGCTCTGTCACACTGGCTCATGTGTCCAATTTTGCCTTGGGGGCCTTGCTATTTCAATCTGGTCCAAAATTTTCAGACAGTCTTCTCCTTTGTTTAGGCTGACCATATTTCCTTGAGGCAAAAACGGGACATTGGGATGGCAAAACAGGACGGGGTGTTATGTAATATTCTGTATTCATGAAAAAGACGGGTCCCCACACCCTGGTCCGCGTGATTGGCTCCCACCTGCAAACCCCACCCCCCGGTCCACACGATTGGCTCCCACCTAGCCAATCACCCTCCTCTTCACCTCTCCGCCCTTCTTTGCTGCGCGCTGACAGGCAGGAGGGCTTCCTCCTCTGGGCTGCCTCCAATCGGCAGCTCCAGCTCGGATCCTCCTTCCGTGCCATTCCCTCCGGGTTTAAAAAATGGGACAAAATTGAGATTTTTATCAAAACGACGGGACAGTTGAAAAATGCTAAAAAAAGCGACTGTCCCATTCAAAATGGGACATATGGTCAGCCTACTTTGTGCCTAAGGCAGGACTAGAACTGACGGCCTCACGATTTCTAGCCCGTTGCTTTAACCACTACACCAAACTGGCTCTCAATATCCCACACACTGTATAACTAATCTACAGTTATATCTATATATTTATAGAGAAAGGAACATCACTAGCTAAAACAGGATAAGCCAACCAGGGTTTATGGCCTTCTGTAAATCCCAGGCCCTTTTTTCAAGCCCCACCAAGGTCCCATGGCCAAAATTGCACAGCAAACTAAAGAAATTCAGGGGCACAATTGTGCAGGTGTGTGCTTGTTTTCAATGCCCTTCCTCAAAGTGGAATAGGTGCATTAAGAGACCTTATATCCCCTGGAAACTGGAAAAAAATAGAATTAAAACCATAGCAGCAAAGAGATTGTCTAGCTTTGCGAGAAGGAATTAATGAAAAAGAGGGATGTTTATTTCCCACTCTAGGGTTAAAATAGTTTTTTCCCCCTCCCTTATTAGGACAAGAGGAATATGGAACGATTGCTAGAGACAAGCGGGAAGTTTGCTCAGCTTTTTTTTGTTTTGTGAGGCTGGCACACTTCCTACCCAGATCATTCGACGGGGCCCAAGCGTTTCTCCTAATCTTTTGCACTCTGTTTGGACAATGTTCCCCATACGCTGCAAATGGCCGCGCAGTCGTTTGCACAGCACATGAAAATGCGTATCCCCCTGCATAAGAAACGATTTCAAGTGCAGCCCCCCCTTTTTTAAACAGAGTTGCATGCATCGTAATGGTTTTAATTTCATCTTCCGAGTGAGTGTCTCCCATCTGTGCAAACCCTGCCAGCGTGCGAGAGAGATAGAGAGATCCAGGAAAGGATTCTCATGTCTCGGAAGAGATGAAGCAATTTTTTATTGCACAACCTTATCCAAATCTAAATCCGCCCCCACACTTGTGGTCCAGCTGTCCACAAACGTGCACGGGAGGAAAAAAATATAATTTACTCTTCAAGGTATCACGTGAGACTTCATGGTTTTGATTGCAGAAGACCAAGACCAGAACTTTGCGGGATCATATCATGATGTTCATGCATGCTGGCTGGGGAATTCTGGGAGTTGAAGTCCACATATCTCAAAGTTGCTGAGGTTGAGAAACACTGTTTTAGACAGATACAATGATTGAAAAGTAATTCAAAGGTCTTAGCCAGTTTCCACTAAGTTTCTCCAAATTCTGGCTTGCTTTGTATATTGTGGTTTGGGGGGAAAATACAGCAGAAGGCTGTATTTTCTTCCCTTCTTCTTGGCTTTGAGATCTCCACTGGTGAGAAGAATGTGTTGAATGGTGATGGGGACACAATTCAGCTTTCTTCTCTTCCAAAAGCAAGCATGCTTCTAGTCCTCACTGCAGGTGAAGATGAGTTGAAAGCTTGGGGCCAATGGCTGGGGAAATCTCAAAAGCCAGAGTTGATACGTTGAGCTTGAAGCTTGGATGTCTTTGTTCGAGGAGGATGAGAAACAGAATCCTGTTCAGCATTCCAGCATTTTTAGGGTCTTTGCAGATCTCATTTGGCTTTGGGGCCCACCCACCTTTGACCTCATGGGCTTTGGAATCGCCAATCCCTTTGAAGAGGGTCCAGCTGAGTTTGGTAAAACTAGTTATGCAAAATCCAGCTCCCAGAATGAGCGTGTCCCACCAAGGATTGCAACTGAAGGATTGCACCGACCCTCGAACAGTGCGCTGGGAGGGACACGCTCCAAAAGGAGGGGATGGGGCCTTGTGGAAAGCTCAGATTGCTTTGATGTACATTTAATGGGTGCCATAGATAATATTACTGCCCAGTCCTGAAGATAATTATTTCCCCCTTCCGTCATGTTGAAAAGGATAATTGGCTAACCCTTTCTGGAGGTCTTTGCAGGGGACCACCAAGGAGGTTGCATGTTATAAACCATGGTTCAGTTGCTCTTTGGATTTAAAGGCAAAAATATACTTCTAAGAGCAGGTTTAGAAGCTTCCTCGTACCTCGAGATCCAAAGAGCTGCACAGCCATAGTGTACTGCTCTCATATCCTTCCTTCCTTCCTCCCTCCTTTCCTCCCTTCCTTCTTTCCCTTCTTCCTCCTTCCCTTCTCCCTCTTCTTCCTTCCTTCCTTCTCCTTTTCCTCCTTCCCTCCTCCCCCTCTTCTTCCTTCCTTCTCTCCCCCTTTCCTTCCTTCCTTCCCTCCTTCTCCTCTTCCTCTTAAGTCTAAAACTATCAGAAAGCATGTATAAGCTGCTCAGAAAGACACCTTCCTAATGAGACTTACAAGACTGATGTCAGCCCCACTAGGTAGACCAGACCAAGAATCAACTCCACAGGAAGGCTAAGACTACTTTTATTTAGATTGGCTATAATAGCAGGGTCTTGCAAGTCAGATTGTGCTGTACCTCCTCCCTTTCTTTTACCAATGTGAATTAGCAATCAATAATATCAATACAAAGTTCAATGTTTACACTATATATTGACTTCAGAATGGGATTTTTAGTTAAATTGGAAGTTTGATAGTTTTCAGAACTGCCACTTACATATTCCAGAAAGCTAATGAGCAGTTCCTGTTGGCTCCTTCTACCTTGAGCAAGCCAGCAGTCAGTTATTAGACCTGCTAAAGACTGTTGTAAAATCAGCACAATGGACAAGAACTGTGATTTATTTTAATGCTCCCTATATTCAGCGTGGTGGTGGTGGGGCATGGTGGCTCATTGGGTAAGACGCCAGGCTTGTCGATCGGAAGATCGCAAGTTCGGAGGTTCGAATCCCTAGCCCCGCATGACGGAGTGAGCTCCTGCACTCGCCCCAGCTCTTGCCAACCTAGCAGTTCGAAAGCATGCAAATGCAAGTAGATGAATAGGTACCACTTTGGTGGGTAGGTAACAGCATTCTGCGTGCGTCATGCCGGCCACATGACCGTGGAAGCGTCTTCGGACAACACTGGCTCTTCGGCTAACAAACGGAGATGAGCACCGGCCCCTAGAGTCGGACCGACTGCACAAATGTGCGGGGGGAACCTTTACCTTTTTTATATTCAGCCTTAATTTTCCTAGGCTCAGAAATTCACAGAGATGACGAGCATAGCCATGAAAGAAAGAGGCATTTACTACTTGGGAGAAAGACTATGACAAATTTAGACAAAAAGTACAGAGGCATCACACTGAAAACAAAGATATGTATTGCCAAGACTATGGTTTTCCCAGATGTAACATATTGCCGTGAAAGCGGGACCATCAAAAGGCTATTTTTTTTAAATGATGGCTTTGAGTTGTGCTGCTAAAGAGAATTGTTAAGAATATCTTGGATCCCAAGAAGAACAACTAATTCAGTACCAGATGAAGTAAACCCAGATGCTCACAGGAAGCATTACTAAGAAAGCTAAAGCTGAAATATGTTGGACATATAAATGCAAAGGAAAGAATTATTAGAAAAGACACTGATGCTTGGCAAAACTGAAAGCAAGAGAAAAATAGGCCAATGGAACAAGATGGCTAGATACTGTTACTATTAACATTATTATTTAATTAATTATATAATTAACATTATTAATAATATTTTCAGAAGAGAATTAAATCAGTTTTAAAGGCATTAATCTAATGTTGAATTATACCAAAAATATGAAATTTATCAATGTATGAAGGACTTTGGACTTAGTAAGCATGGAGAATACTTAAAAAGATAATTTTGCGTTGTCACGAAAGAAACTACCATTCTGGACTTAATACCTGGAATGAAAAAATATATTCACTCAGCTTTTGAACTGGCTGTGACTGATCAAGGTTTGATTCGTAATGTAAAACCTGAGCAACATTTACATATATATATTGTAATATATTGTATTTGTGTTTGTTTCATTTTGGTTCAGTTCATTTTTTTACATATATTGTTTTTAATCCCATAGTTTTTCTTTTTGTAAATTGTAGCTATAAAAAATAATAATAAAAAAGAAAAATGTACAATTTCTACTGCTGAAATCTAGTAGTCTCCAAATATCCTTCAGTTATAGTTCTTCTAAATCTAATTTACAATTTCAGAAATAATATATGTTGTATATGCTCTCTCTAAAAGTTATTGGAGGAGCAGAAGTCACTGATATTGACAAATTCCCTGAAGGAAGTTTCTGAATTAATTTCCTTTGTCCCTTGAGTAAAGAATGCCCTCTAGGGGCCAAAAGAAAAAAAACAAAATAAATAAAATAAACCTTCTTAGGTCTAGATTTTTTTAAAAAACATCCAGTGCTGATTAATGGTTAGACTGTTAGAATTATTAAGCCACATGCTGGTTAAAAATACATCTGACTACTTTTTTATGTACGTTGTACATATATACAATATTACATTTCTAATGCAATTTCTTGAAGATCTAGACCCATGGAACAGAATTTCTCATGAAATTCCATCAAGACCTTAAGTTCCACCTCCACCAATAAGCTTAGCTTTGATCTATATACAGAACAAGTCCACTTCTTTGATGTTATGGTAAAACAATGGACACACATAAACATTACACTATATAGGGAACATACAGATAGCCATGCATACCTACATGCTTCCAACTTCCACCCAGAACATGCCACCAAATCTATTGTCTATAGTCAGGCTCAATGCGACAACCACAATTGTTCTAACTTAATTGAAAGAGATGCTGAACTGATGGAATTAAACAGGCATTCGGGAAACTGAACTATTCATCTAGTAAGATCAACAGACAAATCAACAGAGCCATATTGATTCTGAGGAAGGGCTGATTGAAACAGAACAACTGAACAGGTTGTTTCCTATAGCTCACAACTCAAGCCACTCAAACGTATTATTAATAAGCTGCAATCCGTACTGAACAATTACACTGAACTTTCTCAGGCACCATGTCCATATAGAAAACCACCCAAACTGAAGCAGATTGCACAACCAGAAATAACAAGAAAGTGATGCTAGCATGAGAACCAGACCCTGCAACAAATCTACTTTGCCCTCACATTTAAACCAATAGCAACATCACAGGCCCCAACAACTTCACACACAGAATTAAGGGCACTTACACATGCTCTTCTTCTAATGTGACATATGCCATTATCTGGATTCCATGTAGGTCAAATAGGTCAGACTGTGCAAGTTCAACATTAGGATTCAAAACAAGGACAAAGTAATATCAGAGCATTTTAACCTCCCAGAACACTCCATTATAGATTTCATAGTAGCTGTTCCAGAACAAAAAGTTCACCATCACAATCGAGCAAGAGACTGCTGAACTCACTTATATCAAAAGGTTTCAAGCTACCTCAGAAGGTCTTAAAACACAATGGATTTTTTTAACACATTACAACTGTTAATTATAGAATACTTGTAATCTGACACACACACACGAAAAACCACCATGTCTTCCTCCCTTCTTCCCCACCATCCCAATTTAAATTTTTTATCACTTCAGCTACTCTATGCATCTGATAAAGTGAGCTGTAGTTCATAAAAGCTTATGCCTTTTAATAAAATTTGTTAGCCTGAAAAGGTGCTACCAGACTCGTTCTGATGTTCAGTTTAGTGGAATATTCTAAGTTCCCTTGTGGGGAGATGGAGCGGTATATAAATTGAAATATAAATAAATAAATTCTCTTTTTTTATATAAGAATTTTATTAAGTTTCAAGCAAAGATAAAAGCTACAGAAAACAAAAAACTACAAAGAAAGAAAGAAAAAACTAAGAAAGTATAGAAACACGAGATAACATTTTTAAAATTACAAAAAGAAGTGACTTCTGACTTTTAACAGCAAGAATATACAACAGTTTTCCATAATTAACCCCTTACTCTATATTAAACCAAAATCACATTATTTCTATAAATCATAAAAATCACTAAATAAAATTGTTCCCTCCCCTTATAATAAAAGAAAATTCCCTTCTCACCCCTATGGGTGGTATGTGTCTTCCTCAACCTCGGGTCCTCTGTCAGAGGCCTGGGTATTCGAGGGTTCTGCACAGTATCTTAGCTGTTCCTAGCACTGCACTCTTCTGGACAGAGAGCTCTGATGTTGCTCCTGGGATATGTTGGAGCCACTCTCCCAGCTTAGGAGTCACAGCCCCGAGTGCTCCTACCACCACTGAGACCACTTTGGCCTTCACTTTTCACATCCTCTCTAGTTCCTCCTTAAGGCCCTGATACTTCTCCAGCTTCTCATACTCCTTCTTACTGATGTTGCTGTCACTTGGCACCGCTACATCTGTCACCACCGCTGTCACTTGGCACCGCTACATCTATAACCGCCTGGTCCTTGTCTACTACCACAATGTCTGGTTGATTGGCCAGTACCTGCCTGTCTGTATGGATCTAGAAATCCCACAGGATCTTCTTTTTCTTTCTTTCTTTCTCTGTTTCTTTCTCTTTCACATGGATGAGACAAGAGAAAGAAAGAAAGAAAGAAAGAAAGAAAGAAAGAAAGAAAGAAAGAAAGAAAGAAAGAAAGAAAGAAAGAAAGAAAGGAAGGAAGGAAGGAAGGAAGGAAGGAAGGAAGGAAGGAAGGAAGGAAGGAAGGAAGGAAGGTTTCTTGTCTCTTGTCCTTATATAAGGGGGGCACGGTGGCTCAGCGGTTAAGACGCCAGGCTTGTCAATCGTAAGGTCACAAGTTTGGAGGTTCAAGACCCTAGCCCCGTGTGATGGAGTGAGCTCCCGCACTCGCCCCAGCTCTTGCAAACCTAGCAATTCGAAAGCATGCAAATGCAAGTAGATAAATAGGTATCACTTCAGTGGGAAGGTAACAGCATTCCGCGCGCATCATGCCGGCCACATGACTGCAAAAGTGTCTTCGGACAACGCTGGCTCTTCAGCTAACAAACGGAGATGAGCACTGGCCCCTAGAGTCAGACACGACTGTGTGGGGGAATCTTTACTTTAACCACACACACACACACACACATATATATCCTAATCAACTTCCCTTCCAAAGATAAAATTTATTTAATTATTTTGTTCCTACTACTATTCTATATATTCCTGTCTACTATAATAAAGATCAAACTAAAAAACATATAAATTGTCTGTCATTATACTTGATAATACAACAATTTTAATAATATTAATAATATTAAACCCAAAACCAAACATTTATTATTTTTTATTATACCTTAATCATCTCAATCCAAATCGTTAAAGATAAATGAAATCAGCCAAACCCTAAAAGCAATCCAAATAAATATTCTTAAACCCTTATCCTACTTCAAAATAAACCAGAGTATTTACATATCCCCACAATACACACAGAGCTGTTTTCTTAGAAAAATCGAACTGCCCAACTGCCCCCCTCAAAAACTCTGACTTCTCTTCAAGAGACCTCCCATACATAATAACCCCTTCTTTTCCATGATGTTCCATCAGAAAATCAATTTCACTTATGGCTTGCAACTTGATCTCTCTTTAATTTCTTCAACTCATCTATCTGATCTTCATCCAGCATTTCAACAGAAGTCCCGATCTCACTCTTAGAAGAGACATTTCTGTTGCTGTTAAATTCCTCAATTTCCTTCCATAACATCCCCAACCAGATGACATATTTTAGACCTCATATTTTCCACAATTTCCTGAATGCCTTGAATAAAATATATGGGGGTGGTTAGCTTAGTAATATCCTCCTTTTAAGAACATACCATCTTTTAGATTTTGATTTTTTTATTTTTATAGTAGTTTTTAAATGTATAGTCTTTTAACTTTTTATATATTGTGATTGTCAACCGCCCAGAGTCTACCATGGTAGAGATGGGCGGGGATAAATTCAAATAATAAATAAATAATAAAATAAATAAAAACTTGACAGGAATAAAAAAGAATCTGTTTAAGGTCTCGATGAAAAACTGAGAGAGTCTGACTGAAATCCTCCATGTCTCACGCAGTAAATTATGGCGCCCCCTAGGTACTTAACCAGTGAAAGTGGTAGATAATAGAAAAATTCTGAAACGTGTTTACACAAGTGAACGTATGATAACAGTCAGTTCCCCAGGGAAAGTAGCAACAGAAAGCTGAAAGTTCAAAACACCAGATTCAATGTGTAGGAAAATGCTAAAATCTTCAAATTTAGTACAAAAATAATAACAGGGAGACAGTTACATACTCTTGTTGTTGTTGTTTATTCGTTCAGTCGCTTCCGACTCTTCGTGACTTCATGGACCATCCCATTCCAGAGCTTCCTGTCGGCCGTCACCATCCCCAGCTCCCCCATGGTTGAGTCTGTCACCTCCAGAATATCATCCATCCATCTTGCCCTTGTCCGGCCCCTCTTCCTTTTGCCTTCCACTTTCCCTAGCATCAGCTTCTTCTCCAGGGTATCCTGTCCTCGTGACCTCCTGTTTGGACTATTGCAATGCGCTCTACATGAGGCTGCCCTTGAAGAGCATTCATAAGGTTCAGCTGGTACAGAATGCAGCTGCCCAGGTTGTAAATAGTGTCAGTTACTTGGCACATGTAACACCACTGCTTCGGGAGCTGCATTGGTTACCGGTGTGTTTCCAGGTGCAATTCATGGTGCTAGTTGTCTGTCGTGGTTAGGCGAAGAACAACGCTGAGCCTCAGAGATAAGCTCTAGATGTTTGTTCTCTACCTTACACAGAATCTTGCCAAACTAAGCCACACTGAACAGTTCACTGGGAAAAACTCCAAGCAGGCTAAGGCGGGTCCAGCCTGATCTTCTTGGATGGCTGCCCAATGTCTTCCAGGCTACGAAAGCACTTCTCACCCTAGAAAGCGCCCCCTCCTTCCTCTCCCACAATCTCCATCACACTGTCACCTTTAAAGCCCTTTATGGCTTGGGACGGGTTACCTTAGGGACTGTCTTTTCCCAGTTGTTTCTACCTGTCCAATCTGGTCTAGCAGGATGGGCATGCTCTGGGTCCTGTCAGCCAAGGAATGTCAGCTGGTGGGGACCAGGAGACATGCCTTTTCTGCTGTGGCGCCTTCCCTCTGGAACATCCTTCTTCCTGAGATTAGGATGGCCCTGTCCCTTTTGGCTTTTTGGAAGGCCTTGAAGACCTGGCTTTGTGCCCAGGCCTGGGGCCCCGAGTGTGTGAAGGGCCCCGTTTCATGGTTGTGTTAACACCAATGGCTTTTAATATCTCTTGGATGTATTTATATTTATATTTAATTTTTTGGTACTGTTTTTATTGTTTGATTGTTTTTATTATTGTTAGCCGCCCAGAGTCACTGGTTTGAGATGGGCGGCTATATAAATTGAATAAATAAATAAATAAATAAATTTTCCTCCAGGCTCTTACCTGGATTGCTGGCATTCCTGTCTCAAGCCTTAACTAGGCATTTGCTGTTCCATTGGGTGAAGCAAGGATTGATCTCAAAAATTTTGTTTGCAGTGATTCCAGTGCACCCTTCTTCACATAAATTCCTACTTGTGCACCATAAAGGATTTGGGCCAATGATTTGGCCTCAAAAGGTTTTAATGCTGCAGGGATTAATTGGCCTCCACTTGTGTAGAAGGAGCAGTTCATAGCACTTGAAGATCTAAGGGCTATCTGTACTACATGATTCTGATGCATGTTCCAGATGCCTTTAGAGTAGAAAACCAGTCCAAGGTATTTAAATGCAATAACCTGCTCCACTTTTTGCCCTTCTACTGTCTAGGATTGTTGGGTGGCTCTCTTAGCAAAGACAAAAATTTTAGATTTTTCAAAATTAAGAACCAGGTGATTTTGTCTGCAGTACCAAAATATTGCTGCTACTGCTCTTTTCAGCCCTATAGGGGTTTGTGAAATTTTGGTGGCATCATCAGCATAGAGAAATATAGGGATTGTACACCTGTCAATAGTTGTGTTTTTTTAATTTTTACTAAAGGGCATTTCTGGAAATTGAGTCAAAGGCATGTTTAAAATCTAAAAAGGCCACAAAGAGGGAGGATTTCTTTTTATGGGTGTATTTTTGTGCAAGACGGAACCCTACCACTGGGATCTGTAATCTGACAGAGGCTACTTGGGAGCAATCACATCCATTGTCCTTATCTAAACATTCCAGAGAACAAGGTTCATGGTGGAACTTTCCAAAATATTAATCGGAGGATCCTCAAGCATAATTTGTATCTAAATATGATAAATACCTGAGTAAGACTGGAAAATCCAAGATTTCTACATCCATTACAAGGTGTCAGTGCTTCCCACAAACCTGTAGGTCCACAACTATTTTCAGTTCCACCCTCCTCTTCCTCTTCTGCTTGTTCCAGATTTGTGGAAGACGATCTCTGAGGACAGATTAACAGTATTTCCAAACATAAATGAACATGGCTAGAATTGAATTATGCAATTTTTTTATACTCAAAGAAAATATATCAATTAAAACAGGCCACATTGAACTTGAATTCAATATAACCCCACCTAAGATTATTCTCCAGGATGTTATACCTTGACCTGGTGTAATAAATTAAAAATTGCTGCCTTCCCCTTCTATAGGTGAACACTGTATTAAGTGAATCATTTCTGGAAACTCCCATGTTCTCCCTGACACTTCTTGAACTCTTGCTTCATCTTTCTATCTCTGAATTCAATTGCTACACTCTGATCTCTTTTAATTTCTTTCACTTAATTGAATAAGGTACCAAATTCTCATAAAGCATTAATTGCTTCTTTTTTATTATCTTGTACATCATTAGCCTCATTTTTTAAAATAAACTGATTATTGACTGTTAATTACACCTTCATTTTTGGGCTTCTGGAATGCATGTGGCTCTTTAATAACTTATGGTATTGGCTAGACTATAGCATTAAATCCCTAGCCCAGAGGTTTAAAGCCCAATTGCCCCACCCCCCTTATGTCAGGTAGCACATGTCCGGGTTATGTTGGGGTGTTTACCATTACCTTCTCTTCCCAGAGGCTTCCCAGACAGGAAAGATTACATAGCCCATAGGGAGACTGTCAATGTATGGTGTTTGGATACCAGTCTTCAGGGATCCTTTTGGATCCAGGCTGCACCAAAACCTGCCAGTTCTCTTAATAAGCTAACCAAGAAATATACATTTGGAAGATCCTTCTACTGTATAAAATGGCTGATGCTCTTCTTTACTGAACTAGACTGCCATCTACTGGAAGACAGATAGCTAAAAATAAACTAGCTATTGCAGAGCTTTCCAAACTTTTCATGTTGGTGACACACTTTTTAGACATGCATCATTTCACAACACACTCTTACAGCAGGGCACAAGGCAGGCATTAGGACCTGCGCAGAATCCTGGCAGGGCTCGGAGGCAGCAGCAGCCACGACACACCCAGACTCTGCAGCCGACACACTAACATGTCCCGACACACAGTTTGGAAAGCTCTGAGCTATTATCATGCTTTAATGAAGAACTAGGTTTTGGTCATATGTTTGTTGTCAAATTTAGACAAGGCATCTCATAATTAAATACTTTTGTTTAGTGGTTAAAAAAATACACAGGCTTTGTACAGAAGGAATGTATAATTCACCAGAATGCTGCAAATTGTTTCACAGAGAAAAAATAGCTTTGAATTATTACTTGCTATAATTATATCAGTGTCAATTCAAAAGCTATGAGAATGGCTTGGAATATTTCTGCTGAAGAAAAACAGTAAGCATAGGACAGTGCTTTCCAATCTGCCGCCGTTGGCGACACACCAACGGCGGCAGCGGCAGCGGCGTGGGGGCGGGGGCGGGCATGGCGGCGGGGGCGGGGGCAGGGGCGGCAGCCACCGCTAAAACGCGGAAGCGCTGATGGCACGCCCCTGCCGCTTCCGGGTTGTGTGGCGACACACCTAACTATGTGTTGTGACACACTACAGTGTCGCGACACACAGTTTGGAAAGCTGTGGCATAGGAGCTTAATCAAAAGGAAAGATATATAGAATTTACAAGATTATAAGAAAAAATCAAATGGGCGGTAAGTTCTCAGAAAGTAGCTGAAAAGAAAACAAACCCAATATAATGATTTCAGGGAGATATCAGAGCCTTGATGTGGCCCTGCCACGACAATTTATTATATGGTTTTTAATTATATTATTTTCTGCAGGAAATAGGTGTTACAGCATATAAATATTTTAATATACAACATATGAATCAGAATTAAATCATTTTGTTAATGGCTAGAATATAAACTATATCCTTTCTCACTTACTACATTAGACTTGGCTCGGCTTCCATTTGCTACTGTTTCTTCTTCTGATACTTTGCTAGCATCATCCAGATAACCATCTGATACAGTATGGCTTGTATCTTCTAAATAATCTTTTTCTTGGCACAACTTGATTTCATCTAATAGTTTTGATAATTCACCAGTCACAACTTCACCTTAACAAGAAGCAAAATAATTTCAGTCACTAGTAAAGAAAATAAGTCAACATAAGATTCGAAATACGTTTTTCTTGGTGTAAACAAAAAGTAGAAACAGGTAAAGAGTTGTTAATTTGATAATCTGCCTGTCCTTTTTTCTATTTTATGTGTATAAACTCTAAGAGTCAAAGAATCTATGTTATTTTGATAAAATGTTACATACATCAAATGTTTGGGGGCTAACATGATTAAGTAATATGCAAGAAAAGTCATTCTGTAGAATGCATTTGAGTTATGCAGGTATTCCGTCCTACATGTGTATGGTGGTTGATTGAAATATGGATACTGCTCAGTTGTTAATTTTAAATACTCAAGTTTAAATCAACTTTCATTTTTTCCTGCAAAATAAATTTTCAGAAATCCATTACAAAGATAGTTAATGATTTTTTCATTAAGATACTATTTTATTACCATTATTTGAAATTTCTATATGGATTTAGCACTGTTGGAATCATTTGCAAATAAACACAAAGGAAAATTTATCATGCACAGAGCCACATTACTGTATGGATCAATAAGAGAATGTGGGATTCCAAAATGGAGCTACTGGGCTACAATAACTCTCAGGCTGAAATGCCCATTTCCTGCTTGTTTCAAATATATAGGAATATTTTACTTATCACAGTACTGTAGATTTTATTGTTTCACTGTTGTCAATTATTTTCTTTAAAAAAGCAATTGTCAATTGTTTTGTTGCTGTCAATTATTTTCAAAAATTACTTTCAAAAATCAGTGAAATATATTTCACTGTAGCCTCAAAGAGAAGCAGGTATGGGGTTTTGAGCAACTGAGCTCTGCTTTGCTCATCCTCACTCTTTAGCCAACACAAGTACAATCTCAGCATTTAAAATACCTCTTGCATGATTTGCATAGATTGATTATTGATGGATTATGTGCTATCAAGTCAGTGTCTACTCTTAGCGACCACACAGATAGATGTTCTTCATGACAATCTGTCCCTAACCTGTTCTTCCAGGTGTTCCAATGGTGCACCCATCGCCACCGTAACTGAGTCCATTCACCTTACTGCTGGTCATTCTCTTCTCTTTCCCACACGTTTCCAAGCATTAGAGCCTTCTCCAGAGAGCTAGGTCTTCTCATAATATATCCAAGGTAGGATAAACTGAGCTTGGTCTTTTATGCCTCTCGTGCCTCTGGTGAGAACTCTGGGTGGATTTGTTCAATGATCCATTTCTTTGTTTTCTTAGTTGTCCATGGTATTCTCAGGAGTTTTCTCCAGCACCAAAGTTCAAATGCATCAATACTCTGCTATCCTGCATCCAACTTTCACTTCCATAGAGTGTCACAGGGAATACCACTGCTTGCACTATTCAGGTCTTTGTAGGTTTAGACACATCACAGCATCTAAATATCTTTTCCAAGACCTGCATGGCTGCTAGTCTGTGCAGTATTTCTTGACTGCTTGTTCCTTTACTGTTGATGGTTGATCCTAAAAGGCAGAAGCTATTCACCACTTCATTATCTTCATTGTCAATTCTAAGGCTGGTTGTTGTACCTGTTGTAACTAGTTTGATCTGATTTATATTTAATTTTAGTCCCATTTTTTTCACTGTGTTCCTTGCATTTTATTACTTGCCAGATCCTTTGCATTTTCAGCTATCAGAGCAGTATCATCAGCATAGCCCAGGTTATTGACGTTTCTTCTTCCAATTTTAAAACCACACTTGTCTTCTTCCAATCCAGCTTCCCTTAATATATATCCAGCATTTAGATTGAATAAATAAGGGGAGAGTATTCAGCCTTGTCGTGCTCTTTTGCCAACCTGGAGTCAGTCTGTTTCACCATGTTCTGTCTATACTGAGACTTCCTGATCTGTATAGCTAGTTGTTAGCTAGCCTCAAATACCTAAAACATACCTTAGAATGCTTAAAACCCAATTATATAACATTTTCACAAAATTTAACATTTTACATAAGCAAAGGAGAATCTATTCAATTTCTTTTATTACTACAGCTCTAATAATCTGCAAAATAGGTACAATATCATATTGACTATGTTTCTGATGATTACTCTAACATATTTTAACATGTAACAGGCTACTGAGAATAGAATATTTACTTTTACTTGTTTGTATAGGAGAATCTTCTGGGGATAAAACACTGGACTGGTGATCTGATACTAAACATTCCTCTATGGATTCCTCTGGAACTTCTGCATTTCCTTTTTCTATGTAATCTATAGTAAGAACACATCCTATAAGCAAAATCTGAAAATTCATCTGACAGTATTTTCAGAGTTCTTCACGTTTTCATTTAATGTTCATGTTGTATTTAAGTTTTATACTTAAACTGATCAAGAAGCATGCATAGAATTGGCTGTATGCCTTATGATTGCCCAATATATTACTTCTTGATTTTAATGGGAGTCAGTTACAATTAAGTGTATCTACAACTGAATTCTTATTGCAGTAAATAAATTAAAACTTTATTTAGAGAAATGGATTCAGCAGTATAGTTGAGTTTTCAAAGTTCTATTATTATTACATACAACAGAGAGCTTTGTGAAATCATAAAGATTAATAATGTTATTATTTCATAAGCTTTAGTGGATCACATCCACTTCAGTTGCATACAGCACAGTCCCAAGAGGGAATTATTATACAGTATGCCCACAACATTGTATTTGGAAGGTGGGCATGGCGGGGGGAAGGACAGCAAAAGGCAAGAAGGGGAAAAGATACAAAAGACAATGGCAACCTAAGTAGTAATAGTGTATACCTTTTTTGTATTGGGCTGATCAGATAAGGGAAATGCTGACTCACCGGAAGTGACGTCATAGTCCCTCCCCCCCCCTCCCATGATCCTCTGCGTGTTAGCCACCCCTCCCATCATGCAATGCGTGTTTTGCCGGAAGTGACGTGTCAGCCACCCCTCCCTGGACCAGCCACATGTTTTGCCGGAAGTGGAGTGTGCCCCACCCCCACCCGCGTGCTAACCCAAGGCATGCCCAGGCATGCCCATGACCACATGTCTGTGAGGGAAGGGGTGGTTGCCTCAACTCCACACTGCCTGTGTTTAAAGCCTTATCAGTTTCTAAGCAGAAGAAAGAGAAAAGCGGGGGGGCAATGCTTTTTCAAAAGGGGAAAAAGTGTTTCTTTCCTTAAGCCTGGCTGCAGGAGTTAAAATGCCACGGCTGGCATAGATGGCCAGGCCTGATTAGGAGGGAAGCATTTTTTAAAAGCAGGGTTTTCTTCTTCTCCACACATGCCAAACTGTTTTTAAAAGCCCAGGGGTAGGCAGCTTTCCTTTTCCCTAAGCAGGCAGTCACCCTGAAGGAAAATGTTTATAAGCATTTCTAATGCAGCAGTAAACAAGGAAGGGTCTAAACAAGGTTTAACATAAGTAAACACCGGGGTCTTTGTACTCACATGGGGATCTGGAGGTGTTAGGCAGACATAACAGCCCAGTTCTTAAGAGGAAAACTTTTTTTTAAAAGCCGAGGTTTCTCCTGCACACAGTCACACCCGGTAGCACAGGCAGCTTGACTGACAGGAAGTCGCATGCAACAGCAAAGGCCTGAGGGGAAGGGGCACCCCCCCTCCCTCCAGCCAGCTCCTAGATCTCATTGGAGTAGCCGTTGCAATGTCCAGCTCGCTGGCTGATAGCAGAAACTGCTGGCAGCAGGAGTTGAAATGGCATTTTTAGCCTCAAAAATGAGCCTGCACACCAGGCCTAGATTTACAGTTCTGAATGTGGAAAATTAGGCTTTAAATGCACAAAGTGTTGCCCTTAAGCAGAAACTGTGCCCAGGCTGAGGAAAAAAGAAACCTGTAAGGGGCCAGGAGAAAACTGGTTATTAAAAGCACAACAGAAAAAAGAGAAAAAACATGGGTATGTGCATGTTCAGGCATGTCCGCAGGCGTGGCTGTGACACGCGGTGTACACGTGACAGGGGCAAGGCTATGCCCAGGCATGTCTCCACAGCTTTTCAGGCTATATACAGATACATCGTTAAGTAGCGGTGCCCATTTGAAAAATACAGACACGTGCTTTGAAGATGGCAAACTCCGAAGCCCATCTGTTTGAAGACAGCTTAACGCCAAAGCCGCCAAAACGAAAATTTAGGGCAAGGAAAACGTCCGAAGCTCCTGGACCGAGCGACCTATTTGAGGAAAACGCTCAAGACGCATGTCTAATACCATGTTACTGTAGATTTTGTGCCTCAGATGGTGAGTTAAACATTGAAAATTAAGAAAAACACTAATTTAATTAGATAAAATTGTGAGTCTAATCCAGACTTATACTCTTTTCTTTAAGAAACAACATATCCATATGATTCGACCGTCGTACAGATTCTGAGAGCCTGTGTGATAAAAGTATTGCATCATTGTTTCATGGGGTGCATGCAAGCAGGAGGAGATCAGGTGGATTCCCGGCCACCCACCGAGGAAGAGCTTCTTAAGGCCTTATGCCCCAGAATATCAAGGGGCGAGATCCTATGGGTCATTATGAACATAGCGTGTAAGCTAGAGAAATTATATGTGACATGTGATACCCTTGATGAGCTTGTGGAATTCATGGAGTATATTGAGAGCAGCCCTAAGCCACAAGATATAATGGCGAAAATTGGTTCTGAATTACCAGTGGCTTTGAAGAGGCTTATTTGTCAAAATGTAACAACTATTAATTACCAGAAACTGTTAACCTCTACCCAAGGATTGTAATAATAAAATATTTTTACAAATAACATGTTGCCTGTTTTTCTTTCGCTGTCTGATAGCAGTAACTGCTGGCAGGATGAGTTAAAATGGCGTTTTTAGCCTCAAAATGAGAATGCACTCAGGGAGAAAGCAGAAAAAAGAGAAAAACATGGGGTATGGACATGTTCAGGCATGTCCGCAGGCGTGGCGGGAGAGCGCCGTATCAGGCTGCGACACGCGGGTAACACGTGACGGGGCAAGGCTATGACCAGGCAAACCTCCGCCACATTTCAGGCTATATACAGACCTGTCTTTTCCTTGAGAGTCAATGGACACAACTTTTTGTATTTACTATATTTTGGCATATTTAATTTTCTCCAGCGGCCGAGGCTCAACCAAATCCCAGGCAGAGAAAAGGTTTCTCTTTTGAAGAAACATGGCAAGAGCTGCTTCAAAAAATTTTAATAGAAAAATAGCGAAACCTAGTGCCGTATGCTCTAGCACAAGGCCGGTGCCAGTAGAATGCAACAAACTCTGTTGTCAGGATTTTGGTGAAGAAAACAAAGAAAATTTTATATTCAGACCTGTTTTGTATGGTTGCGGTATGGCATGTTGTGCCTTTACTGATGAGGCGGAGAGAGAAACAGAAGACTTCCCTTGTGATACTTACCGGGCAGCGTGTGAAATGGTGAGCTCCGCACCAACACCTTCCAGCAGTGGTAAGTAAATATGTTTTTATTGATGACAATGTAAATGTTGACGGGGCCCAGTTAGGGGTGCTAATAGGTTATGTTTTATATTTTACAGTACCTGAGTTACCAAGTCCTAGAAAGCAAAGATACCGAAGGAGGGCCGTATCGTATACCGGCGGCCGCACATCTTCTGACGATTTATCTGCTCCTGAACATGACAACACCTGTAAATTATGCGAAGACCTGTTAGAATGTGGCAAAGGGCACTGTTGGGAGGGTACAGATGAATCAGGGTTTTATGGCTCTTTATCTTCTTCTTCTTCTTCTTCTTCTGATGATGATGATGATGATGATGATGAGGGATATGTTTCCGGATCCCTAGACAACCTCTCTCAAAGCTGTATCACCAATAAAGCATTGTATTAAAGACAAAGTGTGATCATTTTGCCACAGACCCTTCGTCATAATGAGGTATGAAAATATTCTAAAAGAGATCTATTACACACCGGGTAGGGTAGGGAGCTATGCTGGGGTAAACCCACTTTTTCAGGAGGGAAGAAAACATGATAAAAACCTGTCCATGAAGCAAGTCAAGACATGGTTGTCAGGACAAGATGCTTATGCGCTTCATAAACCGGCAAGAATTAATTTCCCTCGAAATAAAACAGTGGTGTCGGGTATAGATCAGCAATGGCAGGCCGATCTCATAGACGTGTCCAAATTTTCTAAGGAAAACCATGGAAAAAAGTTCATCTTAACAGTCATTGATGTGTTGTCTAAATATGCATGGGCATACCCTCTGACTGATAAGTCAGGGAGCGAGGTTGCTGCCGCCTTCCAGAATATCTTTGAAACAGGCCGGGCACCCCGAAAAATACAGACAGATGCCGGCAAAGAGTTCTTAAATACGCCTCTGAAGAAACTTTTAGCACGTTATGGTATTCAGCATTTTGTCACTCATAGTGAGACTAAAGCCGCCGTTATAGAGAGGTTTAATCGGACCCTAAAAAATAAACTCTGGAGATACTTCACAGCTAGAAACACCCACCGGTACGTAGACATCTTGGCAGCCGTTCTTCAAGGATACAATGACACGTACCACCGTAGCATCCGGACTGCTCCTAGCACTGTAAATTTGTCTAATGAAAGGGTTGTATGGTTAAGACTGTATGGAGATATTTTAAAAAGTAAAAGAAAGGAAAAACATCTTAAGGTGGGGGATCACGTCAGGATATCCAGACTGAAGGGGAAATTTGAAAAGGGCTACCAGCAAACCTACACAGATGAAATATTCATCATCAAAGAACTGTTAACAAGAGGGGAAAGAGGGGTGTATAGATTAAAAGATTACACAGACGAGCCAGTAAAGGGCACTTTTTACCCTGAGGAGCTCCAAAAGGTTCCTGATGATCAACAACGTGTATACAGAATTGAAAAAGTGATCAAAAAAAGAGGGCGGGGAAAATATAGAGAGGTTCTAGTCAAATGGGTCGGCTGGCCAGACAAGTTCAACAGTTGGGTAAAAGAGGCTGAAGTACAAGACCTTTGACATGGCTGGCTTTTATATCACCCTCCCCAGCAACGCATCGGCAACAGCCTTCCCCAAAAACAAAAGTTCCAATTTTACTGTTCAACTAGCAAGAGCTCTGGACCTGCCGGGGTCATGGGAAGTGGGGCTGGTGGAGATACAGTACCCACACAGCTGGAACACGCTAACCACAGGTGGATATTTTGAAATTGCTAACGAAAAAAAGAAGTGGGAGTTTTCTTTGAGAAATGGATACTATATCAGCATCCAGCAGGTATTAGAAAATATGAACAAGCTTATGACAGAGGCTGAGAATCCGCCAATGGTGACCCTGCGATACGACCCAGTTGCTCGAAAAATTAAATTTAAAGGAGATGGGGCGTTTAGCATACTAGCTAGTGATGAACTAGCGAACATATTAGGTTTGAAGCCCCAAGCCCGCTTCAAAAAATTCCCCTTTGCGGCCGATGTGACAGGAGGATTCAGTACCATATTTATTTATACAGATATTGTGGAGCCGCAGATAGTGGGCGACTTCTATGTGCCGTTACTGCGCTGCGTGCCTGTGCGGGGGCAAGACAACGACATCATCACGGTAACCTATGACCAGCCCCATTATGTTCCAGTCAGCAAGCACGGCATCAGCACAATTACTGTAGAGATCAAAACAGATCAAAACAAACACATCCGTTTTAACCACGGGAAGGTTGTCGTCAAGCTTCATTTCAGGCCTCAGAAAAGTGAAGGATGGTTGTGATCAAGGAGTACGGGAGCCCTCAAGACTACGTGGCCTATTACAGGGCCCAAGCCGGAGCCGGTCTTGCAGGGTTCCGGGGAACACCCGTCATGTATGGGACAGGCCTAGGCGGTTTGTTCCGTGGACTTTTTCGAAAAGCAATGCCTCTTCTGAGGAAAGGGTTAGAAATCGTTAAACCCCACGTGAAATCTGCAGCTAAGAATATTGTCAGAGATATGGCGGGGCAGCTTGTATCCCGTGTTGTAGGGGGCGGCCAAGAGGGCTCGGGCTTGGTCGTGGCCAGAAAGAATTACGCCTTGGGACCGCCTATTCCCTCTAAAAAGAGAAAGAATGTGAGAAAGCGCCATCATACAAAGAGGAAACGTGCTCAGAAGAGGAAGCGCTGTGACAGCCGGGACATATTCTAATACAAAATGGCTTTTATCCACGAGGCATCGCAGGAGTGTGTTAAATCAGAACTGGACCTTTTTCAACTGTCACCTACTCAAACCAGTATTGAAAATAGCACATATGTCGAGATCCCTCCTTTATCAGCTCTAACGCCCAATGCGCCCCTGGAATTTTTTATCACAGGACACGGTGAGCATTACACAGATCTAAATAACACCCTGTTGTATGTGAGTTGCAAGATTGTAAAGGCTGATGGCACAGATATTGATGACGGTGCAAGGGTGGCCCTGACCAACTATCCTATAGCTTCGCTGTTTAATCAGCTGGATGTTACCCTGGGAGACCGGCTCGTAACACAGAGCCACCACTGCTATTCTTACCGGGCCATGATTGAGCTGATTCTGAACTTTGGGGCTGATGCTCTGGGAACCCAATTTACAGCTGGGGGTTTTTACAAAGATGAATCAGCGCTTATGGAGAGCACTGTGCTGGCAGCCGCGGGCAACGCTGGTTTCAGAGCGAGAGCGGCACATACAGCCAGGAGTCGTAAATGGGACCTGCTTGGGCCTTTGCACAGCGATCTGTTTTTTCAAGACAAACTGCTAATTAATGGGGTTGACGTGAAAGTCAAACTCACAAGAAGCAGAAACGAATTTTGCCTAATGAGGGATGGCAATGAGAATTACAAAGTGCAGCTCCTGTCGGCGTCTCTCTTTGTAAAGCGTGTAAAAGTAGCAGCAGGCGTACGGCTGGGCCACGCAGAAGCCTTGCTCTCCTCCAACGCCAAATATCCCATAGATCGTGTGGGGATGAAGGTTTACAGCATTCCTGCAGGCAGCCTTGTGTGTAATCAGGAAAACCTATTTCTGGGCCAGCTACCTAAACAGCTAGTGATTGGATTTGTGGACAATGCCTCTTTCAGTGGAGATTACGAAAGAAACCCATTCAATTTTCAGCACTGCAATGTTAATTTTTGTGCCCTGTATTGCGACGGCGAACAGGTCCCCGCCAAACCTCTTCAGCCTGATTATGCTCGCGGTGTTTTTGTGAGAGAATACATGCAGATGGTACAAGTTTCAGGCAAAGGCATGAAAGACAGACCTCTCCTAATCAGCCGTGAAGAGTTTAGTCACGGATATAATTTATATTGTTTCAACCTGAGTCCTGACCAGGGGTGCTCGGAGCACTATTCTTTGATCCGGAACGGCAACCTCAGAGCGGAAATTAGATTTGCACTACCTCTCCCCAATACCGTCAATATGATTCTCTATGCAATCTTTGAAAACCTCATTGAAATAAGCCACACCAGGAACGTTCTTTTTGATTATATGTGAGGATGGACACCCTGCAGCTCCTCCGGCTGTTCTCTGGAAATCCCGACTTTCTAGGGGTCTACCCCTGTGATCTGCTACCCAAGAGGCAAATCTCCAAAAGACCTTTCGGCATAATTGTAAACACTCATCCTCAAACTCTACCTGGCGAACACTGGCTGGCTGCCTACTTCCCATCTCCCGGCTATGGTGAATTTTTTGACTCTTATGGAAGGCCTCCAGACAGCCCTGACTTTCCTGGAGCCATAGTGATATTCTTAGAGCGGCAAGCTAAGAAGTACACGTTTCACCAACTTCAACTGCAACACCCCAGCGCTGTAACATGTGGGCATCACTGCGTGTTTTTTCTACTGAACCGGTCTAAAGGCATGGACTATGGAAATATTTTAAAGATGTACTCCGATGATGCTGTTAAAAATGATCAAATGGTAAAGCTTTTTGTAAAATGTATAAAGGTGGGGAGGGGGAATGGAGCCTGTAACCATCACCAGTGCATGCAGACATGTATGCCTTACTGCAAAATAAAGAAAAAGACTTAAACGTTTTACTTCTTTCACTGTGTTTTTATTCATTTTACAAGCTGTACATACAACATTGCATGGCCAACAGGTTGAAAAGCATACGTTTTACAAATTGAGCCAGTTACCAAGCCTGATACTGCTTCTAGGCTTTACCATCAGGGGTCCAGAGGGCGAGACAGCAAACAGGGGCTTCTGAGTTCCAAAAGGGGCAGTCATAACAGAGTCAGGGCTAGTAGCAGCCTCCCCCTTAATAACCAGAGAGTCTTTCAACATTTCTAACTGCTCTTTAACAGCCGTAGAACCCAACACAGAGGTAGGGACATTCACCTCGGCCATAGCAGTCATAAATTCATCCCAGCCTTTAGGTTTCCGCTTCTCAGTAAGGGAGCGATGTTGCGAGGCGCCTTTCACCAGGTCTAAAATGTTAGTACCGGGAACAGGCATGCCCCTGTATAAAAACGTTCCACGTGTATCCCAGGATGATATGTCCTGGTGCTGTTTCATTTTGTTTAGCAAAAGTTCTGCATTTTTCCTATACCGGGAGCTGACGCCACTTAGGATCTCAGTCATGGCGGCGTCCTGCAGAGCGGCATGTGGAGGCTGTTCTGGCAAGCCTTGGGGTTGATGAGTCTCTTCTGAGGGGTAAATGAGATTCAGTCTGTCTTTTTCAGACTCGTTTTGTCTGGTCAGTCGTAGAAACCTCTGCAGCACAGAATTGTAGAGCTTAATCTTTTCCTCCTCGCCCAAATCAGCTCTCTGAAGAACGGAGCGCATCTCAACATCCAGCCGATTAGCAGCCACAGTCCCCATAGTAGGAGCCCTGCCCTGTAGTTGCCCCATCTGGTGGCGTGGCACCAGAAACATTTTCTCAGCATAGTCCATGGCTTATCCGGCTATCAGGTTAGCCAACAACGGTATAGCAGCCCCCAGCAGTGAACCAACGAAACCGCCCGACTGGCGAATGACCTGCTTCTTCTTTTTGAGGGATACCTTTCTATCGCTCAGTTTTTTGATGACACCTTTCTTCCTCTTTAAAGTTCGGTATTGTGAAGGCTTCAAAGGGAGGTTTCCTTTTAAGGTGTTCAGGGCTATTTCTGCTATTGCCCCCACCAGATCGTTATTAGCCTTGCATAAGATGGCCTTTCTCTGTTTTGGCCCAGCCCTTACTAAGATTTTTAAAACCGCCAAATTTCTGAGCACCCTCTCTGACATCCTGAATGAACTAGTGCTAAGGCATTCAGGCTAATGCTTTTTACTCTTCTTTTTCATAGTGTAAACAGCAGGCCAATCAGGGGGAAAGAGGCCTGTTCTCAACCGGTAGGTTTCTGGGGTGCTGGCTGCCAAATCTACCAAAAGGTACCCGTGCGGTTTGTGAGTGGCATCTTGGAACACTTCTAAAAAATACTGGGTGTTAGTGGGGTACATCTGGCGGCCCAGTGTGACAATTTGCAACTGATCACGAGGGCTGCGGAATAAAACCAAATATTTGGAATTCAGAGCTATAGTTCTCATCTTCTTACCTTGAAAAAACAGATTTTGAAGTATGAGAATAATGCTCAGGTTTCTGTGGTGAACGTACTGTGTAAAAGCCTTCTCTATTTGATCGCTGTCGCCGGCTGAAGCCATGAGGTCGTCTACCACAGCTAAATTGGTTTGGTTTGGTGGAAACAAATCATCATCTTCAAAGGAAGACGGGAGGCCCTCCATAAACTTAATATAAGGGAATTTATTAAGCAGTTCTTTGTACAGAGGTTGCCAGCAGCTATAAAACCATACAATATTTTGTGGCATTTGAGACATCACAGAGGTACCATGCTCTAACATTTGCTTGATAAAAAAAGATTTGCCAGAATTGGACGGCCCGCTTATAATGCAAGAGAAAGGGTGTACAAACTGTACAAGGTTTTCCATAATGTTCAATAACCGTACGGCAGTGTGCAGTAATCCTCGCTCTTTAGAGCCCTTTTATTATAGACGACCTTCAGGGTTTTCCTGAGGACTCTTGTTTCTAGGGCCCAATGTCTCTTAACCCTAAAAATACCCGTCTGTTCCACTTTGATCGATTTCTTTCTCTCTGGGCCGGTCAGGCAGTAATCATCCACCAGTTCTTTCAAGCTGTCAAAATTAACCTTTTCAGCATTGCCACTGTTTAGCGTAATACCCTTCACCTTTAGCACCGCTTCTCCGCTGGACAAGGCGTATCCATATGTTTTGGGTCCGGCTGCCACAAACTCTGTGATTGAGGTGTTTGGTGGGATCTCGCTTGTCAGCTGCCCTAAATAGTCACCCAAAGGTGGTGTCCACGCCCCCTGTCTACTTATAAAAATGACTGAATCAGTGTCATGGTACAGGCATCTATCTCCCAATCCATCCAGTAGCCTGTATAATTCCAGCCGGGCATAAGCCGTTGTAAAACTGGCGATGAATATGTTAGTACATGTGGCTTTGGTGGGTTGGTTCTTGGCCATTTTCCACGTCACAATGGCTGTCTCTGTATCCACAAACTCGCATGAGGAAACATCATAATAAGGCACAAAAAGATATTTGAATAATTCCTCAGGTTTTGTCACCACTGATGTGGTCAGGTGGTTGGTGTTCTGACCAAACTTGCCCCACAGAGAGTTTAAAAAGAGTTTGGCAATCTGCCTTTTAGCAGGATTTACTTCGATATGCTCACGCCGTAAGCGGACACCTTCCATCTTTTCATACTCCTGAATATATTTATCTTTATCCTGTTCTGTTTTGCACCAGGACGGGTAACCGCTGGCCTCCTGCTTCTGTCTGAGATGGGTGTTCATATACCCTGAAAATAATGTGACTGATGTTCTTTCAAAATGCCAGATCTCATAGATCTCAGCAATTCTGTAACCCTTTTCTATAGCCACATTCAATTCAACAGTACACCATGTCCCCGTCAGAGCCCTTTCTTCATCACTGTGTTGACAGGGGGCGGTTTGCAGACTTTCTGTGCAGGTTGCACACAGGCTAAACATTAATTTGCCCCCTGATTTGTGGGGTAGGACTGGGAAATAGAGGTTCCTTGGTGGGTACACTTTGACTTTGGCAAGCCCGAAATACTGCTTTATGTCCCCAAAGTTTTGATAGATGATTTGGGGGTGTCCAATTGGGTACTCCTTGTTCTTGTTCACAAAGGGGTACAAACTGGTGAAATCGTAATATAAGATTTGCTCCCCAGCTTTTGGCTTGTAGTACAGGCATGTGGCATTTGTTCTACCCCCAAAAAATGCATCTCGGGGGTTCAAAGGGGTTGGGAGCTTGTTCTCCATTAGAAACTGCTTCAAAGCGGGGTCGTTCTCCAGCATGTCCCGCCATTCGTGTTCCCAGATGCTACGTATGGCATACCCCTGGTCCCTGAGGTACTCTTCTTTAATCCTGGTACGATTGTGCAGTCCCCCGTATGTTGAATCAAGTAATTTGTTGAAGTCTTTTTCAGAGTAGCAGACAGGACAGCCGTGAAAAAAACAGCCGTGAAATTCAAAAGCAGTGGGGACCCCGTTTATGACAGCAAACCCGTCCAAAAAATATTTGCCTACTTGCTTTTCACCGCCCTTCAGAGCATGCTGGATATTGAGATTCTCAGTGTGCTCTATATGCAACAGCCATTGAATCGCTGGTGCTGAGTACCTTTTCTGTGTCTTGTGATAACTGTCCAAAGGGGCTAACGCAATGGTATTCCTCTTCAAATACATGAACAGGTACTGGGCCATGCAGACAGAGGCCAGTGTAATATACTGGAAGGGGTCAATGCAACGGATCTCTATCTCCTCAACAATCTCTCCCCCGCCATCTCTGAGGCACTCGCGTTCTGTCATTTTCATGACTTGGTCCCTGAATCGAATACAGGCCTCCCTCAGAATCTCCACATCTTGTCTGCAGTAGTAAGCCAGGGCCTTCTTTAGCTTAAACACCGTGCCTGCATTATCTGCGTGCCATTTCAGGAATTCTTCTCTCTCCCCGGGCATCATGGTTTCTGGGCTGTAATACTTGGCTTCAGGGAGTGGCCCCACATAGTCTTGATTGTCCATTGTGTTGAACAAATGGGGGAAATACCCCTTGTTGCCCCGAAAACCCATAGCTTTCGGTAGCTTGCTTAATTTAAGGGGCAAAAAGGAGAGGCTGTCAATAAACCGAATCTTATAATCCGGTAGGAGAATACACAGCAGCTTACCCCCTTGACTGATCAATTCAACACGCACTTTTTCCCGTATCAGCTGTCTCAGCACCAGGTACCCGTCATAACCTTTGGAATTGTGAGCGATAAAGGTACACCTTTTAAACTTGTGATTTATAAACTTCTTCACAAATTGCTCCAGGCAGCTAACGCCATGACAGCCCCAACTCACAGCCTCTTTGCCATCACCTTCCTCCAGCATATCCGTGGCATACACGTAATTTGGTATATGCATACCCGTCTCTTGACAACATTCAAAATCATAAATGATGTATCTTTCACCAATTTGCGGGCGCTCCAAGGGCTTCAGAAAGCATAAATGCCCTTCCAAGCTGTCAACCTTCTCAGAGCACTGACCACACTTTGTTTTCTTGCATTTTGTGTGGGGAGTGAAGACATAAAGGCCACACTTTTCACAATATACCTTATTCTTACAGTCAACTTTCCCTTCCAATGCCATCTGTGTATGGCTTTCAAGACAGGCCTTAGACCGGCAAAACAATTTGCATATGCAACATCTTACCCTCTCTTCTGCCACCTCCTGGCAGTCTTGCTTCAGGCACGCTCGACAGAGGTATTGGCAATCGTGACTGAATTTGTGATGGTAGGCTGTGTGGCAGAATTCACAGAAATAACGCTCGCCCAGGAAGCCCTTGATGTTTTTGATTCCGTAGTAATGCTTGTCGTGTAACAATATAAACACCAATTTTTCTTGCTGTGCTCTGCCCGTGACAAAAAATCGCCACCCACCTTCGTCGTAAAACAAAATTTTTATGGTTATACCTAAAAGCTCTTCAAAGAGATGTATCTGTGAAAAGCCAATCCTGTTTTCTGTGGAAATGCCCAGTCTGGTGTGTAGGGCCCTGGCTCTAGTAGCAATTTCTTGATTTGTACCTTCTCCGCTGTCAAGCAAATACAGCACACTACCTGTGAAACACAGAAATTCACCCTCCACATTGAAATCCACCAGGTGCTGTCTTTTTGTCTCCAGGACTTTGGTGAATATCACGGTGCTTAACTTCCTACGCCCGCCGCCCTCTTTGTATTTCACGATAGTGACCACTAATTGTAAACAGCCCCCCCACATCAATTCTGCTTTGCTCTGTAGAAGGTTTTCAACACGGGTCAGAAAGTCATCAGCATTTAAATCATGCATATGTCTCCTAAGGGTAAAGAGGGGTCGATTTAGACCATCTGCATCTAGGCGTAGTTGAACAAAATCATTCGGCTCTATCACCCTAGAAACATTATTCAAAAAGGTCTGTACCACATTATGGATAACACCTATAGCCTCTACAAATGATCTGATACGTTCAAGATTAGCAAATCTATACCGTTGGTAGTATTCCACAGCTCTGTAATATAGGATAGGCCTCTCCCACTCCTGTATCATTTCTAGATACACATCATGCACATTCTGAGAGTTAGGGGTCTGTAGCTGTGACATAGAAGGCCATAGCTCCTCTTCCGGTTGAGGTTCTGACATAGGCTCATCTGTACAGCTATCGCTGTCTGTAGGGGCTGTGGAAAGGGCACCGCCAGACATATTTTTTGCTTTTTTTCCGGGCGGTTCTGGATTAAAAACAAGGGGAAACAATGCTTCAGTAACATTCTTTTTAATGTAATACTGCCCCTTACATTCTAAAACAGGTCTCAAGTAGGATAATACACTTGGTTATTTTACCTCCTAAAAGCATTCGCGTTGCATGGCTTGTACATGGCTGTGGGGTAGAGTTTATGCTGTCAGCCTCCAGAGGCTCTGGGGAGTTTGTAAACACTTGCTCATCTTCCCAACCTGAGAAACAGAGACATGAGAACCATTACAGCTGCTGTAGAAATGCCTCTATAACTAGACATTTTGTTTCTGAGGGCAAAAACAAAAGCAGCCTGATCTTAATACCTCCTAGGTCAGGCGGTGTTCCCTGTGGGGTCTCTGCAGGTATTGTAAAGTTTGCATACTCCTCATCATCTTCTACTTCTGTATTAGACATTTGACAAACATTACAACTGCTGCAGAAATATTTAAAAGCATCTAAGCCATACAGTTATTTAATTTGTATGAACTAAAAAATGTACCTAATAGAGCCTTCACACATTGCGTATCTGTTACAGAACCCTGGTGGAAACACAAGAACACCAGTAGTTAAATATCGTCACAAATGGGTACTACCCCCCCCCACACCTTCTGCCTCTCAAAACTGCTTGTGAAATTACTTACATTTCGGGCAGCCATCCCATCCATGTCATTACGTTCTAGGATGGGCTGTGTGCCTTGTGGGGGGTCTGCAGTCATCGTAAGGGCTGCATACGCATACTCCTCATCATCTTCTACTTCTGTATTAGACATTTGACAAACATTACAACTGCTGCAGAAATATTTAAAAGCATCTAAGCCATACAGTTATTTAATTTGTATAAACTAAAAAATGTACCTAATTGAGCCTTCACACATTGCGTATCTGTTATAGAATCCTAGTGGGAACACAAGAATACCAATAATTAAATATAGCCACAATTGCTACAAACCCCAGCCTTCTGACTCTCAAAACTGCTTGTGAAATTACTTACATTTCGGTCAGCCATGGTGTCCAGGTCATTCTTTGCTGGCAAGCTGCTCCGTCTGTGGGTCTAGATAAGGTCCCAACTGGACGCTGAAAGGGACCTCGCCCACCATCTTTACGTCACCATTTGAGCCCCCACCCACCAATACATGGATAAACTGGTGTTAGCAAAAGAAAAAAAGCAGACAACGTATTATTTGTAAAAATATTTTATTATTACAATCCTTGGGTAGAGGTTAACAGTTTCTGATAACTAATTGTTGTTACATTTTGACAAATAAGTCTCTTCAAAGCCACTGGTAATTCAGAGCCAATTTTCGCCATTATATCTTGTGGTTTAGGGCTGCTCTCAATATACACCATGAATTCCACAAGCTCATCAAGGGTGTCACATGTCACATATAATTTCTCTAGCTTACATGCTATTGTCATTATGACCCAAAGGGTCTCACCCCTCGATATTCTGGGGCATAAGGCCTTAAGAAGCTCTTCCTCGGTGGGTGGCCGGGGAGCCATCTGATCTCCTTCTGCATGCATGCACGCCTTGAAGCACTGCTGCAATGTTGTTATCACACACGCTCTCACCATCTGTACAGCGGCCGAATCATATGGATATGTTGTTTCTTAAAGAAAAAGAGTATAAGGCTGAATTAGACTCACAATTTTATCTAATTAAATTAGTGTTTTCTAAATAATGTTTAACTCACCATCCGAGTCGCAGTATCGACAGTAACATGGTATTAGACATGCGTCTTGAGCGTTTTCCTCAAATAGGTCGCTCGGTCCAGGAGCTTCGGACGTTTTCCTTGCCCTAAATTTTCGTTTTGGCGGCTTTGGCGTTAAGCTGTCTTCAAACAGATGGGCTTCGGAGTTTGCCATCTTCAAAGCACGTGTCTGTATTTTTCAAATGGGCACCGCTACTTAACGATGTATCTGTATATAGCCTGAAAAGCTGTGGAGACATGCCTGGGCATAGCCTTGCCCCTGTCACGTGTACACCGCGTGTCACAGCCACGCCTGCGGACATGCCTGAACATGCACATACCCATGTTTTTTCTCTTTTTTCTGTTGTGCTTTTAATAACCAGTTTTCTCCTGGCCCCTTACAGGTTTCTTTTTTCCTCAGCCTGGGCACAGTTTCTGCTTAAGGGCAACACTTTGTGCATTTAAAGCCTAATTTTCCACATTCAGAACTGTAAATCTAGGCCTGGTGTGCAGGCTCATTTTTGAGGCTAAAAATGCCATTTCAACTCCTGCTGCCAGCAGTTTCTGCTATCAGCCAGCGAGCTGGACATTGCAACGGCTACTCCAATGAGATCTAGGAGCTGGCTGGAGGGAGGGGGGGTGCCCCTTCCCCTCAGGCCTTTGCTGTTGCATGCGACTTCCTGTCAGTCAAGCTGCCTGTGCTACCGGGTGTGACTGTGTGAAGGAGAAACCTCGGCTTTTAAAAAAAAGTTTTCCTCTTAAGAACTGGGCTGTTATGTCTGCCTAACACCTCCAGATCCCCATGTGAGTACAAAGACCCCGGTGTTTACTTATGTTAAACCTTGTTTAGACCCTTCCTTGTTTACTGCTGCATTAGAAATGCTTATAAACATTTTCCTTCAGGGTGACTGCCTGCTTAGGGAAAAGGAAAGCTGCCTACCCCTGGGCTTTTAAAAACAGTTTGGCATGTGTGGAGAAGAAGAAAACCCTGCTTTTAAAAAATGCTTCCCTCCTAATCAGGCCTGGCCATCTATGCCAGCCGTGGCATTTTAACTCCTGCAGCCAGGCTTAAGGAAAGAAACACTTTTTCCCCTTTTGAAAAAGCATTGCCCCCCCGCTTTTCTCTTTCTTCTGCTTAGAAACTGATAAGGCTTTAAACACAGGCAGTGTGGAGTTGAGGCAACCACCCCTTCCCTCACAGACATGTGGTCATGGGCATGCCTGGGCATGCCTTGGGTTAGCACGCGGGTGGGGGTGGGGCACACTCCACTTCCGGCAAAACATGTGGCTGGTCCAGGGAGGGGTGGCTGACATGTCACTTCCGGCAAAACACGCATTGCATGATGGGAGGGGTGGCTAACACGCAGAGGATCATGGGAGGGGGGGGGAGGGACTATGACGTCACTTCCGGTGAGTCAGCATTTCCCTTATCTGATCAGCCCAATACAAAAAAGGTATACACTATTACTACTAACCTATTTCCATATTGTAGCAAGATAAACAACATGAACCTGTCCATGAAGTCACCAGGAGTCAAGTTTGATTCAAAAAAGACTTTACAACTGACATTAGACAAAGAACCAAAATCATGTATAAAGATCACAAATTTCTAGTCAAAGAAGTATATATATGAAGAAACCATATCTCTATCAGAAAAGTCATTCGTTATCTATGAGGTATATGAAATTAGACAGATAGGGTTTTTTTTAGGGCCCTGAGGTTTCATTTCACAAAGTCTTTTAGACCCTAAACTTTGAAAATTAGAGTCCATAAAAGAGGATGTTTATAATTTGACATTCAATATTGGATGCATGATTCTGAAGTTCCCAATTTAAAAAAAATCATACAAACTTCAAGGAAGTGAGAAAGAGCAAGAAAGACCTGTCAATTAGATAATTAATACAATACATGAAAGGAAAAATGACTATTCACACTGTGATTAGTGAAACTGTCTTCTATCAAATTAGAAAATACTAGAAAATGTAGTGGATGGCAAACTGTAGGATTCAAGGATCAATAAGATCATTTTAAAAAGCAGTTTCATAAAATTCCCTACATACACTAATTGTTCCTCAAAAATAATTTGCTGTTGGAAGAATGTCCTGAATATGTAGCAGTCCTTTACATATATAAAGATATAAAGGACACCATATGAGGACATGGGCAAAAGTTTCTACCTCCCTGGATCCACAAGGGCAAAATCAAAGTCTCTGTGAATAAGGAGTCCCATATAAAGATATGTCTCTATTTCATATGTTCCACATGTTAGTTTTAGATTCTTTGAAAGAATGAAAGCTAGTGAAAAGTAGGAAAGTTTAAAATAGTATTATATGTGGTTATAAATTAACCACAGAGAAGCTAAGCACTTGACATATGATACCCTCCCCCCCACATTTGTTTTCCTGTATATATGGTTCTTTATATTTGTCCATGCAGATATAGGCAAAGCTCAGAACTTTCTAGGGTTAGGCAATAAAAACATTAGTAGGCCTCAAAAATAACTGCTTTTGCATTTGTTTCTTTAACAAACTGCTAAAGTGGTGTCTATATAAACAAGTGCTACAGGTAGTCCTCGACTTACAACGGCAATTGGGACCGGAATTTATGTCACTAAGCAATGCGGTCATAAAGCGCGACCACATTGCACATGCTTGCATACCTAGCTGTTTTTACATCTTTACAGGTTCAGATGAAAGTTCTGAAAAGGGTTTGTGACAGTATGCAACAGCTAAGGGCTGTCTGCCATTACGTTGCATGAACTTGCAGATATACACGCTGTTCTTTTAGCTGATAACATAAGCTGGGGGAAGAGAAGATAACACATCTTTCTGATAGACAGAAACTTTATCAAAAGAAAGGTGAGTTGATGGCTGGCAAGGGGGATGAGAGAGGTGGAAGACTTGAAGAGGAGAGGTTGAGGAAAGAAGGATGATAGATGGCAACTCTAATAGGCAACGTTACCTGCTGAAGCCTTGGGCGTTCCGGCAGAGATGGTTGTAAAAGCGTTAGGTAATGCCAAAAAACTTAAAAGAATCTGCATTTCTGAAATGAATGCCCCTTCTCATCTTGCTTAAGTTCAAATAAAATAAATCCACAAGAAGGATTGTTGGTGTGCTGTGTGTTGGATTATTTTCTGTGAACCCACAAAGCCCTTGTGATAGGATTCTATAAGCCTGTTTCGCTGATCATGCTGACTGGGATCCAATAATCAGGATCCCTGACTAAAGGCAGCAAGGCATGTAAACGTAGGGAGGTAGGCTTACATAAGCATCCACATCCTCTCCCCACTGTATCTTTCTATGTGTTGGAATGCACACATAGAAAGCTTTTTTCTTAAAGTAAAATAAAATGGAGAGCACGTACCAGGTCATCCAGTGATGCCATTAATGGGCAATCTGCACTTTCACAGCAAGCAAGCAATGCAGGAAATCTAGTATTAGATCTGAAAATTGAGTAATTTTCAGAACCTGTTAGAACTACTTAATTTTAAATACCAGATGTATGTAGGAATTAGATTAGTACCTTTTGGTACAGTTTTCTTGGAGAAGAGAGTAAGGGTTAGGGTTAGGCTGAATGCAACAGTGCTGGACCTCTCTAAACGCTAGGGAAAGTACTGTTATTTTTATGGCTAAAACCAGCAAAGACAAGCTAACTGTGATGGTGTAGAGTCACTGAAGCAGAGGAGGTAACACAGATCAATTCACCAAGTCAAAAAGGAATAAAGCATGGAGATATCAAAAAATAACCCAAAATGTCAAGAGGCAAAAAGGTCCCAGAGCACATGTTTTGGAGTCGCAACAAACACAGGGAGTAGATAACAGAGCAGAAGGCATCAATTGTTTGTGGCACTAAGGAACTGGAAGAGAAATGGTTATATACTGAGTCCATTATGCTGTCGCAGCTATCCATAATTATGAAGTAGCAAGAGATTCTCCAGCCTCATAAAGCTTCTATTTGCATGGCTTGCATTTTCAAATTCCTTCTCTTTGTATGACTTGGGGGGGGGGGGGCTTTACAAGATCATGCTCAGCTGCTGCATTTTCTACAACATTACTTGGCTTATTTTCCAGAAGTTGTGAGCCAGCAGGTTCTTCCTGGCTTGACTCTACAATTTCTGTTCTTCAGATGAGGATTTTTTCCATGGGAGGTGTGACACTACTCTCTTCTCCTACTCTGTCTATTGTTAGAGATCGGGTTTCAACCAAGCATGTCTCACACACAGGCTCGAAGGAGTAGACAGCCTCTGCTGTAACCTGATCTTACTTGCTTTGTGCGGGAGGGGCTGAATCCCGGTTTCCTGTTTCCTGTTCCCTTCCTCTTTCTGCTCGGGTCTCCTACCAAGGAGCATGGACCAGCAATGGCTCCCATGTTTCTCATACTTCCAAACAGCAAGAAGCATGTGGGTTTGGTCAGAACCACTTGCTCGCATGCATGGACCATTTCTACTAAGGAACTGTGAGTTACAATAAAATTGTAAACTCTTTTTTTATGTAACTTTACATTAACGTGTGAAGTGTGTTTATTTTGTGTTTTGAACTGATTAAGCCTTGTGCAAGTTTATGGGAACACTTCTACTCTGCTATATACTAATAAGACATTGTGTGGAGTTCTGGTACTACCATCCCAGAATTCCTACATCTATTGGTCCAAGTTCCTGTGGGTCTCATGACTATAACTGACAGAGGAGTTGTGGGCCATGCACTAGTTCTATGTTGTCCCACAAGCAATCCTTCAGCCACAATTCTAATCAATTAGATATTGGAGTTCTTTCCAGAAGATCTGAGAGTCCAAGATATCAGGTAATTCAAATTCTTCCTCTCCATCTAATTCAATTGTTGGAGCTTTGTGAGGACCAAGGGTCCAATGGCTCTGTGACATCAATCTCCACCACAAGGGAGTATTTAGGAGGATGGGCTTTTGCATAAAAAAAGTTTCAGGCATTAGAAAGCTCACTTGAAGCTTCTGAAATCTAAGTAGACATGTATACTATTCATTCAGAGAAGTCAGAAATGAAATGTCAACCATAATTGGCAAGGCCTAAAAGTCATGATCAATCATTAAAGCATCAAGGTACATACCAAGTTTAAATGATTTCCACTTTGGCAGAGTCTGTCTGGATGTGATGCTGCTGAAGAATAATTGAGATCTGTCTCCAAAAGCCAGATCTTGTTGAAGAAGGGGGAGAGAAAGATGGGAGTCAAAGGATGATCATCAGAATGATCTTTGACTTGATTCTATCTCAATTACTACACTCTTCAGTACATAGTGTACTTGACCTCAGATAGACGTTATCATTCTGATGATAATACAGGAATCAGAGTCCACCAGACAGAGATAATGATCAGATCCAAGTGGGAGTAGCCCAAATGGGATTAGCAGACATATCATAGAAGAGGAAGCCCATGGTAATCCCAAATCACATTCAGCATGAGGCTTATGATATTTTCATAATCGGTTGAATTTTTAGTGTCAAGGGCAGCTCAGGATTAACACTCACTGGAAGTGTGAGAGTACTCGGCCTACAATGAAAGGGAGCTGTAGTTATTCTGTTCAAAGGAGAAGACCTATCCTTATTGGTGTGTTAGCTTGAGCCAGCACTGTTGCAATATGGAAGCATCCAGATTTGGAGCCAAGTGACAGTCTTTACATGACTGTTTCAAAAGCTGAAAGCAATCTACAACCAGCATAGGAGCTTGCTTAAGGCATAGTTGAACAATTACATTGTGATTACAGAATAAAGTTCTAGGAATAAACACAAGATCTGGTGATCCTAATCCAAATAAAGATAACACAGATCATGCCTTTCAGAAGCCATGGGTGGAAACAGTAAAAAAAAAGATAAAGAGGAAAATAAACAAAAAGAAGGAAGAAACTACAGAATCCAACAGTGCCTGAAGAAAGAACAGTTGGAGAAGAGAAGCTGAAGTACTTGGCACTACTCTATAGATAGCATAGAATAGACCTGCCCTGAAAGCTCACTTTGGAATCTTCTGGAACAATCGTTTGCAAAGGCACAAGCATATATTCACAGAAGCCACAAAAATAATCATAAAGTAAATCTTCATCTCCTGCAAAGCCTTACCCTCAGAAAGCAACAGAAAACACACACCCCTTTCACAGTGATGACATTGGGGGAATTATATAGCTTTGATAATTATACTAAAATACTTTGTGTGTATGTGCCTTCTAGTTAGTCTTGACTCCTGGCAACTGCCTGGGCAGTTTTCTTGGCAACATTTTCGGAATTGGTTTGCCATTGCCTTCTTCCTAGGGCTGAGAGAGAGGGACTGGCCTAAAGTCATCCAGTTGGCTTCATGCCTAAGGCAGGACTAGAATTCAAGGTCTTCTGGGTTGTAGCCTGGCTCCTTAAAACCACCAAACCAAACAGGCTCTCAAACAAACATGCTTCCATTTTAATGTTACAACATAAACCAATGAGTTTAAAAGTAACATGTACCAAATATGCTTAGGTGGTAATTTTAATATGCAATATGAAAAAAAAATACAAATAAAATTGATACTTTGTATTTTATATGCACATATTTAATCATTTTATATGACTTACATGATACACCTAACTGACCTTGAAGCAACGCAGCAATTTGGAGTGACTGTTGTGACGGATGTTCTTTCAGAATATCTAAAACTGTTCTGCCTAAGTTGTCCTTTATGTTGGCATCAATTCCTGAAATAAATAAATACACAGAATAGAAAATAGGAAAAAGGGGGATATAATATGGAACGTTCAAGATCACAATCCTAAAACCCAAATTTTCTGCCTAGATGGTGGGGGAATTAAAGTAAGGTGAACAGAATATACCACCAGCAGAGAGGAATTCAGCCAACAGACAAATACACCTCTCCTGTTGGTCCAAGTATGTGTGCTTTGTAGGTATTAACACTGGTTTTGCCAGCAATAGGCCCTGAATATCCTGGGGAGCAGAGACGACTTAACTCTTCCAAAGTGGATCTAAGCCACTTTGTTCCCTAGATTCAGTCCTGTCACATAAAACAGCTGGGAACTGCTCTCAGTATTTCCCCTCCCATTAAAACCAACTGCTCAGGTATTTAAGCAGTACTATCAGTAACTTAAGAAAAATAAACTCTTAACATGCATTCACGGAAACACACACACATATAAGCACACATATCATCAGCCCTACCCAAGCTAAACTAGCAGGACTTTGGAAATGCTGGATAATCACCTATTTCATTCCCCTACCCTGCCCACCTTAAGACTACTCTATATATTTCTGAGATAAATGTTCTGTAGGACATAAACATAAATATCTCAAGCCCCATTATTTAATTAAAAAAACAGCTACTACATTGAATATCAATGCAAGTTGATAAACAGGTACTTTTTGGCTCATGCACATATAATCATTAATTAGCCTTCTCAAAACTTATATTATGAACTATATAAATTCCAGTGCCTAAGAAATTTAAATATTGTTCTGTATCTCTTCATCATTCTATTGTTTTAAGTCCCCTAAGACATACTGTAACTAATCACCAGCCTTGGCATATGCAGTTGTACCCCTTCCTAGATCTGGGGCTCTTCAGAAAGTCACTCATACCCTGGTCACCTCACAGCTTGACTAATGCAACATGCTCTACATGGGGCTGCCCTTGAAGACCACCCAGAAGCTTCAACTGGTCCAGAATGCAGTGGGGTAGGCAGTGATGGGCATGCCTTGGTGTTGTTATTATTGTTGTTGTTGTTATATTATCATCATCATCATCATCATCATCATCATCATCATCATCATCATCTATACATACACATACACATATACAGTCAACTCAAGCAGCAAACATACCCTGCCTTCTGTTTTCCCTACAACAGCAACCCTGTGAGGTGTATTGGGCTGATAGTGAATGACTGCCCCAAGGTCACCCAGCTGGCTTTCATGCCTAAGGGAGGCCTAGAACTCAGAGTCTCCTGGTTTCTAGGCCAGCACTTTAACCACTACATCAAACTGGCCATGTAATATCTCTGCTTCATGAGCTGCACTGGTTGCCAGCTTGCTTCTAGGTATGATTCAAGGTGCTGGTTGCTACTTATAAAGCCCTACATGGCATAGGACCCGGTTACTTGAGGGACCACCTGTCTCCCATAGTATCTGCCTGGCCAATCCAATCTGGCAGGGTTGGCATGCTTCAGGTTCCTTTGATTAAGCAATGCCATGTATCGGGACCCTGAAGCACACCTTCTCTGTAGCAGCACGTGCCCTATGGAATGAGTTTCCCCCTGAGATTCAAACAACTCCCACCCTACTGAAGTTTTAAAGGGCCCTGAAGACCTGGCTCTTCATCCAAGCCTTTACCAAGTGTGATTGAAGCCTCCATCTGAGTTTTTTATCTCTACCATCTTTTTGTTTTGTTTTCTTGTTGCAATGTTTTTAACAATTTGTAAACCATCAAGTGTCACTGGGAGTCAGGTGGCATATAAATTTAATAAATAAATAAATTATCCCTAATAACTAATAGCTATTTGGTATAAGAATAAGAAAAATTCCTGTACAACTGTACGGTAGTAGGAAATATAGGTCATTGCATAAGAAATGTATTGGAATTGGATAAAAACTAAGAACTGAATTCAGAGAAGTTTAAATAGCATTTTTTGCCATTTTGAAATAACTAAAAATCACTTGGACAATTATGATTTACCTGTTTCTAAAAGAATGCGTACCACATCTACCTTTCCAAATAAGGCTGCTTCATGTAATGCACTCCCCTTTTCTGTCTAGGAAAAAAAAACATTAATGGTAATCTATTATATAAAATAATTTAATTCTGATCATCAGAAATAACTTTTATGATCAACATTAAACACAGAGGTACCGTTGACTGGGTTTTAATAAATGACAACACAATTAAACTCTGGAATATGGTCCATGAGAATCATTATAATGGAATGATAATATCAATGTTCATAAATACCTCATACAAAACATGAATCAGGCAACTCATAATACTTCATTGATACCGGATTTTAACACTACTTACCTAGAACAATGGTGAGCAAGTTTTTGATGCCCACCATCACATTAAACAATCAAATGATAATGCAAAATAGAAAGTGGCAGGTTCTTAAAGAGATTTTTCCCTTGAGTTTTGGAGGTTGATGGGGATTTTCTTTCTTTTTTAAAACTATGTTAAGCCTATTTTGAGAGCTTTGAGAAAGAAAGGATGTGAGTGGACAACATGTAGACACAGACAGCACTTTTGGACCATTTTAATAAAGTTTGATAGATATAATTTTTCCTATGTTTGAGTGGAAAGAACTGCATGAACGCAAGAAAGAAGTGAAAAGCAGTATGCCAGTGATTTTATGATTGCACTAATAATCATATTCTCTGCCATAGAGAACAAGGTGGAATTGAAGTAATTGAACTTAGAACAGAAATTGTACATAAATATTGTACACCATCAACTTTCCTTCTATGGGATCCTCTCCTGGCTGGTCATGCAGCAGAATCTAATCAAGCTCTGTTGTAGATTTTTTAAAATATGCAGTAGTTCACTTTGTTATTCAAACTACTGTAGATAGTTCCTTTTTTATTATTTGTAACATAAATAGCATTAACCTTACGATCACTTAAGATATCAGGAAGACTGTTAACAGAATAGTGGCAGCAGGTAGTAAAAGCAAGGCGGAAAAGGATTGAGTGCATGTCAAGATCTGAACGTTTTCTGCATTTAGTGTACAATGTTTTCAGAATCTGCAGTGTATTCTACATTGTCTCCATGGTAAAATTACAGTACTACTCTCACCCTGAATAAAAATAATTGTGTGCCTTTTCTTAAATTTTATTTTAGTCCCTGTATATATGTAGACATAAGAACAAAAGCAGTACTTGTTCCTTATGCACTTTTCCCAATGTATTTACCATTATCATTTAGTTAGGCACCCAAACATTATTAAAATTAGATGTATATTAACTGCAGCAGAATAAATATGCTATTATCTTAGTAGAGTATGTAGACCAAATATGTTTATTCCCAAGAAAGTAGACATGCAGAACTGCAGCTAGTATTGGGACGGGAGGAACAGTCCCCAAGACAATAAAAACAAATTACTACTACAATCAATCCAGATTCTGCAATGTTTAGTGCAGCCTTTCTCAACCTTTTGAACCTGGAGGAACCCTTGAAATATTTTTCAGGTCTTGGGAAACCCCTGCACATTCAGGCTCAAATATAGGCCAGAAGTTACAAAATTATTATATTTGTTTCATGTGCAGGCCTGTATATATGCATTAACAGTGTCCTTAAACTAAAAATAAAGAATGAAACTTACCTCTTTAATGTGAAGTTGCCCGAATTTGAAATGATTTTTTAAATAAATCATGATCTCCCAGAGAACCCCTAGTGACCTCTCATGGAACCCTAGGGTTCCACGGAACCCTGGTTGAGAAACCCTGGCTTAGTGGAAGACTTATACAAATCACAGAATTGGAAGGGTTCATTTTGGACATTAACACTGCCTTCTTCCACTAAGTTAGTCTGAAAATGCATCATTGTGATGCAAAATGTATACCAAAAAATTGTATACAGTACACTTATTGATATGAATCAGTACAAATTGATCAACAAGTGTTGTTCTGTGCTAAACAAAGACTTCACCGATAAATAACAGTTAACAGAGAAATGTGAATTTGAAAATTAGATGAAATGCATACAGAAGAACATGACAAACTATCATAATAAAATTTCATTTGAATTACTATAATGAGATTATTCTAATCATGAAGATAGTCAAATTGATCCATTACTCTCATATAATTCTGCAATATCTAATTAAATGTTTAAGCACAGAAGAAAAATCAAAATAACCCAGACATTTGTGCAAAACATTTAAAATAACATTTAGAAACCCAGTATAGCACAGCACAATTGAGAAAAAGCACTCCTCATCACACCAATACTTGTAAATCCAGTAACAGCTGAGGATCAATGAGTATTCCATCATAATGAATACTATTATAGATTACTGACAACAGCCCCACTCCAAAGGTGCAGATGACCTTGGGACACTAAAATCCCCCTGGACAGGAAGCCTACAGTAACCCAGCACTGTGCCCAAGAACAGTCAGTCAGGAAGAAAGACCTGCCCTCCAATTTTAGTCTGCTTCACCATGGAATAGCCAAGCAGAAATAGCCTGGGAGAGATAGACTCCCTTTTCTTATCACAGCCAAATCTCCATGGTGCACACCAGTTCAGCACACTGATCACAGATTAATTAAAATGCAACAATTTATGGTGAGGTAGACATGTCCTGACTGTCCTTCTAAAGGCAGAATGCATGGACAGCAATCACACCTCCTAAGGGGGTGCATTCCAAAGCTTAGGAGTGATGCAGAAGCTCCTCTCCCATAGATCAGATAGATGAGCCTCTGGCAGTGAGGCACATTCAGAAAGGCAGGAGGGAGACCTAAGGGTGGTATTGTGACTTTAGTTAGTACAGCTCTGCAATTCAAATGTGTTTCCTTGCCTTCGCTGAAGCCATGGGTATTGGCCTCTATGCTTTCATCCAACCAAGCTGAAATTTTGCTTTTTAATGTTTATATTCCCCCTTTTAAAACATACAGTATGCTCAGATCAATACCACCTGAGGCGTATAGAAAATTTTATCCTTACCTGTTTAGATAAATAACCTGCAGCATCAATAATAATTGGTGGGGACTTAAATGCAAGGATGGGACCAAATGATCACACATTATATTGTCAATTCAGGATTTTTTACAAGGAGAATATCTTAGAGGAACCCTTGTATATAAGAGAACCTAAGGAATCGAAATCTAACTGGGCAGGTTTATGTGCGAGACCAGACAAAAGTGTGTCACCACACACAGTCTGGTGTGTCGCCACACAACCCGGAAGCGTAGCACTTCTGGGTTTTCCCGCGGCGACACACCAACTGCAGTGCGCAAAACCCGAAAGCGGCAGCAGCGCTTCCGGGTTTTTGCGCGCTGCCGCAAGGACGGCGCTTCCGGGTTTTCCCGCGGCGACACACCAACGCCGCTTGGTGTGTTGCCACAGGAAAAACTTTGGAAAGCCCTGTGCTAGACAGATGACCACTCGCTTAGAGCTGTATATACTTAATGGTTCTGTGGAAGGGGACCACCCGGCAGAATATACTTACTGGGGGCAGGAAGGAGATCCATAATCAATTACTGGATTGTGTTGTGTGATTTTCTAAAAGCCCTACAGCGGCTGGAGGTAGACTCATGACTAGAAAGTGATCACCATCCCTTAACATTAACTATGACACCTCTTTGGAAACATGTTAGAGCTGAAATAATTTATCCTCCAATGTTTGAAAATAATAATACTGAGGTATGAATTAAATGGAATGACAATAACCAATAGCAGTTGCTAATTGGATGGTAGCCCCAGAAACTATAGAAATTAGCGTACACCTGTTAGATAATAAATCCCAAAAACCATATTTAGAATGGTATGAACTGTTAATTGCTAACCTCGAATCAGTTTTTAACAAAGGAAAACAACAATGCTTCAGAAACTGGGGTTAAAAAAATAAAAATCGACTGATCCTGACTGATTGGGTAAGTTTCTGCCAGGACTCCTTCAGTGCTGATTTTTTCTTTTCTCTTAAGAAGGACTTAAACTGAACCTTTAAGTTGTTTAAGAGATATAGTTGGTCCTCTGAAGGGAGGTTTTTACTTTTTCTATATGCCCTATTGTATGCCCTTTTCATCTGTGCGCACTCCTGATCAAACCAATTTTTATTGGTTTTATTGAAAACCTGCAATTTCCCCAACCCTCTGGTAAAAAGGCTTGGGGTTGGCTGGTCCACTAGAGCTGCTCTGACCAGCCTTATCGACCAGGGAAATTAGATCTACCACTCTTGGATCAAGTTGCATAGTGTGTGTGTGTGTGTGTGTGTGTGTATGTGTGTGTGTGTGTGTGTGTGTGTGTGTGTGTATATATATATATATATATATATATATATAATTGTTTATTATTGATATTTATTGTTTTAATTGATTTTAAACTTGTTGTGAACCGCCCAGGGTCCCTCCTTGTGGGGGAGATGGGCGGGATATAAATAATTAAATAAAAAAATAATAAATAAATAAATAATAAAATAAATAATAAAATAAATAAAAGGGATGTCCAGATTGAAGTTAACAGGCTGCCCCAACGCGGTAGAATTTGGATAAACAGGGGCATATGGGAACCAGCAAGTTATTTGCTAAACCTAACTTTCCCTAAGCTAATAGAAAGTTTGAAACAATTGGAACATGATGGCTCCATCGATAGGATTACCTACCACCGTCTGTATCCTGGAGAAGCCATCCCCTGCATCTACGGACTTCCTAAGATCCACAAGGAAGGAACACCCCTCCGACCCATAGTCAGCAGCATTAATTCGGTAACATACAATATTGCCAAACACCTCTCTACCATACTAGCACCTCTAGTTGGACACTCTGAACACCACATCCATAATTCGGAAGAATTTGTTTCCAAAGCAAAGATCCTGAAACTGGATACAGATGAAACTATGGTCTCCTTTGATGTGTCCTCCCTTTTCACCAGCATCCCCACCACTCATGCTCTATCCGCTGCCAGGAAGAGACTAGAAGAGGACAGCACCCTTGAAAGGAGAAGCCATCTCAACCCAAACCAGATCTGCCATCTTCTGACCTGTGTCTTAACACCACTTATTTCACATACAGAGGTGACTTTTACAGACAAAAACACGGCTGTGCCATGGGTTCTCCTGTGTCACCCATTGTGGCCAATTTATACATGGAAGAAGTGGAGAAGAAAGCACTCAACACATTCCAGGGAACGGTGCCCACCCACTGGTTTAGGTATGTGGATGACACCTGGGTCAAAATCAAGACCCAGGAAGTACAGGCCTTCACGGACCATATAAACACTATAGATGCCAACATTAGCTTCACCAGAGAAGACACCAAGGACAACAGACTGGCATTCCTAGACTGTGAAGTCCTCATTGGGACCAGTGGCAAGCTAGAAATAGGGACCTACAGGAAACACACACACACAGATCAATATCTGATGTTTGACTCCCACCATCCACTGCAGCACAAACTAGGAGTCATCAGGACATTGTCACACAGAGCAGAAACCATCCCCACCTCCATGGATTCCAAAAAGAATGAAAATCAGCACCTGAGAACAGCTCTGAAGGCCTGTGGCTATCCAAATTGGGCCTTCACCAAATCTAAATCTACCAGACCTAAAACAGCGACAGATAGGGCTGAGACTCAGAGTAAACGAAAGAACCTGGTCATTCCCTACATGGCTGGTGTGTCTGAAAAGATAAAACGGATATTTGGCAAACACCACATGCCTGTATATTTCAAACCCACCAACACACTGAGACAGAGGCTTGTACACCCCAAAGATCAAACTCCAAAACACAAGAAAAGCAATGTAGTTTATGCAATCCAGTGCAGTGAGGAGTGCTCTGAACTTTACATTGGAGAAACCAAACAACTTTTGTACAGGAGGATGGCCCAACACAGGAGAAGTAACACCACAGGACCAGAGTCAGCAGTTTATCTTCATTTAAAGGAAAAAGGACACTCATTTGAGGACATTAATGTTCACATTTTAGACAGAGAAGATAGGTGGTTTGAGAGAGGGGTCAAGGAATCCATTTATGCCAACTTGGAAAATCCTTCCTTGAATAGAGGTGGGGGCCTCAGGCACAATCTTTCTCCCATCTTTCTCCCGGCTCTGTCTTCTGTGCCTAGGAAGATTAAGACCATTTCACAAGCTCAACAGCAGCATGGTGATCTTAACGATCCTCCTTTAGATAATAAAAGGACTTAAAATAACATCTCAATATAACCATGCCCCCAGGTGTAAGGTCACACAGCTACCTAGAAACATATTTAGGATTCCCTTACCAACTTTGCTCAGACTGAAGAAGCTCCTTGGATAAGGAGCGAAACGTTTCCACTGAGAAAATAGAAATCCAGTTGACATGATTCAAGCTACAGACAATTCCACCTGGATGACTGAGAACCTTCATAGACACCCTAAGCTGAGAATTGCATTCTTTAAAGCTAGATTCAATATTCTTCCATCTGCACTTCTTCAAGGCAGGTATAGTAAAATCCCTATGGCTGAGCATATCTGCCCATGTGGTAAAGAGGAAGGTGAAACCATCTCACACGTACTATTACACTTTAAATTTTATAGGGACATTAGGTCAATCTACATTTTGCCCCTAATAGATAAATTCCCTGGGAATCCAGATAATTTTTATGTGAACTATCTTCTTCAGGATCTAAAACCATACATTATGTGTGCAGTAGCCAAATTTTGTGTTGTCGCAATGAAAATAAGACAAAACTGGCTAAAGAAGTAATTACCCTTGTTTTAAATATTACTTTCAAATTGAAATATCTTAATTAATACATTGCTAGGGGATATATATATTTATTTTTTATTTTATACTTATTAATGTTTTAGACTCACACTACCTGGGTAACAAATGTATTAATATACAGTAGTAATAGAGGAATGAATGCTATATTATTATGTGATCTATTTTATTAGTTGATAGTATATTATTGTATTTCTTTGTTTTACTTTCTTTTTGTCCTTTAAAATTTTGCTGGTCATTGACCAAATAAATATTATTGATTGGTTCTTAAAGAAGGTGCTGAGCTGCCTAAAACTCCTGAAGGGACTAGGAAGCTTTTGGATAGATGAAAGCCCAGAGACAATTGGAAAGAAAGCCATTGGGTACCCATAAAGGGTGACAGTTGAGAAGAGGCATGGATGGAATTGTCATAGGCAAACACTTCCATGAGTAAAAGAACCGGCCAATTGTTTTGCTAGAAGCTGGCACAGCAATGAAGATGTTGCTGTAAGGTGGAATTCTCCTTTTCCCCATAGACTGTGGTTAATAGGCTGAGAACAGATAATGCTTAACATTCAATAGTTGAAATAGAGTTTGCTAGACATATGCCATGAAATGTGGGCATTGGTCAAAAAGCAGATGGTTGGGCAACATGGTTTCTGAAAGTTTGTTGAACAGACAGATGGGTCATTTTAGGATGGGAGGCCAGGAAATAAGGTGGGTCATTTTAGAGGAAAGATCAACCACCACCAAAATGCATCTAGACTTTTGATGAGTGCTAGGTCGGTTACATAGCCCGGGGAAACTGTAACCCAAGCTCATGCAGTGCAAGGAGGGGCTTCAGAAACCCAGTAGACTTGTCACATTGACATATCTGGCATCAGGAAACATCTGCTCAGACACAAGCACCAAAAGGTACAGAATCTCCTCTCTTAGGAGAAGGAACATATAACAAGCTGTTGTGGTGCAACTCTCCCTGTTCCCAGGAACAGGATGATGGGAAAGTGTACCCTGAAGGTTAATCCATCCTAACCTGCACATTAGGATCCTTCTGCTACTTGATGCAAATTTATTGGTTAAGGAAGTCTCCCTTCCAAACCAAACAATCTCACAAGGAGTGGGGGTTTCTGGTTGGGCACAAAGTTTTCAGAGCACAGAATAGAAGCTGAGGGAGAGTCTCAAAACACCAATATTCTGGATTGTATGCAGGTATCCATCTGCTTGTTCTGGGATCTTGGAATGTAAAAGAGTTGAAAGTCAAAATGAGAAGAAAAAGAAGTGTCCACTTGACCTGATGTTGAGTAAGCTTGTGAAAAGTTTAAAAATGTAACAGGAGTGATTACCCATATCCTAAAATCCACTGCCTGAAAAAATAAAAACCTAAAATAGAACAAAACAAAACAGAAGAGAAACAGAAGAGAAATAAAAGAATTTCACAGTAATCAATGACCCTTGACAATGAACATGCTATTGTTGTAGTGTTCAAAAACAAACAGAAAATAAACAGAAAGGGATCAGCAGGAGTCACACCTACTTATATGCAATACACATGAAAGGCAGGGCACTCTGGTCACAAAATCTTTAAGTTCTAGAAAATTCCACATGGGCTGTTCTCAGGCACATAACAATGTATGAATCAAAGGGACTGAAGAAAACAGAAAACAACAGCCTCAGTCATTGCATACAATGTATTACAGCAGAATGTGTAATGTACTGATATGATACAGTTCTGTAATATTAACTATGTTACTCTACATACCATTGTTAAATGCAGATCAAATATGTGGGCCACAGGTCTCATGGAACCCCCACCTGAATCCCTGTGCCTCTGTGAAATGGGTGGGGCCTTCATTTTGAACCTTATATATGGGGTTTTATTCAAAAGATAATTGGTGGTTTAATGAATGAGTTTTCAGGTACATTAATAGGTTATATCTTTTGGTAACCATTTAATTTATTCCCAGATATATTGCATACATGGGATATTACTATAACAATTATGAAATGATACTACTTTATTTTGCAATTATTATATACAAATTCAGCTTCACATAATATTAGAATGGACATGAATGGATGACTTCTTTAGAACATATTTGCAGATATTTTTGAATGATACTAAGAAAAAATATTCCATTCAGTATTTAAGTAGAGTAAAACTAATAATAATGCAGTATTATTAATTTTATACAAAGTAATGCAATCCATGCATTAGCATAAGAAAAATAAGAGTTTGGTATTAATCACTTCCAGTTTAGAATCAGTGCATTATGCAATAGCAGCTGTGAACACAAAATAAAATAAAAGTGAAGAATCAGAAATACTGGTTTTGATAAAATGAGCCCTGAAATAAAGAATAAAATTTTAAAACAATTAAATATAGAAAATGACAGCAAAGAATATCAAAAAAGCAGGAAGAACTATCCCCTTCCCACACTGCACTTCATAAATTGAATTATTTTATGGTTGGTAATAATTCTATTATTGGAATTATAGTTCATTTATGAAGTGATACCTAATCCTTCCTGCAAAGCCACTTAATAAAGCTGAAGGTACTGAGGTACCTGTGATGGCCCATTAGGTGAACAGTGTTTTAAAAGAAATCTCAAAGAGTCATTACTACAATATCAATGTTAAGGTTTAATATAGTCTACTGTTGACTGATCTGGTCTAGGAAATAGATAGATTTAAGTCTGACAGAAGAACTTTGTTTTCTCTTGAACCTTAAGTTCCATCAACCTAAGCCAGATACATAACAATGATTCAAAAAGATGTGCAAAGATGTACAAATGACACATAAGCTTGTTTCCATTCTGGATTCCACACCTTGTTGGAATACAAATACTTTCATATACAAAGAAAGCTATTCTCACAAAATTTCTTACCTACTCTGAGAAGGAAAAATGCTCTTTGTCACAACCTAACGATAATCAGTACATCTTGATCTACCACCTATTTTGCCTGCTAGGAGAGGGAAGATCTTGCTGAAAAATTACCTTCACTGTTCATTGACATGAACTGGATGCTAAAGGAAAAGAAATAACTACAGTCTGTTTGAAAGAATGATTGCATAGGCAAAAGGCAATCAAACACATACTGTAACCAATAAATATATATGTACTGTAATTAGCCCCCTCCCAAATGAAAAATAATTTCAAATAGCAAGGTTACAGGTTTAAAACAAACTATTTTTCTATGAAATCTAACTAATGCATTTGGAAACAGAAAACAATAACCTTAAATAAATGGGATCCCAACTCAAAGGTGACCTTCAAAAAGAATTCAAAAGATGGTCAAGTACATTTGGTGCCTTTGGATTGTTGGAATAAGATCTTTAGGGCACTCATGAAAAGCTCAGGGGCTATCACTTACTGCAAGCAAACAACTAAACTCAGAGACCACCAAGGACTCCACCATTTAGTATAATCAGACCCAGACTACCTGTAAGCTGAGCCAATTGGAAGCCTATCATATTACAGTTTCTATCTTTAGATTGTCAAACCCAAGGAGAGGTGGGGGAAGAGACCATTAAAAATGAGCTTGTAAGAAAGCATCTGATCTCCCAATACGAGCATTCAAATCACTAGCAATAATAACTAGTGCATCTTAGTACTGGCAAAGTAGTCTAGTAATATAGTTGTCAGGAAGACCCCCAGTACTATTAACTTCACTATATCTACGTAATGGGGGAAGATCTATATTAATAAGTAACATATTGTGTGGCTTAAGGTGAAACTGAAGAGCTAGGGCCATACTAGCAATGGCTCCAACATAGTCAAAGAAATGTCAAATTTTGTGGTAACCATTATGTTCAAACCTCCTGAGAGTCTTCTATTTTTTTTCACTAGGTAATGCTTTGAGTGTATAGGAGGTATAGATAGAAATATGTCATACATGACCCACATTTCTTGGAGCAATAAGATATCAAAGGCACTAATATATTCCAAAAAGGAGTCATCCAGGTTCTTCACTTTCCAGCCAGCAATGTTCCAAGAGAGATAGAAATTGAATCATTATCATGGAAGAGTGAAACCTCAATGGATGATCTGGTAAATCATACAGGATTTCCAGTTATGGTAGGTAAGGAGTTTGCTTTGCAGCAACAGAGACCTGAGGAAGGCATTGAGCTCACAGATGGAACTGCCTCAATTAGTGCAAAGTTTGATGCCCTTTGAAATTGGGAAGTAGCCTCAGTTGGGAGATCAAATGTATTTTTCTGGGAACATCCAGATTCTGGGAACATCCAGATTTTAAGGATGAGGCATAGCATTGGTGGGCTCAACAAGATTTGAGGCTGAGCTTCCATAAAGTAGCTTATTGGAATCTAAAAGGTTCCCTTCAACGACATCGGAGGACAAAGGACAAGGAGCACAATCCTCTGATCATCTCGTAAAGCCTGATGCATTCCAGCCAACTCCTCATCTCCCAAATAAAGATGACAACACAATGTTTTAGGTGACACAAGCTCAATGATTGGTTCAGCAGTAGCAACAGTAGTTTAAAAAGTTAACTTAAGGCTATCCAGACTTTGTAAAATATGTTCTTGCTCAACCTTGGGCAGGGATACAAAGGGGATTCATGAGTACAGCTTTATTGGTGCCAAACTTGGCCTCATTCTACATATCAATTTTACTTCAATAGCCTTGCATAGTCAAGGACAAACAAGGAGAGGATGTACTATTGTTAATAATAGGCTTATTACTTGGAGGACTGTGCACTCCAGAAGTAACAGAACTGAACAAATGGTTGCCTTTCCATTGTGAAAAACTCTGTTGGGATAATTTGAAAGGTGGCAAGATATAGTTTTATTTTAAGTAACATATGAGATATAGTAAATTGCTTGAAAGTAAGATTTGTTTACTGTCAGGCAAGCTTGGGAGCCACTCTACCACACATGAATCTATTTGTCAATGGTGACAGCGAAGAAGCTACAGTGGCAATAGGTACATTGTTGGAAGTCATGAAGGACCAGGTTAGGCACAGATTGTCATGGAGAAAATCTATCTACATGGTTGCTAAGAGTCTACACTGACCTGATGTCACATAATCAATCAATCAATCCCCTTAGGGAAGCTTAGAATTGTCCCATCCTTTACATATTATCTCACTGAGTAGCAATTATGAATGTAGTTTTTTATAAAAATAGCTTCATTAACATAAGTTCAATGTTATCACAAAAATGAGGCCAAAGGAAAGAATGTTGAAAATGTGTTTAGCCACCATAAGGCAACCATGTATTTGTCAAAATCAGAGATGCTGTAAAGGATCAGGCAAGGCTTTGGGCACATCCAAAATAAAATAAAACCTCTAACACACTTTGATTACTTACAGCATCTAGAAGTACACTGAATTTCCCACCTTAAATTCTACAAGATGTCACTCCTTCCTTCCTTCCCTCCCTATAATGCTGTTTCCCCAGGAAGATTCCAAGAAAAATGCATCATACTACCTATTCCTCCTTATCTATTTATCCTCAAGAAGGGAATTGTGTTGATTTAGGGATTAGCCACCTGGCACTCTTAGGCTTCAGTTCTAGAGATACAAAGTATTAAGTTACAAGTCACTTATATGTGTGTTCTGATCTAATTAGGCCTCTATAGATTTCCAAATGTGCTCCTAGCCATCAAAGACTGGACAACTCCACTCTAGGAGGTGGAGTAGAACCAATCAGAAGCTCTCCAACGTGGTGACGTAGAAAGGAACAATCAGCAGGATAAGGGCGAGATTGCATGAACTCCCTACCCCAAGGAAGAACCTCACATAACCTCAGGGAAACTCACATGTGCCAGGACAGATATAAACATGGTTGTTAAAAAGAACAGGGTGGAGTCCAAGAAGGCAATTCCTCTCCACACAAAAATATTACAATTATCCAGCCTGGTTTAACTAAGAACGGAAATCACACCTGCACTGAAATTTACTGTATTTTCTGTACATAATAAATTATTTTAAATACTGTATTATAGTCCTTGATTAAATTAGGATAGGAAGGAATAAAAGGTGATCCTAACATTTTGGAGTATCCTTTAATTTGACCTATATAGCAAAGCTTCATCTTGTCTTTCCCTGGCAAATTGGAAGCCAAGATGACCTGGGGACACTCTAATAATTCAAAGAAATACCTCACCTTGAAACTGATTGGATTCTTTAGAGGACTGCCAAAATGAGAGGTAATATGATTGTATTTTCTGGAATTCAGATTAAACTCTTCTGAATCCAGACCATCAGGCTTAGCCAATTCTAAATTCCAATTCTTGGTGGCAGCCCTTGTCTTTTGAAATAATCTCCCCTGCCCCCCAATATATGGTTGGTGCACCCTTGCACACCTTTAGAAAGGCAGTTAAGACTTTTCCCCATGTGCTTGGGTCAGGATGAGTAGAGTTCCCAAGTGGTGAGATACAGTATATTTTAGTCCTGAAAGTTTGCTCTATTAGTATGCCATATTTTTCTTTTCTATTTTTGTTTAATAACTGTATATGCTGTCCAGAGGCTCATTGTTTAAGTAGGCCAGCCATATAAATTTAAATAAATAAATTTAAATAAATAAATTTAAATAAATAAATAAATTTAAATAAATAAATAAATGTTCTAAATAAATAAATTGTGAAATTGAACATGGTTCATATATGTTTTGGTGAGATAGATCAGATGAGTTTCTATCAGTTATCAATTTGCCAGCCTTCCTAATGAAGGAATAAGTCCTAATGCCCTTCGTTCCTCCCTAAGGAGTTTTATGAAAGCTTCAGAGGATTTCAATGCTCCATTTTCTGAGTGGCGTGCAATATCCATGCTTTTCTTATTTACTTCAGCACCAGACAAAAGATCTTAAGAAAATTTAAGACATACACTGAAAAAATACGTATTGCTTGTTTGTAAAGGCAATGGTGCTCTTAGCTGTCAGCTGTTCAGGGTAGCCAGATCAGGAAACAGACTTTACCGGAAGCTATACTTTATTGAGATAAGCTATAATAACAGAATCTTGCAAGTATTGTGCTTCTCCTCCCCTCCTTCTTATACCCCGGTGAGTCAGGAAGGAATCAGACTGAGTCTCCTCTTAATGCTATCTTCCTTCCCAGGACTTAAGGAATGTTTCTATCTTCTTTGTTTACATAACAGTCTCTGAATATTTGTTTCAAGGCCATCTCCCTGGCTCTCTACATTAGCAGGGTGACTCTGACACAATGACTTTATTGCTATTTTCCCCTCAAAGGCGTTTAGTAGAACCAGCGCTGACCTGGTGGATAGGGCATTGCAGCTGATATGTGTTGATATAATGACTCTCTCAAGCCTGAGAATCACTGGTTCCTGTCTTATCAATTTCACTTCTAACACCAGCCATAATCATTTACAGAGGCAAATTTCCATTAGTGTTTCATCAGGAGTATAATGTTTCAGCAGCAGCAGTTCAGGTCAATCACTGGTCAGTCACTTGGGTTAAAGCATCTTCTGAGACATCTATTTTTGTCTTTCAAATATACACACATGCTTTCATTTTCATGAACTGTAATAGGCAGTTTTTCTGTTGCATATGTCTTGGTTCTAGTTTGTAATTATTATATAGCCAGTTCTTGACCCCCAACCATGAAGCTAGGTCCTGAATAAGGGGTCAGGGACTGGAGAGCTAAGATTTCCAGTCGTGACTGGCAGGAGTCCTGCCCCTTGGCAGCTGAGTCTAGCCAAGCCTGCTCCCTGGAAGCAGACTATAGCTGAGCCAGACACCAAAGAGAACATCCAACGTATTGAAAGATGATGCCAGGCTACCTGCTTCTCCTTTTCTGTGAAGAAACAGTTTGAAAAAGACTAAAGAAAGTCTAGAGTTGAGCCCCTAATGACGCCTTATTCTCTAGAGCTAGGTATGACTGCAACAGAGAGTGGGTGGTTCTTCTCACTGTTAATGAAGTTCTGGCCTCTCAGAATTGTGGGAGAAACAATTCACAGTAGGATAAAGATTAATTTTAAAAGCCTTTTCCAAATGGCTGGGAAAATGATTAATCAGGACAGCAAATTTTAGTACAGGTCTTGTGAAACTACATATCAAACAACTTCAGTTCTCTGGCACCAAGTGGCTGTTGTAGATGCTTTCGGAAAGTGATGGGTAGTGCTTTCCTGAATCAGATTTGAGTTACAAAACTGCTTTTTACAGCAGTCCAAATATCACTGAGCTTGCCCCACCCAAGAAATATTAGGAAATATAATTTAGTTGAGGGCAGAAGCCATTTGTTCTGCCCAAACTACAAGCTGTGAGCTGTCATTTATTGTTTATTTACTAGTTTGCCATTATGAATTATAGTGTTGCATGTAAAGCTATAGTGTCATATTATTTAACCTTTATTTAAATAGTATAACATTTAAAAAATTACTAACTTGGCAGCTGACATCCATTCCAGCTTCTAGCAGCTCTTGTACAACAGCTTTATGACCATTTCGTGCAGCAAGATGTAAAGGAGTATGCTTTCTTGTGTTACAGCTCATCAGATTTGGATATGCATTGATTATCATCTTCACCACTCGCAGTCGGCCATATAAAGCTGCCAAATCCAATGGAGTTTCTAACTTGTTGTTTCTTATTGTGGGATCCGTAAGTTCTTCAAGCAAAATAGCAACCACTTCTGAGTGTCCATATTGGGCAGCACAGTGCAAAGCTGTTTCATTTTCATTGTTCTGTTAAAAGAGGGAAAAAATTAAATGCCTTGTCCAGAATTATACAATACAATAAAATAGCTTTTTGAGACAGGTTTTTAACACATTGAGCAGATCTAACAGCAATTAAAAAATTAGTTTTGCTAATAGCCTTTAGATCAGATCGTTCTGTTACCTCAATTTCTCTTGTTCTGCAATTTGTTCACTAGAAAGAGGAACACAAATCTTGACTGTATATAGTCTCATCTGAAAATGTATCTGCATATTTTGCTCAAAGCTTAATAAATGTAATTTGTACTTATCTATTTCCAAGTCCTACATAATTTGTCTCCACTGAAAAATTAAAAATGGTAAAACATAACAAAAGCATTGTTTCAAATTCTGAGTTATTAATATAATGATGGGATCTGTGTATATATGAAACAATCCAAACAAAAAGTATTAATTTTAACTATTAATCCCAGTGGTTCATTAAGTTTGATACTGAAAGCTAATTTTTTCTGCCAATTCAACACCTGTTGACTGACAGAAAGCTCAATTATACAATTGTGAAGGCTTGTCTTCAAAGTAACCCCATTTCTACTACCTTGGAACTTAACATTCCATGGCATGAACAGAATCCCTCTGCTTACACAGGGATGTCACTAATTTTCTTCTGAAGTACACTAAAACTCGAGCTGGACAGACTGCAAATCTTCAGATGCCAGTTTTTGAGTAATATAAGGATTGGAGATACAAACATAAGCTGAAATGCCTTCTATTGCACAACAGGATCTTTAAACTCAAACCAAGCAAATATATTGGACAAGTCCATCTAAAGTAAGCTGCTCAACAAAATAAAGGGAACACTGAAATAAGACATCCTAGATCTGAATGAATGAAATATCCATATTAATTACTTTGTTCATTACATAGTTGAATGTGCTGACAACAAAATCACACAAAAAGCAATGGAAATCAAATGTAAGCAACCCCTGGAGGTCTGGATGTGGAGTTACACTCAAAAATTAAAGTGGAAAAGAACACTACAGGCTGATCCAACGTTGATGTAATGTCCTTAAAACAAGTCAAAATGAGGCTCAGTAGTGTGTGTGGCCTCCACGTGCCTGTATGACCTCCCTACAACGCCTGGGCATGCTCCTGATGAGGTGGCGGATGGTCTCCTGAGGGATCTCCTCCCACACCTGGACTAAAGCATCCCCCAACTCCTGGACAGTCTGTGGTGCAACGTGGCGTTGGTGGATGGAGCGAGACATGATGTCCCAGATGTGCTCAATTGGATTCAGGTCTGGGGAACGGGCGGGCCAGTCCATAGCATCAATGCCTTCGTCTTGCAGGAACTGCTGGCACACTCCAGCCACATGAGGTCTAGCATTGTCTTGCATTAGGAGGAACCCAGGGCCAACCGCACCAGCATATGGTCTCACAAGGGGTCTGAGGATCTCATCTCGGTACCTAATGGCAGTCAGGCTACCTCTGGCGAGCACATGGAGGGCTGTGCGGCCCCCTAAAGAAATGCCACCCCACACCATTACTGACCCACTGCCAAACCGGTCATGCTGGAGGATGTTGCAGGCAGCAGAACGTTCTCCACGGCGTCTCCAGACCCTGTCACGTCTGTCACATGTGCTCAGTGTGAACCTGCTTTCATCTGTGAAGAGCACAGGGCACCAGTGGCGAAGTTGCCAATCTTTGTGTTCTCTGGCAAATGCCAAACGTCCTGCACGGTGTTGGGCTGTAAGCACAACCCCCACCTGTGGACGTCGGGCCCTCATACCACCCTCATGGAGTCTGTTTCTGACCGTTTGAGCAGCCACACGCACATTTGTGGCCCACTGGAGGTCATTTTGCAGGGCTCTGGCAGTGCTCCTCCTGTCCCTCCTTGCACAAAGGCGGAGGTAGCGGTCCTGCTGCTGGGTTGTTGCCCTCCTACGGCCTCCTCCACATCTCCTGATGTACTGACCTGTCTCCTGGTAGCGCCTCCATGCTCTGGACACTATGCTGACAGGCACAGCAAACCTTCTTGCCACAGCTCGCATTGATGTGCCATCCTGGATGAACTGCACTACCTGAGCCACTTGTGTGGGTTGTAGACTCCATCTCATGCTACCACTAGAGTGGAAGCACTGCCAGCATTCAAAAGTGACCAAACCATCAGCCAGAAAGCATAGGAACTGAGAAGTGGTCTGTGGTCACCACCTGCAGATCCACTCCTTTATTGGGGATGTCTTGCTAACTGCCTATGCTTTCCGCCTGTTGTCTATTCCATGTGCACAACAGCATGTGAAATTGATTGTCAATCAGTGTTGCTACCTAAGTGGACAGTTTGATTTCACAGAAGTGTGATTGACTTGGACTTACATTGTGTTGTTTCAGTGTTCCCTTTATTTTTTTGAGCAGTGTATATCTAAAACGCACTACTGTGAACTGTACATATATCTCATATATCTCATTCCTATAGATTTCTATAGAAATATATAGAAATAAACATAGCAGTTTTCCACTTTTATTTCCAGAAAGAAAACATTTGCATAAAACAGAAGCACAAGAATGCATAACCTCATGCAAATATTTCTTAATCAGATAACAAACTATAGTCATGTTTTATAAATTCAGTGTTTAAAAAAAGAAGTACATCCAGTAATATTATGGTCTGAATGTTGGTTAAAATTACACACCCATTAGAATTCATATTTTATTTATATTATAGAGAGGAAAAGTACTCATTTATTTATTTTTTCTGAATAAAATTGTATTTCATAATTATTTCATATTGACAAAGTTGTATAACAGGCAGGAAAAACCTGCTTCACAAGGTAACAATTTATAAATATTCATATTTATTCTGAAATTAGAAGATAACTTGTCATATTTCCACAACTAATGAAGTTTGTTGAGTGTATTATCAAAGTTTGAAGCTAAGATTATTTTACATACAGATTTTTATAATGTAATGGGGAGTTTCATCAGGGGTGTAATGTAATGTAAATAAATTATGTAAATTCATTCATTGATGTGAAAAATTTCTTGTTGGTATTTTTGTTGGGATTAGAACTGAGTTGAAAATGGAACATCAACAGAAATTGGCAAAAATAATTTGGCCTTAACACCTATGAAATAGTGTGCTCATTGCTGCTCTGCCTTGCTTAGCAAATTATGGTATAAGCACTCTCCTTCAGACACTGGAAAACTAGTACTTAAAGCTATGATCAAAGTAGAAGAAACTTTCCTGTAAAACCTAAACTGCTACTTTAAAAAAAACTCCTCCTCCTACGATTGACACAAAATTGGCATCAGTGGCTAGGAGGGCCTTTGCACACTTTCAGGTTGTGTTTCAGTTGCATCCATTCTTGGACCAGGAGGACCTGCTCATGGTCATTCATGCCCTTGTGATCTCCCGTATGGATTACTGTAACACACTCTACATGGGGCTGCCCTTGAAGAGCATTTGGAAGCTTCAACTGGTGCAGAATGCAGCAGCATGGGTAGCAAATAGTGCTAGTTATTCAGTGCATGTGACACCACTACTTTGTGAGCGGCATTGGTGCTGTTAGTCAGCTTTAAAGCCTTTCATGGCTTGGGGCTGGGTTACTTAAGGGACCGTCTCTCCCCAGTTGTTTCTACATGTCCTTCCTGGTCCAGCACAATGGGCATGCTCCAGATCCCGTCAGCTAAGGAATGTTGGCTGGCAGGGTCCAGAAGACAAGCCTTTTTGCCGTGGCACCTGCCCTCTGGACCATTCTCCCTCTGGAGATCAGATTGGCCCCCACCCTGCTGGCCTTTTGTAAGACCCTAAGGACCTGGTTCTATGCTTAGGCCTGTGAAGGGACCTGTCTCCAGGCTATGCAAATGATTGCTTGTTTTCTTGGCTGCTGTGTATTTTAATTTTTGTATATGTATCTGTTTTTATTTTTTATCATTGTTTGCTGCCTAGAGTCATTGAGATGAGCAGCTATATAAACTGATTAAATGAATAAATAAAACTAATTATGGATACTAAAGTTTATTTCTCCATCTCATTTCAGTGTACAAATATTGCTTACAATATTTGTTTAAATAATCTGATGCATGTCCCTCTTGGTTGATCAAGGCTTCCCGGAAGGTGACATTGTGTCAGCCCTTCCAGGTAAACCAGACAGAAAACATGACTAGATGAACTAACTCTACTTTATTGTAAAGCTACATTAACAGAATCTTGCAAGTCTGAAAGTACAAATCTCCTACCCTCCCTATTTATCGCTTGAGTGTTCAGGGTCTTTCCTAAGTTTCTTCTTTAGACCATTACCCCGTCTCGGACTCCCTTTCCTTTTATCTGATTGTTCCGTAGGCAGCATCTCTCCCTCTGTTCTCCAAGGTCACCCACACACATTGGTTGGGTCCATGTGGTGGTGAATGCCTTTTTGTGGAAGGGGGTGGTAGCACCTGCTTTGAAAGAGGCAGTCATCCACTATTTCCTGAAGAGACCATTGCTAGACACCAACAAAACTGGACAATTCTCATCCAGTCTCCAATATTCCCTTTTTAGGTTGTTGAGAAAGTTGCTGGCTTGTAACTCCACAGGGCCCTGGACAAAGCAGATTACTTACATACTTCAGTCAGGATTCAGTCATGGTTATAGCATGGAGACAGCATGTATCACCCTTGTTTGTGACCTTTGGTAGGCTCAGGATGGGGGTAGTGCATCCATCCTGGCCCTCCTTGAACTCTCAGTGGCCTTTGATACCATCAATGATGGTATCCTTCTGGACCAGCTCAGAGGATTGGGAGTGAGGCATATGGTGTTGCACTAGTTCTCCTTCTTTCTCCAGGGCTGGTTCCAGTCAGTATTGGTAGGTGGGGAGAGTTCAAGCCTGAAGCTCCTGCTTCCCAGGGTTCCTCAGGGCTCTGTCTCTCCCTGTTCCTGTTTAACATCTCCATGAAGCTGCTGGGGAGGACATCCATTGAAATGGGGTGAAGTATCATCAGTATGCCAATGACATCCAATCTCTGCCCTGGGCTGACCAAATGATGCTATCAAGTTTCTTTCCCAGTGTGGAAGCCTGGATGGAGAAGAACAGGCTTCAGCTCAACTAGTGAGATTGAGTGGCTGTGGGTTTTGAGACATACTGTACATCCCCACTCCCGGGTCTAGAGATTTTCTGTGAGCTGCACTGGCTTCCATTGAGGTTCTGGGTGCAATACAAGGTGCAGTGCAATTTAAGGTGCTGGTTATCACCTGTAATAGGATCAGGTTATTTGTGGGCTTGCCATCTCTGATTATCTCTACCTACCCTACCAGAAACAGCATTGTTGTCATGCTCCAGGTCTTTTAGACAGTGTCATCTTATGGGACCTAGGAGTCATGCCTTCTCTGTCACTGCACCTGCTCTGTGGAACAGCATCTCCCCCAAGATCTGGATGGCCCTAATCCTGTTGGCCTTTTGTAAGGCATTAAAGACTTGGGTGTCCCCACAGGCATTTGGGCCACGAGATTAAATGAGCCTTGTTGGTTGGTTGGTTGATGTTTCAGTGATTCAAAGTTGGATTTATTTTTACCCTGTGCGGTGTTGTGGCACTGTTTTTCTGATGTTGATTTTTATAAATTCTGATTTGTTTGGTTTGGGTTTTGATTTTAACCTGTGCACTGCCTAGAGCCACTTTGGTGAGATAGGTGGTTACATACATTTTCTAACTGAATAAATATTGATCTAATTTGCTTCATCAAGGATGTTATTGATGCTAGTTCTATTTTAGAATATCAAATTTTGAAAAATCAATATGGCTTAATACTTAGAGTAGGCAGAAACATCTTTCATTCCAGAGCATTATTAATGGTAACAGTAGTATATTTTTTAAAAAATCAACATGAGTGAGATGATAAAGTATTTGTGCTCATCAATTTTAGAGTAAAGCATGTTTTTAAGGGAATGAACTGACAAAAACAGATATGAAAAGTGCTGTATTTTCAATTTCACATATTTTGAAATAACTCTTTAGTGTTGGAAACTGTAAAGTTGGGACCTGTTATAAATGTAATCAAAAGATATTTACACAGTGATCAGTCATACTCCAGGAAAAGAAAAATGCAGATTATAGTTTAATCCATAGCAATATTTTTAAAATGAGATGTACTTTTAATTTCATCAACTCTCTGAAGACCAATATCGAATTCTCACTCTTCTTCTAGCCATTTTTCTATATAAAGACATTAAAAATTGCAAATCATGACAAATAATATCCTAGCAAGCTTTATTTTTTAGTCCTATCACTTCAACTGGGTTATTATAATTTATTTGTTTAAATTGAATATATATTATCTTTAACACAAGTATTGAATATTGTGTTTCCCAATTTAATTATATTTTTACAATATACATTTTTGCCACAAAATACATAGTAGAACAGAGTCTCAGCCACAAGCATAATGATTATATAAGCCATGCATGCATAATTGCTTAATTTAAATATGCAGTGAGGTGCTCAGTTACAGTATATCGTACATGGTTACCCTGTATATAAATTAGAGGAATAAAATATGTACCTGGAAAAGCACACATTGAGTTTGGGTGATATAGTTTACCCAATTCAATGTACATGAAAAATACTTGCAAAGAGATAGAACAGCATGTTCCAGAAAAATTCAGGATGACTTTACCTGGGACTCAAGATGCAGATTGAAACTGACTAAAACTGAGAGTGTCTAGTCAATTTCAATCTTGTGTCAATGTCATTGATAAAACACCTCTGTTGCAGTTCTACTGCAACTGCTGAGTTGACCCTAAGAGAAAAAGGAAGAGGGAGGGAAAGCAGAGAGCAAGGAGAAAGAAAGACAGAAATAAGGAAGATAGAAAACAACAGATGTACAGAGCACAATGTACAGAGGACAAGAAAAGGATAGAGAACAGGAAACAGTTGTTGAAACTTCTCTACTTTCCATATGCCTTTTTGCTGATATTTTTCATACATTAAATATTATTATATGAACCCAGTTCATGTGATTCTCCACATAAAACAGATGCCAATGGAATTATAAAAGACTTAAAGTCAGAATATAATTCTGTACTAATATTTATTTGTTAAAAGGAGTAATGTCTCCTCCCAAGCAAACATAGTCTTAAGCTGATGTTGTAGGAAGATCTTGCTCATCTCTCTTTATGTTTGAGATAACACACAAGACATGGCACCTCTACTTTGAAATGCCATCTCTCAAGAGGCCAGGTGGGTGCCAACACTGCCTTTCAGAGCTAGATAAAAACTCTTGAATTTGGGAGTTAACCATTCCAGCCTCGATATGTCCTACTGTCCCCTGTAAAAATCTGTGCCACTATTATTGCATTATGGTTATCACTGTTTTGATTTTTAAAGCATTTTTTAATTTTTTAATTTCAGTTTATTACTTTATCTTATATATTTTATGGCCTGTAACCATAGGTCCTTTGGATAATGTGTGCACTAAAATTATTTCAATAGGTATATTAAAAATGGATATACTGTATCTGCCCTGGTTTTCATCTAAATATCTCACAAATATTTCAGAAATAGAAATGTAAACTGTAAAAAGTACCACTGAAGATATCTCCCTCCATGAAACGGCAGTGGGGAGGAAACCTTGGTGTTTTACAAATTTCACTCCATTACTATGTTATATCTTGTCCTGAGAGAAATGGACAGCACCCTCCTGGATAATATTTAGAAAGGCCTTAAAACCAAGCTTTTACAAAAATCTTTCAATTCAGCAAGTTTTATTATTTTTAAGAATTAGCATGCTCATTTAATATGGATGCTAGGCTCATTTCTATCAAGTTGTATTACTCATTTTATAGCTTGCATGGTTTTATATCTGGTTTTATAAATCATGTTGAGTCCTTATGGCGTTGGCAATATAAAAACACACAAAATAAAATAAACAACAAACAGGGACCTTCTTCCTCTTCATCCACATTTTCAGAGAAGCAACAAATCTTGATGTGTTTAGCAGATTTCTGGCTTGTTATATGCGAATCAGGAATTGTATTTCAAAATAATTTCTAGCCAATTGTTTAAAACAGAGCTTTCCAAACTTTTCATGTTGGTGACACACCTTTCAGACATGCATCATTTCGCGACACACTCTTACATCAGGGCATCATTTCGTGACACACTCCTACAGCAGGGCACAAGGCAGGCACTAGGACCTGCACGGAATCACAGCAGGTTTGGAGGCAGCCAGGCACAAGGCCGGCACTAGGACCTGAGTGGAATCCTGGCAGGGCTCGGAGGCAGCAGCAGCTGCGACACACCCAGACACTGCAGCCGACACACTAATGTGTCCTGACACAGAGTTTGGAAAGCTCTGGTTTAAAATGTCAACTTCAAACACTGGTTTGTTTAACAAGTTTACTTTAAAGCCTGGTTCCTCATTTACATATAACAAGCCAAGAAAGTGCTTCTATACTTCACATAAGTTTCTTTCTCTGCTTATTCATGTAGTCATTTGCTTATTATAATGTAACATTTTGCCTAGTAACCATCGGAGCTGCCGCCCCCTAATTATTGCTTATGAATATATTGTTATTTCTTTGTTCTAACATTACAATCCTTGTCATAACTAAAACAACACTTATCACTCCAGTCTCCTGATTTCAAATTTATAATTTGTCCAGTATTTGCAATTTAGCAATCTGTTTTTTTTTTTAAAAAAAGCAACCAAAGGTAAACCATAATTTCAGATACAGTAAGTTTCTTTCATACATTTTTCTCTCTTTATTTTTCATAAACATACCTATAAAGAAAGCAGCTGCTACATTCTACAGCTACAATTCCTGGAAATAAATGTTACTTTCAACATTCTGGAACTCTACATCAGATGATCTTACACCAAAACTATAGGAAATATGTAAAAGTAGTAATATGAATCCTTGTTTTTTTTTCCAATTTACCAATGAAATAAAGGTTTGTTTTAAACAGCCCATACATTCTACACTCTTTTCAACTATAAATCTGACAAATAAGCCAAATATTAAAAAAAAAAAATTTTTAATTTTTATCCCTTTATTATTTTTATAAATAACTCAAGGTGACGAACATACCTAATACTCCTTCCTCCTCCTATTTTCCCCACAACAACAACCCTGTGAGGTGAGTTGGGCTGAGAGAGAGTGACTGGCCCAAGGTCACCCAGCCGGCTTTCATGCCTGAGGCGGGACTAGAACTCACAGCCTCCTGGTTTCTAGCCCAGCACCTTAACCACTAGACCAAACTGGCTCATTTCCATTTTGTAAAATTTATTTAATTTAAATATACTTTAAAAGTTCTCTAGATTCAACACATTTACAGTATATTCATTTTTGCTAGCTTTTCCTGAATGTATTTTAGGAGAAAAGAAGAAGGATGATTAGAACTGTTTCCTTGCTTCATAAAATGGTCTTTCCTAGCCACAAATACACAGATGCAAGAAACTTAAGTCTTCTCCCCTCATCAGTTTAAAGTAGTAACAGCTTAACCTTTGCCATCCTATCACGCCTAATATTTTCTAGAGGCAAACTCTTTAAAAGATAGTAATGGTAGGCATTTCTGGAACATTTTATCTGACAATATTGAGAATTTTGAAAGAGAAAAAGAACTAGGAAGAATTTCTGCTGTTTTGATATCACCCTATGGGAGTTTATGTGAGTGGGAGTATATTTCTAGGATCTGCTGCAATCAAATATACCATTCTACTAGATTGTACATAATAATCTAGACTTTTTGAGTAATACTAGATAATATGAGGATGAATTCTGCTGCTGATCATGATTTTTTTCAATTGATTGTGGATAGTTTTTATATGTGTATTGGTTTTTAATTGGTTTTATTGGATTGTTTTTACCTGTTGTGAGCTGCTAGAGTTGCTTAGATGAGATGCCATACAAATCAAATTAAATCAAATCAAAGTAGATTTGAATAGCATACATCATATCTCATTTTATGAAATGCAATCAGAGTGTTTAAAATTCAGTATTGTTGTGTATAAGTGGTTGGGGGGAATTCTAAAACATTTTGCAGAGCTTAGAAATCTTTATAGATAGTAATAAAGCTTTGACATGTTCCCAATTTTTCAAATTCTCGATAAAAATGTTCATAGAAATAATAGCAACATGCCACTGTTGATTTAAATGGGCCTGCTCTTAGCATGACTTCGAACCAGTCTCCTTTTATTTTAAGATGCAAAACTGTTAGCAGATCAATAGAATTATGGTATTTATCTGTAGCATGGAATTACAATGCTTGTCTGTAGCACAAACAACCTAAAAAAAATGAGTAGCACTTGATCCAAACATTATTTTCTTTGTTATTTCAATGATAAAATAAGGAGATCTGCTAAAAAAAACTGAACTAAATATAATAATATCATAATAACTATGAAAAAGTCTACTTTGATGTCAGATGTTTACAAAATTGTTTTAGGTTGTATAAAACTTCCCATCCATATAACCCTAACCCAGATAATAATACTTTGGCATGAAGGAATTTCATATGAATCCAGTCATATATCTGTAAGAACAAAAGGATACTTACTTGTGTTTGCTGAAGACATAAACAAATATATTTAATAATATCACCTGTTCATTCACTCTGGAATGTGATGGCCCATGATGGATAAGAATCTTCACAATCTCTACATCTCCTTTCCAAGCAGCCAAGTGTATAGGAAAATACCCTTTATTATCTGCCACATTAGTGGATGCTTCATATTGAAGTAATTTGATAACTACATCCCTGAAAAATATTTTAAAAATGCACTAAGGATTGACAGATTCCTTTACAAAGCTGTGAATTTATAGCACATACTGACAATATATACTAAAAACAACCACAGAATTATTCTTATGACGCTGTCAACAATGCTAAGAAGCATGAAGCAGATGTGTTTAAGAAATTTAGAAATGATTATAATTATTATAATCATCATGCTCTTTAAATCATCACTGAATAAGAGATTAGGAATTACATAATCAAAGAAGGTTTACTCCCCTCAGACACTTTTTAATTTGGAAGTTGGTAGTTAATGGCTAGATCTTATATTATAAAAGAAATCACAGGAATTACAGAAATGTTTCATACTAGAGATTCACAGTTAAAGATTTTGAAACTTCTATACAAGAAACTCGTTTCTTCCCACAACAATCATCTCAGCAGTCTTAATCGTATAATATTAAAAAAAAGTCACCCTTATACAGTAGGTTTGGTGAACTATCTCTCCAGCTACAAAAAATTGCTAAAATTGGAATTTGGTGTCATGAACCACTGAATTGCAAATAGTTGTTTCTAACTAGGCACTGAAAAGCAACTGCTGGGAATTCTGGGAATCAAAGTTCTCACATACAGAAGGCACCCAAGGCTGCCCTATATTCTTGCTGGCCACTGGATCCTCTTGGACAGGAAGGATTATGGAAAAAGTTCCGGCTCCAGTTGAGCCTCTCCTGAGCAACATAATTTTTACGAGTTTTGGTGTGCTCCTATATACTTTGATTATTCAGTGATAGTAATAAATTCTGGCCTGTTCTTCAGTCTTCACTTCTTCCCTGTCCCTGACAACTAGTTTTATCCCTTGTCTACTATTTTTTTGTACAACTGTTGACTCTTGATGACTATCTTATGCAGGAAAGCTGCATATGATTCAACCCTGATATACCAACTCTGCTTCCTCATTGCATATCCCTTTCTGTTTCTTCTCTTTTCCCCAGATTAGGGGATTACCTAATCACATTTTTATTCCCTTTCTTTGATCTTCTGAAGTACCAGATTTTTATCCACTTTCTTTTCTTTCAGTGTCCCTCATACTTCAAGAACTTTATTATGGAGTTATATTTTGAAAATAATTGGTATCAGCAGTGGCAAAAGATTATGTACCATAAGAGTGTACCCTACAATAAAGGAAAATATGATAAATAAAACTTTCAGGTTTATTTCTGAAAGTCAATGAAAAAGTTTATACTTGTCCTGAAGGTTACTTAGCTATAATTATAGTATTCATCCATCAATCCATCCATTCATTCAAGCTTATATGTTACTCCATTTCTGAAGACTAGTGACTTACAGATAATAACATAAAGTAAAACATAAAAAGTCAGTTATATAAGCATAATGTGTCTCCCTGATGTGTCATCATTTGGGGAGCAGAATCTTCAAGCATCACCAAATGTTTCTCTGAATAGCCATGAACAGCCAGCAGTTGAGAAATATAACAGGAAGAGTGTGATCTGAATACAGGTAGTCCTTGGTTAACAATGGCAATTGGGACCAAAATTGCTGTCACTAAGTGATGCAGTGGTAAAGCACATTGTCCCGTGACTGCACCACTTAGCAACAGCAATTCTGGCACTCTTGGTTGCCATTCTTAAGTGAATCACTGCGAGTCATTAAGTGAGGATGTCACATAGTTGCCCACTTGGGACTTCCTGCCAGCTTCCACATTGACTTTGGTTGTCGGAAGCTGGCAAAGAAGGTTGCAAATGTTGACCAAGTGACCGTGGGGACACTGCAATGGCCAGAACTCTGAGGACCAGTCGTAAGTACCACTCGTTCAGCGCCATCGCCAGTTTGAACCATGAGTGGTCATTAATCAAAGACTACCCATAACTGGGAATAGGCTGTTTCAATCATGAGATGTGTAGCAAGCCTCTTTACTAGATCTTACTGGGTGGACAGATTCAAACTCAGGGAAGGTGATCTTGGAAGTATCCAGGCCCTGAGCCATGTAGGGCTTTAAAGGTCATAACCAGCACCTTGAATTGCACCCAGAAGCTGACTGGCAGCCAGTGCAGCTCCTGTAATAATGGTTTAACATGGATGAAACCAGGTACTCCCGTAACTACTATGGCTGCTACATGCTGAACCAGCTGAAGCTTTCAAATAGTCTTCAAGGGTAGCCCCATGTAAAATAAATTGCAATAGTCCTGTGAGGGACAAGGGAGTGAATAACTGACAGCAAAACGTCCTGTCCCAGAAATGTTTGCAACAGGCAAACAATATGTAATTGTGCACAAGCTCTTCTGGTCACAACCTCCGCCTACTGTTCATGCAGGAGCTGAGTCCAGGGGACCTCTCAGACTGCAAACCAGTTCTGTCTTGGAGAGGTCAACCTCACTAAAAGTAAAAAATGGCTATCTCTGGTAACAGTTGGCTTATAAATCCACAGCCACTCCATTTTGCTCTGTGGCACTCCATAATGGAGTCCTAAGCTTGACCTCCCTCTTCATGCTACCACCAACTCCTTATGTCTGCCCATAAGGAGAACTACTACAAAACAGTGCCTCCCACTCCAAACCTTGCAGTCAGCCCAAGAGAATGCCAGGGTCAATGGTATTGAAAGCCACTGAAATATCAAGCCAGACCAGAGAGTTCTATTCCCTCTATCCTGGTCCTGCCAAAGGTAATCAACCACACATCCAAACCTGAATTCTGACTGCCAAGAATTTTGATAATCTGTTGAAGACTCTGTAACTGAATTCCAGTCACCTTCACTTTCATTAAAAAAGGAAGGCTGGAAACTGATCAATAATTATCTAAAACATTCAGTACCATAAAAGATCAATTTCAGGGCTCTACAGATAATTTCAGAGCTATGTAGATCACAGGGGGGGAAAGCTGGTAATTTAGGTAAACAAAATAAAATTCCCCCCAAAAAGAAAATACAGTGCTCCAGGTAGGCCACAAAATGGCACTGGTCTACTACAAAGCAAGTGTTCTTTGCTCAGAATATTACAGGTCACCAGCTGAGAGTACAAAATATTATACTGTAGATCTCAGGAACATTCTAGAGGGGGAAAAGAATATCTTTTTGAATATGCCTTCAGTAAACATAATAATTCCTTAACTTTTACAGATAAAGAACATTTAGACTTTAGCATAACACAGAAATACAAATCACAAACCTAGTGCAGATTCCTGGTTAGAATGTAATACCTTTCTCTACAGCTATAAAATCCTCTTGAAGCAAAGAACCTTGTTTGCTTTCACCTCGACTTCTCTTTTTTCTGGGGTTCGAAACTTGAATCAGAGGCTGTGAGGAGATGGTAAAGTTGGTTTTTTTCCAGCCTTGATCCAGTTATTTCTCTGGTATTTTGCCCTTAATTTTAAAAGGACCATAACTTTTCTTTTTCTAGCAAAGTGAAGGTCTGGGGTAAACTGTGTGTAAGTGACAAGAGCATCTCTTCCTCATGGGAATGGGTACTGAAAAGGTCTGAATCTGCAGACTGAATTATTGTGAATATCTGGCAAGAATGGTGACAAGGAAGTTACTTTCACAATAATAATTCAAGGAAATAATATATGGGTGTGAAAAATTTCTTTTTCAGTGCATGATAATAATCACACACTGTATGGTAACACCAATCTTAGACACCCAGGACCAAATCCATCTATATTCTGGATATTGTTTGTTCACATAAAAGATGGTAGAAATATTATTTAAGCAGTCTGATGAGGGAGGATTGTTTCAAATGTTTGAAGAAACTTCATGCTGTCATATAGCCTTCTCATGATCCAATATGATGGAGGAGGAGGAGGTGGTGGCAATGAGCTCTGCAATTAGGCTGACCATACATCCTGTTTTGAACGGGACAATCCCGTTTTTTTAGCATTTTTTCAACCATCCCGTTGTTTTGATAAAAATCTCAATTTTGTCCCATTTTTTAAACCCGGTGGGAATGGCGCGGAAGGAGGATCTGCCAATTAGAGGCAGCCCAGAAGAGGAAGCCCTCCCGCCTATCAGCGCACGGCAAAGGAGGGCGGGGTTTGCAGGTGGGAGCCAATTGCGAGGACCAGGGGGCTGGGTTTGCAGGCAGGATCCAATCACACGGACTGGGGGTAGGGTTTGCAGGCGGGAGCCAATCGTGCAGACCGGGGGCGGGGTTTGCAGGTGGGAGCCAATCGCACGGAGTGGGGGCAGAGACCCATGTCTTTTTCATGAATACGGAATATTACATAAGACCCCATCCCGTTTTGCCATCCCAATGTCCCATTTTTGTCTCAAGGAAATATGGTCAGCCTATCTGCAATCCAACTCTGATATTTAATAACAATCAGAAATGGATGCTGAGCAATAAATGGATAGCCCTAGGCAGATTCAGTGGCTGAAAAGGAAACCAGAAAAGACAGCAGCAGACTGACTCCAGAAGGAACAGGCAAATAGACTGAGAACTAATGCTTTGCTGAGAAGCTTGTAGGAACCAATGTGTTAGAATGGTATCTAAAAGTTTGAAATGAGTTCTCTGCATTCATGTGGTAATGGTATAGAAAAATGAGGATGACAGACACAATGCAGGTTTCTTCAAGAAATAGAAAATCTAGTAATTTCTAATATATTCTGATGGACTGCCATGAAATAGAAATAATAATAATAATAATAATAATAATAATAATAATAATAATAATAATAATCCACCTACAGGGAACATATGTGGTACAGCTTAGTAAGTAGATGAAAGTAAATAATTTTCAGAATTATCTACATGAACAAGTCTCTTTACCATGCATATCTAAATTGCTTGCCAGATTCACCCTGTGAAATGTTTATCTAGATAGGAAAGTGTTCATGTCCCTGAGACCTAGGATAGAATATAAACCACTGAACTTCTTTAGGATAGTGAAGTAGCTGGAATTCAAATGGTCCTGGTCCACCACTGGTGGAATTAATTCTACTGTATCGCTTATTCTTGAAGAAGGAATAAAATACCAGTTTTCAGAACAAAATATGTTGGCAGGGAAAATTGAGATGAACTTTATAGTATATCCATTGTTTATGGAGAACCTATTCCATGTGATATTGTGACACATATAAACAAAATAAAAAGATCTTCTACAAAAGGGGATGGGCAAAGGCCACAGAAGATAGGCAATGGCAGCATGTTAGATATATCTCTGATATGTAAGAAAGGGAATGGCAGAACTTAATGAGAAGTCTCTTCTTTTCCAATCTATTCCAGGGAGCCATAATTATTCCTTGAATAGGAAGTCAAACCTACTCACATTTTATATATATTTAACCCACTTTTCTGCACTGGTACTGCTGGCTGCCAGCCATCAAGATAACAGGCTGGATTCCTGCCACAACTGTAAATGTAATCAACAGGCTTGGTACAGATTAAGACCAGGAATCCAGGAATCAAGCAACAAATCTGAGGGGAGGGACAGGAGACATGATGGAATGGAATCCAGATTTCCAAGCACAGCAAGATATACCTGGCAAATTTGAGGCTTGAAAAGTTGTTCTTAGCGTTTTCTCCCAAGGACTGAGGCCAATAAATCAGCCATGCCAAGCCTCCACCCAAATGCACAGCTGAGGTACAATACTCATTAGAGTTTACTGTTCTGTTGACCTGCTTTTTGGCAAGCCTCTCTGACCTGTAGAGCTCAGCCTCTGCTGCTGGACATTTATCACATGCCTCTGCTTAAGACTGGGTGGCTGAACTTCAGTCTGGAAGCAGTCAGTGGGTATAGGCAAGGAATCCTGGGGGTTTGCTGGATCTGCCTGAACCAGAATGGAGTCATTGGCTGCAACACTGCTGGAATCACCCACTCCAGGATTATTGTCCTCTTCTTCCTCCTCATCTGAAGACATACCCAGCAGGGCCATAATACCCAGTGGAATTTTCTGTATCCTTTCTTCTGATGCTAAACATTCTCTCCCTGTACTGTGAAGATCCCCAATATGGGATCTCAATTACTGCAGTTCTATCCATCATCTTATAACTACAACTGGCTATAAATACTGAGAGTTGCTTTTATTTGACTACATGTAGTACTTTTGTGGAAGACCTTTGTTATACTGAGGAGGTACTGTGGTATGCATCCATTTTCCTATGTGCCCTTAAGTATAAAATCTCTTTTGCAGATCAGATTTTCTCAAAGCAATTCTATACTCTCATTTTCCTTTTCTTGCAAGGAGCTTAGCCATTCTTGGTTTAGCTTAGCTCAAATCTGTGATCAATCAGTTCTGACCAGGTTTCAAGGTTAAACACCTGTTCTGATGTGTAGGGAGGTATTATTAGCAGTATCTCTTGGCAGCAGAGAAGTAAATATAGATTAAAAGTGTAGCTAGTTACAATTATGATTAATCAGGTTAACTAAATAAGTCTTAAAATGTTTTCAGAAATAAACCTTAGGAAAGGTCTAATCTGGGAAGGTGCTGCATACTAGCGATTTTCAGGAGTTTGTCTATTGTCATCTTGTTTTCAATAGGGGATGAGAGGGGAGTCACAATGAACAGAACATAAGGGGGATTGCTCTGTGTTGCCTTCTCCTTTAACATATTCCTTTTCCTAACTTTTGTTATTTGTTTGGAATGAACTCAATTATCATTTTTTACTTTCAGTTCATTTGTCTGTTCATTATCTCCAAATCCCAGAACCTGCTATCAACAATTTACCATGGCAAAATATTAAATTGCAGGTCTCATTATGAAACACCAGTAACAGTTCCTGGGTAAACTCCTTTGAAGACAAGTACAAAGATTATTGATTGATCAAAATGATCTATGCTAACAGTCTGGATAAAGTTGAAGCCACCTTAATGTCAATGGCTGAATTTCAGCACAATCATGACAACTTTCACAGCCTTACCTACATCTTGAATAGGACTCATAGTACTCTCTAGAGCAGTATCTCTTCAATTCTCAATGCCTGCAGAACTTCAGCCCCAGCTCTGAGAAGGAGAATGAGAAAAGCAGCTCTGAGAAGGAGAGCAAGAAAAGCAAAGTTGCATTTGTCTCTACTATGCTGCCCCCCCCCAATTCAGAATCTAGGTAATCTAAATAATATGAACAGTAAGATTCTAGGGAAGTGCAACATAAATCTGGGTATAATCTCTAATCCAGGAAACAACACTAGAATGAGCAATCAAATGGAGCGAGCAGGTCAAGACAATAGAAATGGAGGGCAATTGCTAAACAAGCAATTATTTCTTTTTGATCTCTCCTTCATAGGCTGTCCTTCATTCAAACATGAAAGTTCAAGGACTGAAGACATCTTATCAAGCACTGGAATTAATGAAGAGAACCGAAATGAAGCCATGGAGTTGGACTAATGACATAGAATTTGATTTTACAATGCTGCTATAAGAGGAATTAAAGTTGTCAATGCTGAAAATGTTGGCATTAACAATACATCAATTCTAGTACACGTGTTTGTGTTCTATCTTGCTTCCTTTTGTTTTGCTTTGCCTCAATATTAAGCACTGTAGAAGAAGAGTAAAATAATCTTGGCCTTAGACTACGAGACAGACAAATGAATTGGTTTCTCTGCACTGTTTCAAGTCAGCCTAACAACTTGTGTTATATTACTAATACTGAGTACCAGAAGCATTACCAAAGTTGGAATTCATAATGGAACTGAAAGCAAAGCCTATGACAGAACATTTAAATGTACAAGGCTGGACATCTGAAAAATGGTGCTCAGTTCCAAAGTCTTACGCAACTGATCCTGTTTTCGCAAGCCTGGGATAAATACAGGCAAGAAAGCCACCACTTTTGAGCAGATGGTAGCCTGAAGACACAATGTGGTACTTGTTTAGCCACACTTTCACCCACAGGAAGGATTGCTGTCAAGTAAGATGATGTATTTATGGCAAGATTATCAGGTTTAATTCTGCTAATGTTCATAGATTCCCAAGGTACAAAAAAACATACGGAATGCTTTGTTCCCCTAGTTGGAAAATTTCCAAAGTAAAACCCTCAGGCCTATAAGTCAGAAACAAACAAGGATCAGATGCAAAATTAGCATGAGAAAAAAAAAGCATAACAAAAGAGGAAACAACAGGAAAAAAAGGAAGAAGAACAAACAATAATTATGATGGGAAAGAGGGTGGCAGTATGCAAAATATTTTAAGTTTGGGACATCTGCACATTCTTTATCAAAAAAAAAAAAATTAAAAATCCAGTAGCCAGCTCCCTTCTGCCTCAATAAGTGGTTAGCAAGAAGACTGAGGAATCCCCACTGTAATGAATTTAGAGATAAATGGAGTGCTAAAGTAAATGTATCTAGTTACCAAGATTTCTGTAACATAACTCCCCTTTTTTTTCAATTTATCTGGTTAATAAGACATTGAAAATCTAACTTTCTTGATTCTGAGCAGTTGCTAGGGGCTTGAAAATAATAGTGAAATTATAAGACAACTAAATCACCTCAACAAATGAACAAGACAGTGCTTCCAAATATGCTGCTGGTGCAGCAATATAACAGAATACACAGGGTGATATAAGCTTTTTCAGTTCTAGTATATTTGCAAACCCACAGAAATAATGCAAAAAGACCAGAAGAACTTCAGAAAATCTCTTATATCAAAGATATGGGACAGAGCAATGATCACCCAGTACTAGCTGCTGAAACCTGACACACACACACACCCAAAAAAGAAAGAGTCATCATAAAACAGTAGCATTGAAACATATTTTAAAAAGTCAGTCCAGGACAACAAATACTTAATGGTATCAAAAGCTGCTGAGAAGCCACCCAACATTCCAGAAATCATACAACAATATCATACATCTCCATCTTTATACTGGCACAGGCCATCCACTAGGTTGAAGAATGGCCCTCACAAATTATTTTTTCCAAAGGCAGCTGTGTTGTGTAACTATTACACATTGAAGGATGTTACATAAAAAATGCTGAGGTAAGAATGAAGAATATTGAGATCAAATGGTTTTAATAAATACGTCTTTTTTCCCTGCTATTTAAAAGATATTAAAAACCCATTTTGTCTCAAAGAGGCATTTATGTCATTGACCCTATCCTGTCAAATCTAATCAGTTATGAAAAATGTATGTTAAAAACCTGAAAACTTACTGATTCAACAATCTTGTCCATATATGTAGGTTATACCTGTGTTATCCATTAAAAAGTCACCATACAGAACTTTACTTATCATTGGAATAGATCCTGCTATAGTAGGCTTCTTCACCTGCAAAACTGGCATAAGTATTTCACTAAAATCAACACAAACATAAAAATATGATGATGATAATTTTATGCAGCCTGGCATCAATACAAACATGCAGTACAAACTAATGTTAACACAATATCAGTAGTAACATGACACTTACTTGTGACCATTCAAAGCTGCATGGTGTAAAGCTGTGTATCCTGAACTATCTGTGCAATTTATATTTGGTCCTCGCCAGATGCTGAAAATAAAGAACAAATTCCATTGTATCAGTATGAAGTTGCTAACATTTAAAAATGGTTAAATATTAATATGAAACAAATCAAATACATTACAGTTATTATAAAGGTAAATGGGTAATGTTTTAATTTTAAAACTTAAAAACAAGATATGACTATTTTATATATTGGGAACTTTAGTACCGATGGCAATCCCAGGTAAAAACTTGCCATCTCAGAAAAGCTGGCTAATTTTCACATTTCTACTGTATCTGAAATACATATTTTGTATCACAGAGAGTAAACTGAAGAATCTCTTGAATACTGGGCTCTGCCATACAGTACAGAAGAAACTCTTGTGCTCCTTTATTTATAGTTATTAAGGAATTAATTTCTTTCTTCTTGACCCAAGAAGAGGGGAGAAAGGTTTTGAATAGAAAAGAGTTAACAATTTGGAGGACAGATTGTGGGTAAAAGATTTAATTATAATAGAATGTGCATGTTTATTTATTTAATTATTAATGGCAAGCTTGTTAGGTTTGTGTTTTGCATGAGCTGGGACTGATAGTTAAGAGTTTTTTCCCTCAGCTTACTTCCCTTCCTTTTCCATGTCCCTCTTTGTATATAAAACTTACTACAAATTATAAAGTTTCTACAGCCTGATTAGTTTTTTTCCTTAAGTCCACCCTCACTTACAACTAATAAGAGACAGAGGGATTTGTGTTTGTGTGTGTGTGTGTGTTATATCCAATATGAAACTCTAGGAAATTAACCTGAGTGTTAAACATTGCTGCAGTGTACTGACTGAGAGAAAAGCCACTGCTTTTCATGTAGACACCCCTTAGAGTTTCTGGTTGGAATATAACTGATAAAAGGGGGCTGGTGCAACCAGGGAAAACCAGGGAGAACCAGGGGAGGAATGGGGTAGTAGCTTGAACGAACACATTCCATACTGAATTATGTTTAGGTTATAAGAAAACCTAAAAAATTGGGTCAGAAGAGAAGTGAGAACCAGTGCAAACAATAAATCACTGATTCTAACCAATGACTTTTATCTCATAAATGTTCTACCATGACTTTCCCACATAAAGTAGTCTAGTTTCTGGACTATAAAGTTAAATTTAGACTAAGCAACTATAATTCCTAATAGAAAAAATGTCTTCCATGATTTACTAGAATAGATTGAAAGCACTGCCAGGCAAATTCCAAAAATGGCAAATCAAGCATACCAAGAGATATTGTTAACCAAAGCTGTGAATCTTGCAATCAATAAAAATAAATTGCTTGAAAAATGAGAACCTCTGTATCAACAGCTTAGACATATTTAATCAATAACCAAAGAAAAACATTAAGGACATCTTACTAATAATGTCATGGTATGTTCAAAGCTTGAGAGAGATTCCCTTTCTGGACCTGTGGACATCCTCTCTTATTAGTTAAAAGAATAGATTTTTTGCCAGTTCACACAGATGCCATGGTTAAGACACTTAGAAAGCTTCCCCTTTAGCAGGCTGGGGAATAAAATGGCTTCTGAAAATGAAAACAATCCGGTTATTGAGATTTTTCTGTAACTAATCCTTTTAATAAAATTGGTTAAAGGAGCCTTGCTTTTGGGTGCAATGGGCTGTCTAGAGTTGACAGTTGGATGAACAGAAGCTGAATGATATCACTGAATCAATAATGCTATATCCAGTCTCCATATGATCTCACATATTACCTTCAGATATTCACTAAACTTTATGCAGAAGAAAACTGTCCAAACAAAACTTGCCTTTTTACTCTTCTGAACTGATCATACATATATAAATTTTAATGTGAGAATTTGCATTATCACAAGATAATGAGTCTATATTCTGAATATGTACTTCCCAGTTGGTGGGATAAGGGCAACTGTATGTTGGGTTGCAAGGTAGTCTTTAGATTAGAGGCCCTAGGTTGCATAGAATAGTGTGAACATGTGCAGGATAAAACTGGACTTTGGACATGCTTGTGACATACAGGCCCTGCCAAAAACTGACTGGCACTATGTCTTTACTATTAGTGTAAAATACTGCTTATGTGCCATCCTTATAACTAAGAATAAATGAGAATTTGGCAAGTATCTTCTTGTTTCAAACACATGGTTTAAGCATGACTATTCATGCACACATATGGCAAAAGAAGGAATCTAAATTTAAAAGCATGATTAACTTGATTGTTTAAAATTAAAATTTGATAAAATTTATAAAAGATACAAGGGTAATGAAAGGTTCTCAATATGGGGCAGTCAAACATTTGGAACAATCAAGAGAAGATCCTGGGGAAAAATGAACATGGCAGACAAAGAAGTGAACAAAACTAGAGTAAGAGTTGAACTGCAGGAAGTGAAAATATATTTGGCTGGTAATCAATTAAATACAGCATAAAAACATATTGCAGTGGAAATTACTAGTTTGACTTTGACTAACTAGTTTAACAAAGAAACAAAAAAAAATACAGGCATAAAGGAAAAGGGAGGTTAACAAACTAACACAGTAAGTCTAACACATTATCTTAGCACTTCTCTACTGTCAGAGTCCACTCTGACTCTAACTCTGAGCTGGGGGAAGCTTGTGCTGAGCAGGGTCAAAAGGACAGGGCTAACAGTCCAGTCTGCCTTGCAGTTCCATTCCAGTCACCTAGTGGTTCCAGTCCAGTTGCCTAGTGGAACCAGTCCTGTCTGCCTTGCAGTTCCAGTCCAGTCGCCTGGTGGTTCCAGTCCAGTTGCCTAGTGGTTCCAGTCCAGTCTGCCTTGCAGTTCCATTCCAGTCACCTAGTGGTTCCAGTCCAGTTGCCTAGTGGAACCAGTTCAGTCTGCCTTGGAGTTCCAGTCCAGTCGCCTGGTGGTTCCAGTCCAGTTGCCTAGTGGTTCCAATCTTGTCTGCCTTGCAGTTCCATTCCAGTCACCTAGTGGAACCAGTCCAGCCTGCCTTGTAGTTCCAGTCCAGTTGTGAAGTGATCTCAGTCCAGTACTGTCTAACCATTCCAGCTGGGTTTTGCCTTGCTGCTTCAAGGAGAATCTTGTCAAGCACACCAGTCCAATATATCTGTTGCCAGAAGAATGGCCTAAAGTATTCATTCCAGTACATCCAGTTGTGTTGAAGATGCTCTACATTTGTGTGAATTAATGGACTAAATTTCTTTAAATAACTTCTTGTTTAATAAAGAACATTCTATAGAATCTCCAGAGTTGGCTCATAGTCCAAACAGGACATCTACACTAATTGTTGCACCAACTGTTGTAGAACATGCCTTTGGAGAGATTTTTGGAAGTTTGGCTGGAAAGAAACATTGTTGTAACTGTGCTAGAGAGTTCAAGTGTGCAGTCGCCATTTCCTGGCACCAGGAGGGAGAAAATGATGAAGAGTCAAAGGGGGGCTTCCCCAGCAGAAAAGCATTATCTTCTTACTGCCTTTAGGAACATCTTAAGATTAATTACTCTAAAGCAAATGTTTTAATATTTTCCAGAAAGTGTTTCAGGTCCTTGATTAGTTGGAAGATCAATGGAAGATCTATTGAGCAGGTCACAACTTTTAAGTATTTACATATTCACTTTCAATCTTCTACTCACTGGACCAATCAAGCAAGGGAGCTTCTTGTAAGAGTCCAAAAAGCATCCTTTGCAATTATTAGACATGCAAGGCAACATGGCAACAACTATGTACCAGCAACTATTGAACTATTCAAGGCTAAAGTTTTGGATCCAATGCTATCTATACAGATGCTTCCAGCTTAGAAGTTATTCCATCTAAATTCTTGAAGGCCATAACCCAGGTTCCACATTCCACCCTTAATTATCTTATTTGGTTAGAATTAGCTGAATCTCCTTTGGGGCTTGTCGGTCAGCCCTACTATGTAGACCAGACCAGGAAATCAACTCCACAGGAAGACTATAACGCCTTCTATTGAGATTGGCTATAATAACAGAAACTTGCAAGTCTGATTGTGCTGTACCTCCTCCCCATTTTTATACTCCAGTGAATCAGGGCAGTATATGTCTGAGCTGCTTCCAAATATTACCACTTTGCTCTGGACTTAAAAAATGTTTCAGCCCCTTTTGCATAGGTTATGTTTGTTATATATTTCTTCCAAGGCCATCTTCCTTACTCTCTATGCCATCTGGGGCTATGCCACCTTAGATTCCGGTTCAAGCACATTCTTTGGGGAATGTTCTTGATTCACCTTACCTTATTAGACAGACTTAAGTCTTCCTTAAGAAGACAAATAGTCTTAATTTGGCTCACTGTGGCTTTTCCTTCCTGGCATAAGCTGCTTTCAGCCCTGACAAAACTATAGCCGATCCCAAGCAGAGGATTTGGGATCCAAATCTTCAAACAGATAGGACCAGAGTTTTCCAGTTGCAATATAGCTCAGTAGTTACCCCTCCGTGGTCCGTTCCCAGATACCTTTTAAATATTGTACACATTTCACATACAAGACTTTTTACTTTGGCCCAATTACTAGGGCAACAACCTGCTGACACACCAGCATTCCCTGTGAAAACCATACCTGTATATGTTCCCATACAGTGGTTGAATCTGTTTTTTTTAAGAACTTTATTAATTTTCAGAGTATAGTTAAAATACAAAATAGATGTTTATAAATTTATGAATCTGTTTCTCATGTACTGTTAGAGTGTTTGTTATATATTAAAAGAAGGGTAGAACTTCATATCCTTCATAAGGATTAGAAATCTTAATTATTCTTCTGTGTAAAGGCTCATTGCTATCCTCCTATGAGATCAGCTGTTTCCAAAAAGGTTGCCAAATTTCTAACAATAGCCATGGCTTGTAGAGATCTCCTGCTATATCCTTCACACTACTAATTGTTTTAGGATTCCCTGTACATGTTTATTGTTGTTTTATATTTGATATAATTTGATATTAAGGGGCATGGTGGCTCAGCGGGTAAGACGCCAGGCTTGTCGATCAGAAGATCACAAGTTCGGAGGTTCAAATCCCTAGCCCCACGTGACGGAGTGAGCTCCCGTACTCGCCCCAGCTCTTGCCAACCTAGCAATCCGAAAGCATGCAAATACAAGTAGATGAATAGGTACCACTTCGGTGGGTAGGTAACAGCATTCCACGTGCCTCATGCCGGCCACATGACTGTGGAAGTGTCTTCGGACAACGCTGGCTCTTCGGCTAACAAACGGAGATGATCACTGGCCCCTAGTGTCAGACACGACTGCACAAATGTGCAGGGGGAACCTTTACCATTACCTTATATGTAGAGAGTTAAGAGGATGGCTTTGATGGAGAGAAGGAAGATCCATTACCAAAGCAACTAAGAGGGAAATGTTGCTTGAATCCAGACAAAGAGGTGGATTACAAAAACAAGTCTGAAAGAACCCACCCCCCAAATTCACATGAATATAAAAGAGGAAGGAGGGGAAGCACAATCAGACTTGCACGTTTATGTTATTATAGCTAATCTAAATAAAAGTAGTTTTTAGGCTTCCATGGAGTCTATTTTGTGGTCTGGTCTGCTTTGCAGGGCTGACAATATATTGTTGTACCAATCAAAGAGAAAAAAGTGCCTGACCACTCAACCCACCACAGCAAAACCAACAGAAGCTATGAAAAGGATTACACTGCCATACATCAGAAACATCTCAGAAACTACTAATAGACTGTTACAACCACACGGCATCACCATAGCACACAAACCAACCAAAACCCTTCAGAACATCGTAAGTAACCCAAAAGACCCAGTAGCCCAAGAAGAAAAAACAGGAGTTATCTACAACATACAATGTAAGGACTGTAACAGCTACCATGTAGGACAGACCGGCAGAAGACTAGCAGAACGCATCCACGAACACCAACTAGCAGTCAGAAGACGCGATGAAAACTCATTAATCTCACAACACATGGACAGACTTAACCATACTTTCAACTGGGAAACTGTGAGCATCTTAAACCAAGCCAAATCCAAAAATGCTAGAGAATTCCTGGAAGCTTGGCACTCAGACAAAGCAGCCATCAATAGACACATAGAGGTAAACAACATTTACATACCATTCATAAGAGACAATAGAAAAGCCAGAAGACCAGAACACCTCCTTGCCAGCAATCAACACCCAGATATGCAAAGATTAACACCAGGATTAGCACCAGAGGAACAATCAAACAGCACAATATACCCTAATCAAGGAACTATTAACTCAGTCAATCAACCAAGCAGCAAACAACAGCCCAATCAAGGAACTCCTAAGGAGAGAACAACACCTCCACCAACATAAGCAGGACAAGCCATGGTATATAAACAGAGAGCAAGTCCCACTCCCTTTTCGCACTGAAGATGTTGCCTAGCCTGGCAATGAAACGTCTGCAAGAAAACAACAAGGCTCAGAGAGCACCAAGGACTCCACAATATATGGTTGAATTGTTATGTGTTTTTTTTTAAAATCTGCACCTGATAACTGGAAGAATTTTGTTGTACTGTACTTTTCAAGAAAGAAAGGTAGCAAAAATAATTTCAAACACTATAGGAAGATGAATTTGTTAAGCATGGCCACGAAGGTATGTGGCAGAATTCTAATCAAACAGGGCACAACAGGTAACAATGAGCAAAATTTGGGAAGTGCAGCATTCAATCCCAACTTATATTTAAATGGTGAAAAATTAAAGCAGTTTGTCTATCATGGTACATTGTTTACTAAAGACAGGAAAAAGGAAAATTTACAATGAGCAAATGATGCTAGAAAGGTAGTGAGTCATATATGGTTTGTTGCAAGGAATATATGTTTCTCAAAAGAAATAAAATGGCTATGTATAAGAGCATGATTCTCCCCACTTTATCATGTGGAAGTGAAAGTTGAGTATGTCAGGAGAAGCATAAAAATTAGTTGAATGCAATGGAATTATTTATTTTTTATATAGATATCTTCTATTTTGTATGTTTTTAAATTTTGATTATTGTAGCCCGCCCAGAGTCCCTTCCATGGGAGATGGGCGGAGAATAAATTGAAATAATAATAAATGGGTTACTTAAGAGGTCCATGAGGTAAAAGGAAGAAATAGGGTGAAGAAGTAATGAATGTTGAATGAATATGGAATAAATTAAAAAGTGCTTAACCAGTACAAAAGTAGTACACTGAGATGGTTTGGTCATATAGAGAGAATGAATAAGGGTTACAAAACAAAACAAATACATGAAGAGTGAATGGGCTGAAAGAAAAGGGAAGTCCAAGAGAGTCATGGGTGGAGCTGATAGTAAAGGTAAAGGTTTCCCCTGCACAGTCGTGTCCGACTCTAGGGGCCAGTGATCATCTCCGTTTGTTATCTGAAGAGCCAGCATTGTCTGAAGACGCTTCCGTGGTCATGTGGTCTGCATGACGTGCGTGGAATGCTGTTACCTACCCACCAAAGTGGTACCTATTAATCTACTTGCATTTGAATGCTTTCAAATTGCTAGGTTGGCAAGAGCTGGGGCGAGTGTGGGAGCTCACTCTGTCACGCAGGGCTAGGGATTCGAACCTCCAAACTTGCGATCTTCCGATCAACAAGCCTGGCGTCTTACCCGCTGAGCTATCACACGCCTCTATAGAGCTGATAAGATCCTCAAAAAGAAAGAGTTGGTAAATTCAAAGAACAAAAGGCAGAGTATGAGTCAGTATATACTGTACATGTGGTAGAAGTATGGATGATTTGAAAAGATAGAAAGGTATGGGGAAGTAGAGTGAACAGTGTAGGTGTAAATTAGATTTGTTAATTGCCTCTTTTCCCCTCTCATCTTTTGGCTGTAATTTCATTCACTCATTATTTCTTACCCTTTTTTATGCTTTGCAGGATGCTGCTAAACCTGAAACAGAATTGTATGACGTGTATCTATATAAGAATACCCAACAGATTGCAAGGCAGCTGTTAAATTGTTATCCAAATCATCTTCCCTACGTGCACTTCCCATTCATTCTGCTGGAAGATTAATCCATGTTCTAATGCTTTTTCATACAGAATTCATACTTTCTCTTCCTGCCTTTCATTCTACTTTTCTTACATCTCTATTTTTTCCACAAAATTCACTCCTGATACTAATCAAAATGGATTTTCCCCACTTCAGAACCTATCATCACTCTTATATCATTAACTAATTCTTTCAGTCTTTCATCATAAACGTTCAAATTAATCATGCTTTTAGCATTCTTCCTTTGCCATTTACCTGTATGAACAGAAGTTATGCTTAAGCCATATATTCAAAACAGATATTTTTTAAAGAAAATATTCACCTGTGATCATTCTTCTCCATTCTTGGGTTTCAATCACTTTTTCTGTACTCCCTTGTCTCATTTCCACCCAACCATTCATATTTATTTATTTATTTATTTATTATTTATTAGTTAAATTTGTATTACCGCTCATCTCCCCCAACCGTGGAACTCTGGGCGGTTCTATTACCTAGTAGTAACTTCTTTTCCCTTATAGCGCATTATATCCCATAGGTCTTCTGGGCACTTACGCTGTAAAACTTTATAGATTAAAACCAGCAACTTGAATTGTATTGGGAAACCTACTGTAAGCCATGCAGCAATCACAAAATACATGTTAGATTGCTGAAACAGTTTGTACCCATCAATAGATGGGCTGTTGCATTCTGCACTAATTGCAGTTTCTGAGTAGTCTTCAAGGGCAGTCCCAGGTAAAGTGCATATCAGTAATCCAATCTGCAAGTAATGTAGGCATGAGTGACTGTTGCCAGAACCTCCTGTTACATAAAGAATCATAACTGGTGCATCAGCCAGAGCTAGGCAAAGGGACCCCTGGCTGCAGTTTCCACCTGCTGATCTAGCTGGACCCCCAATTTGTAGATCTGATCTTTTGGGGAAAGTGTGACACCCCCCCCCTCCACAGCCAGCAGGGGAGCTACTGACACAGAGCCACTATGTGGGTCCTGGCTAAACAGCCACTTCATCTTGTTAGGATTCAACCTCTACATGTTTTGTGCCATCTTTTCGTTCTTCAAACACTGAGTAAGGACCTCCATAGCATTTCCTGTTCTGCTCCTGTAGAATCCTTAATTTGTCCCTGAAGAACCTCAGGTGTAGACACTCATATCCAGTTACCTCTAAAGTAGTAACTCTAAAGTTGTCATGGCAAATTATTATCTTGCGCTTGGTGCTGCAGCTAGTGTACCAGCTAAAAATCTGGAGGGTAGATCTTGGAGAAGGGAACATTCCCCCTTTTCACCCAGGCTAAGGTGTCCAACAATACAGTGCCCAGGGCCAAGGAAGATGATTGGAGCTAAAAGAGCCCAGCATTAAATCATACATCCCCTTTTCCTGTAATGGTCACCCCAGGGATTACACTCCTCTTCTGCAGATCCCTATCAAAGTCCCATCCTCACCCCTTTTGTCAAACCTTGAGCTGCAGTTCCTACCCCACACCCTCTTAATTAAGTTGGTATAGGTCATCTAACTAATTCTATTCAGGCAGCCAGCAAAACAGAATAAAATAATGCCAATTTCCAACTGGAAACCAGCAGCACATCTTCCACAACCCTGAAAACCCCAACTTTCCCCAGGCCTTTTCTCATAAAAGCTGGCCTATACTTTAACTCAGGATGAGGTTAGGCTCTTCCCCCTCACTCTCTACTTCTTATCTGGATAGCAGGGAGCCTTAGACCTAATTTTCCCCTAGCTTCCTTTGCTGGATGTGTTCTTGGATAGTCAAAGGGCTGCCGGTGGCAATTACATACATAGGAGTTCTAAAATATCCTATCACAAGTCCTTCCAAGAACTTTGGCACTTAGTAAATTGCTGGCATTTATGAGAACAGCACCCCTAAATTGTCTTATTAATGAATTCAAATTTGGTATAGTGTGCAACAATCACCAGTCTATGAAATCCTACTTTTATACACAAGCCCAGCTACTGTTTTCAACCAACACTGACTTTATCTCATTTGCTTGCTTCTGGAAAGAACTTCAAGAGAGTTTAATGAATGGAGTTTTGTTTTCACCATCCAAAGAAAAGTTTGATAGAATCATCAAACAATAGAATTGAGCCATTTAGGCTATCATGTACCTGTTCAGTACAGGAATTCTAATTAAAGCACTGCAGACAAATGGCTGACTAGCCTCCACTTGAACATATGCAGCAAAGGGGAGCCCACCACTTCTCTGGGTAACTGGTTCCACTGTCAAACTGCTCTTATTAGTATGTTTTTTTCCTCTAACATTTCATCGGAATCTGCATTCATGTAACTTAACTACATTATTCCATGCCTCGCATTCTGGAATGATAGCTAAAGCATTTAGATCAGCTAAGGTTAAACTAGGAAAAGTACATGCTGAACAAATGGGGTATCTCCTGGAATATACTAAGCAAAAATATTGTGAATTTTTATAAGAAAGCTGGAAGGTTACTAGCCTAAGGTTGAAACAACAAAAACAACTAAATGTAATTTCTGGCATCCAGGCTAAAGACAATAAGTTATACAGTATATGGACACATAATCTGTTATTCACCAATTCTTTTACTTTTATAGTCAGTTATATAAATGTGATGCTGTTTCAACTGAACAACAAATGGTAAATTATTTTAGGGCCATTGAAATGGAACAGATTCTCAAGTATATTAAAGGAATTTGGTACAGCCACTGTGATTATAAGAAGTTATAGAGACAATTCAATCTATGCAATTGAGGAAAGCCCCTAGTCTAGAAGATTTTAAGTTAAATAGTATAGAATTATTATTATGGTTGGTTGCACAGTCAGCCAGATATTTAGACTGGATTTGGCATTTTTGTCCACTTATGAAGTCCTTCCCAAGGACCTGGGATAGGCAGATGTTGTTGTTTAATAATACTAAAGGTATCGTCGCAGGATATAAGATGTTCCAAGTAAACTGTCTTTTGCAATTAACCAACGGTAATTTTGTCAGTGCTGATGGTGTTCAAGTGGTGCTCCAGATGTTGTTGCTGTTCTATGCTGCCCAGCTCTCAATGACTCTGAACATTAAAGACATATTGGCACTTATATTATTATAAGTTTACAATGATTCACATCATTTTATGACTTTTCCTTTCTATTTTACAAGGCTTTTTTCATGGTAATTATGGTAATACCAAATCAGAGAAAGACTATCCAAATATGAAAGTTATAAACCAGTATTGTTGTTCAATGGAAATGCTGATATATTAACCATGATGTTAATCAAGAATTAGAGAATATAGTACAATTTATAATTTATCTAATTCAGTCAGGATTTATAAAATTGGACAGCCATCCAATTGAAAACATCAGCAGATAAAAATTGGATTTGGCTATTTTAATTTCACTTGATTCTGTAAGGGCCTTTGATATGACCTAGATTGAGTTTCTGGAATATGTTCTAAAAAGTCTTGATTTCCACCATCTGTTATACATTGGATTACAATTTTATATCTTCATCCTGGACCTAGAGTGATTGCAAATGGATTTGTTTTTTCCATCTGTGAGGTTACATCATGGCCCTCAACAGGGATGCCCACAGTACCCTTTAGTTTTTAATCTGGTTCTGGAACCTTTGGCTCTTCTTACTAGACAGTCACAAGTTATCATCAGTGTTGATGCAGTGGGCACCGAAAACAAGCTTTTCTTATAGGCTGAAGTCATATTGAGTATTTTGGATAATTACTTAATACCATTACCAAAGCTTGCAGAAACATAAAATCACAGAATCATAGATTCATAGGGTTGGAAGAGGCCCTGAAGTTTTCTAGTATAAGCCCCTGCTCAGGGCAGAAATGTTCATACCTTCCCAGACAAATGGCTATACAAGCTTTGCTTGAGAATTTCCAGTGACGGAGCACCACAACTCCAGAGGACAGGCTGTTCCACTGTTTAATAGCTCTCTTGGTTAGGATATTCCTCCTTATTTTCAGTTTGGATATCCCTCTGTAAAGCTTTCACCTGTTGGTTCTTGTCTGACCTTTAGGAGCTATGGAGAACAAATCTACACTCTCTTCCCTATAATAGCCCATCAAATATCTGAAGATTGCTATCAAGTCTCCCCTTAGCCTTCTCTTCTTTAGGCTATGCATACCCAGTTCTTTTAACTGTTCTTCATAGATGTTTACCTTCAAGCCCCTTATCATCTTTACTGTTCTCTGCACTCTTTCCAGTTCTTCAGCATTCTTCTTGAATTGTAGCACCCAGAAGTGGAACAATATTCTAGGTACAGTCTGAGCATAGAGAGGAACTATCACTTTCTGTGCAACATTATCTGTTGATATAATTCAATATTTCATTGGATCTTTTGGTAACTGCAGCACACTTTGAGCACATGCTTAATCTATGATCCACCAGAATGCCTACATCCTTCTCACAAGTAGTACTGTTGAACCAGCTGCCTATCTTGTACCTATGCATCTCATTTTTTCTACCCAAGTACTCTACATTTCTCATCACTGAACTGCAGTTTATAGGATAAAGCCCAATGTTCAAGTTTATCAAGATCCTTTTGAACTTTGGAACACCTGAGGTGTTAGTGTCTCCCACTATCATCGTTGTGTCATCCATACACTTGATGAGTATCCCTTCTATCCCCTTGTCTAAATCATTTATAAAAATGTTGAAGAGCAGTGGGCTCAGGATAGAACATTGAGGATACCCTCCTCCATGTTGACAAAGACCTATCAAGGACCACGGATTGGGTATAGTAGTTCAAACAGCTGCAAATCCATCTGGTAGTGGGGCCATCCATACCACATTGTTCCATTTTATCAACAAGGAGGCTATGGTCAACTTTACCAAACACCTTACTGACATCTACTGTAAGTATATTATATCTACAGCATTATCTTGGTCTACTAATTTAGTCAATTTGTCCAAAAAAAAAAAAAAAGAGTAATATTTGTTTGTCCTGGGTTGTTTTTTTTTTGTTTTTGTTTTTTTTAATCATACTGGCTTCTAGCAGTCACTTTGTTCCTTTGTTAATTTTTTCTAGGATTTTTCCAGGTACCGATGTCAAGGCGACTGGTCTGTAGTTTCCTGGGTCCACTTTTTCTCCTTTTTGAAAATAGGAACAACACCTTCTCCAATCTTTTGTCACTTTCCTGTTCCTCATGAGTTCTCAAAGATTACAGCCAGTGGTTCTGAGATCACATCCATCAATTACTTTAGCACCCTGGGATGCAATCCATCCGGTCCTAGGGATTTAAATTCATTCAAAGCAAATAGGTGTTCTCTCACCAATTCCTTATCTATTTTTACTTGTATTTCTGTTCCTTACACAAAAAGACAAATACAGTATAGGAACTAAACAGTGAAGTTGTGCAATAATGCTGCTTATATTTAGGATATACCAATAAGTGGAAAAAATATAATTTGCTTAGACAAGGATCATAAATAACCTCAGATTACTATCATAGGTGGAGTCTACACTTTGCTTGGATAGTGTGAAATATTTGGGACTATATTTCCCCTCAAATACCTCAAAAATGTTTAATTAAAATTGTCTAAATGCTTAGATGATGGATTAAAACCATTGTTTAAATGCTGGATTAAAATCATTGGTTAAAATTACCTTTGAGCCTCTAGACTGTTCTGTATTATAAGGAGGATTCAAGCAATATTTATCTATAATGTTTTTAGTAGTTTTTTCTTTTTTTCTTTTTGCATTTTTAAACAATAGTGGGGATTTCTGGCACTTAGCTCAGAGATTTGAATACTTACTTTGTTAAAATAATTTAATGTACTTAAATGTAATTTAATGTTTTATATGGTTAATATCTAATATAAGATACACTGAACACTAACTGTACAATGTTGGTAATTCCTTTGTCCACTTATAGGCATTATATATCTGTAGCATTTTTTTCCTTTTCCTGGTTTATTCACTTTTAAAAAAACTTTTAATAATTTTTTTAAAGGATTCAAGTATGACTTCCTATTAAATATTTGCATAGATTGATAAAGTATTAAGGAAGTTTTAATGGCAGGATAATATTCCCAATCTTCTTTGGCTAAACAGAGGTTGCCTTATGAGGATGATGGCTTTAATTTACCAGATTTTCAATTTTATCACTTGGCTTTTATTTTAACATCTACTGTATATTGATGTGTAATGAATTTTTAAACTTATTAGTACCCTTTAGGGCTCATTTTAAGAGTAAATGTGTTGTTTGAAATTCTGGCAAAATTCTTGGGTCAATTTATAGTAAGCAAAGTCTGATTTCTCCAGCTTTGAAAGCTACTAGACATATCTGGGCATGAATTAGGAAGCAGTTAAACTTTGACCTGGATTTACATGAGAAATCGATACTGTAGAGCAAACCTAATTTGAAGATCACAGAAAATGTTTTATTGGAAGTCCTGGGCCAAGCAAGGGATTAATACCTTGAATCAGTTGATTAGTAATGGCTATTTAAGAATTTATGTTTTGAATGTAACTTAGCAGAATCATCTGCCTGGCAGTACATACAATTAAAATAACATGGCTCAGATGCTTCAGCAGCTTCCTAGGCACATTTGGTTATATATGATCTGTGGAATAAGTTTTAAGAGATGTTAAATATACTTTTTATGAGCAAAGGATGAAGTAATTTCATCAGTTCTGTGTCTATTGGACTCACCAAAGAATGTTTAAAAAGAATGGCTATCAGATTTTTTGTGTTGCCACTGTAGGAAATTTGAGGGTGCTCTGACTCATGGGATCTGTCCTTGCTCTATAAGGGCTACATTTAGGATCAGGTAATCATATATAATAAAACAATCCTTGGGAAATTAAAGTAATTAAAGTTGTAAATGTGATGCTGAATTATATTCCAGAAATATGGAATTCAGTACCTTAAGAATTTGAGCCTGGAATTCAGCAAAGTGAACTAAACAACACAGATACAAAGAAAACAACACTCCAAATGTCAAAGAATGTGTTCAACAGTTGTGTTGATTTTTGAAACGTCATTATATTGTAAAAATGGGAAGATGGAAAAGTATGTTTCTATACAGTCTAGATTTAATCATATCTTAAAGGACTACACTAGATATATATTAATACTATATAATAATTTAAGGAACCTTCCCTTTTTTAAAATTTTAGCTTAAATTAATCTCCATGAAGGAAAAAAATGTATTACTACTGTTTATTTTTATTGTTACTCTCACCATAATCTGTACTAAAAAATATATTGTAAAAACTCTGGAATGATGGATAATAACTCTTGCATGACAGTTTTAAGGCATTTGAAAAGTCTGTCATATTCTCCCTGAGTCATCTTTTCTCAAGGTTAAATATATCCATCTCCTTAAATCTCTCCTCATAGGACTTTGTTTCATTACAGTTTTCTAAACCTGCTCCAGTTTTTCTGAATTTTCTTTAAGTGGGATACTGAAAACTGGACATAATACTCAAGATGGGATTTCTCTTAAACCAATGAAAGTGGAATAATTATTTTCTGCTATTTGGAAACTAAACATGTGCCTTTGTTCATTCTTATGCTTTCCTCCTCAGAAAGGTAGGTCAATGAAAGAATCAAGCTCAATTTAATTTTTGATTTAATTTTCCCCATCAGTAGAACTTCATGGCTTTTTGAACAATCTGACATTTGCTTTGGAAGGCATCATCCACATCTTCTCCACAGTTGAATGGGTGACAGTATTGTTTTTATTTGCTCCCCGACTTATTTTAACCCAGAAGTTGTCTACAGTATTCCCAAGTTCATTCATTTGGATTTCTGAACAGGAAGTAATATTTTTAATTTACACTACAATTCTTCTTCCCTGTGGCTTCTGTTTCTTTTAAACAAATTATAACCTTCAGTTGCTATATACCAGTCACAGTTCTCATGTCACCAGTTCTCTTTTACACCTATTAAATCATATTACCTTTCTGTTCCAAGAGCTCAAGTTCATCCAGTTTATTTCCGATTCTTTGAGAATTGATTTAGAGAAAACGAAGTAGGTAACTTTATGAACCAATATTCTGATTTTTCATTAAGTGATTTAAGAGGCCTGCCCCATACCAACAACACTCCCACTTTCTACAGTATGCAAGTCTTTCTCTGAACTCATTACTTCATTTCCAATCCCCAGAGGATTCGTCAAGTTTGCAATGCTTTTGCTACAATTCATACCATTGTCCCAGAATTCAAACTGATTCCCTATTAATTTCATTTGCATATTGCAGTATTTTTATTTTCCATTCTGGTCCTTGTAATGGTAAATGAGAATATAGTCTTAAGCCCCCAGGTTCTTGGGCCTCCTTCCAAGATTTTCAAATTCATGGTGATGTGATTTTAGCTGTTCTTTGCAGTATTATTCATTCCTACATGTATTAGTAAAAAAGGTAAAGGTTCCCCCCGCACATTTGTGCAGTCGTGTCCGACTCTAGGGGCCGGTGCTCATCTCCGTTTGTTAGCCGAAGAGCCAGCGTTGTCCGAAGACGCTTCCGCGGTCATGTGGCCAGCATGATGCATGCAGAACGCTGTTACCTACCCACCAAAGTGGTACCTATTAATCTACTTGCATTTGCATGCTTTCGAATTGCTAGGTTGGCAAGAGCTGGGGCTAGTGCAGGAGCTCACTCTGTCACGCGGGACTAGGGATTCGAACCAGAGAGTTGAAAAGAGGCCAATATAGCACTAATACCTAAAGAGGGACAAGATTTGACTTTAACAAAAACTATAGGCCAATATCATTATTGAATAATGACTACAATTGTTTACAACTATTCTGGCTGATAGACTGAAAATAATTTTGCAAGAATTTATTCATGAGGATCAATGTTGGTTTTTACCTAAAAGACAGTTGAAGGACAATGTTAGAAATGTGTTGGACATTTTGGAATATTTGGAGCAACATAATGAAAACAAGCCACACTGATTTTCTTAAATGCGAAGAAGGCCTTTGAGAATTTGAATTGGGCTTTCTTATTCAAAGTTTTGGAAGATTTGAACTTTGGAGAGAACTATATAAAATGGGTAAGATTGATTTATACTTCACAGAAAGCACAAATAATTGTTAATGGAGATCTAACAAAGCCTTGTGAGATACAAAAAGGAACAAGACAGGGATGCCCACTGTCTCCTCTCTTATTTATTTTGGTTCTTGAAATACTGAATAGAGATATAAGACTAGATGAGAGAATTATGGGAGTAAAGATTTAAAAAGAAACTTGTAAGTTAAGGGCTTTTGCAGATGATTTGGTGTTGGTTTTAGAAGATCCTTTAAAGGGAATTGAAACATTAATAGAAAAACTAAAAGAATTTGCTGCATTAGTAGGTTTTAAGATCAACAAACAGAAGACAAAGATGTTAACAAAAACATGAAAATAGAAGATCAAACAGAATTGATGAATAAAACAGTTTTTAAGATTGAGAAGAAAGTAAAATATCTGGGTATCACTATTACAAATATGAATTGTATTTTATTTCAAAATAAGTTAAGACATGGAATGAAGTTAAAAAATATGTGTTAAGATGGGGAAAACTACAATTGTCATTGCTGGGGAGAATTTCTGTGGATAAAAAATAAATGGCCTGCCTAGAATTATGTTTTTGTTTCAGACAATACATGTTTTGACAACTGATGCACCATTTAAACCATAGCTTTCCAAACTGTGTGTTGCGACACTTCAGTGTGTACAGTGGCAGCGGCAGCGGCAGCGACGCACCATCAGCGCTTCCGTGTTTTAGCAAGGCCGCCACCGCTGCCGCTGCCGCCGCCGTGCACACCGCTGCCGCCGCACACACTGCCGCACCGGCGCTGTGCACGTGCGCGCCCCCGTGCCGCCGCCGCCGGTGTGTCGCCAACAGTGGCAGTTTGGAAAGCACTGGTTTAAACAGTGGCAAAAGGATATATCTACATTTGTGTGGCAAGAGAAAAAAATGTTTTATTGTGAGGTACTAAAATTTTGTCAAGGGGAATACAAAATAAAATTAAGAGAAGAATTGGTGGCAGAGGGACATAGTTGCCAATGGTTTTCTTACTTACAGTTATTAGAAAGATTTAAAGTAAACAAAAGAGTTTATGGTTTTGAACATTGTAAGACCGAGTTTGAAATGGAATTATGTATAAATGATGAACATGCAGTTGCTAAAATGTAGAAACTTGTATTGAAATTTGAAACGTAAGAACAAATAAAAGAATGTATGATAAAGTGGGCTAAAAAATTTGGTTATAATATACAGATGGAACAAGGGGAAAATGTGTGGTTGAAACAATTGAAATTTACAAATGTAAATGTTATAATCTTAAAGAGAACTTTATAAAATGATGTACCATTGGTATATGTCACCAGATAAATTGTCTAAAATGTATAAAGGCACTTTAAATTTATGTTGGAAATATGAACAAGGGGGGACATTTTATCATGCTTGGTGGACATATAAAAAAATCTAGAGAATTTTAAATTCAAATACATACACGGATTCAGAGGATTTTAAAGATTAATATACAATTGAGACCAGAGGTCTTTCTTTGGGACTGAGGGACAAACAGTTGGAAAAGGGGCATGGAACGTTGTTTTTGTATATGATAACTGCAGCAAGATTATTGTATGCACAAAGATGGAAAGATTTGGCAACACCAATAATGGAGGAATGGTTGGTGAAGATGATGGAACTCGCCGAGATGGCCAAAGTGACTTCTTTGATCAGACAAAAGACAATATTTATGTTTATTGCTGACTGGAAACCCCTTATGGACTTTTTGCGGAAAACAGGAAAAAATGAACTTATGATTTATGTTTTTGATGATTAGACAGGATAAGATTATAGAAAGGAGACATGTTGTAACTTTAGAGAAGGAGGTAAATTTATAATTGTACTTATAACTGCTGTAAAGAAGATTGGAAGCTACTTCCTTGTATCTTTTTTCTTTCTTTTCTATTTTTCTTTTACTATTTTTCCCATTCTTGCACTTTTAGCTTTCTCTTTGATTTCTTTTTTTTCTTAACTTTATATTACTTTGTATTAGTTTTTTATCTTCCTTTTTAAAACTTTAAATAAATAAATAAATAAATATTCCCAGTTTGCTCTACATGGGACTGCCCTTGAAGACCACCAGAGACTTCAGCTAGTCTAAAATGCAGCAGCCTGAGTGCATACTGAGCAGTCTTGGTATGCCCATATTACACCACTCAGAAACTGCAGTGGTTGTTAGTATTTCTAAGTGCAACTCAAGGTGTTGGTCGCTCCCTATAAAAGCCCATATGGCTTGGAGCCTGGGTATCTAAGAAACCTACCTTTCCCAGGTAGATTCTGCCCAACCAATCTGGATGACCAGGGAGTGCCTGCTGAAGGTCCCCTCCTATCACAAGGTACAAAAAGAGGGGGGTGATACGGGATATTCTCCTTAGGATTTCTTATTCTTTGCAACAACCTGCCCCCCTCCCCTCCCCTGCAAGTAGGCTCTAAAGGCTACTAATAACTTGACTTTTTCAGGAGGTTTTGGGAAATGATTGGCATTCTCACCTTAAAAGCATCAGCAACCTTAAGCATAACACTGTTAAACCTTACTATAATGTACGAACTTATCCAAGAAACGTATTATTTTATAACTATAAAATATACTATTAATTTAAGGCACATCTTACAAACTTCCTCTATTTCCAAGGAAGATTCAGGCAGGATCAAGAATTTAATCCTCAAATGTTAATCTGGATTGTTTCTGGCCCTCCGAAAAATGCAACTTTAATGTTTCGCACAACATATTTTGCATACGGTATATCTAAGAATTTACTACAAATAAAGAAGAAAGCAGAGGGCTAAATTGCTTATTAAAATACAGTGGACATAATAGTTACCTATACACTTTCATGTGTAGTATTTCTCACATCAGTTACTTCCATGAGCAGGGTATTGTGGCAGATGTGTAATTTTCTTTCATTGAAAAGAAAGACAATAGTACTTTGCATAAATTAATATTTTTCTTAACTTTTACAGGGTATGCTATTGGAATTCATATACACCATTTAGAGTGCATAAACAGTATCTTTTGCTAAATCTATGAGAGGCAGAAACCCCTACTTTCTTTTTGTGCAAAGGTAGGAAATTAGAAGGGAAGATTCTCTTCAACTCACTGAAATCTACCTGTGGGTACACTTTATAACACTTAAGAATTCTGTTTTGGAGATGATTATCCTCCCTATGTATAGCAAAAAGTACTGAGTGAGTATTGAGAAAGGAAAAAAGGTTGTCCCCCCTTTTTAAATCCCCCTCTGCTAAAACTTCAGTAACATTCAGAAAGGGTTTGTTAAATTTATAGTATTATTACCCTTTCCAATTTAATCTCACTTCCAGGATTCATGCTATCAGCTGCTAGAGATCTGAGCAGACCAATTTGATCAGTTTCTCTCTAATTTTCTGCCCCATCCCTCCAGCGATATAATCTGTATTCCATAGGTCAATGGCTCCTAATGCTTCACAGGTTCCCAAACATCAAAGGCCTCTTTGTTAAGCCATGTTTACCTTTTTTTTTCTTTAAATGTTCAAGGTAAGGTACTTTGTGTTCCAAATAGCTGGCTTTATTAATTTTGTACATACTGTACAAGAGCACCTGAATTAGGTATTAAAGGAAATTTATCATATTCCCTCTTGACTTTTCCATGGATGTCAATATCCAAATATACAGCTGAAATCTTTTTTCATTTCATTAAAGCAAATTGCTACCAACATTTGATCTTGAAAAGACAGACCTGCTAAAATAGTGATATTATTAAAACCAAGGAAAATCAAAGCCATTAAACTTTATTTTAAATTAATGTGTGATATAATTCATATTTTATATCAATACATTGATTATACTATGATTAACTTATAAGTTATGCATAGGAAAGAAAAAAAATTCACATTGGGACCTAAACATGATGTTGATCTTGGAATATATATTTGTTATACTATTATCTAAATATTTAGAGATGAGAAATAGTTTTTCCAAAATAAATATACATTATTATTAGATTTGTACTGTTTACGCAGTACCTTGTTTTTAAATGTTAGATAATTATTGAGTTTAACAAAACTACTTTGTGGGTTTAACTAAAAATGCCTGAGAGTAAGTAATGTAATTTTCTACTATTCTCTATTAACCATCTTTTTTTCTATAATAGCCAGTTACACAAAGTCTGTAATAAATGTATTTCTTCAGTCTTTGAACATGAGTAAACAAAAAGATTTGTATAACAATCTACTGCTATATTGAAACAAATCTTATACAAATCACAAAAAACTACATTATAGTAGATAGATGACTTACTATGAAATGTTGATCATTGCATATAAAATTATGTGTACAAACACACAAATGTTACAAATAAGTTCAAAATGTATCTAAATTGCTCACATTATATTATCCTTTTCACTTAGGTTATATATTGTATTAAAGTTACTCCTGTTACAACCTGTATGCTAAGAAAAAGTCTGCTATTGTCACTCTGAAAAATTGCACAGCCAACTAAACCACTACTGATTATAATTAAAAATGGAACAATTAAAAACCTTTACCTATTTTACCTTTACCTATTTTTGTATTTTTGTATTGCTTTACCTTTACCTATTTGCAGAGATAATGTGGCAGCTTGACAAAATATGAAGAATCCTTGAAAACTAAATTCTCTTTTTACCTATCACTGAAACAATTTTCATTACTTCAAAATGTTTCATTTCTTCCAGTGATGCACATTATTAGTTTAAATTTTAAGTTAATATACCATGCCTTTAGTGTAGTTCTAATTTTCAAAAAAAAAAGTGTGAAATATTTTGGCTAGTTAAATGTCTATGAAAAATGTTTTTACCTGCAGCATATTTAACATTACACCATTAATATCTGATATTAAACATAGCTCTGCATGTTACACAAGATCTTTCTGAATTAAAAGTTGGTTGCCTCCTTCTAAATGCTTACTAACCCAGTTCTGCATAGTTCTAGAAATCTTGATCACCTGCTGCACACATTGTACACCAATTTTTATAGATGGCCTCTCAGTTGGAGGTTCAAATATCTTCACAATATACCCACATTAATATGAAATTGCCGGTTTATCCTGGAAATGCCATCAACATGGAATTTGCTACAGTTATAAATACTAGGACTACCATATCTGGGCTACAAAAATCTGGATGACCTCTAGATGGCAGAAAGGGTGTCTTTTCTGCCACCTAGGGTAAACCAGATTTTTGCAGCCCAGATCTGGCAGTCCTACATGAGGATTGGGGGGGGGGGGGTTGGGGGGGGCGGTCATAGAGATTTTAAAAAATGAAAGGAATAATACCAATGTGTACATAAGGGTGCCCAATACATGCCAAAGTTCTGCATCAGTAAAAGAAACCCATCAAAATCAAATACTTTCTGACGCATTGACAGAAAGAAATCCAAAGATTACTGTCTTAATGTCATCTCATCAAAGGTAGTGACACAAACCTTTTTCCACACCTGAACATGCTCAGAAGAAAGACAGGTTTTTTGTTACTATGAATAATTGAGACCAGAATGAGGAGGGTGATGAAGATGATGATGATGATAATGAGGAGGAGGTGACTATCCCAGCCCTGGTGGGAAATGCATCCCTACCTCAGCAAGTTGGATAAAGGAATAGGTCCAGATCCACTGCCCAGGAGCCCTCCTTTTCTGCCAGCCAAGAGTTTCTCCACCAAAGCCACATTCCCAGTGCGAGCCGCTTCCAGCAGTTCCTGGTCCTTCCCCATGATCGGGAATCATCAGAGAATCTTACCGCCCGCCCCGCCACCTTCCAGAAATGCTGCGCGCGTTTACCCTTGCCTCCCCACAGAAAAACAATCTTCCCCGCTCTCCATCAAGCAAACTGAGCAATGAGGGTATTTCCCACAGTCTTCACAGACTAGCGGAAAGCGGAGGGAGGAAAAAAATCACTCCTCGCTAGACAATTTCTGGGTGGAGTGGGGAAGGAAAAAGAAGCTACGGGAAAGAGCCTTCTATCAACATGTTAGCTCAGCGAAGAGGAATGGAGAACTCAGCTTCTCCGCCAAGCTGAAGCAGGTTAAGAATGAAGAAGGTATTAAAGACCAGCAGGGCGTGATGTGGGAGGCGCAGCCTTGGCTATCTAGGCCGGTTGCTGAGGAGACAAGAGTTCTCTGCTTCTGAATGGCTGGCAGGCCTGCTGCGCCCCCTCCCCTATTTACCTCCCATTGGCGTGCCCTTGCCCTCGATCCTGACGCAGTGGGGATTCTGCTGCCCTCCCTGAGCTATCCAGCCCTCCCAAATAGCGGTGGTGGCACCAACAGCAGCTCACCTCGCGCTCTACTGCGGTGTCGCGCGCGCGCGCTTATACAGGCGGGGCCGCGCGCGGTGATGGAGAACAGCTGCTGAATAGCGAGCTGCGCGCGCTCACTCTACCTCCCGCAGACTTAACCTTAGGAAGCGGGGTGATGGAGAGGAAGGGAGAAAGCGGCGCTGGCAGAGTCTGTGATGTGAGTCGGCACCGTTTCTCTTACAGGAGGATTACTCCGGGAGAAGGGAAGTAAACAAAAATAATTCAAGGAAGAAAGATGCGCTGTTGCGACCACTAACGTCGTGACGGGAGTGGTGAGGAAGGGCAGCACTGGCTGCGGTTAGAAAAAGGAACTGAAGGCTACTCCAATTTTTCAGCGCTCTCATTATAAAATTAGTTGGTATTTTAAGGCATGTCTATACATTTAAATGAAGGTCCTCTTGCTGCACCCCCTTTGCATATTTAAAAAAAGTACACCTTGGAAACTACTATCTCTGTTTTCCAGATCTTTTTTCCCCCTCCTACCCATTTTTTTGGGTAATGAACCACCACTAAGCTGAGCCTACTGAACAGTTTTAGGGGAACAGTTGTTTTAAAAAGATACTTGGGAAGAATGAAGGAGGAAAAGATTAGAGGAAAAATGTGGCAGTGAAGCACCATGGCACATAACATACATTCAATAAATAAGGAAGCACAGCACGAGATTGTGCATTTTTCTTGGGTGGAGGGATTGTCATATGAATGGTATCTTGGAGAGCACACTCCAGAAAATAAGGCCAATATAAAGAACTGGAAGAGGCTGGACTGAAAACTTACATTTCATTTAAATTAAGTAAAACAGTTAATATGATTACTGTACTTCTTATGTATTAATCCTAACTTACTCCTCCTAGCAAATTAAAACTTGCAATTCATAAGTAGTTCTTGAATGAGGACTATGCTCTATACATGTACATTTACAGTTTTCCTTCCTGTTTATCATTAAAACCAGATTTCTTCCAATTATTTCTCTAATTTGCTTGTAATGCATGGCATTTCAGATTTGCTTTATTATTTTAAATATGCTAAGAATGGCTAAGAACATAAAGACATCTGAGGAAAGAAAAATCACAAGACCCAACGTATTTACCTTCAGATGTGATGTTATTTGCATACAATATTACAGGGACAAGATTTAATACTGCAACACAAAGCACATTTAGTAGAACAGGGGCCCAGCCATAATTATCCCTATCTAGAAGAAGAGAATGAAAGATGATCCAGCCAATTACCGCCCAGTGGGTGTCCTTAGGATAATGAGTAGGATCTATGCTGGATACTTGTATCTTTATTGGAAACTCTAAGGCTGGCTAGAAGAGAACCTCCTAGCAGAAGAACAGGCAGGGTTTCAGGGAGGTTGCTCTGTGATAGCTCAAGGACCGATGTCCTCATTTGATTGAAAAATATACTCAGCCACCTAAGTCAGCCCTTTCCCCCTTGTTTGTAGATCTCAAGCAGGCCTTGAGACTCCATCTCTAGAGAGCCTCAACGCATCTACAATTGATAAGCAGTTACTTACCCTATTATGTGGACTTCATAAGAACACCAGCTTGAGCATGACGTGCGCTGTAGCTGAACACCTCTCAAATTTTTAGAGCTTTTATTTTATTTTATTTTATTTTATATTGGATATATTTTTTATATATTTTCTATTTTGTATGGTTTTTAAAAATTTAAAATTTTTAAGTTTTAATTATTGTAACCCGCCCAGAGTCCCTTGTATGGGAGATGGGCGGGGAATAAATTAAATAAATAAATAAATAATGCAATGGTAAATGCCTTAAGTAAGAGTTTCATTCCCCAAACCTGGCTAATAGACCTATATTTATACCATTTTACACAGACAATGCTGTTGTACTATTGCAGACACCGGTAGGTCTTAGAAGAGCCATGGGAGCACTAATCCATTTCTGTAGGAACACTCATTACAGACTGACTATGAGAAAACAAATGTCATACATTTTGTAAGGGGCTTCGTAAAATTCTGATGGAGTGTCAAAGACCCTATAATTGAACAAGTCCCTTGTTTTAAGTACTTGGGTTTTGTGCTACATTATTCAGGGAAGCAACACATTCATATTACCCAGATTGCTCTGAACACTCAGAGGAGTTCAGTAGCAATCCTCTCTTTCTTTTTCGCCAGAAGAGCCCAATATGTACCAGCTGCTTTGAAGCTTTTGAAGCCAAGATATTGGCACAGCTGCTCTATGGAGTGCAGTTAAATCCAGGTGTCAACTATGAGAAATTGGAGACAGTTCAAACTGGCTTCCTAAGACAGTTATTCCAGATAGCAAAATGTGTACTTAATTCTGCTCTATGTTTGGAGGCAGGGTTTATACCAATCAAAACAAGGGTATGGCTATATGTATTCAGATATTGGCTAAAAGCCGTCTTTCACCCACCTTATCAGATAAATATTATTCCTTCTGGAAATTCCAAATAAATGACAAATTACATAAATTGGGGTTCTCAGGTGAGATGCACCTGGGACAAGATCAGGCAATAGTAGTTCTTAAACAAAAAAAATCTTGGGATAGAATTACAAAAAGAATATACCAAAATGTCTCTTGGAGTTCAACTGAGGCACAGCAAATTTCAGTTTAAACCAGCATTATATCTGATCCAACTTTCTGTTGTGGGGGAAAAATGCCTATTTTAAATAAGGAACCAAAGTGTTTCGAGATAGATGCAACCAAGTATCTTTTATTGGCATGCACAACTACAGTGATCCCTGGGCTCCCGGCCAAAAGAATGCCAAAGAGCCCTGAACTAAGCAAGGTTATGGATTATATACCCCAGAAAGGTTACATAGGAATGGTAAAGAAAGCAATCTAAATCACTCTCTGACCTTTACAGCCAGACTGTAATGTCTGATAACACCATGGAATGACCTTAGTATGATTTGACCAGCGCATCTAAATTCCACACTCCTACAAAAGCTCCAAGCCCACCCCCTCCACTGATATTAGCACCTTCTAACATAAATAATGTCCTTTATTGTACCCATGTTTTGGTGCCTTTGAGGCTCCTGGCGATTGCCTGGACTAGTCCCTGCTGTTTTCTTGGCAAGGTTTTCAGAAGTGGCTTGTCATTGCCTCCTTCCCAGGGCTGAGAAAGAGTGACTGGCCCAAAGTCACCCAGCTGGCTTCGTGCTCAAGGCAGGACTAGAACTCAGGTCTCCCGGTTCCTAGCCCAGTGCCTTTAGCCACTACACCAAACTGGCTCTTATTGTACCCATACAGTGTCTCTTTTCACATTAGGGAAAAAGCAACAATCTGGTTTCTGTTAGCTGTAAAAATGGGAGCATTGAATCGTCCTGACGTACTATAATTTTTACAGAGATCCTTGCAATGAGATATCAGTGCCTCTTCTTACCCTTTTCCAGGTCAGACAGAAGAATTCTATGTACAGCTGCTTTTGGTAGATAAAGATCCCACGGTAACTCTTGTCGCAAAGTTGCTAAACTGTAGGATGTGTATGTTGTTGACAGCAAAATAGATGAACCATGATTACAAACCTTTTTATCATACTGTTCTTTGTATTATTTACTGTATGTTCCTTTATGAAATCCAGGTCTGTGACTCATAATAAAGTTTGACTGACTGAGTAGGGGGGAAAATCACACTGAACATATTGGGACTGACTTTTAAATACTGTAAATATGCATTGTCTGTAGCTTGAATCATGTCAACTGGATTTCTATTTTCTTAGTGGAAACGTTTCACTCCTTATCCAAGGAGCTTCTTCAGTCTGAGCAAAGTTGGTAAGGGAATCCTAAATATGTTCCTAGGTAGCTGTGTGACCTTACACCTGGGGCTAGGTCATGGTTATATTGAGATGTAATTTTTAAGTCCTTTTATCATCTAAAGGAGGGTTGTTAAGATCACCATGCTGCTGTTGAGCTTCTGAAATGGTCTTAATCTTCCTAGGCACAGAAGACAACACGGGGAGGAAGATGGGGGAGAGTTTATGCCTGAGGCCCCCACCTCTATTCAAGGAAGGATTTTCCAAGTTGGCATAAATGGATTCCTTGACCCCTCTCTCAAACCACCTATCTTCTCTGTCTAAAATGTGAACATCAATGTCCTCAAATGAGTGTCCTTTTTCCTTTAGATGAAGATAAACTGCTGACTCTGGTCCTGTGGTGTTATTTCTCCTGTGTTGGGCCATCCTCCTGTACATAGGTTGTTTGGTTTCTCCAATGTAGAGTTCAGAGCACTCCTCACTACACTGGATTGCATAAACTACATTGCTTTTCTTGTGTTTTGGAGTTTGATCTTTGGGGTGTACAAGCCTCTGTCTCAGTGTGTTGGTGGGTTTGAAATATACAGGTATGTGGTGTTTGCCAAATATCCGTTTCATCTTTTCAGACACGCCAGCCATGTAGGGAATGACCAGGTTCTTTCGTTTACTCTGAGTCTCAGCCCTGTCTGTTGCTGTTTTAGGTCTGGTAGATTTAGATTTGGTGAAGGCCCAATTTGGATATCCACAGGCCTTCAGGGCTGTTCTCAGGTGCTGCTTTTCATTCTTTTTGGAATCCATGGAGGTGGGGATGGTTTCTGCTCTGTGTGACAATGTCCTGATGACTCCTAGTTTGTGTTGCAGTGGATGGTGGGAGTCAAACATCAGATATTGATCTGTGTGTGTGGGTTTCCTGTAGATCCCTATTTCTAGCTTGCCACCGGTCCCAATGAGGACTTCACAGTCTAGGAATGCCAGTCTGTTGTCCTTGGTGTCTATATTGAGATGTTATTTTAAGTCCTTTTATTATCTAAAGGGTTCTCCTCACTGCACTCACAGTGGAGTGCTCTGAACTTTACATTGGAGAAACCAAACAACTTTTGTACAGGAGGATGGCCCAACACAGGAGAAGTAACACCACAGGACCAGAGTCAGCAGTTTATCTTCATTTAAAGGAAAAAGGACACTCATTTGAGGACATTAATGTTCACATTTTAGACAGAGAAGATAGGTGGTTTGAGAGAGGGGTCAAGGAATCCATTTATGCCAACTTGGAAAATCCTTCCTTGAATAGAGGTGGGGGCCTCAGGCACAATCTTTCTCCCATCTTTCTCCCGGCTCTGTCTTCTGTGCCTAGGAAGATTAAGACCATTTCACAAGCTCAACAGCAGCATGGTGATCTTAACGATCCTCCTTTAGATAATAAAAGGACTTAAAATAACATCTCAATATAACCATGACCCCAGGTGTAAGGTCACACAGCTACCTAGAAACATATTTAGGATTCCCTTACCAACTTTGCTCAGACTGAAGAAGCTCCTTGGATAAGGAGCGAAACGTTTCCACTAAGAAAATAGAAATCCAGTTGACATGATTCAAGCTACATGCAATGCTTGTAGCATGTTTGTGTTCCTACATGAAAACAAACTGACGTATTTGCAGTACTGTATCTACAAATTTGGAGTTGTACTTGAAGAAAAAGACAGAGGGTTGGAGCAATGATTGGCCATACTTCAGGTGCTGAGAATGAAGATATATCAGATTAAATGAAGTAGGCACTAAAACACAGCCCATCAAGGGAATCAAGGAACAAACCCAGTTATCAGAGTGCCAACTAGAAATAGGAGACATAAAAGCTATTCTGCACTCTTGAAACTGAGAAACAGTTTTCCAATCTTCATAAAAGAAACACGAACGGTTTATTTGGGGGATAATAAACTCAACAAATGTGGAGTGTGAGTGAAGGGAAGAAAACCAGATGGTGGCAAAATAGTGAATGGCAGAGGGGATGCATCTACACCCTATAGAAGACAAAGGGAAGAGTCATGATGGCTTGTGACTTGCTATTTTGAGGAACTACAGTAAAACAAACATGTGATTACTAGAACCATTGCCTTGTAAAGTGTGCTGTCAGGAGCATGTATCACATCCACTAGCAGTTTACCATTCCAGCTAATCAATATATGGACAATATCTGATCTTGCAAAGAAAAAGCTACAACCCTGTCACTATGGACTTTGAAAATCTAGGAAAGCAGCTCAGGAACTTGGGTTCTCAAGTGATCTTTACATGCATCCTTCTAACCCAAAGAGTCCAAAGAAATTAATATTAGAAATGAATGACTGGCTGCACAAATGGATTCAAAGGGAGAGTTTTGGTTTCTGAGATCATGATTACAGATAACTAAATGGTGGACCGCTGGCATAAAATGGGTTGCTCCTCACAAGAACAGGTAAAAGTGTGTAAAATGTATAAAAATATGACTGAGTCTTTCAAGCTGGGTGGGATATAAATGTTGACAGAGGGCAATTAACTGTTTTGCTCGCTCCATCCTACGATGCAATAAAGATTCTTATCCAGCTGTGCCCATCATGTGTCTTGAAAGTTTTCAGTTGAGCTTGAACCTAAGCCTAGTTAAACCGTGTTGAGTGTTTGGGAATTACCACTAAATTCTTTTTGGTGAGCTTGACACTAATCTCACCAAAAAGAATTTGATGGTAATTTTTCATATGGTAACTCAGCAGCTGGCAGTACCTGATCAACTTTCTCTGGGCTCACATGCTAAGCAACATCATGCCTGATTAGTACTTGGATGTATAGGGAATTCCAGGTCTGCAGGCTTGCTAAAAAACATCCTGGAAGAGGAGAATGGCAAATTATTTCCTGTACTGTTGCCAAGATGGTTGTGTTCATCTAAATCTGAAGGAGATAGACTGGACTCAAGGTTTTTATCTTTAACCAAAAATTTACATTTATCTTTTTTTAACAGCATATTCCCAACTGTTTACAATAAAATGAATCAATATAACACATAGTCATAGCTAAATATCCAACATGGAGTCACAACGCGTAATGCTGCATCTGCTTTTAAGAATTCTAATTTTTGCTGCCAGCTTCAACAAATATTACTTTTCTTTTCGTATTGAAAATGATGGAATGTGGAGAAAGAGAAGGAGAGACTTTTTAAGCAAGTAATATGAGATACAAATATGTAACAATTGTATAGAGCAATGTGTGGTTTGACTCACTTCATAAATGTTTTCACTAAACCGGCTTTTGAATCACCTAATTCATTAATTATATAAGATGGACTGGAGGATCTTATTTAAGGATACATGATTGAATTAACTTATCATTAGATCCACTGCTATCTTTAACAACTGACTCAATAAAATGAAATAAGTGGCTTGAAACTTTCTAACTAAAACAGATGCTATCACTGACTATGCTACTATCACATGCCTGTCGGCACAGGGGTGTCTGCAGCAGCCTGTCATTGGCTTCAAAATGGCAGGTGTAGCCAGGCAATTGAAGCCCCCTCCACTTTTATTTGCATGCAATGTGTGTGATGCCCATTAAAAAGGGGCAGGGCTTCAATTGCCTGGTCCCCTCAGAAGCCTACCTTTTGCTCCTTAAGGAAAGTAGGATAAAAATAACTAAATCCCAGGACCAGTTTCACAGATTCTTCATTATATGAGGTAGATGCCTCCTTCAGTTGGCTATAACTAAAGTAAGAGCAAATAGTACCAACTCCAGCTAAAGGAGTTATTGGATATATTCATTGGAATATATCCAAATAATTCTGCAATACAAAGTTTCAAATTTAGGAAACAATTGAATCAGCATGAATGATTAATACTGGAAACTTTATTTAAATAGCTTGTACAAGAGTTGATTACCAAAAATGGTTTTAGGAAAGAAGACTGTGAGAGCAGGATTTTTTTAAATCCAGCATTAAGAAAAATGAAGTGATACAGTTGCATTCTATTTTCATTGCTGTTCTTGTATTTAAAGTAAACAAAGATAGGAACTGTTACAATGCACTTTAGGTTGGGTGCTAGCCACCAGATAAAAACCATTAGATTAAATAAAGATAAGAAAAATATTCTTTGGTTGATGAACTATTGTGAATAAACTTTTTTTAACAATGCCTACAACATGTTCTCAAAAATTCCAGATGTGCTTACCTGCCTCCCAAAGTTGAGGACTCTGATCTATTTGCTCTGATAGCTTTTTCATTATAAAACTATGTAGAATAATATTCTGATGTAGAAACTGATTTACTTATATTACTGAAACAATACAGACATTTAGCACTTAAAAAGCAAACACATTATTGTATAGGCATTGTAGATCATAATTTTTTAAATCAGATGTGTTGAACATGGGTCTTAGGAATATTATATATGTTCCAGTTATCGAGAGGAGAGGAAGTAAGCAGGAAAGAAAATATTTACAGTATCCTTAAACCAGTAAAATGTGATAGAAACATTCTAACTAGTTATGTAGTAGGGCTCTGCAAAGCATTTGAAAGTGGTGCTTTGCAAATTGCATTCTGTAAGTGAAGCACCCGTCCTGGAAGCATTTAAACAGCTGTATCCTTTAGAAGGTATTTTCTAGCTGTTTGCACATGTGCATGTATACACAGACAGTGTGCCCACTAGAACCACTAATGAAGTAGCTATGAATACCCTTGAAATGGCTGGGAAAAGCCGTTGAGCATCTGAGCATTCTGAAGGATGCGCTGCTTTAAACTTTTCAGTTACACAAAACAGGCCTTTTCAAATGTTTTGCATAGCCCTAACATGTTCTATGATAAAAAGCCTTAATTTTTCATTAATTCATAAGGGAGTTAAAATTTCTACTTCTCTGCTATTTTGCAGTGAGACTAGTCTTTATAATTACTTTACAGATTACAGGTTACCACTTTAGGGTCAGTAATAAAATGACCTGGAAAAATTGTAATATTTGTTCACTAATTTTGGAATACTGATAGTTCTGATGTCAGATATATGTCCACTGTATTGCATAGAGATTAGGACAGTATGTCTAAAGTGCAGTGGGGCATTGCTAACAGGATGACATATATATTATTTGGAGGATAAGCAAGTGTTGTGGGTGACATTAGGTCCTATACTAACTTTTTAAGTGTAAATATGGATATGGTCAAGGTCAGTTTCCCCAAAATAATCCATAATCCCCCGCTTCCCAGCTTTCATTTTAAATAAGAGAGGTTTTAAGCCATTTATCAAAGTTGAGATATAAAGTAAAATCTGTAGTCACTATTCTTTTTTTTTTTTTGTAAGAAAAGTCTGTTCCTCTTTTTCAGTGTTTTTAGCAAATGGATTAACAGTATTAGCACTAATTGACATACATGTTTTGATCAGAAATAGGATCACCCCAAGGCAGGGAGAAAATTCCCATCTTCTAAGACCCGCAATGGCAGGGAAAACTGTTGATCATTCCCCAAAGTAGTGTGATAAGCACAATGTTGCAGTTAGGTCAGTATTTTGCAGTTTTAATCACTTGAAATTGAAGCATGAATAGTTGAGTCAAGAGACAGAAAACACAGGAACCAAAATTATCTCTTTCCCTGCTTGTAAAGGTATACAGAACAAAAATTCATTGTTCCTGTACTTTTCCTTTGTGTGGGTAAAATAATTCTATATATGCATTGACAAATTTCTCATACACTGTACCAGTAAATAAGTAGAAATGCATAAGCTGATAGAAAAATCCATTTAACTATATAAAAGTAGATGTTAGATTAGTAAATCAGCTCTCTGATCACCCCCAAGGTAGTGAACAAAGAACGTCCAAGCTTTGGTAACGTATGCTTTTATTTGCATTATCTATTTAATATGCTCTGTTTTTATGTACTTTTATAGCTTTATAATATATTCTAGAAAAAATTGTGTTTCCTGTTCATTTACTATTCTCTCAGTACGGAAAGTAGTAAAGACTATTCCTGACATGAACGGTTTATTTGGGGGATAATAAACTCAACAAATGTGGAGATATCAATCCTATGCATATATGAGTAAGATTTAAATTCCCTGGAAAAGGCAAATTCTGCATCAATACTGTCTGGAGAGAGAGGCTCATAAATTTTCCCTGGTGGAATGTGATTGCTTCCTCGTGAAAAACAATTTAGAAATCCAGGCTTTGGTGTAGCTGCAATTGGGCAGTAGTTTGTTCTCTCACAATCAAAAACCACAAGCAAAGACAGGAGCTTCTAATATTTCTCACTCAGGTCAATGAGAAAGCTAAATTATCCAAATGCTATCTTAAAAAGCTAAATATGCCTTTGAGTCAAGCTTGGCTCCGAATGACTTTAACCTTAGCTAGCTTTGAGCCCAAGCACAATTGGTTTACTGCAAAAAGAGGGACTCAGTATAAGATGGCTTCCCATGTTCTTATTCTAAGCAAATTTCTGAAAAAGTGATGCCAAAATTGCCCAATACATTTTAAAAGCTGCTGTGATATTTTTCTGCCCTGTAATATGGCACTAAGCAACCAACTATGCATACAAGAATAGTCATGCAGATTAGTCATAGCCTCCGTTGCAGTTTTGGACAGACCCCCCAGAACAATTACTGCAGAACTGGCATCTGGATCTGCACAGAATTTGGTTCCTGTATCTGTATCACTGTGATCTGATCTGCTGCTGCTGAATAGATGTTTTAACTTGGATGGTGATCTATGAGCAAGTGTGGTTGACCACTCAATCATACTTGCTTATAGATCATCATTCAAGTTAAGGCCTATGAAAGGGAATGTTGTCCAGAATGGGCTTACATATAAAAATAGTATTCTGTTGTGTTGTGTTCTGAATTTGATGTGCTATAGAAGCAGGCCTGTTGATCAGTTTATTGCAAAATTTCCCTAGTTATTTGAGATACGCTTGAGTTACACTCTTCATGTGTTTATCAGATGGGTCTGAACAGATGAACATGCATTATGTTTCTTGGATATAAACAATGAATTTCTGGTGTATTCTGAATGGAAGCTGAAAAATGCAAATATATATACAACCAGTTGGCTTCCTAAATAAGCTTATACTTATTGTGTAATTTCTCCGTATTTAAGTCTTGATGGACTTTTACTTTTGTTTGTGAATCCAGATAATAAATTTGTCATTGATGAATTTCAGCTAGAGATTTGTGGGAGTAGGAGCTGAGGGAGCATTCTTTTAAGTTAGTTATAAAGACTTTAAGTGCCCACATCAGTTCAACTGATGTGGAAATACAAGTCTTCTTAGAGTTTGCAATACATTCTTGTAGAGCATAGCTTTCCAAACTGTGTGTCGCAACACTTTAGTGTGTCACGACAAAACCCGGAAGTGCTGATGGCGCGTCGCCATCAGCGGTGACGGCAGCGGCGCGCCATCAGCGCTTCCGGGTTTTAATGCGAAACACGAGGCCGCCACCGTGCACGCCCCCACCATGCACGCCGCCCCGCGCTCCAACGGCGGGACTTTGGAAAGCACTGTTGTAGAGGATATTGGTTTACAGGTCATCAACATCCATGGTGGCTATAATGTGTTTCCTGAGAGGTCTTCTATTTATATTTTCCCAAGTAGTCTATAGTAGCTGATATGTAAATTGGGATGCTGGTAGTATAGGGCCAGAGAATAGAGTCCATATAATTAGACTCCCAGAGACTGTATTGGTACCAATTCCTGAGACAATGTACTATCCAAGGATCCAGTTTCTGTATTTTGGGTAGGAGACTGAATATAATGGTAGCAGTTACAGATTCCTTTCTTCAAATTACCAAATTAATGTATGTTTTACCAATAAGTAGTAGGAATATAACTTATTTTCATTATTTTGTGGGAGATTCACACAGGTCTTTGATATTTTTTTTAACTGAATGAAAATATTATCTTTTACAAAATTTAACATTTAGTTTATTTTCTAAAAGCAATGAAGTTCTGTTCAACTGATTTTGGAAATCAAATACATAAAGTGTGGCAGAGGAGGAAGAAGTCCAAGTATATGGCTATACATGAAAAGTAACCTCAATAAATTTTATAGTTGCCGCAACATGAGAGATAGGAATGTGTACAATTCAAAATCATTTCGGGAATGTGCTTCAGACCACTGCACTATTTATTAAAGCATACCTTTCTTTTTTCAAGTTTTCACACACGCTGAACAAAGATGCAGCCACATTAAGAATCTCATTAAATATATATTGCTTTAATTATGTGATTCATTAAAGCAGAACATATCTTTTTTCAGCCATGTGTGGAAACCTGAAAAAATGCATGTTGTAATAAATAACAGAAAGGTGGTATGCTCATGCAAAGTCCAACCCACTTCTTCCGAACCAGTTGAGAAGCATGGAGAGCCATAATATTGAAGTAAGAGTCCTTAATTCATTCATAGGAATCTGTTAATATAATTTTTAATTTTAGAATTTGAAGGGATTATTTTGTACAGCACCAATAACTGATTTTTAAAAAACTGAATCAGAAACTGAATCTATCATTTAACATGGCAATTCTTTGCTTTAAAAATGGTTAAGTCAAAATTAACTTTTTCTTATAGAGAAGAGCAAAATATAGAAATGAGTAGCACTGGACCTGTTCTGTGAATTCAAACAAGCCACATTCTATTATCTTTTGACCAAACCACTGCTATGAAATCATAGTATGACAAGCATGAAGTAAGAGGACAACAGTATGAGCATCAAGCAATTCCCATCTTATAGTGCTTACGCATCTTAAGACAGTGCTGAACGAGTGGTACTTACGGCCAGTCCTCTAAGTTCCAGCCATCGCAGCGTCCCCACAGTCATGTGATTGTGATCCGGATGCTCACCGCCCATCTCACGATTACATCATATTTTTTATTTTATTTATTTTTAATTTTTATCCCTTTATTTTTATAAATAACTCAAGGCAGCGAACATACCTAATACTCCTTCCTCCTCCTATTTTCCCTACAACCACCACCCTGTGAGGTGATCTTAGCATCCAATGGTCACGTGATCGCCATTTGCAACCTTCTTTGCTGGCTTCCTACAAGCAAAGTTAATGGGGAAGCTGGCAGGTCACAAATGGTGACCATGTGACATTGCGGGATTCTCTTAATGTCTGCAACTGGAAGTGCTGGAACTGCTGTCACTAAGCGGCACGGTCACATGACATTGCGCTTTGTGACCACACTGCTTAGTGACAGAAATTCCAGTTCTAATTGCTGTCGTTAACCAAGGACTACCTGTATATATCTGATTTATAGTGCAATCCTACATAAATCTACTTAGAAATAAACCTGCAGAGCACTCAATGACTCTTAATCCCTAATTAAATGACAGTTAGTTATGTATGTCTTTTAAAATGGACTGTACATAAACAACCTGTCAAAAATAACCTGGCAAATAATCTACTAGTAGTATGCTTACACTGTATCAGATTTTAATCAATTGAATTTAACAAGCATTTACTGAGTTAGGTATTTTGGAGGTTCAGCTTGGACATATATAACTTTTATTTCTGATAAACTGAATTAGGGTGCCAGAAAAAAGCATATAGACAGAGGAATGGAGGGATAATATTTAGGAAGTGTGTGTCAGAAATAAAGGTTCATGAGCTGGTAATTTGGTTAGAAAGGAATAGGAGATGAGAAATAAGCTGACCTTCTTAAGAGTTGGCTCATAAAATTAAGACTGTATTGTTTTAAAATAAAGACATATATAATTGTTTTACAGAACTTAGACATCTTGATTTATCTTCTTTTTGCAGAATCTTCAATTATTTTTAATCCAGGAAATATGAGTTACATCAGTAAACTTTAATTAAAATCATTTCAATTCAAATCATTTTTTAAATTTCCAATTCAATTAATGTAGTCACCAGATTTTAGTTATTTCATTTTTACTTTAGAAAAATCATTCCCTGAATTATTTTACAGTTCAAGCATAGCAAATACATGCCCCTCAAAATGTCTTCAAATAATGATCAAAAAAGATAACTGAATAACCTATATACTAATATCATCCTGATAATTCTTATATCAGGGGGTTTAGTTATTATTTTAAAAATTTAAGAACCTTTTGCACAGGTTTATGTACTTTACTTATTTACAGCAATTTTTAAAGTGAAAGTTTGAAGTTTAATTTTTACATGTAATCTATGATATAAAATGCAGCTTTACATTTTGTTAAAGTGTTACAAGTTCAAATAACTATATAACTGTTTTCAAGCACATTAATATACAGCAATGTTACTTTTAGAAAAGAACATTCAACTGTTAAAAATTTAAATGTTGCTGAGAATGGCTGGGTTTCATTATCAAAGCAAAGAAATGACTAATGAACTTCAAAAAGAGCCCTGATCTAATGATCTTATTGTTCTGCAAGCTAATGACAAATCATTGTCCAACTGACTGTGCAATTTCCAATTTTTCCCACCATACTATGGCGATTTTTGTTCTAATCATCCTTTCCCATGCTGTAGTTATACATTTTGAGACTTGGGGGTGCTCATCTCTAAGCAGGTCCTGCTGGTGTGTTAACTATTTCTGCATGACTATCACAAGTTTTCATAATGGACCATTTTTAAGTGTAGAGCAAATTTAATGTCCCTTGAACAGTATTTTTGTTGTAACAAATATTTTCTATCTTCACAAATGAAGATGGAGATATCCTATCAATGACAAAGGGGTATTTTATTCATGCCACCACTTATTTAACAAGTTAATGATGTATAATAGAAATTGTTCTTCCTCATATCACTGCAACTTAGAGTTTAAAAAGGAAAAAAAATCTAATTCTTCCTATCCCTTCTTACAAGTGCATTTTCTACAGAAATGTTTATATTAGTTCCATAAACAAAAACTAATATAAAATGTGTCCTTTCTTGTTCCACATTAATGTATAGAGTCTGCTAACATTTTTCATTATTCATTTTTTTAATACGGTAAAGCAGGGTATCTTTTTCCAAGTGAGCTTCAGCAAGGGCCATCTTGGCTTTGGCTAATTCCTGTTTTAGACATTCATTTTCTTCAATAAGCTGTAATAAATAAATAAAAAACAATTTTTTAATGTTGATATGCCAAATAAATTTTGATAAGATTACAGCCTTATAAGCAAAGTATGCATTAAATGAACATGAGCACACAAGAACCTTGTGCTCCCCATTTATTTTTTGTTTCTTTTTTGGTTTGGTTTTGCAATGCTTTACGATATACTCAGAGCACTTTTTAAAAACAATTTTAAAAAAACCTCCTTATCCTCTGGACTGATAAAATGTAGATTTGTATGACACTTTCAGTTCAAGAATATTACTCTGTAATACAATTGTGGCCATTTTTATCATTACTTACAACTGGATGTTAATTTTTCATCCATCCCCCCTAATTCAACAACAGAAGACTGTGATAGTTGTGCTCAAAGTTAAGACATGTAAAAAAGTCACAAGAGCATGTTTGTGAAGGGAAGAATAGATTTTCCAGAAACCATTTTAAGGCACTTCTTCCTGTTATGGTCTAGCCTCAGTTCAGCATTCCTTTTTACAGAATAGGTACTGTATACTGTATATGCATAAACCTGTTAAGCAGGAACTGTCAGCTGACAGCTGTTTATGTTATTACTTCAGTTATAACAGAAGTACATATTGAATTAAACTTAGCATTGAAAAAAATGTATTCTACTGCCAGCCTTTAAAAATACCATGGCTGAGTTTACATGTTATGAACCCACTGTTTTGCTTTGAGTCATTGTTTTTAATTAAGTGTTACTTATTAACCTTTTTTTCACAATTTCTGTGAATGCATTTTAAAAAACAGCTGATTTCACTTGACATATTAAAATTATATCTGCTTTTTCATACATTTATGTAGCAGTACTTTCTCAGATATTTAAATTATACGTTACTAGTTTTCTTTCCAACTGATGATGAATGGGCTATTTTTGGCACTTTCCAACTATAAATTTCTATCCACTAAAAAGTTTTTTTTAAAGTTACATTCATTATTTAATTTAAAATATTACTAATTTCCTCAAAGTGTATATAATTTAGAATAGCATATAATTAAAGCATGCCTGTTTTCTGATTATCTGGACACATTTCCATGAAGATGTTTCATACTGAAACTGCTTTGATTGCTCTAAATTATGAACTCTACTGTTCCGATGAATAAGAGGTCATCATCTTATATAACAAAAAAGGTTTTCTCTTTATTGAGTGGAGGATTTATAACCTTAGGCTCTGAACAACATGTCCTCTATAACACTCTGCACTCTTTCAAAATACTCAAGGAAAACCAGATTTGGCTTCCAGTATCCTTCAAAAGAGTTTGCTATCCTTTACAATACAAAATCATTAACTGCCATTATAAAAGCAACTTTACACACACACACACACACAGAGAGAGAGAGAGAGAGAGTAGATTTATCATTACCTGTTCTTTGATTACTATGGGTAAAGTCATACATCCTTGGGATCTGTTAATTTCTGGAGATGTTTGTGTGGACTGGGACCGAAAATTCTCTTTCTTGTGTGTGCCAGCTTCAGCAACCTGATCCCCTATACTGCTATGTGTCTTAGTCTTTGGTGCATCGCTACTAACTGTTCGATTGTCTGTTAAGATAAATTAGAGAATTAAGAGGATTTATTTATCCATCCATCCATCCATCCATCCATCCATCCATCCATCCATCCATCCATCCAACTTCTATCACTGCCCATCTCCCTCCAAAAGGGGGACTCTGGGCGGTTTACCACAAAGTCAGCAATTAAAACATATAAAATACAATATAACAACCCTAAGAAAAAAATAAATTAGATATAAATAAAAAATCCAAGAGGCAATGAGGTCATATATAAAAGAGCTCTACAGTGCAAGCCAACCCCGAGAGGAGCTGTTACCCTTCCCATCCCAGGCGAGGTGGCAGAGCCAGGTCTTCAATTGTTTCCGGAAGGTCAGGAGTGTGGGGGCCTGCCTCACCTCCAGGGGCAGAATGTTCAAAAAGGGCGGGCGCCACTGCAGAGAAGGCCCACCTCCTGGACCCTGTCAAGTGAAATTCCCTTACGGGAATCCCTTACGGGGTCCGTAGCAAGCCCTCTCTGCATGACCGGGTGGGGCGGGTCGATGTTCTGGGGATGAGACGGTCCCTCAGGTAACCTGGTCCTATGCCACGTAGGGCTTTAAAGGTGATAACCAAAACCTTGAATTGGACCTGGAAGCAAACTGGTAACCAATGCAGCTTGCACAGCAGAGGTGTCACATGTGCCGATCTTGGGGTACCAATAACTGCGCACGCAGCCGCATTCTGGACCAGCTGAAGCTTCCGGATATTCTTCAAGGGTAGCCCCATGTAGAGCGCATTGCAATAGTCTATATGGGAGATGACAAGGGCCTGAGTGACTGTACGGAGGGCATCCCGATCCAGGAAAGGGCATAGCTGGTGCACAACATGAAGTTGCGCAAAGGCCTTTCTGGCCACAACTGCCACCTGCTCTTCGAGCAGGAGTCGTGACTCCAGAAGGACTCCCAGGTTCCACACTGAGTCTGAATGGGGTAGTGCCACCCCATCCAGATCTAAGGATGACAACTCCCTGGATCCAGAGGCGCCATCAATCCACAGCCACTCTGTCTTGCCAGGGTTCAACTGAAGCCTGTTATTCCCCATCCAGACCCCCACAGCCTTCAGGCACTGAGAAAGGGCAGCCACCTCATCACTTACCTCACCCGGGATGGAGATATATAATTGAGTATTCATATGATATAATCATCCAAAAGAAAAAAAAATCATTATTTATTATAGAGTCACCATTGGCGACAGTTGTTGAAAACTGGTGGCATAGTTTCCTAACATTTTTGAGATGGGGTTCTCCCCGCACATTTTGTGCAGTCGTGTCCGGCTCTTGGGGCCTGTGCTCATCTCCGTTTGATAGCCGAAGAGCCAGCGTTGTCCGAAGACGCTTCTCCGGTCATGTGGCCGCATGACGCGCGCGGAACACTGTTACCTACCCACCGAAGTGGTACCTATTCATCTACTTGCATTTGCATGCTTTCGAATTGCTAGGTTGGCAAGAGCTGGAGCTAGTGTGGGAGCTCATCCACACGCAGGGCTAGGAATTCGAACCTCCGAACTTGCGATCTTCCGATCGACAAGCCTGGCGTCTTATTGATTGGAAGATCGCAAGTTTGGAGGTTCGAATCCCTAGCCACGCATGACGGAGTGAGCTCCCGCACTTGCCCCAGCTCTTGCCAACCTAGCAATTCGAAAGCATGCAAATGCAAGTAGATGAATAGGTACCACTTCGGTGGGTATGTAACAGCATTCCGTGCACGTCATGCGGCCACATGACCGCGGAAGCGTCTTCGGACAACGCTGGCTCTTCGGCTATCAAACGGAGATGAGCACCGGCCCCTAGAGTCGGACACGACTGCACAAATGTGCGGGGGGAACCTTTACCTTTTTATCATCAGCATATTGATGATACCTCATCCCGTGTTGACGGATGATCTCACCCAGTGGTTTCATGTAGATATTAAATAGGAGAGGGGAGAGAACTGAACCCTGCGGCACCCCACAAAGTAGGGGCCGAGGGTCGGATCTCTCATCTCCTATTACCACTGATTGGGACCGGCCTTGGAAGAAGGAGGTGAACCAGCGTAACACTACGCCATCCACCCCCAACTCTCGGAGCCGTCCCAAAAGGATACCATGGTCGATGGTATCGAAAGCCGCTGAGAGGTCGAGAAGAGCCAGGATGGATGCACTCCCTCCATCCCGCTCCCGCCAGAGATCATCCATAAGCATGAACAATGCAGTCTCCGCCCCATATCCCGGCCTGAACCCTGACTTAAAGGGGTCTAGATAATCCATATAATCCAGAATCCTTTGAAGCTGTAACGCCACCACTTTCTCAACCACCTTCCCCAAAAAGGGGAGGTGGGAGACAGGACGAAAATTGTCCAACACCGCAGGGTCCAGGGATGGTTTCTTGAGGAGGGGGTGCACCAATGCCTCCTTAAAAGCAGCCGGGAACACTCCCTCTCCCAAGGATGTAGTAACCATCGCATGGGCCCAACCACATGTCACCTCCCTGGCTGCTTTCACCAGCCAGGAAGGGCATGGGTCTAGATGACACGTAGTGGCCTTTACAGCCCAGAGGATCCTATCCACTTCCTTAGGTCCAACAGGATCAAACCATTCCCAGATAACAGGGCAAAGATGTTCCCTTGGCATCTCCCCAGAACATGCTTCACGTTTAGAGTCCAACTTAGAACGAATCTGAGCGATTTTATCCTGCAGATGCTCCGAAAATTCCTCTGCATGGCCATTTTATATAAAGATACTGATATCAACAACTCAGTAAAATGCACCATATCAATATAAAACTGTATCAAGCAGAAATTGAAAAAAAATATGAACACAGAAATATTTCCATTGCTGTCTTACCAATATTGTTGTTAAATGCTATATAATATTAAGCCAATATTAATCCAAGTAGTAAAAGCTGGGATAAAACTGTCTTCAAACAAAGTATCTTAAAAGGAAAGAAATGTTTTCAAAAAACATACCTTTCTTCATATACTGTATGTGAACCCTCAACTCTCTTATCAATACAGGTAATCTAGATGGACTGCTACTTCTCATAGATTTAAATACATATTTTGAAATGATTTTAAAGTTCTTAACTTCTGAACAGTATTCAGAGTGCATTACATTTGTATATATTCTCAAAAAAAGCACAAATGTATTAATGATGTAGATTTGATTGGACAAATTCCTAAATTTGTCTATTTCACCTAGAGTTATTGGGTTTTCAGGGCAAAACCCAATTTTGTCTGAAGTTAACAGAACCAAATCTAGAATTCCTCAGTTAGTTATTTACAATAATTTGTAAGCTATCTACTAAAATTTTCTGAGTATTCTGGCACTTCAGTGGCCTGCAGAAAAGCAGACTCTGTGTTGGCAAAAAAGAAAACAAAGTTGCTTCTGTTTTTCAAAATATGGAAGTAAGAGGGAGAAGAGAATAGTGAATGAGAAATCTAACTTCTACTTACAATAAATAATCTCACTATATTTTAATTGCATTACTTTGGATGAGAGATACTCAGTTCTGTATAATGTTTTGCTTACTCTCTTCTGTGCTTTTTATTAAATTTAGTATGTCTCATCTGAGCAAAAGTGGGAAAAGAATAGTTCTTTGTGCTTGTTGCTTGATTTCTCCATCCAATCAATTTTTACTTCAGCTTTCCAATACTAACAACATTTCTTTTCCATATCTGTCCATTCACTGAACAGTCTATACCCCCCATTAAAGGGGGGTAATTAGTAAAGGTAAAGGTTCCCCCTGCAAATTTGTGCAGTCGTGTCTGACTCTAGGGGCCGGTGCTCATCTCCATTTGTTAGCCAAAGAGCCAGCGTTGTCTGAAGACGCTTCCACAGTCATGTGGCCGCATGACATGCACGGAACGCTGTTACCTACCCACCAAAGTGGTACCTATTAATCTACTTTCATTTGCATGCTTTCGAATTGCTAGGTTGGCAAGAGCTGGGGCGAGTGCGGGAGCTCACTCTGTCACGCGTGGCTAGGGACCTCCGAATTTGCGATCTTCCGATCGACAAGCCTGGCCTCTTACCCACTGAGCCACCACGCCCCTTAGTAAATTAGTAAAACCTTCTCAAAATTGAATGGATTGCACTTGCACAAAACAGTCTGCACTAATGTTTCGCCTAACAACTACTTCACTTAGCAATGGAAATTCTGGTCCCAATTAAGTTTGTTAAGCGAGGACTACCTGTATATTTTAATACTTTAACATACTTCATGATTGTCTCTCATCGAACATCTTTAAAAAACATAACAGCAGACAAAAATATAAAATGAATCATGCATGGACAGAACTTATAGAACCACTATAACTCTGAAACAAAAAGTTTTGCTCTGTTGGCTTTTTTCCCCTTGCTACCTATTACTACTATGAAAATGTTAAGATTAAAAACAAATTCTTATAGATTTTCATCAATTTTTCAGAACATCTTTCAGTGTTGCTAGGATTAAATATGGGAAGGGGGAAAAAAGATCTACCTGTAATGTGAAATGAGCCATCATCTTTCCTCTCTATCATAAGCAGATCAATATGCAAAGTTACTGGGACTGATTCATGAGCAGACAAACTATCACGAGGACTATCATCCTAGAAAACAAAATAAATAGAAACTGTTAAATTGTACTAAGGCTAAATTCTGCATGCAGAAGAATTTTCTGGCAATAAAGTAAATTTCTAGTGAAAAGGTAAATAAGAAATTGTAATCATGTAGGAACATTAAACATTTATTTATTTATTTAAATTTAAACATATAGACAAGCCCCCCCCCCCCCCCGTGTGTATAAATAATATTAGGTTAAATGCCTACATTTTAAAAGAGTGATAAACCAGTCTAGATTAAATACTTCAGTGACATGGACCACAATTCAGTTTCACTGCTGTTTAATATTTTCACAGTTGCCATAACAATAAGGATGAATATGTTAGCGTGATCCAATTTTCATTAAAGGGCCAATTCATGAAACAGGGAATTCCTATAGTCTCATTTGTATCATGGCTGTCACAGTGAATGACTACAATTTATTTAGACATTAATGCTATTCCCTTAAAGCAGCTCACAAACAGTTAAATAAAAAAACCCCACTGAATAAAAAAAATAGTTGGCAGTTAAACCCTAGCATAAAAACACTGACACAAACCAAAACCAACTTCAATAGAATTTTGGAATTAAATATTTAGAATTAAACTGCCCAACAGGGATGTAATGCCGTTTCCAATTCCTAGTACTTGTCAAAGCTATCTTAATCAAAATCTAGATGTAAGGTGCAGACTGAAATGGATCTAAATAATCAATTAAATCCAGGACTTCTTGTAAACCAAATACAATCCACAAGGGTTTCATACCACCAATAAACAAACTAATTAAACAAATAAATTTGTATTGCCATCTACTCAGGGCAGTTAATAAGAACAAAAAATAATAAATAACAATAGCAAATAACAGCAACAATTAAAACATATTGCACCAAAGAAACAATTTAAATAGGCTTATATAACTTCCTATCCCAGTGCCTGGGGGAAGAGCCACGTCTTTAAAGCCTTTTCAAGGCAGACAGATCTGTCAGCCCCACTAAGTAGACCAGACCAGAAAATCAACTCCACAAGAAAACTAGAACTATATTTTATTGACATAAGCTGTAATAACAGAATCTTGTAAGCCTGAGTGTGCTTTACTTCTCCTCCTTATACTCCAATGAATCATGGAGGACCCTGCCTGAGTCACTTCTGAATACTATCTTACTTCCCAGGACTGAAAGAATATTTCAGCCCTCTTTGCTTACATAATTCTTGCATATTTCTGTCAAGGTCATTTCCCTTACTCTCTACAAGATCTCGGGGGATCTTCGATGCTGTTCGAAAGGGCAGGTGTAGCAACAGAGAAGGCACATTTGGGTCACACAAGATGACACTGCTTGAGTGATGGGACCTGGAACAATGTCAGACTTTATTGGATGGGCAGAGGTAATCAGAGACAGGTGGCCTTGCAAATATCCAGGCTGTGGAATCCTTGGTGCTTTCTGAGCTCTGAGAGCACCAAGGACTCCACAATTCAACCCTGAGCTACAGATATTCTCTTCTGTTGGTAATAGCCAGGCTCTGTGTTGCAAAGGGCTTTATAGGTGACAACCAGCACCTTGAACTGCACCCAAAGCCCACTGGCTCATGGAGAAACAGTATTACATGAATGTACAAAGGCATACCCATAACTACTTGTGCCGCTGCATTTTGGACTAGATATAGCTTCTGACTGGACTTAAAGGGCAGCCTATTTTGACCATGTTACAGTAGTCTAGACATGAAGTGACCAAGGTATGAATGACTATGAATAGGCCATCCAGATCCAGGAATGGGTGTAATTTGTATATAAGATTGATTTGTGTAAAGGCCCTTCCAGGCATGGCTGCCATGTGCTTTTTAAACAAGAGCCATGAGTCTAGGAGAACCCCAAATTGCACACCAGTTCTCTCTGGGGTCGTGCATCCCCATCCTGAACCAAAGATTGATGTACATACTCGCAAATAAGCCTGTACATGGATAAGCCAACCCTCAAATTTTTAACCAAAATACCATGACCAATGTGCCAACTGTGGATAAGCCAACCCTTGAAATTTTTTATGTTTTAATTTTTACAATTGGCTTATCCGTGGGTGGCATATTGTTCATGGTATTTTGGTTAAAAATTCGAGGGTGGACTTATCTGTGGATGGGCTTATATACCAGTACTTTTAAAAAGCGGAGGGAAAATCCTACCATATATACTCACAGATAAGTCCATCTGCAGATAAGCCAAACCCAATTTGTGGGGTGTACTTTGGCACCTAACATTCTTGGCTTATCCGCAAATATATACAGTAAGATCTCCAGAGCCAGATGGACCCAAAAATCAACATCCATTTGTCTTGCTAGTATTGAGCCTAAGCCTGTTCTTCTCTTTGCAGGCTCCCAGAGTCTCCAGACAGAATCTTAATGCTATCATTTGGCTGGCCTAGGTTTGAGATATATAATTGGGTATCATCAGCATACTGATGAAACCTAACCTCATGGTGATGGATGATCTCACTCAGCAGCTTCATGTAGATAGGAGAGGGAAGAGAATGGAGGCCTGAAGCACTCCACAAAGCAAGGGCCTAGGGCTGGATCTCTCCTCTCCTACCAATACCAACTGGAACTGGTCCTGAAGGAAGGAGAACCACTCACAACTTTATGCTTTCCATTCCCAACCCCGAGTGGGTCCAGAAAGATACCATGATGATGGTATCAAAAGTAACCAAGAGATCAAGAAGGGCCAAGATGTACTCACAACCCCCATCCTGGTCCTGCTATAGGTCATCAACAAGGGTGATCAATACCGTCTCAGTATAGTGCTCAGTCCTGAAACCCTAGCAGGAGGAATCCAGATAATCCAACTCCTCCAGGGCCCTCTGAAGCTACAGTCCAACCACATTCTGAACAGCCATCCCCAGAAAGGAAAGGTTGGAGACAAGTTGGATATTATCCAACACTGCTGAGTCCAGTGATAGCTTCTTGAGGAGAAGATGGATCACTGTCTGCTTAAGTGCAGCCAGAACCATGCCTCTCTCAAAGATGAATCCATCAGTTTGGACCCAACCATGTCACCTCCCAGGAGGCCTTAACCAACCAAGAGGGTCATGGATCTAATATGCAGGTGGCTGCACTCACAATCTCAAAGACTCTGTCTACTTTCTTGGAACCAATAGGCTCAAACTCCTCCCAGATAACCAAGCCAGACTGCATCTCAATCAATTCAGCAGGAGCTGTAGAGCTGGAGTCCAATGATGATGAATATGTTAACTATTTGGGTCATTTCCCTATGTCCATAACAGGTTTTAATAAGCGTTCCACCTCTGCAAGAAGCAACATTTGTTGTAAGTCTAAATAAATATGGTTTTGAGTAACAGATTTTACTTCAAACATTGTTTTCTGGGATTCTTTCACTATCCCTTTAAACCACAAGATTAGAAACTTGGGGACTCATATAATATATCCAATTGTGCAAAATCTTGTAACACTAAACTGTATTTTAAGGAAAGTAAACATTTCCAGATTATTTTACCAGCTCTAACAAATCTTTACAATATAGGGACAATTTTTGCTAAAGACTTTGAAAATTGCAGGAATGTACTATTTACAAGAGGACTATATAGAGAGCCAGTTTGGTGTAGTGGTTAAGGCATCAGGCTAGAAACTGGGAGACCATGAGTTTTAGTTCCGCCTTAAGCACAAAGCCAGCTGGGTGACCTTGGGCCAGTCACTCTTCCTCAGCCCTAGGAAGGATCAATGGCAAACCATTTCTGAAAAACTCTGCCAAGAAAACTGCAGGGACTTGTCCAGGCGGTCTCCGAGAATTGGACATGATTGAACAGATTAAAAAAAAGGGGGACTATTAAGTAAGTCTCAAGGATTCCTACAGTTATTAAGCTATGCCTAGATTTTGCTTTTTGTTGCACATTGCTGTGAATCTAGTTTATGCTAGTAGGAAAAATAGCAACAAGGTGGTTTGAATGACAAATTTAAGTATGCCAAATGTTTAGGCCTGATTCTGAAGGAGGAATGTAATGTCAAGTGAGTTCATATCAGGAGTTCCATAACAAACTACTATCCCACAGTCTCTTTACCGCACAGCTACTTTTATAATTGGCATTGTTTGACCAACTTCATCTTCCTTTGATCAAAATTCAGGAAAACGAATGTTATGTTTTTTCTTCAATTCTTCAAGATTTTCAGACAAATCTTCAATACATAGGATTAACAGTGGAATCAGATTCTGTTAAAAGTTTTACTGAAGGTATCATTTGAAAAAGTTTTTAAAAATATGCGAACTACATTTGTGGATCCAAAACCATCATTAACTGTTATAAGGGAAAAGGCAAAAAGATATTGAACATAGACATATATTGAACAGCAGTACTCTGTTAAAACAGATTGGAGAAAATCACAAGAGCTCTGCTGGATCAGGCCATGGACTCATCTAATCTAGCATTCTGGATACATATGGAAGCTCTCAAACCTGGACTGGAGGGTGATTGCTACCTTCAACTGTTGTTTCCCAAGCAATATTTAAGGCTTGCTGCCTATGATTCAAGGGTTAATAAATTGCCATCAATATCAGTAGTTATTGATAGTCTGATCATCCCTTAACCTGGGCAGTCCTCTTTTAAAACAATCCAAATTGGCTGCCATTAAAACACAACTCCTGGCAGCAAATTCCAGTTTATGCTTCTGCGAAAAAATATTTCCTTTTTTCAATCCTGAATCTCCTTACATTTAGTTTCAATGGATGACCTCCAATTTTAACTTAAGACAGAACTTCTATCCACATTATATCATGCATTATTCTGTACAGCTGTTTCTTCTTACCCTCCTTCATTTCAAGCAAACATCCCCAATTGTTGTCATCTTTCCTCTGCCTTTTTACAGCAGCAAGTTATATAGGCATGCTTGTATTATTTATGAAGTGTACTGTAGAGTGTGAAGGCTGGTCTCTTATTGAATAAGTGGACTGAAGCCAAATACTTCTATAATGTGTTATTTAATACTGCATCATTTCCTGCATCAGCTATTTGACTGATTATGTGCCATCAAGTTGGTGTCGACTCTTAGCAACCACACACATTTTCTCCATGACAATCTGTCCCTAGCCTGGTCTTTCATGGCTTCCAACAGTGCACCCATCGCCACTATAACTGAGTCTGCCCACCTTGCTGCTCGTCATCCTTTTTCTCTTTCCTTCCACCTTTCCCAGCATTAGAACCTTCTCTGGAGAGTTAGGTATTTGCATAATGTGTCCAAAGTAGGATAGTTTGAGCCTGGTCATTTGTGTCTTGAGTGACAGCTTTGGGCTGACTTGTTTGATGATCCATTTATTTGTTTTCTTGGTTGTCCACTCACTTCGAGTGCCACAGGGAATACAGTTGCTTGCACTATTCTGATCTTTATAGGTATAGACACATCACGTCATCTGAGTATCTTTTTCAAGGCCTTCTTGGCTGCTCTGCCCAGGTGCTGGTCTGCGGTGTATTTCTTGACCGCTTGTTCCTTTTCTGTTGATAGTTGAATTTGTATAAAGATATCATTGTATTAGTAATTTGTCCTTCTGGTTTGTCCTTCTGAGTTCAGAGATTGAAAGACTTTCCTTGTTTTTCCATGTCTGTTTCCATCTTCAATGTCTTTACAGATGTTGTAATACTGCTTCTTGTCTCTTCTGTGAAACTCTTCGTTAAATTCTGAGATTTTTGTCTTTCTTTGCTTTGGCTTCTCTTCTCTTCTTGACAATTTTACGGTTTGTTCTGACATCCAGTTTGCTTTTTTTCCTAACTTCATCTTTGGCAGTCTCTTCTCACATTCATCCTTAACAACTTACTTAAGTTCATTCCTCGTTTCCTTTGGTTCTCTATTAATAAGGTTCAGAACTTTGATTCCTGATGTTCTCTTTGAGATAAGAGCTATACTACGGTAAATAAACTGGCTAGTAGCTGTATGTCTCTCAGTATTACCTGTTGCTGCAACTTTAAAGTTTAAAAACAGAATAGGTCTACCAGTTAAATTCCAGCTCAAAGAAAACTTTGTATTCATTTGTTCATCCAGTCAGTCAGTTATTAAGCTTATACCCTGCTTTCTAATCAAGTGAGTACTCAACATTTTGAAAAACTGAACAGAATCAAAAATGTTAAAACAAATTACTATTAAAATGAACACTCAATTTAATAAACAATTTAAAGCCTGGCAAGGGAGATGTCTCATTACAGATTTTCTAAACTTGGAAAGAATTGAGGCAAACGTAACTCTTAATGGAGTGTCCTCCATAGCCTTGGAGCAATGCAGGAGAAGGGTCCTTCCTACATGCCAAAAAGATGGGCCATTGATACTGAGAACTTCTTCAACAAAGCTTCCTCTGCAGATATTAACAGCTGGACAGATTCACAACAGGGCAGACAATCCTTTAGATCAGAGCTTTCCAAACTGTGTGTCGCAACACAAAAGTGTGTCGCCACACACAGCGTGGTGTGTCGCCACACCACCCGGAAGCGGCGGCACACACACACCCGCGCCGCCACCGTGCACGCGCGCCGCCGCACGCCCCCCGCGCCACCACCGTGCACGCGCGCGCCGCCGCACGCCCCCCCGCCGCCGCCGTGCACGTGCGCCCCCCCCCGCCGCCGCCGTGCACACCACCGCCACTCATGTGTCGCCAGCGGCGGCACTTTGGAAAGCCCTGCTTTAGATAATCAGGTCTTAAGCTACTTACAGTTTTAAATACTAATACTGATACCTTAAAACACATTTGGAAAGCAACTAACAACTGTGCAGATCTTTGAAATATGTGCACATATTTCAGCCCTGTACCTTGGACCTGTTAATTGCCTACCTGCTTCATTTTGCACAATTTCAACTACTCTACACTTTTCAAGAATAGCCCTATGTAGAGTGCACTGGAATTGTAAGCAGCACCTGAAAACCACAAGATATGCTGACAATTGATCTTTTAGTTTCAAGACCTAAGATTACCTCATGAACCATCTGATTATTTCTTTTGATTTTTTTTTAAAAGCCACTTATAAATAAGCTCAAAGGCAACAAATGTCAAGCTCTGATATTCTTCATCATTTGGAATATTTACTCAGGTGATAAAAGCTATCCATTATTGAATCACCATTGTGTTATATATCTGGAGAAAATGTACTTCATATAAAGTAGAAATCTGAGAAAGCCTTATACAAAAGTCAGTTTATATCCAACAACACTTTTTTAAAAGAGTCCCCTATTCGGGGAGATGGCGGGGATAAATTAATTAAATAATTACATAAAAATATAGAAATATTTGTTCTAGTCATGGGAACTATTAAGTAATCTTTAAAAAACAGTTTCCATAAAAGTTGGCCTATTCATATAGTGAATACATACTCTGAACAAACATCAAGCTCACTAAAAATGACATACTTTTATGTTGATTTTTGTATTAGAAATTTTTACATTCATAGGCATCACTTCTGCAAGCATTTCATCTTCCAAGAAACGCTGAATGTTCATAAGTGAAGAAGTTAAGAAATCAGCAGTAAAATCTTCTATATGACATTGTAGAAACCCATTTTTTTCAGATTGCAATGAATGTATTACAGCACTGGGTCCACTTTCCCATCTCAGTCTTATTTCAGGAGTTGGTTTAATTGGCCCGGCTGCACATTTAGGATCTGAACCTGTTATAAAATTAAGTATAGAATCAGGTTATAGGTTTATACTTTATAGGTTGTTAAATGCATCTCTATAGACCCTATTTTTAATATGATGTGAAAGCAGTCCAAATAAAACTGGTCTATATTTTGAAACAACAGAATCATTTTAGTTGCATAGGTAGCTGCCTACATAATTTTTATATTATAAGTCTGTATCCAAATAGTCAACCCCTATAGAAATTTAAAAGATTAATTAGGTACAGCATATGTTCTCTCTCTCACACTTTCATACATACTTATCTACGTAAGGCCATGTCTCCCAATGCTGATATTATAAACTCCATAGTATCTCTTCATATTAAAATGTACTGAATAAGCTTCCCTCTTTACAGTCTTGATTGAAAACAGTTAATCCAAGGAACAAGAATAAAAAGACTCAGATCAACAGTACTTATTAGAAGGAAGTTTAAGGTTATAATACAAGAATTCCAGCAAGTACTCTACTTTCAAATGAGATACCTACATATAGGCAATCAATGGCAGCAAAACTCTTGTCCATTTCCCTGCACTTTTTCAGCAGAGGGGGAAGGTCTTGCCTCTTTTGTGAAGGCAGGGCACACTGCATCTGTTACTGTTTTGGGAACTGCTATTCCTTTTTCTGTATAAGAAATAACTCACATTGCTACATATAAACTATATGTAGCTGATGCAAGTGCTGAACAAGACAATTTCAATGTCTGAAGCCTAAGAAAAGCATTATTGTCCTTTTCCAGAATGATTGTTTTAAGAAGTACATACAAACAGATAAACTATATGCATCTATAATTGCCCAAAACAATAACCTATTTTCATAACCCATTAACAAAAAAGAACAATTGTTTAAGATACTGTTACTAAAATGAAAATACCGTTAGTGTCTTTTTGTATTATTTCTTACCTGCTGTTCGATTGCAAAGATAATGTCGAACACTGATATTGCCCAGCTGATTTGGTAAAACTTGATTTATCTGAAGGCACACTTCTGTGTCTTCACCTCTGATGTCAATTTCACCATTAATACCAAATATTTTAAAAACTACCACTGACATCTGTCAACGAAATAAAAAATGCAGACAATCCGTTAAGGTCAAGAATTATTACCAGTTTTTTCTTCTTCAACTAATTTGTTTGCATAATTTTGTAGCCTTTTAGGAAGTTTTGCTACTCACTCTGTGGATAAGATCAGGGATGTACAAAATGTTTCAAATTCAAAATGTTTCTAGCTTGAAATACTCCATTTTGAGTTAAAAACAATTGTTTCAAGTTCAACATGGGTTGTTCCCACTATTCCATAAATGTTTCGAGTTTGAAACAAGTCAAAACATTTTCCAGGATGGCTGGAACAGTTTGAGACAATTATTTTGGTCTTGAGGCAAAATGTTTTGATCTCAAATTATTCTGTACACCCCTAAATAAAACCACTTATATCTGGTCTAAATTAAAAGTATTATTGTAGGTGCTAATAGTAACCAATATAATCTGTTTTTCACATTTATTTGTTTAATTTTAATTCTTATAACTCAAGAGATACTGAGGTGTTTTGCTGAATCAAATATGCTAATTACATATTCACCAAATATATCAATATCTATCTATCTACAGATGTGTAATACATCCTGACAAACACCTGTAAAAACATTTATCACAGGTAATATAGTAGGACAAATAGAATCAATTCAGCTGGAAAAGTCTTCAGATGCCACAAAAGACTGAGAGAGAGACTAGGTAAGAATTTAGTAATGGAGATCCAGAGCCTAAATACAGCTACCAGAAGGTTCTGCCTTCTGTCCTACAAAATACATCTTAGATGGCAGGAGAGGACAACCTACATAACTTCATATACAAGCAAGAGATTCTTCCATTTAAAATATTAAAGAATGGGAGAAACTAGGATAGGAAAATGTTACACCCTATTCATATTTTTGCCTGAATGGATGGAAAGCTCAAAGTAAGGAGGTGTCAGGGAGATAGCTGGTGGAGAAGGAGGGGGCCCTCTCCAGGGAGACAAACGCATGCGCAGTACGGAGTCTCTTTGGTTCCCTCCTAAGAGAGTCAAGAAAGCACTGCCTTAGTTTAATGGACTTTTTCCCTTAGCATTTGCTAATTCATTTCAGTTTAGCTGGATTCTGTCTAGCAGAGTAGAACAATAAACACTAGAGCTTCTGCACTTCGTCTCAGCGTGGTTCTTCACTCTTAGTCAGGACAGGAGCAAATCAAAGGAGAAAAGGGTTCATTAGATCAATCTGTCCCAGGTCCCTAAAAGAGTCCCTGGGCTTTCAGAGCATGCTTGGGGTGCTTCCTGAGGATCTGGTAGGCAGTTCACACAGGACTTTGGCCACAACTGGGATTAGGGGGCAGTTAGAGACCTTGACTAGATCCCATTGGAGCAGCTTCCATCTCTCACAGTTCTGATGCTGCTCCTTGATTTATTGAGAGGCTCAGGGAGATGCCTTAGAGTGCCACTGGAGGAATGGACATTGACTGGACACTGAATCTGACTGGATATAGGCTAAAGGTCATATTCAAGCCTACACAGTGGTATTCCAAGTGGCAAAAAGGAGGTATTTTGCCAGCCTGGTTGTGTCTGACATATGCTTCCCAGTGGCACTTTTTAAAGCAATTCACTCCCTCTTGGGAAAAGATTATTTTCATGACCATCTGAAGGGTTGGTGTGAAGAATTTTCATGACATTTGGCTGACAAAACTGTTTTATAGTGGTTCTTCCTGAAGGAGTGCTTCCAGTCAGTGGGGATGGAGAAAGAGAGCTCTGTTCAAAGGCCTCTACTCTGTGGAGTGTCTCAGGGATCTCTACTCTCGCTATTTCTTTTTAAAATCTACATGAACTTTTATGTTATAAAAGACCTTTATGGATTTCCACACAAGAAGCATTTCATAGAACAGAAGTAAGAGTTAAAGATAAATGGCTGACTTATAAAGACTTTTTAAAAAAAGAACAAGGACAATATAAAACTAAATCAAAAGAAGAATTGGCCTTAGAAGGATATACTTTTCAATGGCTTTCATATATGCAACTAGTAGAAAAATTTAAATCAGACAAAAAAGAACTTGAATTTGAACAAACTAAATCGGAATTTGAGATACAACTATGTGAGACAGATGACCATTTAATTGCTAAAATGTATAAATTATTGTTAAAAGGTGAAATGGTAGAGGAACAAGTTAAAGACTGCATGATTAAATGGGCAAAAAATATTGGTCATAATATTCAAATGCAACAATGGGAAGATATGTGGATTAAAGGACTAAAATTTACTTTGTGTTCTAATTTGAAAGAAAATTTCTATAAGATGATGTACAGATGGTATATGACCCCACAAAAACTAGCTAAAATGTATGGGAATGTTTCCAACTTGTGTTGGAAATGTAAAAAAAAAGAGGGGTCATTTTACCATATGTGGTGGACATGTGAGATTGCAAAGAAGTTTTGGACTTAAATACACTCATTGATGCAAAATATTCTACAAATTCGAGTTCCATTTAAACCTGAACTATTTCTATTGGGAATATTAGAAGAACAAATAGGAAAGAAATTTACAAGAATTATGCAATATATGGTTACAGCAGCAAGACTTGTATATGCACAAAATTGGAAAAATCAGATTATACCTATGATACAGGACTGGATGTTAAAAGTAATGGACATGGCAGAAAATGATAAATTGACATGTTTATTAAAAGAAAATACAAATTATTACTTTCTTAAAGAATGGAAACCATTAACGGACTATTTGCAAAATGCAGGAGGGGCAAAGCTTATATGGGGTTTTGAAGATTAAAACATATATAAATTGATATTTATTTATTTATCTATCTATTTATTTACTTATTTTTCAAATTTATTCCCGCCCATCTCCCACGCAAAGGACTCTGGGCGGGTTACAATAAATAAAATTTAAAAACTATACAAAATATCTCACAAGCATAAAATAAATAAAATAAAATCCAAGATGGATTAGGACCCGCAGAATGGATCATGGGGCTACGGGGCCAGCCAACCCCAGGAGGCACTACCACCTCTGTCGTCCCAGGCCAGGTGGCAGAGCCAGGTCTTAAGGGCCTTCCGAAAGGCCAGGAGGGAGGGGGACAGTCTCACCTCCGGGGGCAAGATTTTCCATAAGGCGGGCACTATCGCAGAGAAGGCACGCCTCCTGGACCCCGCTAGATGGAATTCTCTTGTTGAGGGGGTCCGAAGCACGCCCTCTCTGCATGCACGGGTGGGGCGGGCCGACGTTATCGGGACGAGACGGTCCCTCAGGTACCCTGGCCCTATGCCATGTAGGGCTTTAAAGGTAATCACCAACACCTTGAATTGGACCCGGAAGCAAACTGGCACCCAATGCAGCTCGCGTAGCAGAGGTGTCACATGTGCCGATCTCCTGGCACCCATAACTGCTCGCGCCGCCGCATTCTGCACCAGCTGAAGCTTCCGGATACTCTTCAAGGGTAGCCCCACGTAGAGCGCATTACAATAGTCTATACGGGAGATGACAAGGGCGTGAGTGACTGTTCGGAGGGCCTCCCGATCCAGGAAAGGGCGTAACTGGCGCACAACTCAAAGCTGTGCAAAGGCCCTCCTGGCCACGACTGCTACCTGCTCTTCGAGCAGGAGTCGCGAGTCCAAGAGGACCCGCAGATTCCGCACTGGATCCGACTGGGGTAGTGCAACCCCACCCAGAACCAAAGATGACAACTTCCCGGATCCAGGGGGGCCATCAATCCACAGCCACTCCGTCTTACCAGGGTTCAGTTGAAGCCTGTTGTTCCCCATCCAGACCCCCACAGCCTCCAGGCACTGAGATAAGGCATTGATATATTAGACAGGAAATGTTTTACAATGTTATATATAGTACTAGCATGAAAGAGATTAATATTTAAATTACTAAGACCAGAGATAAATCGGAAGTTGACTAATTTCTATGTTTCATCTTTCTCTTTTTCTATTTACTTTACTACACTTTTTCTTTTCTTTTCTTCGATTTGTATTTCTATTTCTTTTTCCTTTTCAAACTTTTATCTATGTATATTTAAAATTCAATAAAATATATTAAAAAAAAATCTACATGAAACTGCCATCCATCAGTACAGGATCTGGTATCATCCATGTGCTGATGATACTCAGTTATACATCTTGCCCTTGGCCAAAAAGATGATGCAGAACACATGGAGGATGTCAGTATCTGTTTGGGGAGGAAAAGCCTCAGACCGAATCCCTCCAAGCTGGGTTAGCTTTGGATCTGTGGGCTTAACAATGCCAGAGAAATAATATAATTGACTGTGAATGTATTCTCCCATTTGGAGGTGGTTCACAATTTGGGGGTCCTCTTTCACTCACAGCTCCTTCTCAATGAGAAAATGGCAGCTGTGGCTAGGACAGTTTTTGCTCAGTTACATCTTATGTGCCAATTGCAGCCATTCCAAGATTACAAGGGTCTTCTCGCAATCATTTATGCACTAATTACCTCCTGCTTGATATACTGTAATGTGCTCCAGATTGGGCTGCCCTTGAATAACATAGCTAGCACAAAATGTGGCTGATTGGGCAGTGATTGGTGTATCTCAATATATCCGATGCTTAGGGGGCTGTACTGGCTGTTGGTTGGCTTTGGGATAGATTCAAGTTGTTGATTGCCGTTGAAGTGCTACATGGCCCTGGATATGATTATCTGAAAGACTGAACAGAGCCAACTCCCCCAAGCCCCATCCCTTTATACCTGTCATCTGATGGAGCCTATATAGAGGGCAGAGGGAATGGACTTGAAGGACCGGAGGAAGAGCCACTACCAAGGCAACAGTCAGATAAAAAGGGGCCTGAGCATGGGTCAAGAGTAAACACCTCAGACAAGCCCCCCTCTAGTTCACACGAAGATAGTTCACATGAAGATAAAGGGAGGGGGGAAGCACATTCGAACTTGCAAGATTCTGTTACAATAAAAGTGCTACTGATCTACATGGCATTGGTTTCCTAGTCTGGTCTACCATAAGGGCTGACAGCCTGGGATGCAGGCCTAAATAGCTGTCCCCACATTTTGGAGCTCCCTTTATATAAACCATAGATACCTATCTTCCCACAGGTTGGCTTTGTCCCTAGGCTTTTGGAAAATTGTTAAGACCTCAATAAGTAAATGAACAACTATAATGTTTTTTCACTCATTTGTTTAATTGCATTCTCTTTATCTAGTTTTAGAACTTGTGTGGAGAACAGATCACATTTTAGGTCATATTTATGCAGAAACATTGAAAATCCAAAAGGGTTCACAAACGTTTAAGCGCCACTGTAACTCTTGAAGGACAGAACTGCCCCATATAAGCCAACTTTTCAAAATAGCCTTTCTACCAACCAAAGATATCCATTGTGTCTGGAGAAAAGGAACAGGGCTGTTTACAAACTAATTAAATCCACTAGCCCCATCCATTCCCTCTAGTCTAGGAAACTAGGGTTCCTAGTGTGATTTCCTGAAAATTATAGCCGAACAAAGGCAGCATTTTATTCTGCAATTTGTTATTGCAGAATAAATAAAATTTCTGTTTTGAAATTCTAATTGTCTAGTAGAGTCTGGGGTAACAAATTAGAAGTTTATTCAACTTTTACTTTCATGACAACAGTAAAGTAGTAAACTGTGTTACATTCTTGTTTGGCAAGCACCATTTTTTATCAAGGCTATGCGTTCATTCCCCCCATTCCACAATTTACCGAAAAGCAGTATTTTAGTTTTCCAAAGAGTTGTTTAGATATATAAAATGTCTTCTTTAGTTTTGGAGCATTACCATTTCTTCACTAGCATCCTGAGTACACTCTGAAATTGCACTGAGGACATCTGGAGATGATTCACCATAGTTCTCATTCACTTTGCCTTCATCAGGCATATTTTCCACTGGTTTATTGGACAAGATAGCTGGCATATTCACATTATGAAAAAAAGATAGATGTTTTGTGAATAAAGATTGAATATTCACATGCAAACATTCAGGTAGCTTAATCTAGTTCCATATTAAAGAAAATAGACTGGTTTTAAATAATTTCAAATAATGTGATGAAATTTTGCCATTTAAGATGGGAGGGAAAGAGATAAAAAGGATACCTGCACATTCTGATCTATTTAGCTGATAGGCAGAGAGACTGCAGGTAGACAGGTACATTAAGCACTATGTTTAACCAAATTAGGATGCAGATTCCTGCTATGAAGCTACAAAGAAACCTGATTCTTTGAACTCTTTCTTGCATTCTACCTATACATTTCTCTAAAAATTTAAAATTTTGAAAAAGTAACAAAAACTTTGCAAATTACAGTAAATACAGTGGGGCAAAAAAGTATTTAGTCAGCCACCAATTGTGCAAGTTCTCCCACTTAAAAAGATGAGAGAGGCCTGTAATTGACATCATAGGTAGACCTCAACTATGAGAGACAAAACGAGAAAACAAATCCAGACAATCACATTGTCTGATTCGGAAAGAATTTATTTGCAAATTATTTATATTTCTATTTATTTATTTATATTTCTAACTTATATCACCGCCCATCTCCCCCCATTCCGGAGGGGACTCTGGGCGGTTTTTATTATGGTGGAAAATAAGTATTTGGTCAATATCAAAAGTTCATCTCAATACTTTGTTATATATCCTTTGTTGGCAATGACAGAGGTCAAACGTTTTCTGAGTCTTCACAAGGTTGGCACACACTGTTGCTGGTATGTTGGCCCATTCCTCCATGCAGATCTCCTCTAGAGCAGTGATGTTTTGGGGATGTCGCTGGGCAACACGGACTTTCAACTCCCTCCAAAGGTTTTCTATGGGGTTGAGATCTGGAGACTGGCTAGGCCACTCCAGGACCTTGAAATGCTTCTTACGAAGCCACTCCTTCGTTGCCCGGACGGTGTGTTTGGGATCATTGTCATGCTGAAAGACCCAGCCACGTTTCATCTTCAATGCCCTTGCTGATGGAAGGAGGTTTGCACTCAAAATCTCACGATACATGGCCCCAGTCATTCTTTCCTGTACACGGAACAGTCGTCCTGGTCCCTTTGCAGAGAAACAGCCCCAAAGCATGATGTTGCCACCCCCATGCTTCACAGTAGGTATGGTGTTCTTTGGATGCAACTCAGCATTCTCTCTCCTCCAAACACGACGAGTTGTGTTTCTACCAAACAGTTCTACTTTGGTTTCATCTGACCATATGACATTCTCCCAATCCTCTTCTGGATCATCCAAATGCTCTCTAGCAAACTTCAGACGGGCCCGGACATGTACTGGCTTAAGCAGGGGGACACGTCTGGCACTGCAGGATCTGAGTCCCTGGCGGCGTAGTGTGTTACTGATGGTAGCCTTTGTTACGTTGGTCCCAGCTCTCTGTGGTTCTGGGATTTTTGCTCACCGTTCTTGTGATCATTTTGACCCCACGGGGTGAGATCTTGCGTGGAGCCCCAGATCGAGGGAGATTATCAGTGGTCTTGTATGTCTTCCATTTTCTAATTATTGCTCCCACAGTTGATTTCTTCACACCAAGCTGCTTGCCTATTGCAGATTCAGTCTTCCCAGCCTGGTGCAGGTCTACAATTTTGTTTCTGGTGTCCTTCGACAGCTCTTTGGTCTTCACCATAGTGGAGTTTGGAGTGTGACTGTTTGAGGTTGTGGACAGGTGTCTTTTATACTGATAACAAGTTCAAACAGGTGCCATTACTACAGGTAATGAGTGGAGGACAGAGGAGCCTCTTAAAGAAGAAGTTACAGGTCTGTGAGAGCCAGAAATCTTGCTTGTTTGTAGGTGACCAAATACTTATTTTCCACCATAATTTGCAAATAAATTCTTTCCGAATCAGACAATGTGATTGTCTGGATTTGTTTTCTCATTTTGTCTCTCATAGTTGAGGTCTACCTATGATGTCAATTACAGGCCTCTCTCATCTTTTTAAGTGGGAGAACTTGCACAATTGGTGGCTGACTAAATACTTTTTTGCCCCACTGTATGCTCAATGCCAAACATAACTCCACCCATGGTAGTAAAAAAAAAATCCATTTATATAAGAATTTGCCCATACAACTTGCCCTACAATCACAATTTAACCATAATTAAAAATTCATCAATGATGAATATGCCATGGATGAGTTTCAGTTAGCTGGCATCAATCATGTTGACAGTTATCTGAAACTGAGACTCTCTGGCAATATATTAAACCAATCATACAAATGAAAGGTCCATCAATACAGTATATTTTCCAATTATGGTAATTCCTCCATTGTAGGCCAAGAAAGATACATCTGATATCTATAAAAATATCTATAAAATATTTTTAAAATATAAACTAAAATTAGTTCTTGTACTAATGAAGTCAAGAAAAGAGATAGTATTGTTTATATTAAAAAGTGTGTCAGTAAGTTTGTATACCTTTCTCCAAAAAGCTTTGGCTGTCACTTCCATCACTTTCCAAATAGTGTTCCTCGAACAAGATGCTGTCAGTAGAAATGGTATCCAAAGAGGCTTGTGATGGACTTTTCTTCATGTTCTTATAAGAAACAGAGAATGCAGGGAGATTGGACTGGCACGATTCCTTAGGCTTTCCACTTTTTAATATAAAGATATTAGGAAATAATTACTTAAGGTAGGAAAAACTTAAAAATCCTTTAAAGTCTGCAATTAAAACAAATGTTGATGAAAATATAAAATATTCTGAACTCACAAGTAGTAATTATACCCAGTAATGTATTCATGTCTGACTTCAGTATTCAGATTATGCTCCTGTAACTGGTTAGAACCAACAGTCTGCATACATAGTAAAGAGTGACAGATTTTTTTAAAGCTGACAAGTGAGCCTGGATAAAGGGAAAATCCTTCACTGGGCAACTGCATTTTTCATAAACTTCCTAAAGCAACTATTCTAGGAAATCCATGCAACGTCCACAACCACCACCATTTTGTAAATGAATTTGCAACCTATGAATGTTGTAGGTGGAGTATGAGAAAATAATGATGCCTTCCAACCACTAGGAACTTTTCTCCAGCTCCAACTGCATATTGATTATTATTCTAGTATACTGTATTATTCTTCAGAACGACATGGAACATTCCTATAGATATGCTAGCTGCTGCCAAAAGAAATGTATGGGAAACAGGGTTTAAATGATTAACCTGGTGAGTTATGACTAGAGAACTGATGCAATACAATATAATAGAATGCACATTAAAATTATGACAGAAAGCTGATTTCCAGCTTCCTAATATCAACAGTTGGCCTAAAGACCCAGAACATCTGTAGCCCCTCTAATTTTATTCTACTGACCCTAAGCCCTGGATCTAAACCAATTAATTTGTAGACATTAATATTTTCTGTACCTTAATGGAGACTGAAACGCAAGCATTTTTGCCGTGCTCAATTTTTCTTTGCCATTTTCAAACTTCTCAGACTGCCCCACAGAATCAGTTTCAATTTCTATGACTTTAACAGCTGAGCATTCTGCTTTACTTTCGTTATTTGAGAAACCACTTTTCTCTTCTTCCTTGTCCATCAGCATTTTGATAGAGTCTTCTCTGCAATTTGACAAATTAACCAATTCCCTAGTATAGGAATTGTCACTTAATGACTCGCAAATTTCTTCTGAATCACTATGACTGAAAAGCCCACTGTTATTTTCTTCATTCATTTTCCTCCAAAGTTTTTCTGATGCATCATCCAAAAATGAACTTTTACTTGGCAAATCCACATCACTATTTGATTTTAAAATCGGATTCATCAGAATGGCTTTAACATCAGCATTCAGAGACCCCCAGTCGGTTACAACATTAGTATCTGAGTTGCTCATCTGTGCAGTAGTAGAAACTAGCTTGCTTTCCGATTCACAAGCTTCTCTGTTTTCCACGGGTGAGAGATCTGATGTCATTGGACCTCCTTGTTCTAAAATGGGAGGCTTGCAGATGCTTCCTTGCATTAGTGGATGAAGCAACAAAGCTATGTCAGCACTTTTTAATAAGATCCCAATACAGATATTTGCCTCTTTTGCTGGATTCCCTGTCACAGTCTCTACATCCTTCCTCAAGTTGTCCAGGAGTGACACAAGAGATTCTTGGAGGTAGAGTAAGAAAAGGTATTGGTAATGATTTATCTGCATGCTTACATGTTTTTGAATATGAAGTAAAACATGAATATCTGCAAAATATGCAGACTGAGATCCTAAAGTACTTTCAGGGGAGCACAAATTTTCAGTACCATTGGTGAAACCTTCCTTCCCAGTGCTATAATACTCTTTCAGACGTTTTTTATGCTGCAGCCTATTAGCGAGGTCACAAGAATCACTTTGGAGAATGTTGAGAGATTCCTGATTACAAAAAGGCTCTTTGTGTGACTGTTCACATCTCATGGGTTGACCAATCCAGAGTGTAAGTGGGAATGAATCCACAAAGCTTATTGGCCGTCCTTTCCCACTCTTCATTCCTTCATAGTCTATCCAAAATTGGGAAAAATGCACCGCCCAAACATCTGAAGCAGCTGAGGTTTTAAGTGCACATTTATTCAGTTGGGGAGTAATAATACCTTTATAGATATCATGCAGTTTTGTATCCTGTTCATGAGCATGTCGTTGGAAAATGGGATGCAAAAGATTAAAACAGTCAGGAGATTTGGGAAAGTTTGTGAAAGTTCTACTGAAAAATGTAGAGTCTTTGAAGTTTTGGAATGCTGCTTCCAAATCAGAGTGTCTACAGTTCGCTGAGTGTCTAGCATTTGTAGCAATCATTTCAGAACTTTGAATGGAAATTGCATGTGGATCATCTCTATGTTTTTGCTTCCTTTCAGAAGGAATGATGAACTATAATGATAAAAAAGTAAACTTAGTTAGAAAACCATATATGAGGAAAGAACAAAATTTGTTGATTAAATGTTCCTCAAATGTTAGGACAGAGAAAGAAAAGTAGAGTGTCCAGGGAATATTGATAAATACACATAAAAATTATTAATATACATAGCTTCCCAAAATGTGGATACCTTCCCCAAAATTGCTGAACAAGGGAATGAGGGCAAAAGCAGTCTGGGTGGTTCACTCTGCACATGGAATAGTACTGGATTTGGTCTTAGGTCTAAAGAGGAAGATAAGTGAGTATGAAGTTGGTGACACAAAGGAAAAGATCAATATGCTAATGGAATATAATTGCACATTAGAGAATAATTTCCTGAGGAAGACTTAATAGAGAAGGATATATGGCAGAAGTGCCTTGTGACTCCTTAAAATCAAAATAGGCAAGCTAATGCTCTTGCAAATACTTGGGGCTGCAAGGCATCTATCCCAGCCCAAACAGCCAAAGTCAAGGGAATGTGAGTACTGCATTCAAAAACATTTGAAGGGCACTAGCTTGTCTTATAAATGATTGATTATGGAATTCTGTCTGCAAAAGGTTATGCCACTGCAGCAGATGCCTTTAATTAGCAGATTATATATTCTCATGTTTTGAAATCTGACTGACTAGATTAATTCAGATCACAGCAACATGATGGTAATGAAATCATCTGTTTTTGCAATCTTTTATTATATCTCCATTCTGATATCCTCTGAGTTTTCACTGCTATAATAAAATGTTTCTTAGTACTAAAACCCTTTTTATAATCAATGTTTTTAGGCCATATCTGGCCACAGTAGTTTATACTCTCGTAACTTTCCAACCAGATTAGTGTAACAAGCAGTATATGGAGAAGCCTTAAATATGATTTGTGATTTTCAGCTAGTTCAGAATACAACAGCCAGTACTATAAATAGTACAGCTAAGTGGAATCACATGTCCATGAAGCAACTATACTGGCTACTCATTCCCTTCAGGGGCAATTCTACCTGGTAGCCTTGTCTCCCATGCTTCTCCCAGCTGTTCCTGAAAGCTGGCTTTAAAAATTCCAATTCCAGAGGTATGCTGCTGCCACAGGATCTGATTGGTCATTCCACTGTTTCTTGGTCTCTCCATCCAAGCAGGGAAGACAAGCCAGGCTGCCTGGCCCTTGTGTGGGTGGGGCTACCAGTTCCTGCCTTCTCCTTTTAAATATTGGCCCCTTCTTACTAGTTCCTGTTCTTTTCTTTCTCAGATATTTGCATACATGAATGCCTTCACACAGCTTTCCCATATTCTCCCCTTTGACACTATTACACCACTGCTTCAATGCTACCATTGTTAAAGCAGAGGGAACAGGTTGTTCCTTTGTTCCGCTGTGGGTCTGTAGAAATTTTGTGGCAATAAAGAACTGATGGTTCAGGTTCACGGAAGCAAAGTACCACTCACTGAAACTTTGTAATGTTGTTCAAACATGCTCACATTTAGGAAAGAAGGAAGGAAGGAAGGAAGGAAGGAAGGAAGGAAGGAAGGAAGGAAGGAAGGAAGGAAGGAAGGAAGGGCCATTGCAGTACAGTGGGCACAGTGTGGGAAAGAAAGGAGAGTATGCTTCATCCAGCCTGGGTAGGAACTATAAGGTTGCCCACTGGCAGATATAAGAGTGGAATGGAGGCATGCTGGCAGAAGAGGTGGAGAAAATATAATGACAAGGAGATTTTACTAGATTCCCTGGTCTTTATGAGCCATTATTGGATCAACTGGAAGAAAGAAAAACCAGCTGAGTCCATAGCAACTCATCCTGAAAAGGCCATATGGGAAAGTGACCAGCCACCAGAGGGATGGGCAAGCCAGGCACTATAGGCAATTGGATTTGGGGATGTCACTAAACAGAAATAAGGCAGAATAAACCCTCAAAATGGCTTAACATGGCTTCTAATGGAAAACAGTACTTTTGAAGTACTTTTCAAAAGAGGCTGGGGGTGCATTTGCAGTGGGCTTGGCCTAGGAGGAGGATTGTTCCTGCACTCAAGATATGGTGAGTGGCCTGTACTGATTATAGGGCAAACAGAAACTGTAGATCTGGCCTAAGTCAAAGGAAGTTGTGCCTGCTTATCTTTAAAACCCTGAATGGCCTCAAATAGTTGAAGTATCACTTCTGGCTATATTATCCGGTTCACGTTTTAATATGGCCAGAAAGTCTTTTCCTTAAATAACTTGGATACATTATTTTTATTTATTTATTTAACTTATATGACCGCCCATCTCCCCCATGAAGCAGCAAGAGAGAGCGCCTTCTCTCTTCTAGTCTTCAATTATGGAATTTCTTCCCATGGAAACATGACTGCCACTATCACTGCATTTTTTTCAGTATTAGCTCAAATACTTTTTGTTTGCACAAGTATTTTCATTGATTTAAATGGTCTTTTTGTTCTTTGACTTACTGCTTTTATTATCTTACCATATTTTGACCACTTATTTTGACCACCCTGTTATATGATTTTTGATCAGTTTTGAATTAATAAACAAGGTAATAATAAAGCTCAGCTCACTATAATTCTGCAGAGGAAGGTATTCCTTTTAAAGTTTTCTATGCCTAAGGAATCCATATGTCTTTGACTTTCAAAGAACTACCACCCTCAATGTGTTATTTATCTATAAATAGATCTCCACAGCTAACACTATATCACTGATTCTCTGAATATTTGTTTTCTGATGTGCCTATAACTTCATTCTTTTTAGCTTCAAACAGTCCAGCTATTAGATTTGTTTGCCCCAGGCATTTATATTGTTGCCTTAATACTTGTAAGCTACTGAGAGTAGTGCATGAGTGGGTGGCCAGAGAAACCGAATTTATTTTAAAAAAAACAAACACCCACCCCATAGCTTGGAGACTTCTACCATTAATTTATGAACATAGAATACATTTACTTAAATGTTGTATATTACCCCACAATTGCCAGAACTTTTTATAAGAAGCTAGTAATGACACTTAATGTTATCATCTATAATATTACCTCTTATAAAATCATTGGCATTGGAAAATATTATATGGTACCAATGTTACACCGAGAAATATATTCCAAAACATGTAGTTTTTTTTCAGCTGTATTAGAAATTTGCTTTTGAAAATTTGAAAGGTCCAAACATCCTATAAAATTTAGAAACCAAGACAACCACTGGTACTTTGTCCATGGTCTGTTATTTAAAAATGGTTCCACAGCTTCAAAACAGAGACTGTTGTCATGCATCATCCTTTATAGGAATGAAACACTTAGCAATGTTGTGCTATGCTTTTGCAAACTGTACCTTAATCATTAATCCATCAACTCGAACATCAACATGTTCTTCTGATTTTGAATTGTCATTTAACTTGTACATGGCCATGAACTGACTGAGACTCTGTTTCATATCCAATACAAACTGATTTAGCCAAAGAATACTTCTCTCGTCCAAAGTGAACTGCAGTGCATTTAGTTGAATATACAAGTTTGCATTTGGAACTAAAGGAAATAAAAACAAAATTATTATATTAAAACTGTTTTAAAAGTATAGTTACTGTGACTATATATAAGTTAGGTGCTTGCAGAATACTAGCTCTAAGGAAAAATAGTAAGTTTCCCTAGTGTGGCACTAGATCTTACCCTGTAATAATAGTTTGATAACTGCATAAGCAGAAGTGAAATTTGCAAGAAATTGCACAAACAGAAGTTAAATTTACAACAAAAATGTGCAGTACACAGCTTTCTATATAGCTGTGATCTCTTTTAGGATATTCCATTCCAATTCCAGTTTCAATTCCTTTGTAGTTGTTCTACCACCCACCCTAAAGATACTTAAAATCTTGTGACGTCAAGCAAGTTCTGGCTTTATTAGGTTATATCCAGGAAGAGGGTCCCTAAAACTTTTTTCTTCTTCTGCAAAGCTCTCCTGAGCAATCCAGTCTCTCTTTACAACAAGGAACTATCATCTAAATATTTATTGTTCTTAATGGTATGAATAACAATAAGCAAGTACTAAGGCAGCAACATTGAAGGGGAGAAATCTGGTAATTACTACTTAGATAATTTCTTCTGCTTTCAAACGCTTGTTACTAGTGAGAGTGAAGGCACTTCTCACCCACCTATCCCCCCTCAAGATCATACACACATGCCTACCTGAGCAAATACTCAGCTTGATAAAATTGAAAGTATATAAATATTGTTCAGAAGCAATTCCAGGAAAATTTTTCAACCTGTCATGATCATTATACAGACACTTCCTATAAACTTACAAAAAATGTACAGAGAACATGGTAGAAGCAAAAGTGTGGGGCACTAACAGCTGTACATGCCATCTGCAACTATTTGAAAAATCAACATCAACATGCAAGAGAAAAAATCAAGACTAAACACTTCAGTTTTCTTTATCAGCATTTAAGTATTTGATTAGTGTGGAAAAACAGGTGCTACATCTTTGGAAAAAACACTGCAAGGACAGTTATTTTCCCTTTATGATCTCATAGGTCTACATATGATCTACACTAGAAACATTCTTCATATTACTACACATTGGTAATTTTTCATTATATCTTGGGCAATAATATAAAAATTAATAATAATGTAACAATTTTAAAGAAGAGCACTGACAGTATTACAGTAGAAAAAAATTAAGCACTATTTTTAGCACAGAACTTTTTAATTATATACCAAATATTTTAAACAAGATAAATGTACTATATGCAGTGCTAAGCGAATAATCTTCAACATTAGCTTAGTCTAAAGGGTTTCTGAAATGTCTGTCAAACCTGCCCTATGATATAATCCTTCATCTTCTCTTCCCTCCTAGGTTGCAATGGATAGGCCATGTCTATCATAACATCACTGGGGGGGGGGGGAAACAACATATTGGCACATCCCATATGAGTAGTAATTCTAATCTTGAACATGAAATGCTGCAATTAGGTATAGGAAAACAATGGAAAGTCAGTTTATCTTACACTAGATATTTTTTTAATGTTTTGCAAAGCTAGAAAGAATCAACAACTGGTTTATCAACATCTACCTAACCCTAATCTTTTGATCAGTCAGATGTATCTGCTAGAAATATACTCTGTCCTGGATATAGGAAAAATATACAGTGAAACTTCATTTTAATGGATCGAGGGGGGGTATCCATTATTCCCAAATGTCTGTTAATATGAAAGTACATGCCTGCAGCGGTTTGTATCTTTTGTATATCAACATAATTATACAAAGAACATTATCTGTGTTATGACATTAAGCAAATGACATAAAATGCTGCAGATGTCATAAAAGTAAGGAAATATGACATAAATTTAACTGCCTTGTTCAGACTACTTTGGATGCAAAGGGCTCGTCATTATTTGGAGGGGATTTCCAGATGGGAATATGGTTCACTGCCTCTGCAGACCACTAAATAGGAGTCCATTAAACTGAGGCTCCACTTTATTTCCAAAACAACTATGTTTTTAACAAAGGGAAAAAGATAAGAAAACATTTTACTAGGAAAGTCTTTGCCATCTGGATAGTAGTATTCAGTGAATTCAACATGAATGGCTGGCATTTCTTGTGGGAGATACAGAGACTTTTTATTGCAGGAAATAAGAGTTTTAGGAGACCGGCGACACTGGTCTGCTGTAGAGACCTGAAAATAAGAAATTCAGCGTTTGGGTTTTGTGAAGCACAAGTGTTAACAACTTCTCATCTGTCACTTTTCAGAATTATTAGGAAAAGGATTTTCATTTTAATAACCTGAAGAAGACAAATACAGTTTATTTTTGTGGCCATTTACGCCACTTGGTCCACGGTGCTGGATTTGTAGAGAGCACGTCATTCCTAATATGCTGTATCATTTTAACAATTATTTCTTAATTTTAAACAGTTGTGTAACTAAGCCCTTTGCCTAGTTTGGTTCCATTTGTGTTAAAATCAGAGTTAAAAGACTTGTTTTTATACTACATAAAATATACCACCTTAAAATTATGTTAATAATTTGTTTATGTACCATATGTACTATAACATGTCTTTAAACTTACGGTTTTGACATACGTTATATGCATTTAAGTCCATCAATAAGAAAAATGAGAAAAATAAATCTAGATTGTATTGTCGAAGGCTTTCACGGCCAGAGTTCAATGGCTGTTGTGGGTCTTCCGGGCTGTGTGGCCGTGTTCTGGATTTTGCTTCTATCTGTGCTCCTGCCCTCTGAAGATGCTGGCCACAGATGCTGGCGAAACGTTAGGAACCACAACTTCCAGAACACGGCCACACAGCCCGGAAGACCCACAACAGCCATTAAATCTAGATTGCTTGAAATACAGATACGAAAGTTCTATTAACCATTTTCAACATTAGCTCAAGAGACAGAAAACGTTTATATTATCAGAATATGTAAAACTATAATTTACAAAGATTATATAATCATAAGGATGGGTCAGCTTAAGGAAAATTGATGAAGTGCAGTCCTGTTTACCCAGGACAGCAACATTTGTAGGATTCCTCCTCTTTCTGAGATGAGACAGAAATTTCATCTCAGACAGTTAAATCCAACATCAGATCACTCCTACTGGAAGCAGGGAATTATATATCCTAAGATGAGTGGTTTAATAAGCTTTATATATAGCACAACAGAAAAAATAACCCATCTGTTACATCTTCAAACAGGATAATCCAAACTATATTTCTTTTTGAGATGCTTTTTTTGATACTTTGATACTTTTCATCAGTCAAAAAACCTATGATAAAAAACTGCTTGCTTGTTATAATTAGATATGGAATGCTATGTGTTATTTGTAAAAAGTTCTAGAGGTGGCTTAGATTAAAAATAATTATAACTAAAGATCAAGATAAAGTCAATTGTAATAATATTTTTTTAAAAAATCTCTCCTGACCTCAAAAATCTCCAAAAGGGTATGGTGAGGACTACATAAAAAGGGGCTTTGTGGTGGCTCAGCGGGTAAGATGCCAGGCTTGTCGATCAGAAGATCGCAAGTTCGGAGGTTCAAATCCCTAGTCCCGCGTGATGGAGTGAGCTCCCGCACTCACCCCAGCTCTTGCCAACCTAGCAATTTGAAATCACGCAAATGCAAGTAGATTAATAGGTACCACTTCAGTGGGTAGGTAACAGCATTCCGCGTGCGTCATGCTGGCCACATGACTGTGAAAGCATCTTCGGACAATGCTGGCTCTTTGGCTAACAAACGGTGATGAGCACTGGCCCCTAGAGTCAGTCACGACTGCACAAATGTGCGGGGGGAACCTTTACCCTACATAAAAAGTGGGCCAACTCATACCTCCAATTAAATTGCAATGAAAGAGAATTTTTTTTAAAAAAATCAACCAGCAAATAGCTCCTCATTTTCATTTTGCTAGCTATATCCCGGCAGAGCAATAGTGACTGAATATGACAGAATGTTCCATTAAAGCACTCCTATCTGATCAAAGAATTGTTCTGCCAATCATACTACTAAAAACTATCAGAAACAGTTTGGAATAAGAAAAATGTCACTTTACCCCAACAATTAATTTGGCAAAACCTCTGTTATCTTGAATGAAAGTCAACACTTGTATTAAGAGCCTCATTATAATTTTGGACACACACAAAAAAGAGTAATATTAACTGCCCAGAGTCCCTCCGGTGAGAGGAGATGGGCGGTGACAAATCTAATAAATAAATAAATAATATTAATTTGTTGCAGCAATTAGTACTTAAATGTACCTGATAAAAATTGACATCTGCAAGTCTAACTACCACTGGGCTGGACATCAATTTCTCCTTTGGCTGCTGTGATGACACAAAAGTCTTAGAAATTCCTTTTGACATTTGATCCTTACCTATAAGAAACAAACAGCATAAAACCACATACAATGTAGTTTATCTTATCTGAAATCCCCTCTATTCATGTTGTTGGGTAATGTAAATATAATTAAAATAAACTACAATTTCAGTAAGAGAAAGCAATGAAAGGAAACAGTATCAAAATTACTTATTAATTACACAATTCATACACGATTGGGAACCTAATGAGTTATTTACCTTCTCAACTATAAGCATAAATCTCCCAAATTAATTTTATACTTACACGGGAGAGTACAATATATTATGGAGAAAGATTACCAAAATATAAGGAAAGACAGTCAAATTACTTCAAAGCAAGTATACTAGTGTTTCTAATCAAGTTAAATTAATTGGTTCTATGTCCACAAACAGATAGTAAAAGTAAATGAAAAATCTTAAATACCTATCTGCATATGCTGTGGAGACTCCTGAAATGGGGATTTAACTGGGGAATCTAAACTGTGATCCTTCACAGCCTGCTTAAGCAATTCAACATTTCCTTTGAATTCTTGTAGCAGTTCTTCTGCCCATTCACTTCTGGCTTTGGTAGCATCACTGTAATGCATCCAATGGCTGCAGCTCTCATCTACAATGTCATACATTTAATATAAATGAGAAGGAATTTTAGCACCTAGTGAAATCCATTTAAAATATTTTATCATATAAACATTTTGAGGCTATTTAAATTATTCTTACAGATTCCAGCTTGTAAATCAATATTGAGGCAGTAAAGATGTAATGAATTTAGGAAAAAAACTTACTGTATCATCTCAAAGATCCATCTAATCCAGCAGTATATTTCCAGGACACTTTAATTAGTGACCATCACATGCCTGGTGAAGCAGCCCTGAGCTCTCTAATAAATTTCCATTATTACTTTTCAAAACTTGGCATTCAGGGTCACAGTGTCCCCAAAACCTGGAAGTCCACTACCCATATCAATAGTCACTGATAGATTCATCCTCCATCAATTAATCCAATATCCTTCAAGCCATCTAACCTGGTAATCCTTATCACACAGCTTTCCAAACTCTGTGTCACAACACTTCAGTGTGTCGCAACACAGTTTGGTGTGTCGCCACACAATCCGGAAGCAGCAGCGGGGATGTGGGCGGCGGCGGCGCACCATCAGCACTTCCACGTTTTAGCAGAGGCCGCCACCGCAGCCACCGCCATGCACAACCCCGCGCCGCCGCCGTGCACGCCCCCGCCCCCATGCTGCCGCTGCCGTCGCTGCCACCATTGGTGTGTCACCAACGGCGGCAGATTGGAAAGCACTGCCTTATCACATCATAACAACACAAATTATATGTGTTATTTATGTGCCTTTTCTGAACCCCTCGTCAATCAGTTGTATTGGATAACTCTAAACTCTAGTATTATGAGAGGAAAAAAGCCTCTCTAGAATTTTCTCCATTCCATTTATAATTCTATAAAGCACTGTAATGACCACAACTACCACTATTCCATCATAATCACCCTTGTCTAACAAGAAAGGCCCAAACACTGAAGCCTTTCTTCATAGAAATGAAGTTCCAACCTACTGATTTTTATTATCCTTTTCAAATCCTTTCCAGCTTCACAATAACCTTGGAGTTGCTGGCTGGGGATGATGAGAGTAACGATTGAAGACATCTAGATGGCAACAGACTGCGAAACGCTGTTTTTAAGAGCTACTAAGAATAACTAAAATTTTCCAAACACTACTAAGAATCGGGGGTGTGGTGGCTCAGTGGCTAAGACACCAGGCTTGTCGATCGGAAGATCGCAAGTTCGAATCCCTAGTCCCGCGTGACGGAGTGAGCTCCCGCACTAGTCCCAGCTCTTGTCAACCTAGCAATTTGAAAGCATGCAAATGCAAGTAGATTAATTGGTACCACTTTGGTGGGATGGTAACAGCATTCCCCGCGCGTCATGCCGGCCACATGACCGCAGAAGCGTCTTCGGACAGTGCTGGCTCTTCAGCTAACAAACGGAGATGAGCACCGGCCCCTAGAGTCGGACACGACTGTGCAGGGGAAACCTTTACCTTTTTACTAAGAATCATTTCCAAACATTTAAGCATCTTTTTGAACCAGGATAACTTACAATATAACCTATTGTACAAAGTTTCATATCTGCAGCATCCTCAATCCACTTTAGTCAATAACAGATTGTATGCAAGGAGATTTATTGTGGTAAAACTAAGTGCTAATGAAGTATTATTACAACCAATAAACAGAACTCAACATTTACCTGCTTTGTGAAAAGGATAGTAGTCTACAGTTAATTGACTAAAGGACAGCTGCATAGCACCTCCTGAAATACGCCTGTTTGCATCTGTAAAATAATACAATGCATAATACTACATGTCATAGTTCATATTTATTTCCTCTGGAAGGAAACTGTTTTGGTTCATGTAAAGCAACATGCCTCTCTTCTTGGTGGCTCTCAAAACTGCTACACTATACTGTTGTTTAGGAAAATGAGCCAACAGCAACTGAACAATACTCTGATTTCTATTGTGACCTTTTCTTTAATTTTTCCAGAATTGTGAAAATTCCTTACATTTAAGAAAATCTGAGTACTACCACTCTCATAGTAAATCTGAATCTGTCATACACAGCTTCATTAAGCACAGCCTGAGTATCACTAACAGGGAGATACCCAATTTCTGTTGGCTGGTTCTTACAGCCCTCATTAGCCTGTATCCACAGACAGGCATTCTGAAAAAAATGTATACTCACTGAAGTTGTCCTCTTCTCCTCTAACAACTGTACTATAATTATCAATCTATGAAAGATAGGAAGAGCAGCATTCTTATAATTGCCAGCCACAGGAACAGCGGTTCCCTTGAATGTGTATCTCTTCCTTTCAAACAATCTTTGCAATAGTAAACTACTTAGTTAGAAACCATGAAGTGACACAACCTGTTTCAGAAGCATTTATGAAACATCTTGGAATAAAGCCTCGTCCTTTCTTTTTCATCAATTTAAATTAAAAATCTGCAGTTATTCTTTGCACATCATAGTGCTTTAAAAATAAACTAGATGCAAATATAAATTCTCAACATCTACAAGTACAGATTACTGGTATGTGAACATTATGAACATCAGTAGTAGAAATGATAGAGCCTAATCTAATTATTGCTTAATTAGGCTAATGGTTTAAGCTCCCTAAGTCGTTAACATTTTCAATCCCTTTTGTGTCTTATTACATAAATTACTATTAAAACAAAGCAGAATAATTAGGTAAAGATACTGCTATGCACCAATTAATATTTAACAACTAGTGCATATACCTGAAAGTGTATGAACAGAATAAACTGGAAATATATAGTAGTTCAACATAGAATCATACCATTTTGGTCAATCACAAAGATACTAAATAAAACTCTTACCTTTTTCCTTTGTGTAAATATCATCACAGATATGCAGATCCAAATGAGAAATTGCTAGATGGTAAGATGTTTCCTTAACATCAAAATCATTGAATAGTTTTACAATTGCAGCATTTTGATCAGTAGCTGCTGAAGATGGTTGAGTTTTCACGTCCTGAGAATTGAATGCCGGAGTGGAACTCTGAAAACATTTAAGTATATAATGTTATAAAAGCTTCTTATTCGGCATAAACTTCTCTGAAACAACGTAACATTAAAAAATGCTTTTATTTTTTATTTCATTTTCATTTTTTCATTTTTCAGCGGTTTAAATTCAACAGCTTATGAAACAGGTATTTTTCAAAGCAGTTTTCAAAATGTTTCTAGAAATAATTTAATTTTATTTGAATTTAATTTAATTTATTCAACTTAGGCACCACCTGACTCCAGTCAACTCTGGACAGCTCACAATATAACTACAATAAAATACAATATGAATAATAAAAACAAATTTTATTTATTTATTTATTTATAATTCTATTTATATCACCGCTCCATCTCCCCCTAGGGGGACTCTGGGCGGTTTACAAAAAATCAAACAATTAAAATAACATATAATACAATCATAGAATAAATATAAAATCCAAGAGGCGACTAACTTGTGTTTAAAAGGGCTCTATGGCACCAGCCATCCCCAGGGGGAACTGTTCCCCCCTCCCATCCCAAGCAAGGCGGCAGAACCAGGTCTTTAAGTTCTTTCTGAAGGCCGGGAGTGATGGGGCCTGCCTCACCTCCGGGGGTAGCATGTTCCAAAGGGCAGGCGCCACCGCAGAGAAGGCCCGCTTTCTAGACCCCGCCAGGTGAAATTCCCTTACTGACAGGGTCCGCACCATGCCCTCTCTGCATGACCGAGTGGGACGGTTCAATGTTATGGGGATGAAACAGTCCCTCAGGTAGCCTGGTCCCATGCCATGTAGGGCTTTAAAGGTGATAACCAACACCTTGAATTGGACCTGGAAGCACACGGGTATCCACGGCTGTCGCAGCAGAGGTGTCACATGTGCTGATCTTGGGGCACCAATAACTGCGCGCGCAGCTGCATTCTGGACCAGTTGAAGCCTCTGGATACTCAAGGGTAGCCCCATGTACAGCGCATTGCAATAGTCTATGTGGGAGATGACCAGGGCGTGAGTGACTGTACGGAGGGCATCCTGATCCAGGAAAGGGCGTAATTGGTGCACAACACAAAGTTGCGCAAAGGCCCTTCTGGCCACGGCTGCCACCTGCTCTTTGAGCAGGAGCCATGAGTCCAGAAGAACCCCCAGATTCCGCACTGAGTCTGAATGAGGTAGTGCAACCCCATGCAGAACTAAAGATGATAACTTCCTGGATCCATAGGAGCCATCAATCCACAGCCACTCCGTCTTACCAGGGTTCAGTTGAAGCCTGTTGTTCCCCATCCAGACCCCCACAGCCCCCAGGCACTGAGAAAGGGCAGCCACCGCATCACTTACCTCACCCGGGATGGAGATATATAATTGAGTATCATCTGCATATTGATGATACCTCATCCCGTGGTGACAGATGATCTCACCCAGTGGTTTCATGTAGACATTAAATAGGAGAGGGGAGAGCATTGAACCCTGCGGCACCCCACAAAAGAGGGGGCGAGGGTCGGATCTCTCATCTCCTATTACCACCGATTGGGACCGGCCCTGGAGGAAGGAGGTGAACCAGCACAGAACTACGCCGCCCATCCCCAACTCCCTGAGCCGTCCCAAAAGGATACCATGGTTGATGGTATCGAATGCCGCTGAGAGGTCAATAAGAGCCAGGATGGATGCACTCCCTCCATCCCGCTCCCGCCAGAGATAATCTGTAAGCGCGACCAATGCAGTTTCCACCCCATATCCCGGCCTGAAACCTGACTGGAAGGGGTCCAGATAATCCGTGTCATCCAGGATCCTCTGGAGTTGCAATGCCACCACTTTCTCAACCACCTTCCCCAAAAAGGGGAGGTAGAGGAGACAGGAGGAGAATTGTCCAATATAGTAAATATTATAAATAAATGAAGAACAGGAAAAATAAGAGCAAGAGAAATAAAGAATAATAACAAGATGGCAGTCCGGCCAATAACAAGACTTTGCATACCTAGTGCAATTAAATTATTAAGAGATTAAAAGCAGAAAATAGTACAAAAATATGCAAAACTATGCTTAATGTTGCTTGCAAAGGTCCCTTAAACTAGCTATTAACCCATATGGCTGAGACACCTCTCTGGATACCCTTCTCAAGGCCATAATGTCATTGCAGCTGTTTAAAAGCTTGGAATGGCTGCTTTGAGGTCCTCCCTGTCCATGCATATACAGTACATATCCAGAAGATATTGGGAAAGCTTGGAAGCAGCCATACTGAGCTGTTGAACAACTGTAGTGGCAGTTGTTCTGCTTCAGAGACAGATCCAAAAGGTCACTGTCCTACCTCAGGTGATACATACATACACTGAGTTGCTCATTTTACTCTGAAGCAGGGCTAATGGGCTTTGTTTGCAAATGCACATACACATTCCCACAGGTTCCAGAATATAAGTAACTTGCATGCACTTATTTATTTATTTAACTCAAGGCGGCGAACATACCAAATACTCCTTCCTCCTCCTATTTTCCCCACAAGAGCAACCCTGTGAGGTGAGTTGGGCTGAGAGAGAGTGATGCTCCTTATTAAGTCATTACTCATATAATTCAAATTGGTGCTACCATTTTTGGAAAAAAACCTAAGGTTTGACAAAATAAACCAGTTTCACCAAATTAAAGATTGAAATTCCACAGAAGCACAAACTGTACAGTTTTCTTCACAGATTTCTACCAATAACATTAAGACACAAAAATACCTGATTGGCTTACCTGCATGGGTTCAGAAGCAAGGCTTTTTCTCTGTTCAGCTGATTTCTCTATTGCTTCACTAAGAGATTTAGCATACTGTACCATAGCTTTCAACTGGGAATCAGTCAAAACCCACAGTAAATCATCCAATGTTAAAATTAGTTTGGATGCCACCACATTGCAATCTTTTAACTGTCAGATGAAAAAAAGTGAATTTAAAATATTGCTAAACATATCAGCTTTGAGGATATATGTTTTATATAAGGTTATGGGATTACAGTGAAGGAATTTTAAGCAGAATGAAAAGTAAGACTTTAGTTTACAAACTAGAATCTTTGTTCAAGTATTTCTATATTTTCATGCCCTACATTGAGAGTCCTTTAATGAACAATAAATAAAGGCCATAGGCAACCATGAATTTTAAGCCTTATTTATTCATTCATTCATTCTGCCCAACTCCCAACAATTCAGGGTGGTTCACAAGTATTCTCTTTAAGAATTCATTTTTCTGTCTATTTTGGTTAGAATTTTCAGATGAAAAATATTTAATTTAGAGATACAAAAGTGTTCCTTACTTATCTCTCCTGTACAATCAATTAGCAGAATTAAACATGCATATAGGAATTGTACTAAATACAGAATAAGAAAAATATAAAATTTAGGCTATGTCATAATCTGCTTTAAATGATGTTAACAGCCTTGTCCAACAGTTGTCAAATGCTCAAAGCAAGGATGATAAACTGAAAACTGGGCTTGTCCACGATTTCTTTATAAAAAGCTCGCTTCTTGTACTGATTTTTTTAAAATAAGGTCACCTTTTGAGCAAGCCAGCTGAGCACACCCATACACAGGATTCACAAATTCTGACTTGTCTTAGCAGCCAACTGATATTTCTCTGTAGCAGTGCCTGCCTTATGGAACAGCATCCCCCCGCCCCCGAGATCTAAGTAGCTCTGACCCTATTAGCCTTTTGTAAGGCTCTGAAGACCTGGCTGTTTCCCCAGGTGTTCAGGCCAGGTTAAGTAAACTCTGTTGTGGATAGGATTTTAGGACAGGAACGTATCATTTACCTTGGGCATCACAGGTTATGTCATTTCTATGAGATGGGTGGCCATATAAATTATCTAAATAAATAAATATCAAAGTTTATGGTGCTTCAAACAAAAGGCTTGTTTGAGGAAGCTTAGAGATCCAACATAGCATCTGAATATGGGGATGGGGACTATTGAAGGGAGCCCTGGAAATGAAAAAAGCAGCAAGATTTCTCGCTGCTTTTCTCCCCGAGACTTGTTATGAGAAAAGGAGATTTTTCTGTCTGCCTCCAGACTCAAATGAAAGTTAAAAGCATCCTTTACAGCAGGGCTTTCCAAAGTTTTCCCGCGGCGACACACCAACCGCCGTTGGTGTGTCGCTGCGGGAAAACCCGGAAGTGCCGCCATTGCGGCAGCGCGCAAAAACCCGGAAGCGCTGCTGCCGCTTTCGGGTTTTTGCGCGCCGCCATTGGTGTGTCGCCACGGGAAAACCCGGAAGCACTGATTATGATCAGCGCTTCCGGGTTCTGTGGCAACACACCAGACTGTGTGTGGTGACACACTTTTGTGTCGCGACACACAGTTTGGAAAGCTCTGCTTTACAGCAACAAGCAAAGGGTTTCACCAAGTTTCCCAAAATATCCTTGTGGATAAGGTGGGTATATGTAGGCTAGAGGATCTAGTGGATTTGCAACTTTTTATACAAGTGGCTTGGTGGCAACATATGTGAGAAGGGTCTACGGGAAGCACCAGTTAAGCATGAGGAAGCAGTACAATTCAGTAGTTAAAAAGGCCAGTGTAACTGTGTGCTATATTAACCGAAGCATTGCATACAGATCACAGGAAGTAATAGTTGTACTGTACTCTGCACTAGATAAGACTGCAGTTGGAATACTTTATCCAGTTCTGTACATGCACCTTAAAAGAGAGAAGCTAGAGGAGGTTTCAGAGAAGAGTTACCATAATGATATGGGAACTGGAAATCTGCCAGGGAATGTTCAGTGGATTTCTACAGTAAGCAGAAATATGACTTGTAAAGTCCCTTCCAACTAATACATTCTATTACTCTGGGGCCTCTGTCAGTACTATTATTATTATTAATGTTCAATTGTGTTCGATCTTCGGTGACTGATTGGACTAGTCCCTGCAGTTTTCTTGGCAAGATTTCAGAAGTGGTTTGCCATTGCCTTCTTCCTAGGGCTGAGAGTGAGTGACTGGCCCAAGGTCACCCAGCCGGCTTTCAGGCCTAAGGCGGGGCTAGAACTCACAGTCTTGGGTTTCTAGTCCATTGCCTTAACCACTACACCAAACTGGCTCTCACAATAATTATACTATACATTTTAAATCAGCTTTTCTGTGTAAAATTTGTATTTTACCTTGTAGTATTTTATCCATTGCCATTAAAATTCTCATAAATCAAATTAACATTATTTTTTATATATACACTGATTATTCAACTCAGTTTGAGCATTACCCTTCTTTTAAGTATGACTCTAATTTTGGACTGGTTAGTAATCAGACGAACTGGAGCACTCATGATTTCATGCTGAGAGCTTTGGATTGCATCTGCTTCTATTCTGATCATCTGCCAGTTGATTTCTTTAAAGGTCAATACCTACAATAAAACATACACAAATTAATTAAATATAAGTGGGGAGTGTGTGTATATGAAGCGGGCATAGCTGCTTCTCTTTTTGATTCCATGGGACTACCAATCAAAACTCAGCTGAAATTCATTAACCTTCATTCTTTAAGATTAAAAACTCAAATTTAGTTGCTAGTCATTGACCGAATAAACCAAAAAACCCCCCCTCAAATTTGTTATTTATAACTTAAAAGAAAAAAGAAACATGTCCTAAATCAAGACAACAAAGAGCATGCTTCAAGAATGTAATGTTTAGGTTTGTGTATTTTGACTGTCAGTTTTATTTTGTAACATTTTAATGCTTATTGTTATTTTTTCTTTTATGTTGTGGGTTGCCAAGAGTCTGTGTATGATTGCAGCAGGGAATACATGTGATTGATTTGTGTGTGTGTGTACACACACACACACGTTCAATCGTGTCTGATTCTCGGAGACTGGACAAGTCCCTGCAGTTTTTTTGGCAAGGTTTTTCAGAAGTGGTTTGCCATTGCCTCCTTCCTAGGGCTGAGAGAAAGTGACTGGCCCAAGGTCACCCAGCTGGCTTTGTGCTTAAGGCAGGACTAAAACTCACGGTCGTCTTATTTCTAGCCTGATGCCTTAACCACTACACCAAACTGGCTCTCCTCTCCTCTCCTCTCATCATCTCATCTTATCTTAATATTCAGGTTTTTTATCTGAAACTGTGTGTCATCTTTGGAACATCAATTAATCATTCACATATACACACGAGAAAGGAAGAGAAAGTAATCATCTGTATCATCTTTTTCTACTGAGGCCTTACCTATGTGAAATATGTTTGCAATCTTTGAAATTAAAATGAACACAGCTGCAACAAGAAACCTTTGGTTCAAGAATATAATCTTTCTACCATAATAGCAGTACCTGGGAAATTTTGCTATTTCCAATTGTTGTATTAAACCTATAGTAAAGATTTCAAAATGTACATGCCTTTAATAGAAATGGTTTCATAAGAGTATAAGAATACCAGGATCCAGGTCAAGGGCCATCTTAATTTAACATGTTTTTCACAATGATCAGCCAGATGCCTCTGGGGTGCTTGCAAGCAGGAGATGGAGACATATCCCTCTTTACCATAATGCTCTTATAACTGGAGGCATCCGCCCCCCCCCCAACTCAGAAGTAATATTGTTCAACAGTCTTGAAAGCTCTTGATAGACCTGTCCAATCACCTTTTAAAGCCATCTTAGTGTAATGGTACATGGAAAAGCCCTTGGGAAATGGGGCAAAGAGATGCTGCCTAGGGAATGGACAAATAAGAGGCAGCATAGCCCGCCATTGGATAGTGGATGGAGCAAGAGGCTCAGAAGAGACCCTCCCTAGTTTCTCCTTCTGTAAAGGAGATGGCAGGAGAATTGTACTTTCAGACATGCAAGATTTTGTTATTGTAGCTTTACAATAAAGTAGAATTAGCTTCTCTGGTCGTGTTTCCTGCCTGGTCTACCTGGTAAGGCTAATACTTAGTGATTATCACATATTGTGGTAATGAGTTTCACTGGTTAATTATGTGCCAAGTGAAGAAGTATTTCCTTTAATCTGTTATAAATCTCCTTCCAATCAACTTCATTAGCTGATCCTGACTTCTTGTCCTAATGTTTTGAGATAGGACAAAAAACTTATATCTGTCCACTTTCTATTTTCTATTAATGGTTTTATATACTTTAATCATGTCCCACTAAGCTCCAGAGTCCCAAGGAAAGAGTCTGAATTTTCCTGATCATTTTAGTTGCCCTCCTCTGCACATTTTCAACTCTATTATATCCTTTCCTGAGTGTGATGACCATAATTATTACAAGGTATTCCAGATGCAGATGTACCAGAGGTTTCTATAAAGCCATATTATTGGCAGTTTTACTTTCAATCTTTTTTACAAAGATTCCTAACATGTCTTTTGCCTTTTTCAAAGTTGCCACACACTGAGTCAGCATTTTCACTAAATTATCCACTATGACCCAAAATCTCGTTCTTGGTTAGTTTCAGACAATTCTAACCCCATCAATGTGTATGTGACAATAGGATTTTTTTTCTTGCGCCAATATACATCACTTAATCCTTACTGAAGCTGAACTGCATTTGCCATTTGGTTAATCATTCATCCAGTTTAAATAAATTGTTCCAGAGCTCTTCATAATCAGTTTTAATTTCATTAACCTGAATAATTTAATATAATCTGCAAACATGCAAACTCACTGTTTACCCCTAAGTCAAAATAAGGTAAATGAGAACTTAACTAATTTAAATGAATCCAAGTATCCAGTGTGAGGTGGATTACCCCCTATAGTGCTGAAGGAACTAGCTGACAGCCCTTCAGATAAATCAGGTCATGAAACAGGCACGCTAGGGATTCCAGGAATGCTCTTTATCGTTGTAAGGTAGAATAATAGAATCCTTAAAGCCTGTCCAAGTTTCTCTCTTTGCCACTTTATATTAAACAAAATAACGGCAGGTTTATTTTGAGTTTTTTTCTCAGGCTTTCCTCTTTCTCTGGACTGTGTAATCTTTTCTGAAAGTCCCTCCCCCCCGAACAGCTTGCTCATTTCTTCCCTATCCTCAAGGTCAGCTCTACATTCCTTCACACTAGCAGAAGGGATCACAGGACCACTCTCATTAATCTTTGAGAACTCCTGTAGAACTGGTGAGGTCCCAGAAGACTGGAAGAAAACAAATATCATCACTAAACATGGAGGAGGAAGATCCAGGAAACTACAGAGCTGTCAGTTTGATACCTATAGTAGGCAAGATCCTTGAACAACTTATCAAGCAGACTACTTGTGGACAGGTATGCTGCAATTATTTATTTATTTATTTATTTATTTATTTAAATTTATATAACCGCCCATCTCCCCCAACGGGGAACTCTGGGCGGTTTACAATAAAATGGATTAAAAACAGAATAAAACATCAATGTACAATATATAAATTAATAAATAATTATAAATCCAGATGGAGATGGAATAAAACGAAGGACAATAAATTAAGGAATTAACCACCCCCATGAGGAACTATCCTTTCCTCCTTCCCATGCCAGGCGGCAGAACCAGGTCTTCAGCTCTTTCCTAAAGGTCGGGAGGGAGGAGATCTGCCTCAAGTCTGGGGGCAAGATGTTCCACAGTGTGGGCGCTACCACAGAGAAGGCCCGCCTCCTAGACCCCATCAGATGACATTCTTTAATTGATGGGGTTCATAGCAGGCCCTCTCTGAATGACCTGGTGGGGCGGGTCGATAAAATGGGGATAAGACAGTCCTTCAGGTATTCTGGCCCCATGCCATGTAGGGCTTTAAAGGTAATAACCAACACCTTGAATTGTACCCGGAAGCAGACCAGCACCCAATGCAGCTCGCGGAGCAAAGGTGTTATATGTGCAGATTTTGGTGCACCCAAAATTGCTCGCGCGGCCGCATTCTGCACCAGCTGAAGCTTCCGGATAGTCTTCAAGGGTAGCCCCATGTAGAGCGCATTGCAATAATCTACATGTAATTAGCAGGAATCAGCATGTGTTTGTCACAAACAAATCATGCCAGATTAACCATACCTCCTTTGACAGAATTACTATCTTAGTAGATCATGGGAAAGATAGAGATTTAGTATACCCAGACCTCAGCCAAGCATTAAATGTAATCCTTCAGCATTTTCTCCTTAATAAATGGTAAAATATGGGCTAGATGATACTATTGTTAGATGGACTCACAATCAACTGAACAACTGCACCCAAAGTGTGTTCATTACTGGCTTCATTTGAGCTTGGTGGGAAGTACTGAATGAACTGTGTACAACACAGAATCCAGGTCATGGGAGAGCTCAGAGAACACCAAGAACTCCACAGATCATGGTAAGTATTAGTTCATTCTACTCTGTCCTGGTCAGACCTTACCCAGAATACTGTGTCCAGTTCTGGGCACCACAATTCAAAAAGAACAGTGCCATACTCGAGCACAATCAGAAGAGGGATACCAATATGGTGAGGGGTGTGGAGACCAAGTCCTATGAGAATGATTGAAGGATCTCGGTATATTTAGCCTACAGAAAATATGATTGAGGGAGATACAGTACAACCACAATCTTCAGTATCTGAACGGTTGTCACAAAAAACAGGGAGTAGGCTTATTTACTATTGCCCCAGAGAGCAGGACCAGAATCAGTGTGTAAAAATGGCAAGAAAATAGGTTCAGGCTAGACATTAGGAGGAATTTGACTGTATGAGTTGTCAGCCAGTGAAACAGACTGCCAAATGAAGTAGTGAATTCCTTGTTTTTTTTTAATCCATTCAATCAAGTCTGATTCTCGGAGACTGCCTGGACAAGTCCCTGCAGTTTTCTTGGCAAGGTTTTTCAGAAGTGGTTTGCCATTGCCTCCTTCCTAGGGCTGAGAGAGTGACTGGCCCAAGGTCACCCAGCTGGCTTTGTGCCTAATGTGGGACTAGAACTCACGGTCTCCCGGTTCCTAGCCTGATACCTTAACCACTACACCAAACTGGCTCTCTTCTCCTTCACTAGAAGTCTTCAAACAGAGACTGAATGGTCATCTTTCAGAGATGTTCTAGTGTATCCTGCATTGAGTAGGCTGGATCATATGACCTTTAAGGTGCCTATCAATTTTTTAAATCTATAATTCTATGTTTATAAGATCAAATATCTGAAAATTGCAATTCCAGATGCTTAAGCATCATTATCTTCAATAAAATAACTTATGTCAGGATTTAAATGTATATACAAGCCACACTGATATGTGGGTTCCCAGGGTGGCACCAAAAGTAACAGTGTGCTGCTGACACAGTCCTTGATACTTATTAAGACACTTGACCCATCCTTTTTTAGATTATTTTATTAAAAGCAGAAATCAGAAGTGGCGAAACAAATCATTGGCCTCCAGCATAACCTGGATTTCCAGCAGTGCCTCTGGTTCCACATATATCCCAGAGAATCTTAGAAAATAAAATGGTGGATTCTGATAAATCGGAGTACTAATGTTTGAGGGTTCAGGAGCTGCAACTCACCCTCCTCACCTTCTGAAAGCCTGGAATTTGTTTATTTATTTAACTGTTTTATAATTCATCCCAATGAAAGGACTGGGCATGTACCTCAACAAAAATGGCAACAAGAAACCACACCCTCCCAAATGGACACCGCACACAATCAGAGCTAAAATGACACAACTATGTCACTGGAAGTGGAATGGCTCAAATTTTTCACCCCCGTTTTTAAAAATATGGGAATGCTAAGGATGAGGATAGGAAATGGGAGTGTAAAACCTTCCAGGAATAGACTGTTCCTATTTCTTCCTTTAAAACCATTCAGAACCTGAAAATTGGCTTTTTTTTTTTTTTTTTTTTTTTGCATTTTGGCCATGTGATCAAAGCTTCATGGGGAGGACTGCATTTGGTTTCTGTGATGAATGGTCCTACCACCGCAATGACTTTCTGGGAGTGTCCCTAATATGCTCACAAAATCCAAATGGGCCCACTGGGCTCCTGGATTTACTGTTACAGGTTTGTTCTTCACATTTACTATTTTCACTGGAATACCAACATATTTCCCTAATTGCCACACATGGAGGATATTACATGCACATTTAGATGTTCTATCATCCTGATTTTTATGACACCGAGATTCCCTTTACAAGTTATTTAGTTTCCTATATACTGGTCAGGGCCCATCAAAGGCTTTCACAGACATAGTTTCACAAGCAAAATATTTCATAAGCCAAATAATAATGCTCCTCCCTTGAATCAGGAATTTGAACAGCATGATAATTATACTGTAACCACATGAGAAGTTTTCTCACAAACTGCAAATGGCATGAGGTAACTACTGAATAGCAAGTATATGATTCAGAGCTGTCCACATACTGTATATATATAAATGGTAGTGAGTGACTTAAAATGGCAAGCAACTACAGAATAATTTTAATATTAAAATAAAATTAATAACCATAAAAATGCTGACCAGTCTTGCTTAGGCTCATAAGCTAAGCAGGGTTGGATGAGAGGCTACCAGGATACCAGGGCTATAGGCTAACTGGCAAATCATTAAAAAATCCCAGAAGACAACTGTGGTAAAATAAGTCTGTACAACTGCTAAGAAAACTACAAAAAAAATTAATTAAATGCTTGTATATGGATAATGCTAAGGGGCGTGGTGGCTCAGTGGGTAAGACGCCAGGCTTGTCAATCGGAAGATCGCAAGTTCGGAGGTTCGAATCCCTAGCCCCGCGTGATGAAGTGAGCTCCCGCACTAGCCCCAGCTCTTGCCAACCTAGCAATTCGAAAGCATGCAAATGCAAGTAGATTAATAGGTACCACTTCGGTGGGATGGTAACAACGTTCCGCATGCGTCATGCCGGCCACATGACTGTAGAAGCGTCTTCGGACAACGCTGGCTTTTCGGCTAAGAAACTGAGAATGGCACTGACCCCTAGAGTTGGACACGACTACACAAAATGTGCAGGGGAAAGCTTTACTTATTACTATATGGATAATGCTAAATAAAGAAAGTAGATTCTGCTACAATTATTTTTCTTTACGTGAAATAGATATGTGAAAAATAAATTCTGGTTGTACAAGAGGGGGAAGAAGAAAAGTAAGAGTTACCTCTCCACGCTGAGATTCTTGTAATCGAGTAAATCTTAGATCATCGTGTTCCCACTTTGCATTTACACTATATATTCTCAACTGAGAAAGTTCAAATGAAGCATTGAAAGCTTTTGCTCCAATTCGGATTATAATGGAGTTTACAGAAACAGATATGCCTTCTACAACTTTCTCAGCAAAACCATATTCACTGGCAAAATAAAATGCAGGGATTTAAATTAGAACTTTGGTGTATATGAATGAAACATTTAGCAATTGGTCAAAATGAAGACAATATATGTATTGGTGCAGATAAAAGGCCAGATCCTCACAAAATCCAGAACAGATTAAAAATTGCTAAAGCAGAGTAAACCAATCTAGAAGCAGAGGAAGACACACCCACACCCTGTTTGAAGTACATATGTGACAATGTGGCAAACAAGACAATTGTGTCAAGGGAGAAACTGGGTATTCAGGACTCAAAAGTATTATACTACTTCCTGGAACCAATTACTATAATACTGTACCACTCAAAGAAATCCAATACTAAAATAGTGAATTGCTTAGAGAAAGCAGATATGCTAGTTGGTACACCTGGAAAAGCCGTATCGAACTTGCTTTTTATTATCTTCACAATCCTAATTCAAGATTGTGATGCAAAAAGCCTATTTGCACGTATGTATGAACTTGAGTATGCACAATAAGACTGTAGTTTCCTCCTACAAATACCATTACAAATTATTTGGCATTTTCTTGCATTTCATGGATATATTATGCTAGAGCAGTACAAGGAGCTGGTTTTTTGTTGCTTACTGTACAGGGGCAGTTTCATACTTCATACATATGATTTCCTGGATTAATAAGACTATATATTGTAGAGCAACCTATGAGTGTAAATAACCCAAAACATAAGCACTGCCACAGTTGGTGGAAGACATTTTACATTGATCAAAGTGATCTGGAATTTATTTATTTATTTGTCACATTTCTTTACTGCCCCAACTCGTACTATGACAAATATAGATACATAGATAAAAGCACAGCATGTATGAGTTGGGAAGGACCTTAAAGGTCATCTAGTTCAACCTCCTGCTCAGGTCAGCAATCCTATAGAACAGTGTTTCCCAACCTTAGCAACCTGTGTGTGGCTTTCAAATACCAGAATTCTAAATATACCATGGCTATTGCTGAGAATGCTCTAAACTATGCCTGACAGGTTGCCATCAAGCTCCCATTTGAAAACCTCCAAAGAGACATATACTACGATCATGCAGCCTTTCAGATTCAAAAACAACAGGATGCTTGGGAATACATAGGGGCATTCACATACAACCTGTCTACCACTCTTTAAAGCAGTTGTGTCTTTTCCCAAGAACACATAGCTACATTTAATAGCTGCTGGGTGAACCCAGGAAAATATATGCTTGGTTCAAGGAATGCAGATAGGTGCTACATGCATACTAGTATGCTCTCTGCAGCACTTTCCCCCCTTCAGATCTGAAGTACTGCACAGCACTAGAATCTACCTCTGTTTTGAGCAGACAATTCCACTGGTTAACAGATCTTACTATAAGGAAATCCCTCCTAATATTCAGCCTGAATCTTTCAATTCCAGTCCTTTGGTTCTATTCCTCCTCTTAGTTTCAACAGAGAATAGGTCTGTCTTCTCTTGCATGCAACAGTATTTTAGATATCTAGCCACTATCATATTCCCTGCCCTCCCTCCCCGTCTTCTCTTTCACAAGCTAAACATGCCCAGCCCTTTTAGTCATTCTACACAGATTTGGTTTCCAAACCCCTTCCTTATTTATTTATTTAATTTTTATCCCGCCTTTATTATTTTTATAAATAACTCAAGGCAGCGAACATACCTAATACTCCTTCCTCCTCCTCTTTTCCCCACAACAACCACCCTGTGAGGTGAGTTGGGCTGAGAGAGAGTGACTGGCCCAAGGTCACCCAGCCGGCTTTCATGCCTAAGGCGGGACTAGAACTCACAGCCTCCTGGTTTCTAGCCCAGCACCTTAACCACTAGACCAGAGCTTTCCAAACTGTGTGTCGCGACACAAAAGTGTGTCGCGACACACAGTCTGGTGTGTCACCACACAACCCGGAAGCGCTGATCATCATCAGCGCTTCCGGGTTTTCCCGCGGCGACACACCAATGGCGGCGCGGAAAAACTGAAAGCGGCAGCAGCGCTTCCGGGTTTTTGCACGCTGCCGCAATGGCGGCACTTCCGGGTTTTCCCACGGCAACACACCAAGGGCGGTTGGTGTGTCGCCGCGGGAAAACTTTGGAAAGCCCTACACTAGACCAAACTGGATCTTATCATCCTGATTGCTAGTAAAAATAATTACCATCCTCTGAGGACAATAATCTCTTCACACTGGGGATTTCTTCATGTGAAGCAATCACATTAAAAACAATTACAATTCCATGTGTGATCTGGTTCTTGATCTTTTCTAATAAAGTTAATTTTGATAATATATCATCAACTTTGCCTAATTTTAATTATAATTTAATGTTTAAATTATAACCAGCTTGTTTCTCAGTTACATATTTTATACATCCCATCTTAATAACCTAAATGATTAATAATAATTTACCTTTGTCCTGATGCAGTTGCTATAGGTGATGGTCCATTTGGGGCACGGGGTTCTTCACATGTACTCATTTCCATTATTACTTTATCCAATGACTAAGAAATACAGGAAAAAATTAATAATTGAAATGTTTTGCTTTTTAGAATCAATTTACATAATCTATTTATGTATAATGGCTGGCTTAAGTTTGTACCATAGCACTCTCTAAATAATACTGGTTGTCAAGAAAAATGTAATACCTAATAAACTTTTCAGAAAGATACCTAATTACAGCAATTGTTCAACTTGGTTATCTTGAATGTATAAATTTTATACAATAATATGCCCATCTATATATTAATTTGCTAGGTTTTTAATAATTATATTTTAACGATGGCTACTATGAATATCAAAGGGATATCAGCAGACAAGGAAGTTTTATTAAGTAATTTTTGCAAGGTCAGTAATGCGTCCCCGCATAGCAGGAATGAAACTCGCTATTGAGAGACCAAGTGAACAGTATGGTAGTGCCATCTTTGTTCGTCCTGACTTGATAATATTTTAAATATTTATCTTACAGAGGAAAATAATATTGAAATACTGTCAGTTGAATTAAATAACTGTGTGGTTACCTCGGTGTACAAACCCCCGAATATATTGTTCAGCTTCATAGAGCCTGGGAACTTTAGCTCACAAAGGATTAACTTCATTCTTGGTGACTTTAATAGCCATAGTATTAACTGGGGATATGGCAAAATGAATAGTGATGGAGAAGAGGTGGAGTTATGGTCGGAGATTAATGCCTTTACCCTTATCCATGATGCCAAACTTCTATCCTCCTTTAATAGTGGTAGGTGGAGAAGAGGGTACAACCCTGATTTGATTTTTGTAAGTAATAATCTTAGCAACCAATGCACCAAGGGGGTCTGTGATCCGATCCCTCACTCGCAGCATAGACCATTAATATGCGAGGTGCATTCTGTCATTAGGCCAAGAAATGTTGTTTCAACGTCACTTTAACTTCAAAAAAGCAAATTGGAGGGATTTCTCCGATGTACTTGATTCTGAACTGCGAAATATTAAACCAATACCAGAAAACTATGATCTTTTTGTCAAAGCTGTAAGCCATGCGTCCAGACAATCCATCCTGAGAGCAGGGCCACAACTAGGGGGGCAAGCGGGGCATGTGCCCCGGGCGCAGCGCTGGGGGGTGTGCCAAAATGACACCTGGGGGTGCCAAAATGACAAAATAACCCATGGGGGGGCGCAGAATCCATGTTTGCCCCGGGTGACACAGACCCTAGTTCCATCCCTGCCCGAGAGGGTGCCGAACCCACTTCATATCAGGGCTTTCTCCAGATATTATGCCTCATCTTAATAACTATGTTAGAATGTTTAATGAGAACCCATTCTCTGGCAAAACAATTGAAGCTGGTGACAATATGTTACTCCTCGCAGAATCTCGGGGGGAGAAATGGAAGACCACCCTGGAATCAATTGATTTGACAAAGAATAGTCAGAAGGGTTGGAAAGTCTTAAAACATCTAAATAATGATCCAACCAACTCGTGCCAAAATAAGAACATTACGGCAAACCAAATAGCTCATCAGCTGTTGCTAAACGGCAGGGTTAAGGAGAGACTTAAGAAATGCAGGCTTCCAAGGGCAGTGGAAGGGGAGGCCAGTGCTCTGACTTTCCCCTTCGATAAAGAAGAACTGGAAACAGCAATTCAAGATATGAAGAATGGAAAAGCTGCGGGATTGGACAACATTTGTGTTGAACAAATAAAAAACTTTGGGGATTTTGCTAAGCAATGGTTGCTGTCACTTTTTAATGTATGTGTGGCCTCAAACCATATTCCGAAGATCTGGAGGAAAGCCCAGGTTATTGCACTTTTGAAACCTGGAAAAGAACCGAATGACTCAAAGAATTTTCATCCAATTTCCCTCCTTTGCCATCTTTTTAAACTCTATGAGAGAGTTCTTCTAAATAGAATGCTCCCTGCCACTGAGCCGATTCTTATCCCGCAGCAAGCTGGTTTTCAGCCTGGAAAGTCCTGCACAGGCCAGATACTTAATCTTGTCCAGCATATAGAGGATTGCTTTCAATCAGGTTTAATCACAGGAGCTGCTTTCGTCGATTTATCTGATGCTTATGACATAGTTAATCATAGGAAGCTTCTCTTGAAATTATATAATATTACACACGATCTTGCTCTGACTAAGTGCATTGAGGCTATATTGAGTGCATTGAGAACCAACGTTTCTTCATTGAATTCCAGGGAAAAAAGAGTCGGTGGAGAGTTCAGCAGCATGGTCTCCCACAGGGGAGCGTCCTTGCCCCCATTATTCAATATATATACTAATGATCAACCTGTTGGTCCTGATACTTTGTCTTTCATCTATGCCGACTATTTGGCACTTACCGCTCAGGGAATTAGCTTCGAGGAAGTGGAAGACAAGCTCACTTTGGCTCTTAAGAATATGTCTGAATATTATAATGAGAATGGACTAAAACCTAACCCATCAAAAACTAATGTCTGCACATTTCACCTCAAAAATAGGCAGGCCAGACGTAGGCTTGCTGTTATCTGGGATGGAGTGAGTCTCGTACATTGAGACACACCATGCTAACTCGGAGTAACGTTGGACCGAACATTAACCTTTAAAAGGCGTTGCAATTTAAAGTAAAAATTTCCACCCGTAATAATCTCCTTAGAAAATTAGCTGGTACTACTTGGGGTGCTCATCCTACTACTCTACGCACGGCTGCCCTTGCATTGTGCTATTCGGCGGGAGAGTATCCCTGCCCCTCTACGCAGGTGGATAGGGCGCTTAGTGACACATGCCACATCATTACCGCATGCTTACACCCCACTCCACTTGATAAATTATATATCTTGACGGGAATAGCCCCGCCAGGCATTAGAAGGAGTGTGGTACAAGGCGTGGAATATGGAAAGGTGTTACACGATCTGGCACACCCATTATTTGACCGAGTAAAGGCAAAGGTAAAGGTTCCCCATTTGACCGAGTACCTCCTACAAAAAGACTGAAGTCAAGAAGGAGCTTCTTAGACTGCGCCAAGGAGATTGCTATTACACCTCAAACAGAACGATTAAAAAGATGGAAATCTCAAGCAAAACATCTTCATAATTGGATAGAACCGCTTGAGGAATTGCCTGGAGGTTCGGAGGAGGAGTGGACGGTTTGGAGATGTTTAAATAGATTGCGCACTGGTTTGGCCAGAACTAAAGATAATATGGAAAAATGGGGGTTCCTCCCTGAGGGCAAGGATACTTGCTGAGAATGCAGCAATATTCAAACAACTACCCACCTTTTACAGTGCCCTTTGGGACCGACATGCACACAAAGTGACTTATTGGTTGGAAACATCTCTGCCATCAATGTGGCTCGGCATTGGGCCAGAATTATATAAATTTTATATTTTTTATTAAATGTTTTAACTTTTAAAATTTTAATTAATATTTTTCCCTTTTTTATTTCCTGCATTTCTGACACGAAACGAGACGAGAATAATTATATGCAAAATTACTTCATTAAATTAAAGCTGTTAAAGAAATGCTCAATAACCACAGTTGAAACATGTTTCAAACTGCATTCCATGAATGTCAGCTGTGCAACCAATGTTAAACATGTAGTATGCAAAAAACCAAAACACACAACCTTAAAATGGTTCTCTGGGTCCTGTCATATTATCATTTGTAATAATTTATTTCTGATAGCAATACCAGTTACAGAGTTGGGCTTCTGAAAATACCTAAGAATGGTAATGTCCATAAACTTAAATAGTGCTGTACTGCTCATCTTAAATAAAGCCTAATTCAGCAGATAGTCATTGTGATCCTGAGTCATAACATACACTTTGAGGCTATCAAGTACAGTAAAGCTCTTCATCAATCTGCCATAAGATTGCATCAAGCTACTCTGTTTAAGAAAGAATAATGCAATAGCCAATACATAGCAATTTATCAGACCACAATTTAAAAGGAAAAAAACCCAAGCATTTAGGCTCAACTTCATGACTCAAAGCAATTACCTGAAGACAAAGCAATTACCTGAAGATCTGAAATATTATCAATACCACAGGTGAATCAGAAGCCAAGTCAAAAGGAGAACTTTGCAAATGCAAGGATATACGTTTATACATTTCTTAATGATTTCTGAAACAGTTCTCTAAGTAGTGGCAAAACAGCAAAACATCCATCATCAAGATGAAATTTCTTTATAAATTAATAGGACACACATTCCAAGATACAACTTCAATACAATAATACAAAACTTTCTTTCAATTATTTTTGTGACTTCCAGAAAATGATAAGCTATACACATTTTACTTTAAAAACTGTGGGGAAGTGACTGTATTCAAAACTCACCAAACAGATTGGATGCGTTTTCAATTTTGTCCATGGTATCTGCAATGGAAAACAGATACAAGAAGAAAATATTTTCATGCAGTAATGAACTTTCTCTCCAGAAAAGAGAGAAATGAGGCAAGAGTGACATTTAATTTTGCCTACATTAATAAAAACAAAATCAAATTATCTCAATCATTTTCCAGGACAAAATCCAAATCATGCAAAATCAAATCAGGAAGGTACTTTTTAAAAAAAAGAAAAAGAAAGTCACAAATATTGATCTGACCGCAAAGCATTCTATACAGACAAAATGGAAATGAAGGATGGAAGAGAAATCCTCTTCATCTAATTTCTGGAGCTCCATACCTGTTGTTATTCACACTATTTGCGGATCTGTGTTGGGAAATGGATTCATTTCTTTCTCCAAATAAGTTGTAACAGCTGTAAGCTCACCTCTATTTGGTTGTGCATTCACTTCCTTTTAGTGACAAAGACATTTGGCCCAATCCAGAGTTTTTAAGAAATTATAGCATACTTCATTTTCCAGTCCCTAAATGTACTCCTTCTACAAATGTCTATGATGGATATATTGAGTGCCAGAGAAAGGAAATGGCAGATAAAAAGCTACCAGAGAAAGAAAGGCAGAATGAGAAGAAAGAAAATGAGATAAAAGTAGAAAGAAAACAATTCTTTTTTTAAAAGAATTCTGGGCTTTACCTCAAAATTTAAGGCTTCAAAAACAAGTCGCTAGAGAGGAAAAATTGGTTAACTAAAAGCTTATCTTCACTAGACTATATATATAATGTTATTTATTACTAAAAAATAGAACAAAATGTTTCATAGTTGCAGTTTCCTTTATTATAGCCCATGGAGATTAAAAAGGATTTAAAACCACTTAAAATACTTGATTCAAATTATTTTAAGGGCAACATGAATAAAAATTGTCCAAATTCCTTAACTGGAAGAGTAATTTACTCACCCTAATAGATGCTTTATTACAAAATACTTTGTTGATGGCAAGCCAGGTGGGAAGGTCTAGCATATTCTGAAGTACTTCTTCATCGAGCTCTATATTGGTTAGCTGACCTTCGCCTTTCAATGTGCTCAAGTTGATTTTATCGGGTGACAGATTTTTGGTGAACCTAAACATGAATATGCAGAGACACTAAAGTTACTTCCCCAAATAAATTACACAACTTAAAATTCAAGTAAATAAAAATGAATGAATAAATTTTGCAAAAAAGTATTGAAAATATCAATTATGAGGATTATTAAACATTCACTTTAGCATTTTAAACAGATAAACATTCTAAACCTATTTCAACTAGTTCACTATGAAGATTTTTTGTTGTTGCACATGGAAAAACTTTTGATTTATTTTTTTAAAAGTTAAAAGCCACAAAGGTTTTTAAGAACAATGAATTAAGATCAACTCATAAAACAAGTATGTGAAAGAAGAGGGGAAAGGATGGAGAGGAAGGTGAAGACAGAGATGTGGATGAAGATTTTCAGCCATCCAGGTGGAATTGTCTGTAGGTTGAGTCATGGCAACTGGATTTCTTTCTTTTGGTTG